>OY744546.1:28563283-28810783 GCA_963556195.1 Sepiola atlantica | reverse complement strand
TATTTCATTTTTTTCATTCCTAGCTATTGTCATTTACCTATTATACTTTTGCTAACAAAATGCGGGTCGCTCCTTACAACATACTTTTATTACGGCGTTGTATCGCATGACTAAATTTTATTCTGGAATAACTGAATAGGACTGACGAACACAAATTAAACAAACACTGAAATTAAAACATGGCGTCTTATGTTAATCCATTCAGTAATAGCGATTATTACAACGAACTCAGCTGTTTTCCGTTCAGAAACGTTTCCTTTCTTTCTCTCTATCTTTTTTCACTTTCCTTAGATTGACAGATTGTTTTCTGTTGTCCCTTATCGTGCTTGTAACGTTTGTATTTCAGTATCATCTTCTTCCTTCGTAATTTTTAGCAGGGGCTTCAAACACGTCACACTGTACATTTCTTCAATAAAACAAAACATTAGAATTCACACATCGCGAAGAAGACTTTTTTCTTTTTTTGTCATCATGAGTAAGGGTTTATAGTAACGCATATTTAAAAAACACTAATATTATTAAAATACATCCATCTTAGTGGTCTGAATTTTAGACCACCTGCAGATTTCCTGTCGAATAAAATACAATTTTTTGCAATATTCTACATTCAATAACGCATTATTATGCTGTTTATTTTTAGTATGTTTAATTATCTCCTATGCAAGTCCGCATTTCTCGGTAGGGACGCCTCAGGCGATTAGTTATAAACTAAGAAGGTAAAGCCTGGGAGAGTGAACCCCCTAGGACTGAATATAAACATACCCTAGGCTGACAGCAACAAAACCGCTGCCGAACGGTCTCTTAACACTACCACTAACCCTAGGTCCATGTGGCAAAAACCCTAACCTCAAATAAAAGTGAAAACAAAAAATTCGCAAAAATAAAAAAAAGCTATTTGCATTAATACAATTTTATCCACACATTTCATAAAATAATTATCAAAATTATAAAAGTATTACCGACATAAATTAGTTTAGAGCAAATACACTTGGGATATTAGTCAAAAAACCAGTTTTGCATTACCTATCCATTTGTAACCTATTTGCGTGAAGACAATATTTGCTAGACGTCAAAAACATAAACCTAGCACTAACGTAAAGTCCGCGTGGCAAAAAACAACCTTTAATAAAAAGGAACAAAACAAATTCGCCATAAATCAAAATACGCCTTTTTTTTGCTAAATGATCTGCATTAATACAATTTTATTTACAAATTTCATGAAACAAATTTGTATCATCGACATGAATTGTTATGAAGCAAATAAAATACCGATATTCGTTAAAAACATTTTTCTTGACCTACCCATGTGTGACCTATTTGCGTTAAAACAATTATTCTGAGGAAAGTAACCATCTTTGTTTGCGTTTTTAACTGATTAAACACAGATTGCTAATTTGCTCAGAATCGGCATTAACCCGTTATTACGGCTTATAACTTCTATTAAATGTTTAACGCAAATATGTCACACATTCGTAGGGAAAGCAAAATAAATGATTCTCAATAGTTTCCTTTAAATTAATGTAGAATGGTAACAGTAATTATTACACAGAAAAAATATATTTGAAAAATAAAAAATAAATAAAGATGGATGAATTTACCCCGTCATCACTTTCAAAGTCAGACTTTACTAATTGCTAAAATTTGCAAAGTATTTATTGTTTTCAATTAAACAAAATAGTATTAATAATATACTATTTTTTTATTGAAAACAATAAATACTTTTAATTGAGGGGGGGCAGCTAATTCTTTTTACAATAATTTAATGTCTTACAGTGAAATGCGTTGTTTTCTGATTTCTTTTTTTCAGGTGTGATACTCTAATATTTTTTTTCTAAAGTTAAATCAGTCTTTTATATTTCCCTGGGCAACGCCCGGACACGGGTCCTGTTAGTAATATATAAAAAGAAAAAAAAGCTCATTGTGACCAAATTACATAGTAGAAATATTATAAAAAGGAATAAATATCTCTCGTAAGATACCTTGGACCCTTCATCGGTTGGATACAGAGGAACTCATGAATCTAGACCCAAAACAAGGAAACTAATGACCATGTTCAATGCACAACGCCCGAATGATGAACTTTTCTGATTCTATATAAGCAGGAAATAAGAAGTCAGATGGATGGTAACTATAGAAGACTGCATGTATGGTTCAATAAAAAGAACAACTAGAAAAATACAAAACCCCAAATAGAGAAAGATTGGTTACCGCCACAAGACACGTTGCCAAACTGAATAATAACAAAAGTAGCAACACTGGAAATAAAAATACTAGAACATAAACATGAGAAGGGAAACGTCACCATAGACGAATTCTAAGATTGACAAAGCAATAGCTGATGGAAACACATAGACATAGTGACAGCAAAGACCATGTAACAGCGAAACGGTATTACTATGACATATGCACAAAACAATACGATCAGCACGAATAATATAAAAGCGAACATATAGGAAAAGTGGTCATATAGACTCTGTAGAAAAAGAGATGTGATTGCAGAAAACTAGTCTAAAAGTTATACAAAAACCCAAACAGAACTGCATAGAAACGAACGTTAATTAAGCAGATGTAAATTGAAATAGAAATAGAACCAAAAATATAGAACATGATATGAGTCTGAGGGAACAGTTTCAGTTCCCTCAGACTCGTATCTCATAATCTGATCCCATCAAAGAAGATAAACACACACAAATGTTCTGACATCAATCACAGCTGGTGCCAAAGTGAAGGAGGATGGAAAGACCAATGAGAGAGAATACCAATTAGTCCTCTACTGGAAAGATACGAAGGCTTATTTTCATTGTCACCGAGACATAAACGGTAAACGACTGTTGCGATAACACAAAGGAAATTGCAAAGGTTAGCAAGAAAAGCGGAGAATGCTGGGAGCTTTGGAAATGTTATTGTCACTCACACCCCAAGGAATTCTTGTTCATGGGTGAATAATAACTGTTAATAACCGGTGTGAAAAGTCTTCTCGGCCTTCGAACTGGGGTCAAGGTGTAGCGTTTGTTCTGTCCTGATGGATACTTTTAGACTTGGGCAATTAATAGTGTTGTCTCAAACACGAGTACCATCTTTGGGGTAACGGGATTTCCCCCCATTAAAACCGACTTTGTATCTAACTCTGGTAGAGGCAAATAAATGGAGACTTTTGTGAAACCCATGTTGGTACCAAACAAAATGGTCATGAAGGGTCAATAAGAATGGAAAGACCTAGAAGAAAGAGTAGGATCCAAATCACGAGAGTACTGAAATATTGGGCTGGCTTATTACGTCGGAAATTCCATAGAGATTTGCAAGAAGCGGAGAGTGTTTGAAATCTGGCTAAACTTGATTCTCATCGGAAAATTGCAAGCATGCTTATGATAATAATAAAAGTCAAATTCTATAGTCATAAACCGGAGCCAGTATTAAAATTAAAGACGCCCTCCAAGAAATTGTAATACACATGGACAAAATTACTCAAAGTTATTCAAAGTTATTCAATCAGTAAGACCGAACATAGTAATAGTCAAGAGGAATGAATGCAAGTTAGTTACAGAGTTAATCAGCAGGAGTCAGATAAACGAAGTAAATGCATGAACTTGACAGAAGTATTGAAGTAACATTGATAATACTTGGAAATCTACCCGCACGAACACAGACATGCACGCACTTGCACTAATACACACGCAGATATACAGAAACACATACATACGCATAAGCAAACGGACGAGCTTACGCACATAAGCAGATAGGTATGAACACTGACACACACACACATACTGGCCCAAAAATGCTAACAATAATACCACTAACCAAAGATACAGTAGCCTGGAAACCTTTCAGTTGGGTAAGGTTTTGTACGCAAAAATTAATTTAGAAATTAATTAAATAAATCTGTATACAAAAATTAAGTTATGAATTAATTAATTAAATATATATATATATATATATATATATATATATATATTAATGATTTTAAGAGAAAAAAAGACCATCAGAAAAAATAAATAAAATTCTGTTATTTATAGCAATGTTTGCATAAATATATATATACTTATGTAAGATTGGTAGAAAGAAATCCAGCAGACTTTCCGACTATTAAAATAGTTGTTTTAAAAATATAAATTTAAAATAAAAGCAACATATTTATTTATATATGGTGTTACACAATATCAAGTCAATACACGCACACACCCACACACCCACACCCACATATATATATATATATATATATATATATATATATATATATATATATATATATATATATATATATATAGCATAATATAAAATGAAATAATAATATAAGGTGCAAATCAAATTTTATTAGAATTCAAAATTCAGGCAAAGTATCTCAACGTCCTTAACTCATGAGTTTTCAAAGATAATTCTTCTCCTCAGAGGACCATTACCGCAGTGACGTTACTGCAGGTAATAAAATTACACTTTGAAAATATATAAAAATATATACAAAAATACATAAAAGTGCATAACACATCAAATATATCACTAATTAAAAGATATTAGTTGCCTCTTATATCTTTTGTTGGATTAACTTCATATATATATATATATATATATATATATATATATATATATATATATATATATATATATATCATATATATATATATATATATATATATATATATATATATATATCATATATATATATATATATATATATATATATATATATGTATTTATTATCCATATCAGTATACGTTTCATCCTAACGAAATCTTCAGTGTGAAGATAACTGTTCAAACCAGTTGCATCATTCGAACCCCTTTAAATGAAATAGCAGCGCTCTACTCGATGAGGCCATTCTTGGCCTTTTGGCTAAGATCAAAGTGTAGTATCTGTTCTCAGTTGCGACACTTTCATTTTACCTTAAGTCCAGTGATCAGCTACCGGGACTTTGGCCAGGTTTAAAGCTTTTTATTATTGACCAAGCCCCCTTTTGGGGCTTTTTGTCACTTTCTTCTCCCCCTCTTGGGGATTTTTTCTTATTCTTTTTTCGCCCCTCTTGGGCAATATTAATTGTTTACTGTTTCTCTTTTTTCCAGCGTTCTACTGAGGTGCGCACTTAAGCAGCTGGCAGGTGTTCGGGGAGACCCACGAACCGATCTCACGGTCGGTGACGGTCTCCTCGGCTCCGAATCGGCGGGTGCTGTGCCTCAGTAGGATCGGATTATGATGGAACTTCACAAACCGGAGTTGTAACCGGGGCTGACAACAACCAGGGGGTGACCGCCGAGGGCACCCTTTTGGACCTCGTCAGTCGTACTCCCGAGTATGACCTGATGGTGGCAGTGAAGGGGGGTTGTGCACCCCAGTTGAGACGGAGTATGTTGGAGAGGGCCGCACCGAGCGGCACTCTGGTTGAGTTGGGGGAGAGCACACCCGAGTGCTTTCCAGGATCTATATGGGATATGCCCATGTCGGGGGTAAGCACACCCGAGTGCGCCCAAGTTCGTGCAGTTGCACGGGTTGCCGCAGCAGCCAGTAGCTCATGTGAGCTTAGTTTCGGGGATTTTAACCATCCCGTCGGCACTAGTCTCCCGAGAAATATCCCTTTTGATTTCGAAAGATGCAATCGTAGGGGCAATAAGGCACAGGCTCTTAAAAATGCAAGTCCCTAGACTTAAAGATAGCCCAAACATTATATAGGCCAGGGTTGTTTCTTCGGTGCTCCTCAGGGAATTCGTCTTCAGAGGAAGACAGTCAAGTAACAGGAAAAGCAAGAAAGAGAACCTTAAAAGCACCACCGGATGCGTGGCCTGCTCTGAGTAGCTCTAGTTCCCCGATCCCAGCATGGCAGAAGACCTCAACCATAAATGCTCCTCAGGTCCAAAGAAAAATAACAAAATGGGGGCCCCAGAACCAGAAGACCACAGAGCATTATGAAGAACTCTTCAGGGGCAAATATAAAGACCTTACAGAGGGAAATAAAATCATCCCTGGTACCCTGGAGAGTGTCAGAGCTAAGATTAGTGACTCTGGTGACCAGACATCAAGTTAAAGGGGCTCACTGGGGTCCCTAAAGATCGAATGTATCAGATGCTGGGGGACTTAAATATACCAGCCACATATATCCTGAAAAAATCATATGTAGCGTGGGATATTCTGCTCCCTACCCCGGAACTGGCAGAGAAAGTATCAAGAAATGATATCTTGTGGAAAGGGCTGAGAATCAAAACTGAGTACCTGGAGAGAAGGCGGACGACTGTTAAGATACTTGGCGTCCCATTTTGCATTGACGCAGATCATCTGGGTGCCATTATGTATCAATATAGAGATGTAGAGGCGGTTCTTCAAGTCCGTGGCCCCCGAAATATTCTCACGGGGGAATATATCTTTAAAATGAGGCTGAATTACGCCAGTTTCCTCGCGATACCAGCGCAACTCCGATGTGAAGCGTGGACAATGTCGCTAATCGTCGAGGGGAGGAAACCACATTGCTGGCAATGCCTGACGCCGGGGCATATGGCGAAAGATTGCCCCAAAAGGATCGCAGCGAAATCCTCGACGTCTGGGCCTTCAACATCCAAAACAGTGCCAGCAAAAATCAAAGTGGCAACTGAAATAGAAGTTATAGCTACAACTAAAGTGCCGACTTCAACGGAAGGAACAACGGATGAAAACCCCACGCCAACATCTGAGTAAACAACTAAGGAGGCTCCGTCGGGTTGGAACAAAGTGGTTTCTAAAAAGAGTGATAGGGCCAAAGTTAGTCATAACCTAGCCCAACCCGAAATGACGCCAACACCGGCAGTCAAGAGAAAACTTTCGGAGCACTCGTCAGAATCGGAGGAAGATCAAATAGAGGAGGAGAGAATGGCAGTGGAAAGTGTCGAGGAGCCTAAAAAGGACCCGAAAGCGAAAAAGAAAAAAAGAGGCCCTAAACGAGGAAGAGAAAGAAAAGATGGAAGAAGGCTCAGTAGATCCTGACACTAGGAATGCCCAACCTGCAACTCCCCAACCTTCAACGCCCACAGTATTGGTTGAGGAGAGTACCCCTCCCCTTTCTAACAACCCTTGTGAGAGAGCATCTCCAGAAAAGGAGAAAATTGCGGAGAAACCTGTGGCAGAAGCAGCTCCAGAGAAGCAGGTAGAAGTCAACGAGGAAGTGAAACCCACAACTTCTACTCAGCCGGTCATCAGACGGGAAAGAACAAAGAAACTCCCTTTCTTGCCCAGGGAAAACATTTGTATAGCTGATGCCTCCCAGGTTCAGTCGGACTTGAACGTGAGACAGAGGAGATATTTGAAGCAACTGGAGGCGTTTACCCATGTTGATGGGAAACAAGTTCAAAATCCCCTGAACTTTCAGGATGCACCCAAAATTACCACTTTCCTAAGGCAGGACAAGGGCAGTAAAGCCAAGGCCCTTTGGAGGATGGTAGAGGAGGGACAGGTGGCATTTCCGGGATTTAATCTTATAGATGAGGAGCACCCGGCGTTAAAAAAACTGGCTTCAAAATGTCCGGGGAGGGTCCCCATTTATGTTCATCCCTCATTTTTTCGGGCCTTGAAGCTACCCTTTCCCCTGGACGTGGGAGGTCTGGCTCGAGACGGACGGATTTCGTCCGAACTGCTGACCGGCAGTCTTCGTCAGGCCTTTGGCGTCCTCACACCCGAGGACTTTAGGCCCATTTGCGACATCTAATAAAGGATAATGGCTTTAAACCTGGCCACATTGAATGTGAGGGGCATGAGATCTCGAAGCAAGGCTGTTCGCGTGCTGAGGGATCTCGTGGCCCTTAAGGTAGATATAGCTGCGATCGAGGAGACCCACTTCGTTTCGTATGGGGATTGTGATGTGCTGACTGACGACTACGACGTCATCTCAGCATATGGCAATGTCCGTAGTTGTGGTGTCTCTTTGCTAGTGAGACGCACTCTGTCTGCGACAGTGAGCGTTGTTCATACGGATGCGGTAGGTCGGCTGGTCGTAGTCGATGTTGCCGTTGAAAACAGTAAGTTTCGGATCATTGCGGTGTATGCGCCCAACATTGCTGGTGAGAGGGTCTCCTTTTATCGACGGTTGGAAACGTTTCTCGGGGGTCCGGAGCGAGTAGTTTTAATGGGGGATTGGAACGCCGTCCTTGACCCCAAGACAGATAAGGTCGAGGGAATAGAGGGTCGGGGTGGTGTGAAAGAAGTCTGTCTGACCTGATGGCCTCATGCGATCTTGTCGACAGGTTTCGCGTTGATCACCTACGGCGGGAGATGTGGACGTGGCATACTAGCGCGGCCTTCTGTCCGAGTACTTACTTGGACAGAATGTTAGTTAGAAGAGGCGACATAGATTTTATATCTTTTCCCACGTTCACTTGGTTAGGTCATTCGGACCATAAATTGGTTATGGCCCGTTGGAATTTAAGTGATAGGCCTAGGTTAGCTGGGTACTGGAAGTTGAATACCTCCTTACTGGAGATACCCGACTTCCGGGACAAGCTAACGTTACTACTTCAGCGGGGTTTAGTGGAGGCGATTATCGGGAGTAGTTGGTGGGTTAGCACTAAGGCTCATGTTAGACGCTTTTGTGTCCGTTACAGCCAGCGCCTCGCTCGAGATAGGGCTAGGACGCAAAAGCGTGTAGAGGATAAGATGACCCGGGTGGTGGCTGGGGGGATCCCCTAGAGATAGCTTTAATTGAGGGGGACCTCAATCGCTTGGCTAGCGAGCGATATGAAGGTCAAGTAGTTCGCGCTAGGTTAAAGAAAGTCTCTAACGAAGCTGTGAACGTTGACGCTGTTGAGCGTAAGGCTGCTTTACGTCGAGGCTCGGATGGGTATATTTGGAAGGTGAATAACCTGGAAGGACATACCCTGGTATCGACTCGTGAGATTTGCGAAGGGTTCCGCGAGCATTTGGAGGATCGCTTCACCCAACTAGCCAGACTCCGCGGCCAGGAGTTTGACAGCTATTTGGCTGACTCGCCCCGCCTAGAGGCGGCCCGAGCAGCTGGCTGTGATGGGGACGTTACAGAGGGTGAGATCATTACTGCGTTGAAGCAGGTCGGCTTGAATAAATCTCTAGGACTCGATGGTCTGCCATACGAAGTTTACTTGAGGCTGTCGCCCATGTTTGTTCCTCTTCTGAAGGATGTGTTTAACCACTGGTTTGCTCAGGGCTCGATCCCTGGGCAGGTCACCAAAGGAGTGGTCACATTGTTAAAGAAGGGGGTCCAACGTGAAGTGGGGGATTTCGATAGTTATAGGCCCATAACTCTGCTAAACACAGAGTTAAAGATTTTGGCCAGTGTTCTTGCGAATCGTTCGCAGATTGTTATCGCTGACTTGATAGAGCCTGAGCAGAACTATGCTGTGAAGGGGAGGTCAATTCAAAACAATTTGCATCTGGTTCGCACGATCCTAGAGGGTATAGAAGACGACACTGAAACCGCGCTGATCAATTTAGATCAGTCAAAGGCTTTCGATAGGGTCGACCATGGTTTCTTGGAATCTGTTCTAGAGGCTGCCGGTTTTAATCCGGACTTCCGCAAGTGGGTCTCTATTCTGTATCGTCTGCCGACGGTAGCGGTGCAGGTAAACGGTAGGCTTTCGGAGTCGTTCGTGGTTTCTCGTTCGGTGCGTCAGGGTTGTCCGCTGTCGCCCCTGCTTTATGTCCTGGCGTTGGAGCCCTTCCCTCGCAAATTAAGGGACGGGGCGGCTACACCAGTCCTGCGCGGAATCGCTATCCCTCCTCACTATGCGCGAGTCAGGGTTTCCGCGTATGCCGATGATGTCACCGTTTTTGTGTCCAGCCATGAAGACATAGAAGCGGTGACTAAGGCGCTCGCTCGGTACGAAGAAGTAACAGTAAAGGGGCCATTGTAAACCGCAGCAAGTACAACGGCCTGCGGTTGGCTGCCTAGAGCAGAGAGACCGCACTCCCAGGTTATTTCAGCTGGACCGATGGCCCGGTTCGGATCCTTGGCGTTTGGTTCGGACCGGGTCTCCAGTTGGAAAAGAATTGGTCGGAAGTACAGGCAAAGGTCGAATCGTCTGTGAGGGCTTAGATTCGAGGAAACTTTCATTGAATGGGAGAGCGGAGGCGTGCGCCACTTACGTCTTTCCTCTCATCCTTTACCGGCTGTCTGTACTCCCTTTGCCTGCGGACCGCCTTCTTGCTTTCACGCGCTTGCTCTTTTCACTTATGTGGAAGGGGCGTAAAGCATACGTCCGCAGACAGGTCTGTACGCAACGCCCGTGCGATGGAGGCTTGGGGATGCCTGACTTGGCAAGTCATAGACATGCCGAGAAACTGGCTTTCCTGAGTCGTACTTTGACGGAGGACGCTCCGTGGCTCCCTGTGGTTGAGAGCGCCTTTCCCAACCTCATACCCGACCACTCGGTCGAAGGTCGACGTAGACCGAGAGGGGAGTCCATGTTCGTCGCCGAATGCCGAGCCGCGCTTAAGGCGTTACCGGGGTCCAGTGACCTTGCCCGGTCTAGGAAGAGACTATGTCGGGATTTAGTGAAGGGGTCCGCTTCGGATCTGCTTGGGAGGCGGCTTGGATTGTCGAGTGAGAAGGCTCGCTCTCAATGGAGTTGGGCGCCAGGCCAGAGTTATCTCAACAATTCTGAGTATGCTCTGACCTGGCGACTGGTTCGAAATGCACTGCCCCTCTATGGCAGATTACGCAGGGATTGCATAAGGGACATTCCCTTATGCCCGCGCTGTGAGGACAATAAGGAAGAAACGGCCGAACACGCCTTCTTCACTTGCAGCAAAGTTCGTCGTCTCTGGCAGTATGTCAGAGAGGTAACGGCTCGCATCGACGCCGAGCAGCCGATGGTACTTGATGTAGCATACGTCATCAACAACGTAGCACCGCCATGGTCTAGGGAGAAAAGAATTGTTTTTCTGGCGATCCTAGCCACAGCGAGGTTAGTGACGTGGGTTGCACGTCTAGATGAGGTTCATGGGGTTGAGTCTGTTTCGGATCGTGATCTGGTTGTTTACTTTAAGCATCAGCTTTAAGTGAAAATCAGATGCGATTGGAAACGACTACATCGCATGGAGTTCAATAGAAGATGGGTACAGTAGTTTGTGCATCCGACGAGGGTCCAGGTTTGAATACGTTTTCTCGCCTTAGCATGGCGCAGACGGTACTGGGTCTTACGGAACCCAGCCCAGTATAAAACAAAATGTTTAGTCGAATCATACGCTAGTAGGAATAAATGATGTCGTGTCCTGATTTTGTTTTTGCCGGCACTAGAGAGCTTCCAAAGATGCCCACTCCACATATTTATTTTGTCCCAGGCTGATGAAACCCTTGGCAATATTATCTTGGAAGACGCCATCCATTCCCGTACCCAGATCCCGATTAATTTATTTTCAGAACGCCTCACTTTATTCCCACTCCCAATTAGGGGTCGACCTGCTTGTTTTCGGCCTCGAGCCGGAAAACAGTGGGCGGTCCAAACTTAGCAAGAGGGTAGGGAGGGTCCTACTAACCACTCCTTATCATTTTATTTGGTTCTTTATTTTTCTTTCTTTTTGGGTGTTTGTAATGTGTATCCCACTCCCACGTTATTTCATGTTTTCATGTTTCATTTTGGGGATATTTTAAGTAGGGTTAAGCCATAGAGTGACTGCGAATTTTTTAGTGCAAATGTCTAGCTTAGAGTAGATTAGGTTTTATGTCATTGTGCATTGTTTTCGCTTTTTGTCAAATAAAAAATGTCTTTGTTTTGTTTTTGATTTGAAATAAAAAATGTCAAACTGTCGTTTTAAATGTCACAATGACCCCCGACCCCCACCCCACCCCTTCCACAGTGGGCTTTTATGCCTAAGGTGGTATGCATTCTGGGAATGTAATTTTAACTCTAGGAGTTAATGTTTCCCAGGATGCATTCATCTAAATAAATTTTGGCTAAGATCAAAGTATAGTATCTGTTCCGATTATACTGCACCCCCATAGATTGGTATTGTCTTGGCCTTCGGGGCTTGATTTACACCGGTCTATGGGTTTGTCCTGTGCAGTTCTAGGAAGTCCACCCTCCTAGGCTTCGCCTCCCCTCTTTGGGGAGGAGTAAGTTTATTGCTTACTGCCTGAGGCGCCCTTATCGGGGAATGCCGACGGGGCTGCCCAGGCAATTTTTAAACCCCACTTTCCCGACCCAACCTTGGAGCACATCTTACTTGTGGGAGTAAGATAAAAACTGGGCTCGTGCCTAACTCCTGGAGAGGAGTAAATCAATACCCGATGAAGCCAATTCAATCTGTAATGCAAGAAGTAAAGAAATAAACCATCTTTGCGCCAATTCAGTCGGACAACAAAGTCAGCCGTCTTAACAGTGTTTAACTAATCACGTAGACAGGAACTTGCATTTAGCTTAGATTAGTAGACGGCTTATATTATTTCTCTGAACAGGCTGGACCGAAAGGAGGCTATACATTATAATAAATATTCAATTAATATCCACATAGGTTTCGTGCTAACAGAATCTTCAGTGTAGAGATAACATTTCAAACTTGTCGCCTTATTCGAAGTTCGGGACACGAGTCACTTTTCACTCAATTAATTAGTATTACTAATATAATTGGTTTAGGGCAAATACACTTAGGATATTATTCAAACACATTGTGTTTGCTTTACCTTTTAATTTGTGACCTGTTTGCGTTAACACAATTAATTATTGCTAGACGGTATTAACCTTTTACGAACACTATTTGATTTTTTATTTGTTTCTTACAAAACATACTGCCAATAAAAAAAACTACCACTTCGCATAAGTTCGTGTGGCAAAAAACAACCTCGAATATAAACGAACAAAACAAATTCGCAACAAATCTAAAGGCAACTTATTTTCTAAATAATTTGCATTAATACAATTTTACCACAAATTTCATGAAAAAATTAGTATCATCAGAATAAATTGTTTTAAAGCAAATAAACTTGGGATATACGTCAAAAACATTATTTTTATATACCTATCAATTTGTGACATATTTAAGTTAAAACTATTCATATTTAATAGAATTTATGAGCCTTTTAAGTTCGTGTAAATGTCGATTCTGAGGAAAGTAACCATCTTTGTTTACGTTTTTTGCTAACAAAGCAAAGATAGCGATTTACTCAGAATCGGTATTTACGCGGACTTAAAACACTGTGCTAAAATGAATGACGATACATTGATGTATGAAAATATAAGGATATATCTTTATTGTCGGTGACGGTGAGAGATGGTGGGTTGGTAAGAGAAAGAAGTACGCACAGGAACTTGACGGGTGATTCTTTTCTAGTCTAAATCGCCAACTTCCGATATCAATTTCGGTTTGTTATGATATAACCATTTTTGACCACCCGAACCCGAAGCCCATGAAACAGCATTTTCACTTTAGCAACGACCCAGGGTGTTTTATTTGGCGACGGTTTTTTTTTATGAATGACAATCAAACATATTTGGTTTTTTTTTCAAATCTCGGTGCAACTCAATTACAGCTGACCTTTAATACATCCATTTCCCAAATATGATCTAAGCTTAAAATCATATTTTTATTCTGCTTGATGAAATCAAAGTTTATAACATCTGTTGATCAATAACATCGACATGTCAGTACATTCTTTTATAAATTAAAATAATCATATATATATATATATATATATATATATATATATATATATATATATATATATATATAGCCCCCCCCCCCCCTGGCCTGGCTTTAATAACTTAGGAATCCTAAACGTCAACAACCCTCAGTCTGGCACTGAAACCAGTAGCAGATGCACTTGATTGACTTCCACGGCGAAAATATGCTGTGAACGAATATCTACAAATTACCGCTTTGAATCTCCGATAATAACTATAACAACTGGATTACATGCATATAACGCATGTAAGAGGGAATTCTAAAAATATAAGGATTAACACCTCCGAGGTATGACGGCCTTTTCCCCAATAAAAAGTGGGTTAAAATCAATTAATTAATTTCTTCCAACCAATTCATCAAAGAACTATATTAGTCAATCGAAGCTCAAATTCTGCCTTACTTCGATTTTCTCCTGAATAACTCAAAACACCCGGACCATGTTTATAACGTTTCCTGATATGATTTACCATCACACATCTAATGTTATTCCAGTTTGACTTATTGGTCAATCGAAGCTCAAATTCTGCCTTACTTCGATTTTCTCCTGAATAACTCAAAACACCCGGACCATGTTTATAACGTTTCCTGATATGATTTACCATCACACATCTAATGTTATTCCAGTTTGACTTATTGGTTTGAACGTCGGATTCATATAGGACCTTAATCGGATAAATATGATAACTATTTCCTATGAAATGCGTTCTATCCTCTTTGTAAACCACCAGAATTAACGGGAAACCAGCAGAATTAACAAAATAAACTTCCTTCTGCTCCCCTATTTCTCTCATGTACTCATGCACCGGTCCGTGCACGGATGTTAATATAGTCCCACATATACAGCTAATCCATTATATTACATCCTTTACTTTCCTAGTCACCCTTGACCCTTCTCATATGGTAGTGTTTTATAAGGTGTCTTTTCTCCCCCTGAATCTTACCGTTGTCCATACATTCCCATGTGCTGTTCCTCCTACCCTAATCTTCCCATCCCGCTATGTTTTCTTTAAAAAACCTCTAGTAAAGGAGCCTTGATAATAATCAACCTTTATCCCCTGAACTTATTTAAACTTATATCTTTTTTCATTTATAGTTCTAAGTTTCTTAATTTGCCGTTGTTCTATATTATAAGTTAACAATTTTTATTTACTTATTTATAATTTTATTAATCTATTATTTTCTTATATATTGTTATGTATGTGCATATATGTTCGTTTGTATATGAATATATATATGTATGTATATATGTCTGCATATGTATGTATTTTTATATTTTTATATTGCTCATATATTCGGATTCCTTTAGATTTCTATCATCGCACTTACATTTTTATTTTACTTATTATCTTCTATATTTTATATTTTATTTATCTTTTATTTTATTTTATTTTATTTTACTCTATTACACTTAATTCTTTATTTTGTGAATTTTTATATTTTTTATTTTTTTATATATTTTTATATATTTTTTATATATTTTTTATATATATTTTTATTTTTATATATTTTTATATATTTTTTATATATTTTTTTATATATGTTTAATTTTTTAATTTTTAATTTTTCAATTTTTTAATTCCTTTATATTTTATTATATTTTTATATCTTAATATTTTTATATTTTTATTTTTATCTTTATTCTAGTTTTGCTTTTATTGTATCTTTATTTTTTTATTTGATATTTTATTTTACTTTTTATCCCTGATTTTCTTTTTCTTTCACATATTCTATTATTTTTATTTTTAGATTATATTTTATTTTATTTTATTTTTACTCTTTATTTTTGTTCTTATTTTATTTTTTTCATTTTTTCTTAATAATCTTTATAATGTTTATAAAGTTTTATTATTATTATCGTTTGTATCTTTATATCCCTATTTTATATCTGTAACTTATTCTTTTACCAATATTGGTCTATGTACGCCCTCCCTATAATGGATGTTTCTCTGAGACGAGCTTGCTATTTTTTCCTTTAATTTCTGTAAGATGTGATGCTAAAGGCACTGATGAAGAGACGTTTTGGCGTAGCTTTTGTTGTTTTTTTTTTAAATTAAAGAATGAAATAAAGTATTTCGAGAATGTTTTGGAAACGACCGTACGCCATAATAGACTTGTTGTTCTAATTCACTAAATCTCGTTATATATATATATATATATATATATATATATATATATATATATATATATATATATACTAGAAGGATATATGTATATAAATATATATTTGATATAACTATTCACTTTATGCTCTACCTATGTCTATGCTCTTGACTTTTTAATCCCTATTTATATATTTCCGGGGCATATTTTCATTATGCCAATATCGTTGGAAGCTATCAGAACAGTCTAGATTGATTTCTTCTCATCAGAAAACAGGACTTTCTTCCACTTCTCAATGTTTGGTATTGACGACCAAACATTAAGCGGCCCACCTTGTGACGTGGAAGCAGCCGACGAATTTGTGTACGCTTTTTATTTACCATGCTATTTTGTCATAAGTGTCGTGTGATGGTTACTGGACTGCAATCAGAATCTGTAACTGCCTTAACTTTACTAGAAGAAAGTCTACTGTCTTTCACAACAACTTGTCTTATTTTCCTACTCAATGCAGGATACATTTTTTGGGCCTACCAGTAGATTTTGCGTTTCCATAAATTTCACTGTTCTTAAGAAAGTTGCAAATCACAGTTTTACTGCGATTTATTTAGCTGCAATCGCCCGCTGTGACAAACCTTGCTTATGGAAATCTAGAATTCGAGCACGCTCAACTTCGGTAAGTGTGTTAGCTTTAGCCATGGTGACACCTTTACGCAGTAATTGCTAATCTGTAACTGAACAAAAAACATTAGAATTACAATAGATCCACTAATTTATACATCTGGTCTTATAATTTTGATCAAGTGTAAAATGTATGAAATTTATGAAATTTATAAAAATGTAAATTTCTGAATAAAATGTTTGGAATGTAGATTTTTGTTTCTGTAACCTTTTAGATTGTAGTATTGGTAACCTTAAGTGGGAGGAGTTTAAATTCTATACTTTAATTTATTTTTTAAGATTTTCAAGTGGTCTTAATTTTTTGATCAGGAGAATATATATATATATATATATATATATATATATATATATATATATATATATATATATATATACCGGCGTATGTAGGTAATAATAATTTAATATTTATGTATGAATATTGTTATAAAGATCCGTTAAGAAATTAAAGTTGAGCACAGTTTGAGGATGTTAAAAATAGACTGTCACTTAAATTTACGTTTGTTGACCCCTCTCGACTGTCTTCTGTTTGCCGCCCGCTTTCTCAAAGCGCAAATCGAGCTTAATTTCCCGTTAATCACGTGGTAGTTTCCGGTGGCTGTGGGAATAGACCTATAGCCAGCTGGGCTTGGATGACTCTGTGTCGAGGCTCGCGCCCTTCCGACAGTTTGTAAGTATCCCTTCCTACACTGATGAAAGCAATAAGCTTGAAACGCCAGCGTATGTAGGTAATAATGATTTAATGTTTATTCATGAATAGCATTAGAAAGGAATAATAATTGCCAATGGAAGAATGAGAAAGACAAAAAGACACAACATATGAGATGAAAGATGTTCACTTCTGATTGGATTGGCTCAGAAATGCATCTATTCTTATTACACTGAATGTGAGTTTATCAACGTTTGTTTCCCAAAGCTTTTTACTATTACTTTGATAATCTAAAATACATAATAAAATATACATTAGTCCTGCGATTCAGTAATCTTTGAAAACAATCCCTTTTAATTCTTCTAATTAGCCGTAATATGTAATTAACTGAGCAAGTCATCAATCTCTATTTTAGCTATGGATTGATCTCATCCCTTCTATCCATATTGCTCTAACCATAATCTATGAAACAGTAGTTCCAGGTAATGTTAATACGTGTATCAAAGACACCATAAACATGTACGTAAATTATATGTCAAAATAAGTATCGTAAATCCTTTCTATATAAGATTTATAAATAATAATAATAATAATAATAATAATAATAATAATAATAATAAATTATAATAATTATTATTATTATTATATAGAAGTAAAGATGCCTATAATTTTTATTTATCAAGAATAATGCCTTAACAGATACCACATCAATCAATAAGTCTCTAACTTACCTAATAAAACAATAACTTTTAGACAAAATTTGACTTTATTAATCAATATAGTCTTCTTCTAAGGCGATGCACTGATTAAAATGTGGTTCGAACAATTTGATACCTATTTGCAGAACGATTTGTCTTTGGCCCTAAAATATGCCACAGTTTCCGATATCATTTCTTCATTGGAGCAAATTGTTTTTTTTTCCCCGGAGCATTCTTTTAGGTCTGCAAACAGCCATTTGTCGTTTGGAATAAATATTGAGAATAGGATGGATGCGGTAATAATTCGAAGTGCGATTCATATAGTTCTTCCATCGTTGCTACCGACTTATGACAGGGTGCATTGTGTTGCTGAAAGAGCACCTTTCTCTTTTTCATTCGACCCGGTTTTGGAGCGATTTCGTCCTTCGAACGCACCAATAATAGTCGCCATTGATGGTTCTTCCTTTCTATAGATAATCAATCAACAAGAAACCTTGCACATCCCAAAATACAAAGGATAAAATCTTGCCTGTCGATATTTGTGTCTTTGATTGCTTTGAACGGCTTTAACCCAACGCTGTTTACTCCGTTGACACGAAATTAAGTTTTTTTTTCATTGTTTTGAAAATTTGCAACAGTAAGTTTAGTGTTATTTGTAAAGTAATAGTCCGATTAGCATCACATTTGATACGTGTCATTAAAAGATTAGTACTTTATAAAATCATATGGATGGTCTACTAGTAGCGTCATAGATATGTTAGGCACACAACTTATTGAGTGATGTCTAAAAAGATATGTCACAGTTTATGAATTTCCCAATGTAATCAAAGTAAAATAAATGGTGGTAGTGGTTATAACCAACGGTCTACGGACACATCTGGTTTCGTATACCTATCTTATTGGTATGTAAATGTATTCATGTATACGTATATGTTATGTTGCTCTATATATGTTATATGCTTCTGTATATGTTATGTGCCTCTGTATATATTATGTGCCTCTGTATATATTATGTGCTTCTGTATATATTATGTGCTTCTGTATATGTTTTGTGCCTATGTATATATTATGTGCTTCTGTATATGTTTTGTGCCTATGTATATATTATGTGCTTCTGTATATATTATGTGCTTCTGTATATGTTTTGTGCCTCTGTATATGTTTTGTGCCTATGTATATATTATGTGCTTCTGTATATGTTATGTAACTCTCTATATGTTATGTGGCTCTCTATATGTTATATGCTTCAGTATATGTTGTGTGCCTCTGTATATGTTATATGCTTCTGTATATGGTGTGTGCCTCTGTATATGTTATATGCTTCTGTATATGTTATGTGCCTCTGTATATTTTATATGCTTCTGTATATTTTGTGTGCCTCTGTATATGTTATATGCTTCTGTATATGTTATGTGCCTCTGTATATGTTATATGCTTCTGTATATGTTAGGTGCCCCTGCATATGTTATGTGCCTCTGTATATTTTATATGCATCTGTATATTGTATGTGCTTCTATATATGTTATGTGCCTCACAAATGTGATATGTATATATATATATATATATATATATATATATATATGTTATGTGCCACTGTATATGTGATATTCCTTGGTATATGCTGTGCGCCTCTGAGTATGTTATGTGCCTCTGTATATGTCATATGCCTCTGTATATGGTATGTTCCTCTGTATATGATAAGTGCCTCTGTATATTATATGTGCCTCTGTATATGTTATCTGTATCTGTATATGTGATACGCCTCTGTATATGTTATATGTCTCTGTATATTCTAGAATAAATAAATGAAGTGCGGGGATGAAAAGAAAAAGAAATAAGAAAATAATCAAAACTAAAGAAAGGAAGAAGAAAAATGCGAATAGAAAAATAAATGTACTAAAAAGATGAGAAAAAAAAAAGAAAGAAAACGAAAAAAGTAGAAAAGAAAGGAGAACAAGAAAAATACATGAAACAGAATTAAAGTAACAAGATATGGAAAAGATAGAATACATGCTATAACATTGAGAAAGAAAAAAGGAAAGGACGAATGTAAAAGAAATATAAAAATGTAGAATGAAAGAGGATGGAAAAAGTAATAAAAAAACTTCATGAAGAAAAGGAAGAATGCAAAAAATAATATATACTAATAAATAATATATACGGCGTCTAATCAAAACCATGTGGAAATCAGCGCGTGAAGTGTGATGTCATTTGGGAAGGTAGTTCCGCTTGTATATTAATTAGGCAATGATGAGAAATAGCTAAAATGGGAAAAGTTCGTGCCGGGTGCGTTTCGAAATTGAAATGGAGTTGAGTCAGTTAGTTATTTTGGTCTGGGATCAATTCGAAACTAACCAGACCAGAGAGAGAGAGAGAAAGAGAGAGAGAGAGAGAGAGAGAGAGAAAGAGATAGAGAGAGAGGGGTATACGTTAAGTATATAAGAGAGGAAAGCAAAGGAAAAGATGGACGGATGGACTTTGAAAAAAGCTGTGTTGTCAAAATGGATAGAGTGGTAAATACTCAGGAATTCGAGATAGATAAATGAATTAATGAATTTTCTACTCGGTGCGTTACCGATTTCTTGAGTGGCTGATATATATATATATATATATATATATATATATATATATATATATTAATTTAAGCAAACATTGTTAAACATAATAGAATTCGTCTATTTAATTATACCTTTTTTATTTTTTCAATTTTCTAATGATATTTTTTGTGTAAAAATAAAGAAAATTAATGTATGTTCCATATGTATCACGAACGTTTTCGATTCTTCGTCGAATCATCATACGGGGGTGGTGGAAAATGAACAAAAAAGCTGAAGAAAAATCAGAATTGTCGTAACTTTTTTTTGGCTCATGACTTGTCTTAAATTGTTACTTTCCTCGCACGCTTTTCGAATAATGACCATCATCAACCATCCTTATTTAATATTTTTCCCGCCTCTTGTTCCTGACTCATGATCTATTTCCTCTTCTCTTCTATTTGTTTCTTCTGATCATGTTTTTGTTGATGTTGAGGTTGATTTGTCTGTGAAGCCATAGGAAGTGTTTAACTACAGAAAGGCTGATTGGGATAGCCTTCCCAGCTGCTTACGTAACGTACCATAGGGAGTCCTATCGTTCGTATAACTTCTAATGGTGCCACTAAGGAGGATATTGACTGGCTTGGAATTGACTCTTTCTTCCTCATCTTGAGTTTCAAACCAAACCTGATTCTTGTCCATGATCTTTACAACATAAAGAAATGGAAGTGATCTGAGACGAATAAATAATAACATTTTTGACTACTTTATTAAAAAAAAAAGAAATTCAAAGATTAGTAATGGCTAATGGCTTCAACATATTTTGTTTATTATTATTAGTCAATTATTTATTTAAATGAAAAATGCAACGGCAAGAAAAAGACATGTGTTGTTTTACGGTGCGTGCATAAAAGCGTAAGTCTGTTGTTTCTTTTATAATTTGAGTTAAACTATTGTTTAAGACGTATTTTATTTTTTTCCAGGGTGTAAATTTGAGTTAAACTATTGTTTAAGACGTATTTTACTTTTTTCCAGGGTGTAAAACGATAGAATCCCAGAATGTTAGTCCATGTACAGTGTGGAGACAAAGAGTAAAATATTACGCGCTTTCCCACAATTAATTTCTAAAAATACATATTTCTACATGAAGTTTATAGAATCATTTTTGTTTATCTACATGTTTTTGTAACAATTATACGCTATAATATATATATATATATATATATATATATATTCCATGTCCGCGCTCTGTGACCGACCGAGATTGTTATTTCCCTTCGCTGATTAGAGCCGTAAGCTTGAAACGACGTCGTACGTCGGTAAAATATTAAAAACATATAATTTAACATTATATATATATATATATATATATAGAGAGAGAGAGAGAGAGGGGGAGAGAGAGAAAGAGAGAGAGAAATAGATAGATATAGATATAGATAGATTTATTTCAAAGTTTTTAAAAATGTATGTTGCATTATTTAACTCAAAATACACATTGCTGTAAAACATCTGTAAACATGTTTAATTGCGTTGTGTATACTTTTTATTTGGAATAATATTTGAAAATAATTTGAATCGCTAACATACACACACACCTATATATATATATATATATATATATATATAAAGAGAGAAATGAAGAGAGAGATGAAGACAGTAGCGGTATTCACTCGGCATATATATTGATGGTCGGAAGCTTTTTTAGAAAATAATTTTTGCCTTGGAAGAAAATAAAAATATTACCTTTGTGATAAGTAATAAAAAAATGTTAGCGCTGTGGCATCATAAAAAAAAAACTATATAAAATAGCATGGAGGGGAGACGCAGTGTAGTCTGGACAAGCGGATTTATGAACATAAAAAGAGCGATTAAAACCAACAACTCGCTTAACGCCTTATATGCTCACACTATGGAGTATGGGCATTGTTTTGACTTTGATAAATCTACATTAATCAAGATAATACATAATAGATCAACACGCCGACTAATTGAATCTGCACTCATAGCCCTTTCCACAAATAAAATTAAACAGAGAATGGGATTCTATTTTATCTCCGCTAACCTATCAAAAGCAATTATGCACGAAAACAAGATATATCTAGACACCGGTTGATCCCCTGAGTTTTAAATTATTCTTCCTTTAGACTCCCTTTCTACTCTTTATTATTTTCTTTTCTTTCCTGATACATTTTTTTTTTACATTTTTTTACGCTATATGCCTTTTATCTTTGACTCTATACACATTTACATATTTTCCCTCTCTACATGAACCCTATCACGATATATATTTCTCATAATTTATAGACTTTACCGTCTTTTGTCATTTTTTGCATTTTTTCGTTCGCTCTAAACAAAGCCTATTTGGGCGAAACGTTGAGCTTTTTAGGTCTTCCACTTATTCCATTTTAATTTCAAACCATCGGATTATTTTACCCTTTCATCTATTCAAAAATAGCAGGTCAAGTAATAAAACAATCTAACTCTATCTGAAGTATATACTTGTATCCTAGCATTCATTTTTTTAATTGCTGTTTTATGATCTTCTTGTGGTACAACTAAAGTTATAGTTATTGAACTAAACTTTTTTATTAATGAAGAAAAAGAAGGAAAAGTGCAAACTGATCACTGAGAATCGTAGCATTCATTGATTGTTAGTTTATGATTGTTAGTTTATGATTGTTAGTTTATGATTGTTAGTTTATTGATTGTTAGTTTTGGTGTATTGTTTTTATCGATAGAATACGGATATTTTGAAAGGAACAAGTCGAAGATATTTATATTTTTAAGTTTTAACTGTAAGCGGATAGCGTTAATTAAGAATTTTGTGTTGCTTTGAGTGAAAAAATAAAATATTAATTAAATGTATATAGTTGTATACATTTTTTTGATAAATCTGAAACATTTTCTAAATTATTATGTCCATATATTTATATATATATATATATATATATATATATATATACATATATATATATATATGCGTGTGTGTGTGAAATGAAAAAAAGGAAAGCAAAAAACTATGTGATTTATGTATTCATCAATGTTTCGTCTTTATTTAAAGACTTACTCAAAATGTAGAAAGCTATATAAAAAACATACAGAATATTAATTTTGATTTGTCAGAAAGTGTCCAGACTTCGGCATGATTGTTGACCTGAGCAAGCAGAGAATGAAAAACATGATTTTGGTTGTAGCGTTATCAGCCGTGATCAGTCTCCTTCAAAGGACACGAGATGGATGAGATTGATGGCTTCAACTTGTCAGTTTATGGGTATTTTAGCTAGGAAGTTTGTCTGTATGCTTTTTCTACATGGCTTTCTTCATCCTGAGGAAGTCTTTTAATGAAAACGAAACGTTGATGAATACATAAATCACATCGTTTTTGGCTGTTCTTTTTTCATTTTACATTACGTCGGATCATTTTATCCCCACTATTCTTCATACACACACACACACACCCACACACACACACCCACACACACACATATATATATATATAATATAATATTAATATTGAATATATAATATCTACGTTGCTTCTAAAATCGTCCCAACCACTCAGAAAGAAATACGTATATTTCACAATGTTGTTTATGATTTTCCATTGAATGATTACATGCATATATATATATATATATATATATATATATATATATATATATATATATATATATATATATATATATATATTAGATGAATGAAAGAAGAAATCGATTGTTCAATGCAAGGTGTACTCGGTAAAAACATTGAACAATCGAAATTGAAATAGATTTGTCATCCGTACATATTTATCTTTCTTCTTTCATTTATCTTATAATTGCTCTATCTAGTATATTGAGCTTAAACTATTTCACTATAGGTTCTATCTTCTAAAAGTATACTTTTAATTTCATATTTGTTATATATATATATATATATATATATATATATATATATATATATCCCCTGCCCTACGGTCACCAGTGCCAATTTCTGAGTTTTGTGTTTTTGAAAACCTAGTCCTGTGTTTTGTTAGGAAACCGACAAAGACTTTTTCAATTTTTTTTACCTTTTTCATCAGAATTATTTAATATTTTTCATATTTCATTTTTCGGATTTGATGGTCTTTTTTCAGCTTTCTTTTCCTTTTCTTTGTTTCTATACAGGCAAGGGTAAACTCAGTATTGATTAGAGTGTATTCCCCAAGGGTCGCACCCCCCTCCCCACCAGCGTAACAAAGACGACTTCCTCATCCTTGTTTTTACGCTGCTCCCCTCCCCTCCTCATCTCGCAATTCATCTCATTCGCCACTTGGAGATTCATTAATTGATTTCGGATTGGTTGTGATACGAATTCCCGCCAAGCAGACGATGAGGCTTGGGATGAGGAAGGAGTAGGAGGATAGGGCGAAGGAGTAAAATGATTATCATAATAGAAAAAAGATGGAAGATGAGGAAAGAGAAATGTAGTAGGAGATGGTAGGAGGAAGGAAAGGAAGGAAGTTCGACGCGATTTTCCGGCGCCAAATTGTCTATGGCCGACAACATCAGGCACAGGTGTCAAACTGTTTCGCTTGTAGACAAGTAATTTTCTGTTTTCTGTTTTTTACTTTCTTTTCTCCTTATTCTGTCTTTCGATTTGCACAAAGTAAAAAAAAACGTAAATATAACAAGAACGACGAGTTTTAAAGTGCGTCCATCGATTCTACGCGTTTAGCGATTTTCAACGTGAAACGTGACAGACCAACGGTGGGCAGATCCTCTTTTAATGATGCGCCAAGTCATTGAATTTGCTACTTTAAACTTATTTAACATGACATTAAATAAGATGCCGCCGTTTCAAATTTAGGCGTGTTATATGTTATTTTAAACGTAATAGTCACAAACCCAGAGGCGTGCAGAGGTCTGGTGATTCCCTGCTGATGCCTAGGGCCAACACCCTGGTTGTATGCTTTAAAGTATAAGCCCTAGTACTGAAAAATATCATGAGTAAAAGAGATTGTTTGAATATGATAACATGAATGCCCCTCCCAACTCTTTGCACGCCACTGCACGGACCAAATAATTTTTAAAACAAAGCGTGGCATCCTCACTCCATAATAAAGAGAAACATATTTTGATTTGTGTATATATATATATATATATATATATATATATATATATATATATATATATATATATATATGTATGTATACATCTGTAATCGCACACAAAAGTTAGCTAGTAAAAAACTGCTACAGGAATCGATTTCAACTATTTAGGGGAATTAAGAAAGCAAATAAAATGTCAGACACGACCCCTTGAATCTATTTCTATAATGAGACGATTTGCTTGTTTCTTACTTTCTGCTCTCTGTAACGATTTATACGGCTTTCTTATATTTCTTTCTTAACTTTTTACTTTGAGATGTTTGAAGTCGTTCATATGTCTTTTTTAACTTCACCGATTCAGCTGTTATTTTATATTATTGCAAACAATGGCGAAGGATAATCATCATTGTTGACGGAGGGTTTACATAATATAAAGTTATTTTGAACTTAAGCACGATAGACTGTATCGTGGGTAGAAATTCTGATAGTAATGATTGGACGAATATAAAATAATGGATGTTTGGTTAGTTGTGAAATGAACTATTACAAACAGAAACGTGACAGATGGACGGACGACGTATATACATGCCTCGAGGTCTCTAAAATTTTATTTCAAATGTAATCACGAGAGACTGGCCAATTTACTAGGGGTGCAGGTAAAAGTAATTCTCTGAGCAAAACAGTTTTGCATCACTTTATAGAATGTTTATTCCAATATAGATAAAAGACTATTACATGATTTTCATTTTTTGAAAATGTCTAAAATTTAAAGCGTATGGGGTCTTTCGAAGAAATTTAAATTCAGGGAATTTTGCTTAATGGGTGTCTCATGACTATTTATCAAATTTAATAAAAGTTTGAAATATTTTAATTTTCAAATGGTAGGTTCTGTCGATAATATAACGTAACAAAATGAACCAAACATAAATCATTTTAGCTAAACACATCTTGGTCTCTCAACAATTATATAATCGATGAATATTTTGTTTGTATATTTTACGGACTCAACTTTTTTCTTACATGTCAAAACACAATATTGATTGTAAACGAGTAATTGTACACTATTACTCGAACGGAAGTTGCTATTTAAAAATAATTGTGTAAAGTCAACTAAAGACCGACGATATTTCTTTTAGTGAGGAAAATTATTAATGACAAAGTTAATAAGATTTTAGCTGAAAAAAGATGAGCCGGTTGAATCTCAGCGGAGTTTTAATTTATCATCACTGCATACCTGTTAACTTGGTTTAACATCAGGATTTAGAACGTGCGTCCGTGTGCGTTCACTGCACAGGCCGTGATCGTCCACTTGTTGTCTTTGTCTAAAGTTAAGCTTGATGCCGACACTAGTCGCAGTGTCGATCATGTGGTCTCCGTCACTGTTGTAACAAAAGGAGTCTCCATCCATAAAAACTACAACACCAGTTTAAATCAATTAACAATGCTTTATTTTGACAGATGTTACAATTATGCGCGTGTTCTTCTACTAAACAACAGACCTGAAAATTAAGACCAATCTATATTCCAACTAAACACAATCCCTTAGTTTAAGGTCCACGGGCCCATCTGTCTATGCGAATTACAGAAAAACATCTGACCTTGTTTTGCCACTCTGCTAGAATATATATATATATATATATATATATATATATATATGTATATATATATATATATATATATATATATATATATATATATATATAAAGATATCACATAGACCACACCAGAGAAACCACTCATGATTATCAGGTGTTAATCTATAAACATAACAAAAATTGACTGACCATGAAGTCTCACATCTGGTGTAAACATTAATTTTGGAAAATGTCAAGTGGGTTATAATTACAGAATAGAATCTCTCGTATCTGAAGGGACATTACTTTTTCAATGACTTTCGAGGGTTTTACTTCTCACCCCCTATTTAAAAAAGCAATAACTTATTTTAGTGAGGAAATAAAATATCAGATGGTCAATTGTTTTGGTGATATCTCTTCTCTTAACTAAATATTTTCTCACTCACACCCACTAAACATGTATCCGGGCGCATTTCTAGAATGCTTTTAACAACAGATCTACAGTCCTTTCTATTGAACCACTTAACTTCTAGGATATTAATAGTTGTGTTCATGTCTTTTTAAATGTGAAGTCTGACAGGGATTTGAAGTATCTTATCACTTATAATTTTTGCTCATTCTGATGATTTTGGGGTAGGTTTTTATAAAGGCTTGAAGTTCTTGACGTGCAGATGTTTCTGATGGCAGTCTCATTAAATGACAGCCTTCATTTATGTATACTAGGACTCTATGGTATTGCTCCGTTTCGAATGTAGAGGTCTTTTTTTAGACTGCGTTTGACCAGCTAATTTAGATGTAGATTCCTTTGAAAAGCATCAATGTTGTATTCTGATGTTTTGGTCATTGTCTACAGCTCAGAATTGTACAGGAAAATGCTTATACATTCAGCCACACTTCTTTACTGACATGCTTGCTGTTGAAGACGGATTCACAGGTCTTGTATACATCTAGAACAAGCCCTTGTAGTTTTTTAATGTCTTCCATCTTGTCTAGCATTAAGCCAGGTACATTTTTTCCAAGCATCATCTCCACCTTTTTATAAGTGATCTTTTTCTACTTTGTCTTGTTTATAAATAGACCTGCTTGTAGCATGTTTGGTACCAATCTAATGATTTCATTTATTTTCGATTCATCAGTTGTCAGGAAAAGAAACGTCATCTGCGTATTTAGTTCAACAATTTAATTAGAGAAAAGAAATGCGGGGGATTTAATTGAGAACTTAAAAATTAACGTGATTTCTAAATATAAAAAGACATTCTTTTAATATCCCTCCATGCCCAGGAAATGTATTGCAAAGAAAGCTTACAAAAATTGAATCAACCACATAATTAGATTTGCTTTATTATAGCCTAATATATTTATAAACAAATTATCCAATTCACTTAAAAATAGAAAAAGTATAAACATCTTTTTACAAATAACCTTGATTATTCATAGAATTAATGGTCAAATAATTTACAACAACATTTTTGGTTCTATTCAAATTTGATATAACTGTATCTGTATATTTCTATTTTATATTCAACTTGCAAAATACCCGTAGTCTGCTTGTTAATAATAACAAAGATTTACCAAACAGAAACATTTTGCACCACTTTTACGTTCTATTATTAAGCATAACGTTCAAGTTATATATGTTGTTTAACTTTAGGTATAGAATTTTGATGTTGCTTAATCAAGTTATACATGTTGCTTAACTTTATGTATATAATTTTAATGTTGTTTAATCAAGTTATACATGTTGCTTAACTTTATGTATATAATTTTAATGTTGTTTAATCAAGTAATATATGTTGCTTAACTTTATGTATATAATTTTAATGTTGTTTAATCAAGTTATATATGTTGCTTAACTTTATGTATAGAACTTTAATCTTGTTTAATCAAGTTATACATGTTGCTTAACTTTATGTATAGCCTTTTAATGTTGTTTGATGAAGTTATATATGTTGTTTAACTTTATGTATAGAATTTTAATGTTGTTTAATGAAGTTATATATGTTGTTTAACTTTATGTATAGAATTTTAATGTTGTTTAATCAAGTTATATATGTTGTTTAACTTTATGTATAGAATTTTAATGTTGTTTAATCAAGTTATATATGTTGTTTAACTTAATGTATAGAATTTTAATGTTGTTTAATCAAGTTATATATGTTGCTTAACTTAATGTATACAATTTTAATGTTGTTTAATCAAGTTATATATGTTGTTTAACTTCGTGTATAGAATTTTTTTTCCAAATTTTGATCAAAATTCATGAATTGATTTTGATTCTAGTAATTTCTTTCAAGTAAATTTAAATTAGCGAGATCTTTTTTTATTTGTGTTCAATAATTATGGATGTGTCGAATTATTATGAATTAAACTTTATGTAAATCGGAAATATTTGAATTCTCAACTGGAAAGTTGTACTCATATAATGCCTCCTAACTATTCCTTAAATTTAAAATTGTGGGTATACTTTATTAACATTTTATTTTTAGCATAAATATTTCACCAAATACAGGGGTATCTAAATTAGTGCAGGGCTTTCAAGCCCTATGCCTTCTTTGTATTAAACTAAATCAAACTATAAATAGCATACACATACACACACACATACACATATACATATATATATATATATATATATATATATATATATATATATATATATAGAGAGAGAGAGAGAGAGAGAGAGAGAGAGAGAGAGAGAGAGAGAGAAAGAGGGGGGGGAGAAGAGGAGGCGGGGTGAGAGAGAGAGCGAAGTGAGAGAGGCCGCGATGGAGACATTTGATCAATAACGCGTGGTGATGAGTAGAGTTTCACCTTGCGTTTATAAGACGCTGCGATTTACTGCATTTCTATATAGAGATTATATCTAATAGAATGTATAGATAAATAGGTATTCATTTGCGCGTAACTCTAGAAGAGGTAAATAATTATATATTCTAACAAACACTAGCGCCAGCAGCAGCAGACTGAATAATAGTTTTTTGCAATGTAATTAATAAATCTTTTTAAAAATATGTTTTTCTGTAAGTAAAGTAACTTTTTATGCATGTGAAATTCACACAGGATGATATGTATGTTTATCCTGGTGTATGTATCTATGTGTTTCCCTAGAAATATTTTATCAAGCAAATTGTCCAATCGATTTGAATTATAAACATAATACATAAGCTGGGAAGTAATGAAAATTATGTGTCGCATCTTCGACGGCACACTAGTGTATATATATATATATATATATATATATATATATATATATATATGAAATAAAGAGAAACCAAAAGAATATTTATGTATTCATCAGTGTTTCGTCTTTATTGTAAGACTTTCTCAGGATGATTTGTATAAACGAAAAATCATTAACGTACACATATTGTTTGCCAGCAGGCTCAGAGCTTGCGGCCGATATTAGCAAGAAAATTCTATATATATATATATATATATATATATATATATATATATATATATATATATATATATATATATGGGAAATGAAAAAGGAAAAACCAAAAGATGTTTTTTTATTATGTATTCATCAACGTTTCGTCTTTATTTGTAAGACTTTCTAAAGATGATAATTTTAAGAAAATGTCATGCAAGCACATAGAAATATTGGGTTGACATAGTGGGTTAATGAGAAGTAGTAGCCACCACTGAGAGCGCAGGATCAAGGTTCGGGCTTAAAGAAGTCGGTGGCAGGGAGTGAAATGAATGTGGATGACTGTGAGTGAAAAAGGGGAGGGTGGGAGTGTTAGTGAATTTGTCTTAAGGTGGGAGAGAGGGGAGGGGGTGCTGAGGTTTTTGTTGTGGTGAGGTGTTGCATGGATTTTGAGGGGCTGGAGAGGGGAGCTCTGTGTTTTTGGTGTGTAGGTAGTGTCATAGTTTTAGAAAAAGATTTGAAGAAATGAAGATGATTTGAAAGTGGGCGGGGTGGATGGGTAAGAGTGTGAAAGAAGTAATCGAAAGGGTTAGATGAGTGAGGGGGAGAGTTAAGATTTTGCTGTGGTTAGGTGTGAAATTTTACCCTCATCCTTCCTTTCTCATATATATATATATATATATATATATATATATATATATATATATATATATATACACACTTACAAACTCAGCCTAAGCTCCGCATGTACTACGTAAATAAGGGAAATTAAGTTAAATTCCCGAAACACTTTGCATCGTAAACAACTGATGATTGCTTAAATAATGTTAAGACTAACGTAATTTTTTGAAAGCAAACTAATATAGCGACTGTAAAAAGTTAATTATTTTTTATTTCATAAAGTTTTATATGGTTTAAAAACTTATATGGTTGAAAAGACTTCCAAGACTATATATTTTTATATATATATATATATATATATATATATATATATATATATATATATATATATATATATATATATATATATATATATATATATTCTTGGAAGTTTCTCAACCATTAAAACTGTATATTAAAAAAAAAAAACCAAAAACCTTAAGTCCCAAGTCGTTCAGTGGAAAATCACTCATGTAAGTCAATTTAACTTTTACAGTTATTATATTAGTTTGCTTCTAACATTATTTAAGGGATCATCAGTTGTTTACCATGAAAAACTGTTTCGGGAATTTAAAAACAAGACAGTATTTAATTTCATGGCTTCCCAGCAGAGTGGATCAGACCCCACTTCCCTTAAAAGACAAAAACATAAACGTTCCGTATATATATATATATATATATATATATATATATATATATATATATATATATATATATATATATATATACAAGCAGAGATACCCGGCGATGCCCGGATGCAGAATCAAAAAGCAATGTTTGTATAGTCAATTTGTTGGACGATTAAATTATCACTTTGATCACAGTTTTTACATCATTTTTATACTCTTTAAACTTTAGAGACGCGCCCGCTGTTGTACAAAAGAACGACAATTTTAGAGACCGTCCCCTGTTGTACAAAATAACCAAAAGTTTAGAGACGTGCCCCTGTTGTACAAAAGAACAAAAAGTTCAGAAGGCCTCTCCTGTTGTACAAAAGAACCAAACGTTTATAGAAGCGCCTGTTTTGTAGAAAATAACTAAAAGTTTAGAGACGCGCCCGGTTTGTACAAAAGCACCAAAAGTTAAGAGATTCGCCATTTTTGTCCAAAATAACCAACAGTTTAGAAACGTGCCCCTGTTGTCCAAAAGTACCAACAGTTTTAAGATACGCTCTGTTTGTACAAAATAACCAAAAGTTTAGAGACGCGAAGACGTTGTACAAAAGATGCAAAAGGTTACGGATGGCAGAAGTATCCTGTATATGAATCGGATATTAAATTTCTTCTTTCCATCGTCCACCTACCTATGACGTCATTTATGGATTAGTTGTAGGAATGATACGGGCATCAAGATAAATCCTGGGAAAGTGGACCTCATCCTTCCTAGAACTTGTCTCATACCGACACAATCACAGCCGTTAACGGAATTTCCCCAGGATTAGTGTCTATTAATTGTTAAACCACACCCTCATCAGATTCTCTCTGATGTCATTTTCAATTGAATTTTAAAGAATGACTTGCATTTTTTCGGGAATTATTTGGCAGTTTGTATATATATATATATATATATATATATATATATATATATATATATATATATATATATATTCTCTGAAAACGCTCACGACTGAGTCACGTGAGTGACTGATACAGCTTAACCAACGTTTAGATTTAAAAACATAACTGTATAGTGGGTGATTTAATGATAATGATATAGGAAACAAATCAGAAAAATACACGAAAAAGTTTTAACGTTATTTAATGAATTGGTTAGAAAAAAATGAACAATTATCGTATTCAAAGACAAAATGTCGTAGAAAGCACCAGAGCTTCTATTCTCCACTATAGAAAAATTAAGTCGACCATAAAAATATCAAAAAATATTTTTTTACAGCTTAAAAAACTAAAATAATACAAATATTTTCGCTCAATTGGCTGTGTTTCGAAGAGGTAAATTCGTGTCTTTTAATAACACGTGTCTAAATGTGAAATAATTCTAATCTTTTTGAGAAGAAAATTCATTATACACTTTAAACGTATTATTTCTCTCTCTCTACATTCATATCTATCTATCTATCTATCTATCTATCTATCTATCTATCTATCTATCTATCTATCTATCTATCAAGAGTAAGATCAATCGGATTATGAGCCTTAAAATTGCTGAAAGGAGCAGAAATTATGTAAATTATCCTTATTCAATATGTATTAAATAAGATATACATTTCATTGAAATGAGACCTATTTGAAGTTTCAGTGGACCTATGGTTTAAATTTCAGTGTGTATTTGTGTGGGGGTGCGTGGACCCTGTTAATATTATCAACATTTGCTGACATTTTGGGAACATACATCATTTTTGGTCATTTACAATAGGTTTAAATTTCATTTGAATCTAAGGGGAAACAGTTTTCAGTGGGGGGGGGGGGGGCGGGGACCGCCAGCATTGAAGTGATATAATTCTTAAATAGCCTGTGACCTTCGCTGAGAGATCAGTAGTGCACATGCTAATTTTCAAGCAATTTTGTCCAGCGGTTTGAGTGAACATAAGACACAAAGATCAGGCGCACACATACACACACAAAGTTACTATTATATATATATATATATATATATATATATATATATATATATATATATATATATATATATATATATATATATATATCAGGTTCGTGCCGAATTTTAAAGGAAATGTAAAGTAAAAGAAGATATATACCATCGATTAAATATTTAAACAACCAAATATGAACCATTTTGTTGCACAACCGTCATCCTTATAGTTTCAGGACCTCAGATGCATGAAAACCTTCTTTATTAGCTGCTTTATTCGGACTTCTTGTCTTTGGAATACTCCTCATGCTCTCTGTTTCCCGACTGTACCAACATGCAGAAATTTCAATGTAATATGAACAAATATATTGCTACACATTGTTTGACACGCGGACGCTCATATATTATTTTATAAAGATACTAGAAAATACTCGTCCCAGTAAAGGTGAAATCAATTCTTCGAACAGAATAGTTTCACACAATCCTATGCCCCTTACGAAGATTATAATAAAAATGTAATGATACTAAACCTGATGTCTAGAATCCTTATTCCAATTTTGATCAAAATTCATGACATGATTTTGATTCTGGAAAATGTCTGAAATTTGAGTCTTAAGTTTAAGGGGTCTTAAGAAAAAAATGAAGTTTAGCGAATCTTGCTTAATTGATGTCTAATTGCTAGGGATCTAATTTTATGCGAACATGAATTTTCAAATGGTACGATGCGCCCATATTAGGCCCCTGATACCCTTTAAAATACCCCTAAAGAAACTAAACTTTGGGAAATGTTTATTCATTGACATTTATAACTATTGTTAAAACTACCGTTTGCATACATCGAAATTAAATTTAATATATACACCATTACACAGCCTTACGCAGATGTGTTCCAAAATCGCCAATAATCTTTTAACTAGTTTATGTAAACCAAATATATAACCATATACGCATACCTAACTTTATATAGATAGAGATATGCGGTGTCTCTATTTCTCTGTCTGGCTCTCTGTCCGGGTTATGCCATTATAAACAACACTACTATATCAATGGCAAACATCACTTTTCGCGGCTATTTCTTAATTTTTTAAAACATATTTCACCCCAAACAAGGCAGGCCACCACTGTAGACGTAAGGGGCTACTAAAGATTAGGTGGTATGTTTTAGGGGTCATCCTAAGTTGCGAGCTCTATAGCGAAATGTCTGTTTACATTAGTTTTAAACCTCGGCATGTCGGTACAGTTCAGGAAACAGGGAGCAGAAAGGGAGTTCCAGAGGCCGACAGCACGAGGAAAGAAGCTATTGGAGTAAAAGGCTCTCCAGCATCTTGGGACCTCCACAGTGAATGGATGGGATTTGGCAGATTGTCGAGTTTGTCTAGTGTATTTACGCCGAGGGGGCATCAGAGCAGCCAGTTCATTAGAGCACAATCCATTAACGTATTTATAAGCAAGCACATCAATGCAGCGATGGGACAGGGGCTGGAATTTGGTAGATAGTGAGGGACCTATTAGGTTGGCGACTCTTTTTTGGACCTTGTCTAAGAAGAAGGGACTAGTGCATGATGCCCCAGCCCAGATGTGACAACAATACTCCATGCATGGGCGGATGGTGGCTTTGTAGATATATAGGATAACGTCAAATGTGAGATGTTTACTAGCATGGTAGAGGAATCCCACCTTCTTTGATGCAGCTTTGGCAATGTCTTCAATGTATTTGTTCCAATTCATGTTATCTGGGAATGTTAGGCCGGGGAGTTTGAATGTTGATCTCTCAGGTAGGGTGTTACTTGCCATGTTAATCGGTGGTTGAAAAGGTTTCTTGGAGTTGTTGAAAGAAAGGAGCTTTGTCTTTGTAACATAAAAAGTTACCAACCATTTATGACCCCAATCCACTACAGCCTGGAGGTCATTGTCTCGAATATGGTTGCGTCTGTTTTGCCCACATGACGGGAGTAAAGCATGGTGTAGTCAGCAAATGTACCTATCTCAGACTCAATCTTATCAGGGAGGTCGTTTATGAAAATTAAGATCCAAGGAGAGACCCCTGGGGTACACCAGCATTCGTGCTATGTTACTTAGATGACCGGCTATCGAGGACAACCTGGATCTTTCTTTTGGTTAGTAAGGATTCAATTATATTAAATATTTGCTCAGTAATACCATATGAGCGTATTTTTAGGAGAAGCTTTTCATGCCATACCTTGTCAAAGGTCTTGTGATGAACACCACAATTAGGTACTCTCTCCCTTTCTTTCTCTGTTTACTTAAGCCTTCTTTGTCTCCGAAGTAAGGAACCAACGAAGTCACGCAGATTCACGTTTGTTGTAAGATTCCGGCCAACGTTACCACGCGTGAGTTGGGGTCAATAAAAGAACACGCGTTCCCTTCCTCATCCTCTTTTTCCCTCAGCGTTCTGAAACGAACGAACGCACGCAAAGAACGCTCGTCGACAAACGACCCCCCCCACACCAGATCGAACGAGCTGTGTGTGGAGGGAGGAAGAAGAAAAGGTAATCTTTCAATTTGACGAACATTCTGCAATCTTTCAATTTGACGAACATTCTAAAATCTTTCAATTTGACAAACATTTCTTCGCACATTCACCTTTCACAAATTGCCACACAAAAAGGCATTCATCTCGCTCGTATATATCGCTTATAAAATATTAAATAAATAAATTGTTTTGTTAATATAAATGTTTTCCTTTTTATAAACTTTTATAAAATGACTATATGTTGTTTAGCTTCATCTTTCTTTCGCTTTCGTTTTTAATATAAGTTTTAAATAATAATGTTTTCTTCCTTTCTTCTTAGTTTGTTTTTACTGTTTTATTTAATCTACACGTGGTCCGATGGTGGAATCCTAACAGTAGTGAGATTACGTGCCGTTACAAAGGCATCTATCACACTACCTATGGCCGGGAGATTCATTATCGCAAAACCATTTATGGCATCCTTCGCCACTGTGGTTAATATCCATAATCCTTTGTTCTTCCTTCGAATCTCCCGCCATTAACAACTTCCACCCCGGCCATAGTCTTGTATATATCAAGCGCTATTGCGCTAGCTCCACCTACCTTGTCCAGTGTATAATATATGCGTTCAGAGATGACCGTTAGGATTTCCGAAATGGATGGTGCTTGTCTTCTTCCGTATTAACGGTTAGAAAAAAGTTCAGTATTAACTAAGTGCCGAACTATCGTTAGAACTTTACGAAGAACCAAATGCTAGAATTATTTTTGTATTATATTTTTTAATAATATTGTTTAGTCTACATCGGCACCGGATGCTTTTAAACAGAAGAAAACAATGTCATAATTTATTTTGTTTTATTTGTTGTTTGTCCATAATCATGTTGACAAACTGGTTCCCATAAAATCACTCAATATTTTAATATGCGATCATTGGCAATATCAGGTACTGTATGAAAAACTATGTCCTCGTTATCTTGCAAGTCTACGACAGGCTACAAATGTGCAACGATAACGGATCTGTGTCATAATCTGAGCCGACCAGACACTGGCTTGCGTTGACAGACAGATTTCTCGTTTTGAACTTGTTGTTTAAAATAATGTTTTATCATATCCCCGCATACACACGCATAGACATTCTATGAATGTATAAATAAGGAAGACTCTGTAGATTGGCTCAAAAGAGGATCGTTCCATTATGATAAGGATCATATGGCTGCTATGATAATTTGTCTGCCAACATCGAGGTTTGATGAATAATGTCACACTTATAAGAAAAGTGTAATTAAACATACCATTTTTAAACAGTTTCTAACTAACATAAGTTTTTATTTTGAACTGTCTAACGTAATGTTATCATAGTATATGTTTTTTGTAATTTGAAGACTTATCAGTGTGGCTAAATATATTCAGTATATATATGGATGAAAATTATCTAATTATCATTGAACAAAATGTGATTATGTTTGATACATGTTTCTTTGTATTTGTAAAATGGCGACTAAGTATTTTTGTTAAACAAAAAATGAATGTTGATTCGTATTGAGGTAAGTCGATGTTCATTATTAATAGTTAAAACAAATATATTTTGAGGATTCGTCTAATGGTAATAAAAATGTTTGAAAATCGTTCGAAAGACAAGTCAGTAGTCATAAATTGTATCCGCCCACTTTCGTACAAAATGACGAAGTCTTTCAAGTGGTTGGGCACTTGAAAACAAGTAAAAGGTCATATAAAATTTGATCAGATTGAGTTCAATTTCATTGAATGCCACTCATAGAGCTTAGTTTGATTGTTTGAATCAGCAAAAAAAGAGTTTGCAATGCCAGTATAGATTTAAAAACTACAAAGAGAAAAATCCAAAATTACTCTTTTTCTTCCCGCTCTACATTTGTATTTTTACTAGAAGTGAAATAGTATTACTAGGCTTTTCTATTTGTCTCTTTTCGTCAATATAGAAAGTGGGTAGAGAAAGATGATGGTGAGATTAAAAGGAAGTCGCGATGGAAGTGTCGAAAATGATAAACAGAGATAAAGAGAACAAGGAGTGATAGCTAGCATATAAATCAGAAACGGAGATTAAATATCATGCAGTTAAAATTGTGTATATGACAGACAGACAATTATGAAAGATGGGTCAGTTGTTGCAAATAACGCTCAAGTAGAAAACATAAATAAATATAAAAATAATATTACAGTGGGAGAAGTCGAGACACTTCGGCTTTGCCTTCGTGAACTAGGAAAAGGAGAAAACAAATAAACAATGTCTGGTTTTCATTGAAAAAAATATGTGTGAATCGAAATATTTGATTTATTGCGTGAAAAAAATCTTGGCATCGATTGGTTAAAAAAATGATATTTTCACTTTACGATGTCTTCCAAAGTAGAACTTTAATGTAATACTCGCACGCGTGACTAGGCGCCTTCTCTACTACTACTACTACTACTACTACTACTACTACTACTACTTGTAGTATTACTATTACTACTACTACTACCACCCAACTTTTTAAATTAAACAGTCTCTATATAACAGCGGTCCTTTCCGACGTGAATCGACAACTAGGAAAAGAAAAAAATGAACAATGTCTGATTTTCATTGAAAAAGATCTGTGTAGATCGAAATATTTGATTAATTGAATGAAAATAAATCTTGCCATCGATTGGTTTAAAAAAAAATTTTTTTCACTTTACGATGATTTCGGAAGTAGATTAAGAATTTAATACTTGCACGCGCGACTGGACGTCTTCTTTACTAAAACTACAACTACTACAACGAGTACTACTACGACTACTACTACCCACATCTTAACATTAAACAATCGCCATATAAAAGCAGCAAAAGCTGAGACACTTCAGCTTTATCTTCGTGAATCGACAATGAGAAAAAAAATGAACATTGTCTCATTTTTATTTTAAAATATCTGTGTTGATCGATGTATATGATTTATTGCATAAAAAAGTAAGAAATCTTCACATCGATTGATTTTGATAAACATGTTAATATATATATTTATTAATGAGGACAACTCCCATTAAAATTACTGGCGTTCCATGTATATATATATATATATATATATATATATATATATATATATATGTCTGTAGTCAAAACTATACTATTTAAGATTATTGTACTTATAAAATAGTATAGTATATATTTTCAGACTAATGTACTATCTTTAAATGCTTAATTCTGGGGCATAGTGTAGTGTAGTATCTGCTCTATTGTCATGATACCATCCTCCCAGGCATTACCTCTTCCTTTTTTGAAAAGTGTGGAGGTAGTGCAGTATTTGTTCTGTTTTCATGATATCATCTTCCCAGGCATTACGTCCTCCTTTTTTGAGATGTGTAGAGGTAGTGGAGTATCAGTACTGTTATCATGAAACAAACGATCCCAGACGTTACCTCCTTTTTTGAGAGGTGTGGAGGTAGTTTAGTAGCTGTTCCGTTGTCATGATACCATTCTCCCAGGCATTTCTCCCTGCTTTTTTGAGCGGTGTTGAGGTAGTGTAGTATCTGCTCAGTAGTCATGATACCATCCTCCCAGGCATTACCTTATCCTTTTTTGAGATGTGTGGAGGTAGTGTAGTATCTATTCTGTTGTCATGATACCATCCCTCCAGGCATGACATGCTCATTTTTTAGAGGTTTGGAGGTAGTGTAGTATCGGTTCTGTTGTGTTTATACCATCTTTCTAGGCATTACCTCATATTTTCTTGAGAGGTGTGGGGGTAGTGTAGTATTTGTTCTGTTTTCATGATACTCTCATCTTAGGCATAACCCTTTTCTTTTTTGAGAGGTGTAGAAGTAGTGTAGTATATTTTTTGTTGTCATGATACCCTCCTCCCAGGCAATACCGCATCCTTTTTTTAAGTGTTGAGGCATTACTCTTTCTTATTTGAGAGATGTAGAGGTAGAGTAGTATATGTTTCGTTGTCATGATACCCTCCTCCCAGGCATTATCCCTTCCTTTTTCTGAGAGATCTAGAGGTAGTGTAGTATCTGTTATGTTGTCATTATACCGTCTTTTCAGGCATTACCTCCGTTTTTGAAAGATGTGTGAGTAGTGCAGTATTTTTTAAAACATAATTAACCCCAAACAAGGCAGGCCGCCACTGTAGACGTAAGGGGTAACTGAGAAAAAGGGTGAACGTTTGGGGGATCAACCTAAATTGGGAGCTGTGCAACGAGAGGTCTCTTTACATTAGTTTTAAATTTCTGCATGTCAGTATCGTCAGGAAAACATGGAGCAAGAAGAGGATTCCAGAGTCCAGCAGCACGAGGAAAGAAGCTTTTGGAGTAGAAAGCTCTTCTGCATCTGGGGACCTCAACAGTGAATGGATGGTATTTGGCAGATTGTCGGGTTGGTCTAGTGAATTTACGTCGTGGGGGCACAAGAGCAGCAAATTCTTTCAGAGCACAATCCATTGAAGTACTTGTAGAACACACAAAAAGAAGCAACATTGCGGCGATGGGAATTGGCAGGAGCTTGATGGGTAGTGAGGGACCTATCAAGTTGGCGACTCTTTTTGGGACCTTGTCTTAGAGGGAGAGACAAGTGGATGATGCCCCAGCCCATATGTGGCAACAATGTCAGGTGTGAGAAGTTTACTAGCACAGTAGAGGGAGCCCCCCCCTTCTTTGCAGCAGCCTTGGTAATGTCTTCAATGCATTTATTCCAATTCATGTTGTCTGTGAATTATGAACTCTCATGTAGGGTGTTACTTGCCATGATAATCAGTGGTTTAAGATGTTTGTTGTAGTTATTGAAGGAAAGGAGCTTTATTTTGTGACATAAAAAGTTACCATCCATTCTAATCCACTACAGCACGGAGGTCATTTTCTAGGGGTTTAGCCATTGCCTCAGATATGTGCGCGTCGGTTTTGCCCACATGACGAGAGTAGTGTGTGATGTCGTCATAAAATATTCCTATATCAGTTTCAATCACATCAGGGAGATCATTTATGAAGATCAGGAACGGTAGAGGTCCGAGGTTACATCCCTGAGGTATACCAGCATTTATGTCATATTGCTCAGATGAATGGCTATCGAGGACAACCGGGATCTTTCCTTTTGTTAGGAAGGATTTAATTATATAAAATATTTGTCCAGTGATACCATATAAGTGCAGTTTTAAGAGAATCCCTTCATGCCAAACCTTTTCAAACGGCTTGGAATATCAAGCGCTACTGCCCTAGCTTCTCCTGCCTTTTCCAGTATATGATATATGCGTTCAGAGATGACCGTTCGGATATCTGCGGTAAATTGTGCTTGCTTAAATCCGTATTGATGATCAGAAAGAAGTTTAGCATTAACTAGGTGCCGGACTATCGATAAATTGATTCAAAGATTTTAGCAAAGATCGGGTGTATACTGATTAGGCGGATGTTTAGACGATCAGTTTTATCTCCAGAATTCTTGAGAACTGGTACCACAGAGGCAATTTTCCAACTATCAGGGAAACAAGATTCAGCAAGGCATTTGTTGTATAGTTTGGAGAGGAGAGGGGCCAGCTTAGCATAGCATTTCTTTATTACTATTACTAATATAAGATCAGGCCCACAGGCTTTGGAAGTGTGAAAATTTTTTATGATGTCTTTGACCTTAGAGTGGGTGATGACCAGGTTCTCAAGTGTGGCTTTAGTCTGCAATAGGAATTTAGGGAGGGGTGGTTTGCTGAGTCCAAAGTTAGGTTTAAGGCGAAACGCTGGGCAAGTATCAGTTGCCGTGCAAACAACATCATTGTGATTTGATAGCGGGGGAATTGTTGATTGTCCATTGTTCATCACACTATTGTAGATTTTCCAGAAATCACGAGTACATAGTCTATGTGACTGAATAGGTTTTTTCGTTATCTATGTATACTCTCTTTGCTTCACCGATAACTACTTTGCAATCATTTCTTGCCTTTACAAATTTTTGTTGACATATGGCCGCCGAATTTTCAGAATGCCTTCTGCCTCTAAGCAATAACAGTTGCACATTCTGAGGCGAACCATTGAGGAGAGTGGGGCTTGTGGAAGAATTTTCGCGTGGGACATAAGCATCAATGCCTACTTTGACTCATTCGGATAGATCATTTGCACACTGATCAGCAGGGAGTGATAAGGTTTCATCCCATGGGGCGTCTCTGATGTGATCCCTGAGGGATTCAAAATCAGCCTGCTCTTAGTTTCTGGTCGTTTTGAGCAACAGCTTATCAGCTTTTGGACGAGTTTTTAAGGTGATAAGTATCATTATCACAACGTGATCAGAGTTTCCGAGCGAGCTATGGGTATTCGCCACACAAGCCTCGGGTAGTGAGGTTAAGAATAGGTCGAACAGTGAGGCTTGCTGGTCCGCACGATCAGGAAGGCGGGTCGAAAAAGGTAGTCTGTGAGAGGTCGTGAGCTGAAGAGAAATTAATCGTAGAGTTCCCATCTGCATCAGTAACGCTGGAAAATCCCAACCAGTCACGGTGGTGTACATTAAAATCCCGAAATACATGTATTTGGGCATTCGAGTCGAGTGAGATTGCTCTATCCATGCTTTCATAAACAGAGTCAAGCAGGGTACAGTCCTTGGTCGAAAGAGAACGGTATAAGAAATATAAGTAACTAACTATGTTATGAAAGGTCAATATAAAGCACATGTAGGCTGGCTCATCTGATTCTAACCTATGTTATCTAGTCAAGGAGAGGATTTTCTGAACATAAACTCATAGCCCGTGCATATGTTTGTTAGAGTCCTTATGATAGAGTGCAAGGTAATCAGTTATGTCAAAGTGGTGTGAAGAGATTGACGATTGAAGGTTTGTTTCACTTAGTGCAAGGATATCCGGGGAGTTTCTACGTCGTTAATGTCGATTCTAAGTCCTCGGATATTTGTGAATGCGAGCCTCAAGGGCGGAGGCGAAGATGATTTTTTGGGTGTTTGGTTTAGTTTTTTTTTATTTATTTTATAAATTCATGTTTTTCTTTAATAGAGTTAAGAGGGAAAAGTGGGTGCCAATACGCTCACACAACCAGTCCAGTAGTCGTGACTTGGTCCATGGGGATCGTGGCCTCGGGAAAGCCCACCGAGATAATTGTAGGGTTCCTTTCCATGCGCGACATGGCACGTACAGTTACCTACGATATTATACAACTGTTGACGGGAAAGCCGTTCTTAGCGCTACATACGAGTTAGGGCTCTTAACTACCAGTCGGAACCAGCGGCCAGACAAGCTGTCTAACCTGTACACTCAACCTGTCGGGGCAAGAGCATCCCATACTAGTTATGTAAGACTTAGTGACAAAAAACTTTCCCCAAGTTGCCCAGATAGAGAGACAGAGAGACAGAGAGACGGCGTTCATTGCCCTAGTCAGAAAACAAGGCCAAGCTCTAGGTGTCTTTAGAGGCGTCCCAGTGCTTGTACATCAACGCTTTGCTAATAGACAGATAAGAAGTGCAAATGCCGGGCGATAGGCTAAGCCAATCTACTCCTTAAGTAATTGTAGTTTTGCAAATCGGATACTTTGTTCGAGATTCCAGCTCTAGGAAAGATGTCGATCAAGACTACGGAGGCCTCCCCCCCCCCCAACGGTTGCTGCCAAGACGTAAGTGGTAAGTAGCAATGTTTTATTATCAGATTTCCTTCTCTTAGATGTATAACCTGACAAGGTCTAAGAGTCCAACACTCTGAGAGAGGATAGCCTGCGCCCGTGTATTAGTCGGGTATTTCCGAGACCCCGCAGGTAAAAAAATAAATTAGATAAAAAAAATTATTTAAAAAAATTCCATCCACATATGCACATATATATATATATATATATATATATGTATAGAGAGAGAGAGAGAGAGAGAGAGAGAGACAAAGAGAGAGAGAGAAAATAGGTACACTGTACACTTAACAGAGGTAACAGAATTTGAAGATATGTTTCCCTCTCACAAGTTAGTACAGAAAAGAGGTAGACAGCCAGTAGGGTAACAACCGAGAAAAAACTAGTAAACTATTCATACAATGAAGGCTACGGAGAAAATAGAGTGAATTGAAACTCAAAATTAAAAAAAAATGAATAAAATTAAATAAAGTAAAAAGTTTTTAAAATACTAGGTAAATACAAGTAAATTTGGTAACATGGTTAGAAATTAGTAAAAAATTCCAAATACATTTCTGTCTTACCCGCTCTCTGATTATTAAGTATAAGACACAGAAAGTTCTATTTTAAGAAAGACAAATAGAGAGAAGAACGCAAGACAGGGGCGCGTTATTTGATTAGTAACATGTAAACAACAGATTGTCTCAAATTTATCGTACAAATCGCTCAAAAATTATATATTTATTTTGATTTTTTATTAAAACGTTTTTTTGTTTATATTATTATAAATTATCTTTTAATGCACACATTTATTGAATAAAATTATTAAATTAAAAAAAAATAATGTATTAAAAAGTTACTATTTTTTGTAAGAAAAACCAAACACATTTTACTGAGCAATTAAATAACTGCATTTTATTTTTTTAATTGTTGATTTTATTTTAGGTGTACTTTTTTATATCGATTTGAAAAACTTCAAATATTATTATCCTTTTACACCTTAAGTGAGCTTAAGATTTTTAGTTTTTACATTTTACGCCGTAAAGGGTAAATTTTCTTTTAAAACTGTTTTCCGTATTTTATTAATTGAAATAAACGAAGGGGTGATTTTCTTTCCTTTATATATTAAAAAACAAACAAACACCTTTTACTGAGCAATTAAATGAAACAACTAGAAAAATATGCAAACGGAGGGAGCATATATTTTCTAGTATATATTAAAGTCAAATTTTACCTAGCATTAAGATATAACAGAAGAATAATCAAAATATTCATATGCTAATCTGTTCCGCCATCTAATTAGGCTAAGCGTTCATGTGTGTTTCCAGAAAGTGTGCATTCATTTTGTCTTCTTTTCAATATGTATTATATTTACTCCTGATTACCGGATTCCCCCAAATAAAACTTAAAAGAGAAAGTGGCATCCGTTTTTACTCGTTACTATCTATCTACTCTCACCGCAACGAATTAAACATGATCCTTTCTTAAGAAAAATGACTGTTGTAAAATCACCAAAATTATTTTATTATGTCTTTCTTAATATTGTCTACATAATAACACAGCTTTTAAATCTAAATAACAGTCGCTCTTTTTCGTGGATTAAGTTAGTATCATTTGACCATATTGAATGCCTTTTTCATATACGTTCTGAAAACATTCGGGGTTACGCTTAAGGAACGGCTGCTTTCACATGAATGTAAATGCTTGTTGTGTTCAAAATAACTCATTTTTTCAATGGTGAAACAAATAAACAGTGATTCTATCCGTGCTGATGTGTTCCTTTTATTTAAGTTCTATTTACGCAAAACTACTTGAGTATTCATAAAGATATAGTAGTTAAACTCAATTTACAATATTATTTTTAGAAAAATCCCGCTCTCCAAACAAAATCAAAATTGCCTCAGTCTATAAAGATTTCTTCTTGGGGGAATCAAAAATCAATTTCTGCGGGAATATTCTGGATTGGATACTGTTGTGAAGTTGTCCCACAGTAAATAATAAATAAAGGAAGTCAAGTCGAGGGTTGGTTTAACAAGTGTATTAACAAAGTAAGAAAGTGACTAGCTCTTGGCTAGACAGTTACAAGACTGTGCTTTGTCTTCTGGTGACTCGCACTATTCATAGTGACAACCGGTGTAGTTTCTCCTGTGTAAGAACGGCCGGTGTAACAGATACGTAACTAGAACAATATTTTCATATGAAATATTAAGCATGTACTATCAAACACACAAGAAAATTTGACTTCTTTTATTTCATTTCTATTTACGAAAACAAAAACTATTATATTATTTACAATAATACAGTATTTTAAACCATGTTTTCCGTATTTTTGTGGAAAAGCTTGTTTTTCAAACAAACTAGATATTTTCTTTGCTTAGAAGGAATTTTTCTTAAGCGGAATAAAAACAATTTATTCGAGAATATTCTGTATTTGATAATGTTATTAAAACAATATTTTCATTATAGACAAACAAGAGACACTTGGTCATAAACACACAAAATCATTAACAAAATAATGTATTTAAAGCCTATATTTATTATTATTTGTAAAAATACTTCTTTCAATAGTGATTTTGAACACAGAGGGCTACAACATGATTTTAGGGGCTGAGTTCACGCTTGACATTCATAAAAAGGAAATGCAAAATTTTACTTCACTTTTTACTTCACATTTATCTCTCTCTCACCCTCTCTATAGATATATTATATATATATATATATATATATATATATATATATATATATAGAGAGAGAGAGAGAGAGAGAGAGAGAGAAAGAGAAAGAGAGAAGAGGGTAGTGCAGTATTAGTTCAGTTCCCACGAGAGAAAAGTATATATGTAAACGAGTAAAGCTACCAACATTTGTAAAAATATCTTTCAACATTTATTGATCATTTTGTTATTTTATCATTTTATAATTGTATATAACGCGTTTCAATCGGTGGTCAACTCTCATCAGATATGTAAATCCATTTCAAATCGAAAGACGTTTCTTCAAATGGATTTACATATCTGTTGAGAGCGGATCACCGTTTGAAACGCGTTATGTAAAATTATAAAATGATAAAATAACAAAATGATAAATAAATGTTTAAAAAACTATTTTTACAAATGTTGATTTCCTTACTCCTTTACATATATATATATATATATATATATATATATATATATATATATATTATTTTATAAATATATAGATATATATATATTATTTTTATATATATATATATACATATGTATTATGTGTGTATGAAATTATGTATGTAATTCAGTAGTACACATGACTTGTGTTTGCATATTTTTTCCTTTCAACTTTCCAAAAATCCTTGTACTGAAATGTATTACGAATTAAACAAACACAGTAAGCTGCTCTTCTACGATATTCTATTAGATACTAATAATTACGGATATGCTATATGAACTGGTATAATACCTACCAATAACACCTTTGTACTTTTTACTATAACAGCAAAAAGACTTTCCGATAAAAAACCGCAAAAGCTTACTATACAAATCTCGTTATCGCCAACTATTTTTATAAAACTCGAATCAATAATTGCTTTTCCAACTACGTTATAGACGAATAAATTTTACATTTTAAGGAAAATATTGCTACCAAAATAATAATGAAATATAAATACATGACAATAAATACATGTCATTAATTTACCGAAATCGGCTACATGATAATTATAAAATAGATGAACACGTATTAGAAACTACGATTATGAAAATGTACTTCCCATCGATCCAAATAATAAAATATAACCTGGTCGAGGGTAAGAATTGGGCTGATATAACTATCAGCACAATTCTTACCCTCGACCAGGATTTTCGATAAGACAAACCTAGTACATGAGGAAAAGGTCTCTTCTGAAACTGTGTCCCCGACAATGAAGAAAAAACATATAGCACAACTTGACTACCACAACTCTGCGGTGACGTCTCACTATGCACTTATCTGACACCAGCGCAATAGCCCAGCATCGAAAAATTAATCATTCTGGCCTCCGCCCTCAGCTTCGAAAAATTATCGTAGACAAGGCAATTATATTAGAATACAAAAATAACAAAGACTACAGATATTAGTAGTTCTACACGTAAAAACAAAACAGCCAGTAATCAATACAATTAATTCTGATAACAGTGAAAACATCCTGAAATGATTTTAATATTAATACTACTACTCTATTAAAGCACAACCAATCCCACGTTTCCAACCAAAACAATATGTAACATTCAAAAATACATGTTCTTTACTCAATATCCACCCATGGAGATTGCTGAAGAAAATAACTGGAAGTACTAGGGTACACAACGACTACAGAAAATGCATCTGACAGAAAATATACATTCACAAGTCATATGTAATATTTAATGAAATGTGTAAATATGTATTTAAAAAAATGTTTACCTATATAAATATATACATATATATATATATATATATAGTAGTGCGAAAATATATGTTTTAGCATATACCTTATATTCGTTATATACACCCTCTTATACCACCCTCTTCTAATTATATAAATAAGCAAGATTGTGTTACTTTGCAAAGACCAAGATTGTATTTATCTTACGAAACATTTTGTCAAAACAAACTCATGGTCCCCTACTGAACGTAACAGCACCGTAAAATTTTACCGAAAGGGTTTGTTTTGAAGAAAATGTTTCGTAAGATAAATAGAACATGTCTTGGCTTTTGGAATGTAACAAAATATTGTTCACGTATATATATATATATATATATATATATATATATATATATATATATATATAATCTGAGTTTTTTTTGCTGGTTAAAACATCTTATTCATCTCAAACAGCTGTTTCAATAAGATTAAATCATACATGTTTCTTATTAACCAGAAAATACAAACAGATATGTTATGTTAGTCATATCAGGTGAGTACTGATACATCTGAAATATAAACGAAATTTTAAATCAAAAGATAGCGTAAAAATATTATTCTTTTTCACAATGTCTTTTTTCTAAATGAAACCCCAAAGATTCCGAATCGTTGTAAAAAAGAATAATACTCTTTGCAAATATTCACTTTTTAAAATTTAAATTTCGTTTGTTTTTTGTTTGTTTTCGGATATGACAACACCCCTTTGATGAGATTGGACAACTATTGATTGCTTTTCTGGTAAACAAGGAATTGTGTGATTTTATACTGGCAACAGCTGTTTGAGAGAAATAAAACGGCTGAAACATAAAACTCGGATTCTGTTCCTTTATTATATTTGACCTCTTGCATTTATTGCCTAAGATATAAAAATATACTATTGAGCTCTTGACCCAGTTTTTGTGTAATCTTAAATAATTTAAATAATATATTTATACGTGATGACTGAATTGGTTTAATTTTTTTACCGTTATCTTTTAATCACTAAATTAATTATCTGAAATGAAAACGTATTGAATAGAAATCAAAACAATGTGTATAGGATGACGTTTTATTTCTGAAGTGGGTCAAATCAGGAGATTAGTTTTTAGTTTTTAATTTCTTGATAACATGCAATCCAGTTTATTCACGTCTACTTGTTTCTCTTTCATTTTTATCACCTTCCTGTTTACTCCTCCTCCCAACGTATTACAAAGATTCCCACCTGTATTAATATATAGATAATAAATCTGAAGTGTTCAGATAAACCACATTTTTTAAATATATATATATATATATATATATATATATATATATATATATATATATATATATATATATATATAATTACGACACTGAATATATACATTTGTTACATTAAGGGGTAGGATTGAAAAGTGGTAAAAACGAAAGAAATGTACTAAGCCGGCTTTCGACCACACTCATCAGAATAAATATGTGGAAGTAAAGTTCATGTACTTCGATTAAAACGTAAGACAACGTAGTGAAATAAAGACCAGTGACACGTTTGGGAAGAAAAAATGATATGGGGGGGGGGGCACAAATTGATCACATTAAGCTCTATAATCCACTTATGTAGCTTACGTAGGGAGTTTTTTTCATAAATTAATATAAATTGTTGTCAGGGTGATCTTGATGGCGATATTTAAACTCACAATATCGAGAGGGTAACCATTATCGATAAGAACATCTTTGATAAACTGAATTTCCGAATTAATCAGGGATACAGAGCCAATCATTAAGACACGATGGACCAAACATTTGATTCAAAATGGCTGACGTACCTCGGATTATCTTGGTTAAGTAATGTTAGCATACAATTTACTACCCAAATGTCTGCAGCTGCACGTCGCTGTTATCAGGTTTCGAACCCTGGAATCGCGTTTTCTGTTCGACCTTTATTAAGATCCGTGCACAAGGATGTTCTACAATCCTATCATATCAATAATACTATTTAGAAATGTGAATGTCATGGCGATGCCGAATACATGGGTCGGACGGCGCAAAGGTTTGAATCCAGAATCAAACAACACACCTTCCTGCAATATGTCAGAGACGACTAAACATTTTAAAGCGTAAAATCACTGTGTAAGTAAAATTAAAATAATCAAAACAGTCAAATGGTAGAAAATGCAGAAAAATCTCACTCGATGTTCTAAACTGTCATCCATTGAATGATTTTTAATTTTTTTTTTAATTATTTAATTTTTGTAATCATTAAAAATGTTTATTTTGAATTAATGTTCACTATCTTGACTGTTGCTTTAGAAACTTTTTTATAAAAAAACTTTGTTTTTTAACGTTTTAATTTTACTTACACAGTGATTTCACGCTGGATGTTTCTTAACTGTCATCCATGGAGTGCTTAGACACACATTATTAAAGTTTTAAAACTTGTTATTTTAAATTAATGTTCACTACCTGAACTGTTTCTTTAGAAACTTTTTTATGAAAAAAACTTTCTTTAAAAACTGTTTGACTTGGAAAAATTGTAAAGATTTAACATCAAATCAGCCCGTATCTTGATGGGGTATGTTAACATACAAAATGTGTTTTTGCCGTTATATTTAATGTTTTATATATTTTTTTATATATTTTCAAAGCGAAATGCTTTACTCACAGTGATGGCATTACGGTAATAGTCCTTTGAGGAGAAGATTTTCTTTAAAAATCCATGAATTAAGACGTTTACAGTACTTTTTGCTTTAACTTTGATATGTAATAAAGTTTGATTAATTTCTCATTTTATTCTGTCATTTAATCTATTATATATATATATATATATATATATATATATATATATATATATATGTATAAATTAATTATTTATTTCAAAACCATCTTTTACATACTTTAGAAACGCACCATGTTTTCATTGAGATAGGCTGACCATTTATTTTTTAAAACAGGTCATTAGAGCCTAATTCAAATCGTCAGCGACTCATGAAATAAAAACAAATTGAAGAATTGAGTTCAAATATCACCCTAATCTCTTCCGGTGGATTCACTGAAGCGTCCCTTTTAGAAAAACTACCGAGTCAACAGGGGCGGACGGTATGTTTATATGGGTCTTAATCGTAACTAATTACTGTTTAGAATAAATTAATTGTTGATAATGGATGTTGTATGTTTCTCTGCTTCAATCATACATTCATATTTTGGGGTGATAGTGTGTGTAGTTGCTTATTTCTCAGTGAGTGGGTTAGATTTTATGTGGGGATTTATTCCTGTTATTAAAAGGTTTAAGCCTTATATATATATATATATATATATATATATATATATATATATATATATATATATATATATATATATATATATGTATAAATATATATATATATGTATATATATTTATAATTTTGGGATAGTGCTTACAATCATATATTCCCTTATTGTTAATATTAGTGTCGGAATAGCAATTAAAACAAAAATCACTGACCTTTCTACACTTAAGAGAATTATAAGTTGGTCTTACGTGTTTTTTTCTTCTATTTTTCTTCCACCGGCAAGCCAGTTTTTTTGAATTAGCACGTTGTCTGCTGAATTTATAGTCGATTTCGCCAAGTTATTTTTCTCTTTAAGGTTTTCCATAATTAATTTAGTCAATTTTAAATAGTTCTCCCGAATCTTTTACTGTAACAACGCTGTCCGTCTATTTTAGTGGTCTAAGTTTGAAATTTGAAATCCCACGTTGCCGGTAGTTGTGGGGCCCTTTTTGAAGGTTCACAAGAAAACTCCTCAATGTTTTTATTTCCCGGGTTATTCTAATATTCATGTGGTCCTTTTTAAGGGTTTTCGAATTGTTGTAAGGTCCCGTGTAGATTCGAATATCTGGTCGACAGTTGTTGTTGTTGTGGTTGTGGTGGGGTCCCGTGTAAGCTCGAATATCTCGTTGCCAATTTGTTATGGCTCTGTTTAGGGTCCGGAAGGAGAACACGAGCACGGTGTTTAGGTAAAACAAATATATTGGGGCAAAATATATCCAACAGAATAACGAGAGAAGTAGTACGTCAGTACTGACTGCCACAGTAGACTGGGGTTGAACTCAAACGCTGAGACACCTATGATTCCCGCACCTATTTAGAATGTTCGTTATAGGTACGGCACCATAACAGTTATTGATTGTCTCTAGGATTCTACAGTTTTCAGTGGTGCATAGTGGGCACTTCCTGGATATAGGGCTATAAAGATTTTGTTTATCGAGCATCTTCTATTTAATTGTATAGGGGGTACTTGACTTATTGACTGATTATGCAGAAGAGTAGAAATCTGCCCCCTAAGAGGAGGTTGCACAATCAGATCCATAGTGTACGAAGCAAAAGTCATATTCGGTGTAAACTCCAAGAAAGAAGAGGTGTACATAGGAATAACTAAAGGAACTTTCAAAGAGAGGCTCTACGCCAACACTAACACTTCCAAAAATCCCGTAAAAAACATAACACCTTCCTAGCAACTAACATATGGGAGCTCAATAAGTCGAGTACATCCTATGAAATTCAATGGAAAACACTCGATAAGCAAACACCTTATAATCACTACCTCCAGGAATTACCCACCATGCATCACTGAAAAGTTAAGGATCCTCCAAGCAATCAATAACTCTTCTATAATCTGTATAAACAACTGAGGTTTTGAAACAATGTCAGGTAGAAGGACATTTCCAATAGCAAAATGGACTAAAACGAAAATATATAACTAACTGATACTCCCTTCTATACATAAGTCGGAAAAACTCCACATCATTTGTAAAAATTAAGACATGTTTACCCCATCCCACCCAAGACCGTTTCACTTTTACCAAATTAATTCCTTCATAAAATATAACACCATCCGTCCCTCGGATATATTATATCATATTTATCACATCCACATCTTTTATGTCAACCGAAATACAATCAACACTTGCACCATCATAATCCCTACCTATCACAAGTAAGATAACTCATTAGATACCTAATCATATTAAAAACAAAGTTTAAACATTTAAATATATTTAATATATTACGTCTCACTAGTTAACTACCTAGATATATATAATTTGAATACGTTAAATAAAAGAAAAATAAATAGATGACCCAGATCTAAACATTACCGATAGACTCATTAATGTTATTAGATATAAGTTAAAAAGGGTAAATTAAAGACAGGTATCGCACATGAACCTATACAGACCTCGCACATAATGATAGCAAGCTTATATTGACCTATCGACATATTTTGATATCTCTAAGGAAATGTTTTGACTGATAAAGATAGATTAACACTAAACCCCCACATAGCTAATAAACTAGAATTATAACAATAGTCTTACATACAAATATAAGCACTATCCCAAAATTATAAAAAGTTATACATACAACACTTAAAATTTTAATGACAGAAATACGACCATACACACAAATCTAACTTACTAAAGATTATTCCCAGCTAGCAATTAGGTAGAGTGCTTTTCGTTCAAAAACATCGCAAATAATATGAACAAATGAATTACACACACACACACACACACACATATATATATATATATATATATATATATATATATATATATATATATATATATATATATATATATATCTATTTGTATTTTATAGTTCTACCTACACCGGATGCAGTGAAGTTATTTTAGTTTTTAATTTTTATTTGTTTGATCACGTTTCTTCTCATATTATTTCATTTAACATATAGTTTTCCCCCTTCGCTAAATTTAATTTTTCGGTCCAAGATGAACATTTTTATCTATAGAAGAAACGATCCGAGTAGAAGAACATATTTTTTTAATAAACTGTAGCGACGTACGTAATAGTACCAATAACATAGTACAAGAATATCAAATAAAAATAAGCTAATCAGAATCAAAATTTGATATGTTCCTTTAAATAAAACTTTTCAAATCTCACAAGATAACTTTATATGTTAAATATGACCTAATGCTTCTGTGTGTGTATGTATATGTGTGTGTGTGTGTGTGTGTGTGTGTGTGTGTGGTGTGTGTGTGTGTGGTTGTGTATACGTCTACTTGAAAAGAGGGCAAATGGATGCCTATTGGAATAAAGTGTTTGGGCAAAAAACTTACCGTCATTTCGTTTTTGGTATTACTTTGGTCTAAATGACAAAGTAAAAATAATGGAAAAAATGTTCGTCTTAGCGGGGTGCAAGTTCTTTGGGTTGCTGGGAAATGGCGAAAAACCTTTTTAGAAGCGGAAAGGAGTTCCGAGGGAGGGGTTAATGTACCAAGAGTGGCTTTGATTTAGTCTTGGCGAAGATGGTAGATAGGCAGTTAGAGAAGGGAAACAGAGAAGGAAAAATGCGCAAAGTAAAAAAAGAAAAACGATAAAAGGTAAATGAATAGAAATAATGAAACTCAAAGAGGAAAGAGAAAAAAAAACTTGGCTTAAGAGACGGGAAGGATCAAATGAAATAAATAAAATGGCCGACGAAACGGCGCTACTCATCACTAAAACAAACAAACAAACCACATATTAATAATGCTAATTACACGAATGAGTCTCATTATCACATTATAACAGAGATTCGGTGTCTGTCTTTAACGAATAACAAATGACGCAAAACTATTAAGTTATATTCTTAAAAACGTTTGTTGTTCGAAACATTGTAGGTTATTGTCTTTTATGATAGAGTCAATATTTGACAGTACTGGAATTAACATCGATTCGGTATATCTTTTCAAAACACAAAATAAAATCTTATTAGTTAAATTAAATGTGCTAATGAGAAATGTCCGTATCCGACGAAGTTGCGGTAGTTTGTAGTTCATACTTTGATAACGTTTTGGAATTGGTCAATTATTTATTTGTTTAACTGATTTTATGAAATAAATATCAGGTATAAATGATTAAAATATATTTTTAAAACCTTTTAATAGAATAGAGATAATTTTAAAATATGTTTCGGTTTTTCGATTGTCGATAATATAAGCTATATATATAGTCAGTGAATTATCTCTTCTTAGGCTGATATCAGTATTATCAAATATACACAGAATATATCGCACTCCAAGATCTGGTGTCTCTGTAGAGTCAAAGGCATCCCTCGCAAAATCTAAAAAGTTTGTTATTCTAGTGTTTATCTATTGATAATTATTATTGATTGAACTGATCACATACACGTTTTAATAATGTAGATTTCCTCTTTGGATATTTCGGTGTGCCTCTCTGCGAACAAATGAATCTCATTATATTGCATTGCAATGTTAAAGAGTTCTTCAGATATTGATGGATAAATATATACGATTTAAAATGGAAGAAAGGTACATGTATTTTCATTTTCGCTATTATTAAACGAAGCGATTAGCATAGCAGAGTGATTCTATTGGTTTAATTCGATATCCTTTTTTATTTTCTTGTTAATTTTAGAGAGGATTGTTTTGCTAAGCCGTTTTATTTCATGATTGGTCAGATTAATCAAGCTTATAGACATTAAATAATAAGGCCTATAAGAGGAAGTATTAACTAATACAATAATAACTAACGTTTTTGGATGTCACTATAAAGCCTTAAAAGCCAATTAAGAATATAAGGGAATGTTAACGTTTAATTTCGTTCAAAACTTTCTCGATTTGTCGGGTCGATTTCCCTCGGAGATGCGAGCGAATCAGGACTCAGCGTCGGCAATCCACAGCTTAGAACAACTCAGGCGAAAGGTAATAACCCCGTCTCCCCATCGAAAGAAGATGGTAATGCCTGGGAGTCAGGTCTATCTTGAATATTGTCGCTAATTCAAATTCTAGAAATTTAGTTAAAGGAATAAACAATTAAAGTATATGTCACCCTGACGAATGTTTGCGTCTGAATAGGAAATAGAATGTAAAAAAAGATGAAAAGAAAAAAGATATAAAACGTCTTAATCTGAGAATTTTAAAAAGAGAAAGTCTCAATTCGTAAATAAAAATGCAGACGACAAAAGAAAGAGAACAAACGTCTCAATGTGTCATGTAAAAGAAAGGAAAATAGACAGAACGAAAAAAGAGAAGTAAAAAAGTCACAATCGAAAAAGTAAAAACGGAAAGAAAGGAAGAAAACGTCTCAATCCATAGAGAAAAAACGGGAAAGGAAAAAATAAAATAAAATCTGTTACATAAAAAGAGAAAGAGAAGAAAAGATCGTAGCTATTTGCAGCTGCAACATTTGTGGACTGCTATTGGGGAGACAGACTGGTTGTGAGTGGACAGAGTCTGTTTAGTCAATCAGCTATTTTGTTAATATGTATATGGTGTGCGTGTGTATGAGAACATTTGTGATTTATAATTGCTATGCGATTATTTTGACCTTACAGAAAATTAACGTAGGTCTTATATATGGCAGGTGTACACCTGGAAGCTGAAGTTTGTGATAATGCTTAAGAGTTGAAATAGAATATTACAAAAAACATAAACTAGGATTATGTTGTAAGAATAAGACAAGCGACTATCGACAGCCATTTTATAAATCATGATGAATTCGTATGTGCACTCGTAAAATGCTATTGTAACAACCCTGTTAATCCGGATTCTATATTTCACCGCTGTGTTGAGTAAACATGTGAACATCGAGAATTGAAGACGAAAACAAGAATACTAAATAAATAGCTTATTGTACCCGACGTTATTCAGGAATCTTCTTTGTTGTGACATAAATAATATTAGTTGGAAAATGTGAAAAGAAAAGATAATAAAAAGAAATGAATAGTTAAAATATGATACTGTAAGTGAGTATTATGTAAAATCCGAAGACAGCTCTGTGTTTTAGAGCCATTCTGCTATTCGTTTATTCGGGCAATCTGGAACTAAATAACGTATTTAGAATTGCAGATCAAAGCGCTCAGCAAATAATTGTTGAAGAGAACGTCCCGTATTTAGATTGAAAATATAGTCTAGGTAACAGACAATAGTAAGAGCTTAAAAACAAAATACAAACGGTGCTACGACGAAATAATGAACAGATTAAGAAGAATTCCCGATAAAGTGGGGGCAGTAGAAGTGGATGTCAGTATGAGGGTGAAAATGTCCCCGACCTCTTTGTTGATGACTCTGTTAAAAGAATCTGTTGATTTGAAAAAAATGTAAACATTATTGAAAGCGTATACAAGAAACGCATATTTTATGAAAACACGCATCTGAAATTGGCCCAAATGCATATATGCAGGTTTTATATTAGGAAGCTATAATAGTTAATTAAATAGCAAAAAATGTATTTATATAAGATAAATCGAATATTTATGTAAATAAGACATGGGTAGCGTGAATTAAAACATAATTTAAAAGGTACGAAATTAAATTCACCAGAATGCATTTTGTTTCTCTGTAAGCAAGTAAGCTATTTTAATATTTTATTAATAGTCGAAAATATAAATTACTTGGAAACCCTTTAAAATAAAAAAAAATGGAAGCATGTAAACTGTGTGAGATAGAAAGTCGTTTAAACTTAGCATTTATTAAAAGTTCTGGAAGCTTTGAACATGCAATAATTTTATAAATCAAGATTAAAGAAACATTATATTAACAAAATTAGCTATATAAGTTCCTAACTAAACAATATTTTATCAATTAATTTACCTTCTTATATAAAAAGGAAATTAAAATATTTTTGCAAAACAAAAACAAAAAACAAAAACGGCATAGTTGTTAAGAGATAAAGCGAAACAAAACTTAAATACTCCCGGGCAATGTCGGGTAGGTACGGCTTGTGATTGATATTTATATATTTAAATGCGTCCTTGTACTTTATGAAAGGCTTTGTCCGTTATTTTAGATTCACGGATTAATTAAACACGTTAACCTCGGGAATATGCCGTTCATCGAGTAGATTTCTTTATCAAGAGAACTGATCTTCTCAGAAGAACCAGATTTTGTATACATTTATTATACAGAATTAACACAAAATGCCTTTCCTTCTCAGAAAAGAGCGTTGGTCCCGGTAATTGTCTTTCTGAATGAAAGAGTCTTTCATATGTGTCAAAGGACATTTCGCTATCCATTTACGGATGTGTTCGCCCATTTTCAGAAATTTCAGGTACAGGATGAGGGTGGGAGTGTATGTGTAGTGTTATTATCTCACCCCCTGTAAGCAGACGAGAGGTGGGGGTCGGAAAGGATGTCGATAACTCGTCGATTGAACAGAAAACGAGTTGTAAAGTGGTACTTTTGCTAACGTCATCTTGAGCAGGTGCTTTAGATGACTTGAGTGTCATCAGTAGAATGAGACAGCAAAAGAACAAGAAAAAGAAGAAAAAGAAGAAGAAGAAGAAGAAGAAGAAGAAGAAGAAGGTGAAAAAGATATGGCGAAATAAATATGAAAATAAAGAAAGAGAGAAGAAGAAAAAAACGACACAAAAAAGAGAAGACGAAAAAGAAGAAAACAAAAAAGGTGAAAAGTTAGGAGAAAGAGAAAGATAGAAGAAAAGTATTAGCTAAAAAGAAGAAGAAGAAGAAGAAGAAGAAAGATGGAGCAAGTAAACAAAGGTCACATAAGAAGAAGTATGGAAGGAGGAGAGGAAAAGAAAAGAACAAGTAAAATACTTATTATTTTACTTGAGAGAAAATAACAAAATAAAGTTCAGAAGGGAAAGAAAAAGGAAAGAGACAAAAAAGTGCAAGGTAGGGGAGAAGGAAGTGACACGAAGAAAATAAAACGCGTAGTTGTAGTCGTAGTACAAGAAGAAGAAGAAGAAAAAGAATTAGAAGAAAGGGTGACAACAAGGGAACAAACTCAGAGAGAAGAAGAAAATAATGGGCAAAAAAGAAGAAAACAGTTCAAGTATTTTACGATTGTAGATAGTAGATATAAAGGACCGTGTGTGTTCGCGCGTGCGCGTACGAGAGAGAAAGCTACACTACAATAGAGCGAAATGAAGAGGCAGATAGAGATAGAGATGGACGTCCCCCCTGCCCCCCCCCGTATGCGGACCCTTCACCGGAACGAGCACCTGTCAGCTTAAGTGCTCTTGATGATTAGCCAACAATCAACACCAACGTTCGAGAGTTGATAATGGCGTACCTCTTTCAAAAAGGATGAGCAAGGGCAACACAAAAGATTAAGGATAAGAGTCTTGGGGGAAAATACAATCCCTCGACCTTCTCCACACTCCACACTTCTCAAGCACTTTACTAGCCTGTAAGCCGACTAGATCCCCCGTGTTGTGCCTCCTCCTCCGACCCGCCCCCATCAGAAATGTTAAGCCGTCAACACAACCCCCACTTAGTTCTCATCGTGCAAGCACCATTCCAGACGCACCTGTCAAGAAGACAGAAAGAATCAACGCGACTACTTGTTGATCAGACAATATCGAGTGTCGTCAAGGCTTCCAAGTGTGGTGTCTCTGCCACGGTTTAAGCTACTCTTTTTCTTTGCGTTTTCATTGCATCCTTGCATCGCTATGAAAGGCTTTGTCTGTGAGTCAATCGGCTTTTTCGTTGGTCTGTCACGCTCAAGTTTGAAACACCATTGCAAATAGAACTTTCATCGTTCCACGCCCATTAGTATAATTACTAGAAAATATATGCTCCCCCCTGCTTGCACATTTTTAACGAACATAAACAACACCGCGCTCCCGAAGAGGAGGTAACGTTTGAGAGAATGGTATCATTACAGAAGGAAGATATACTACACTACCCCCCACAGAAAGATAAGGGTCTCATGACAAAATTCTTACCCCCAGAAAAAGGAAGAGGTAATGCCTGCGAAGATGATATCATCACCACAAAATAGATACTAAACTACCCCCATAAAAAGGAGGTAATTCCTGGGAGGATGGTTTGATGACGAACGATCATATACTACACTACCTCTGAAAGAATGAAGCAATGTCTGCGAGGATAGTCTGATAACAACAGAACAAATACGACACCACCTTCCTCCACTTAAAAAGGAGGGGTAATGGTCGAGAAGATGTTATCATCACAACAGAATAGATAATAAACTCCATCCCCCTGAATTGTGCATTGAAAGATAGTACATTAGTTTTATATAGTATAGTAAATTGAATTGAACATTAAAAGATAGCACAATAGGACACGTAATAGAAGACATCTCGCTGCACAACTCTCAACTTAGGATGACAGCCAACACTTCCACCCTAATTCCCAGTAGCCCCTTACGTCTACAGAAGCGGCTTGCCTTGTTTGAGGTGAACTATGATTAAAAAAAAGTAATAGTATAGTTTCGGCAGACAGACAAAAAATCTTAATTAGAAATGGATTGAAATCAGTTGAACCTGTGTAAATTCCACAGTGATTGGAAAATAGTGCACCATCCAACAAAGACTGGGTTATGTTATCTTCATTTTTTAAATAAAAGTAATCTTAACTATCTGCTAAATAAAGTGTTTTTTTTAAATTATTTCAAACTAGTGCATTAACATCCATTTAGACTTAATTTAAATAAAAAAAGAAGAAAGAAAGCGTTTAATCGAATCAATTTGACACTCGAAATCGCCGGGATTTACAACAGTTATGGTAATTCCCTCATATAATGTTGCTGTTAATCTCTCTTCCATAAAAGAATTTACGCTACAAATTATTATTGAAATGTCTGTAATATAATTTACAAAACTGTTTATGAGATTACTTCACATGTTTTAAGATTACATCGGAAGGAAATATTAGTTAATAATATAACTTTGCATTTTTAGTTTTACCTCTTCCCATATCATACCACTTCCTCTTCTTTATACCAATTCCGCTCCCCCCTACTAACGCTTCTACCAGAAGTGTTTCCTCCCCTTTTCTTCTTAATACCAAATTCCGATGGAAGTTTGATAAAACAGGTATGGTCAAATGTACTGACGTCTTAATATATAAATTATTATGAATTATTATTATTATTATTATTATTATTATTATTATTATTATTATTATTATTATTATTATTTTCATAGTATTCTCAACTTTTGGATGTGTTTAGTTAGAGTTTTCTTTTTTTGAACATCAAGTCAAGTCCCTTCACCTTAGACATTCAAGCTATATCTTTAAACTTTCGCTGTTTTTAACAGGCTAGCCTTTTGCAGAATTGGAAAAACAATTGTCTCGTCAATGTGTTTAAGCCATTTATGGTAGCTTTCTGTTATGGTTCTAAGCGTTCTAATTACAACGGGAATAAACTTTACTTCTTTACATTTCCATAGTCTAACTAATTCCCATTTAAGATCTTAATTTATGTTCGTGTTCTTTCTCCTGTACTCTGGTTCGATACCTTGCTTAAGGGGTAGGATGTACCAATGATTAAGCAAGTTCTCTTGTTTTTGTTTAAAAAGTCGGGTTTTAAATGTTCAAGAACCTTATCAGACTGTATGTACATGTCCCGAAGGAGTTTGACATTGTCGTTCTCCTGTACCACTTCTGCCTTATGCTCATACCACTTCTCATTGTGGTCCAATTCATAAAGTTTGCATATATTCCAGTTTACTACCTGAGCGACTTTGTCGTGTCTCCATTTTTTATACTGGTGTTGTGCTAGCATATGACATTCAGATACAATATGCGCTAATGTTTCTTCCCTGTTATTGCACAATCAGTATATCAGTGATTCTGCAGTTTTGTCAATGTAATGCTTGATGGACCTAATGCGAGTGGCTTGTCTTGGACTCCCATTATGCTATTAAGGTGTTCTCGGTAAATCTTTTGAGATCACTCCTGACCAATCAATTCCAGCTGGCATTATTTCTAAATGCAGTATTCTCAAAGAATACACTGTGTAGATTTTTTCCCAAATAATTTAAACCCTTTTACTTGTAACCTTTTATTCTTTTTCACCCCAGTTCATAGTATTTCTTTTCTTTTTACTTCACAAAGAAGAATCTCATTACTCTCAGAAATATATTTATATAGACAATCTCTTCTATATTCACAACATCTTCAACCCTAAGTAGACCTCAACCTAATTCGTTTCTAGGTAGATACAATTGATCTGCATCTCTTTTCTATGCGAAAGCTCCATGAATTGTAAGCATTTTCCGTGTTTTTGTAGCCAAACATTTTAGCTCATCTACATTCCAGTCAAGTATACCGGCAGTATATCGAATGAATTATTATTATTATTATTATTATTATTATTATTATTATTATTATTATTATTGGTCCCCCGATTTAAAAAATTGGGAGACCTATGTTTTGAGGCATTTCCGTCTGTGTGTGTGTCCGTGTGTGTGTCCGTGTGTGTGTGTGTCCGTCCGGATTTTTCTCCACAACCATCCATTGAATTTCTCTGAAATTTTGCATGAAGTTGTAACTTTTGTCAGGTTAGAAAGTGACATTCTCCGATTTTTGAAAAAAAATCTGGTTATCCCCCCAGGGGGTCAAAAGGCCCCGAAATGGCAACAAATGACATTTTCTGCCCCATAACTTTTCATCCATCCATTCAATTTCTCTGAAACCTGACCAAAATGTGCAGGCAATTGTTCCTAATAGAAACTAAGTGTCGCTGACCTTGGAAAAAATCCGGTTCGCGCCCCAGAGGGTCAAAAGCCCCCATAAATGGCAAAAAATGACCCTTTTCTCCCATAACGTTTTATCCATCCATTAAATTTTTATGAAACTTGGCCAAAATCTAGAGGCAATTGTTCTGGATATGAAATGAGCATCCTTAACATCAGAAAATTCTGGTTCGCGCCCCCAGAGGGTCAAAGAGGAGTAAAAAATGCCCAAAATTGCCCAAATTTATTGCATTTTTCACTCGTCACATACAGAGGGGGGCCACGCATGCGCGGCTTGTTGTTGTTGTTATTATTATTATTATTATTATTATTATTATTATTATTATTATTATTGTTGTTGTTGTTGTTGTTGATGATATTATTATTATTATTATTAATAATTATTATTTATTTATTTATTTACTAGGAGATCTCACACAGGTCATTATCAGGGATTACTCACTGACAATAACAAGTAGTGTTTTCATGAGTTTGAGTGGAAACAAGTCTCCCAAGATTTGTAGTATGGAGGTCCGGTTGGTGCCCCCCCCCCTGGTCTGTTTATCGTTGTTGACCCTTTACTACTATTCTGTGCGATACTAAGAAATATCGCTTTCTTTGAAAAAATAAAAAACCGTTGTTTTTTACGTCTGTTCTAAATATTTGCCTATTTTACAATTGTTCTTTTCGGTTTATTTTTATTTAATTTTTTACCTTTCAAAATAGAATTAACGGTAAAGGTAGTATCTGTTCTGATACTATAGCTTATCTGTTCTGTCTTCAGCAAGTTTAGAAATCATTCTAGATTGCGGCAATTGTAGTATTGTAGCGTGACTCCTGACATTAGTAGGGTTATGTTTAGACTGCAGTGACGTCTTTAGGGATTGCCAAGACCACGCTGACAATTGATATAAAATGGTCATACAAGTAATTTCTTCTTCAACTGACCAAGGACACAAATGATAAAGTATAGTATCAGAACAGATACTGCACTTTTACATGAATTCTATTTTGAAAAGTAAAATGTAAATAAAAATAAACTGAAAAGAAAAAATATTGTATAATCAGCAAATATTTTCATCGAGGGCAGAGTTAGACACAAGGTCGAGTTTTATGGTGTGGAAATGCATCTACCCAAAAAGGGGACTTCTGGATTGGCAAAAGTAAAAATTGTCTCAGTTTAGAAGAAATTCTCGTTCACTGACCAAGAACAGAAAAAATAAAGTTTAGTATCAGAACAGATATTACACTTTAACGTTAATTCTATTTTGAAAATTAATAAATAACATTAAAATAAACCGAAAAGAAAAGATATTGTAAAATTGGCAAGTATTCAGAGCAGACGTAAAACTAAACCCCAGTTTTTATTTTTTAAATATTCAAATCAGACGATTTTTGTTCAGTTTAAAATGGTTGCAATTGATTGGTTAATTTGCGTCATGTGAGACAAATCTTTGATCGTTATTTGTGGCGGGCAGTTGCAGGCATAAAACGTGCTGCTGAATAATTCATTATTTTTCTTACGTTATGATATTTATTTGAATACAAAAGTGTATTTGTTTACAATTTAACAAATACACTTAAAAAACAACAAAATGTACTATTTGTTATATTTCAAATTCGTTTTATATAAATAGGGATTTTGTTCATCTGTCCGTACGTCACAATTTGTAGAATTTTTTTAAACGTAATAAATACATTGCGGAATTTGTCTCATTTCGAAATATCAGAAATCTAAACGATATTTAGAAATGGAGAATATTGCATCAATAGTAAATAATAACTTCTCAACAAATAAAGCGGATGCTATCAGCAGAAATCAAAACCGAAACCTTCAGTTTCAGTTTCTACCAACTAATCTATTTGGACTTTCTTATAAATAGAGCTTAAAACTTTACCATAACAAAATAATGATATGTTTATCGTGACGTCATAGATCAATGATTTACGTCAAGTTTCAAAACCAGAATTCAAACATAAGCGTAATAAAATAGCAATAAATAAATGGATAAAAATCATCAGCAGCGTTGGAAATTATTTTAATAGTACAAAACAATTTATTTTGGTCTAACTACGTATTGTATGTAATTCTTTCGCATTTATATAATTCAACTAGCCTAGCAAAAATATGCTAGTTTATAAAGTTCATTAAATAAACTCAATATAAATAATGCTCCCAAACACTTTGTTTTAATTAATTTGTTTTAAAAGTTATTAAAACAAATTGTTTTGGGTTATTTTATTAAGAAAACAAATTATTATTCAGCGGTCTCATAAGCGATGTTATTTTCTCAGATGAACACCGTCCCAAAGTGTGACGTCACATTCTGCCGATATGCTGGATGCGAAGTAACATGATTACTAAAAGTTCGTTATTTATTTTTCACGGAAAATGTAAAAACAAAACTTAAATGCTTTTAAGCATTAAAAAAATGGAAATGCATTTTTAAGCGAATTTAAAGAAATGCCGTTTAAATATTAAAATATATTTTTACTTACTCATATAATTATTTAGGACAAACTAAAAAATGATGATTTCTGAAAAAAAAATCTGCTAGGAAGACGGAGGAGAAAAATAAAGTATTCCCCATTGTAGAGGAAAGGTGTTTAGGTGTGCCTGTATTATGTGTGTGTCTGTGTGTGTTTGTGTGTGTGTGTGTGCGCGTGCGTGCGTACATCTTTATTTAGGAGTAAGAACGTATTTTGGTAATTCATCTTTTGTGTTTTAATTACATGAATCAATTACGTTTAAATTATCGCTAAAAAATTTCGTATATGAACCTATGATATGTAGTATACATATCATAGGTATGAAAAATAAAACCGAACGTGTTTGCAACATGAAGCATTAATTGATTATAATCTGTTAAAAAATAGTTATGCAAATGAGTTAAGCAAATACGTGTATTCGAGCTGTTACTTGTTACTATATATACAGTATTTAAAAGATTAGAGTATCCTGTTTTGGTGTTAATATAGTTGTGATCAACGAGAAAAACTTTCGCATTTATTTATTTAGATATATATATATATATATATATATATATATATTTATATATATGGTTACATGATGACGTCTTATGTTTCCAGTATTGTTTAAATATGTTGTTTTTTTCAGATAGTATTGGAATCTGATATTTTCTTGAGGGACTTCTTTATGCGATGTTGTACAGGGCGCAGACGAAGACGGTTTCGAGTCTTCTGAACAATAATACAAAATTAAATATTTCCAAATTGTCTTGGAAACGAACGTATAATTCGTTGGTTTTCAATTATTGGAACAATGTTTAGGTTTTGTTGATCTACACTCACTTTATATATATATATATATATATATATATATATATATATATATATATATATATGTACGTATATGTATATATATATACATATATATACGTACATGTATATATCTCTCTCTCTCTCTATATATATATGCATATTTATACATATATATATAGATATGCATATACATATATATATGTATACATACATATATATATATACACACATATATATATATACATATATATATATATATATATACATATATATATAGAGAGAGAGAGAAAGAGAGAGAGATATATACATGTACGTATATATATATGTATATATATACATGTACGTGCATATATATATATATATATATATATATATATATATATATATATATATATATATATATATAAATATATATATATATATTGTGTATATTCAGGCAGGATTTTCTCATTTATGCAAACATTGTTAAAAATATCACAATCCATCTGTTTTATTATCCATTTTCTTATTTTTCAATTTTTCTGATGGCTTTTTTTAATTAAGATTTAAAAAAATAATAAATGTGTCATAGGTTTCACAGGTTTCACAGGTTTCACGAACGTTTTCGATTCTTCGTCAAATTATCTTCAGGTGTCAAAACAAATGAACAAATAAGCCGGAGAAAGAATAGAATTTTAAAAGACGGTGGAGAAACGCGCATAGAACGTTTTCCGCATTCCTCCAGAGAGTCGTTGGCGATTTTAAATTAAGCAACGCTGGATGGTATCACATCATGAAATCGCATAACGTTAAGGATTTTAAAATGTTACCACTGCTTTCATATGGGATGTTGTTCATTTTAGGTTGGTGTTTTAATTTTTTTAAATTGGTTTCGGAATGTATAATTAAAGTGTTATTAACTAGAATTTGTCTTAAAACAGAAAGAGGACAGTTATTTTTTTGTATCATTTGGTCTGGTGTTTTTTTAAAGTTTCGAATCATTAATTGTATTTGTTCATCAACGATATAATTAGGGAATTCGTTGTTGATAAGTACTTGTTTTATATGTTTTAATTCAATGAATGATATTTTGTTAGATGAGGATATTAATTTGGCACGGTTTAATAGTTTGTGTATTCGTTCATTGTTATCAGCTAGACCAAGAATATCGTCGACATAGCGTACGTAAATAGAGTTTTTTTAATGTTATTAAATATCTTGTTTCCTAGGTTTGACATAGAATTCGCTAAAAATGGGACCAAGAACTGAACCCATTGAAACTCTCTGTCAATTATAGTGTAAATATTTCATTTGAAGTCATAAATAAGTACTTCGGTGGTGTAGATTAATAGTCGCTTTTTTTAGTACTTATTAATTTTGAGTGGCGGGAGAGACAGGTTATTGTATACATTATTGATGATTATGTCTTCACATGTGCATTGGCTTTTTTATAATGATATTTAAATGATTTCGGAGTTCATTAGCAGCTCGTTTAGATCGCGATTTCATAATGAATTGGATTGTTTTTTACAATATCGATTTTGTATAGCTTCCGCTTTTAGGAGATCACGTAAGCTGGGATGTGATGTAATTTTATTTTCTGTTTCTATTTTAGTTGTTTTCATATAGTAATTCTATTTCTCCTTTTTTTTGTTTTGATGGTTGAATCGATTAAAAAGATGGCAATAAGGTCCAAGATTTAGTAATTCTATAAGTTCGTGATTAAATGAATTAATGTAGTGTTGCGTGTGGTTGGGTAGTCAAATGGATCTCTTGTATAGCGAGTTGCATTTTTTTTTGTATAGTTATCCGGTAAGAGTCTTCGTAATTGATAATGATATCCGCAAGTCGTTGTTGGAGTTTCGGGTATTTGTCATTAGGTATGAGGTCCTTCAGCTTGCTTTTAAGTTCATGAAGTTCAACAGTATTTTCCGAATCAATTCTTGAATGAAAAGCCATGTAAAATATTATACGCAGATACATATCCCCAATTGACAATAACAATAAAATTCGACTCATTATTTACTATAATGTATTTAAAGACCTCAATCTTGTAGTAAAAAACAATTGCTCCCCAACTAAAAAAACACTAGAAAGAACCAATGTTATTTATAAGTTTAAATGCCCTTTGGGAGAATGTAACTTCTATAATAATAATAAAGCTAATAACTATATTGGTTTTACAAGCACTAGCTTGATTTACCAACATCTGCAAAAACATAACTGTCCTTTCTCTGATTTAAGGCAAATTCTAGTTATAACACTTAAATTATACATTCCGAAACCAATAAAAAAAAATTAAAAGTACTCGAAGCCATCTACTTAAAAACACAACAACCTAAAATTAACAACATCACATATGAAAGCACTGTTAACATTTTAAAATGCTTAACGTAATGCGATTTCATGCTGTGATGCCATCCAGCGTTGCTTAATTTAAAATCGCCAACAACTCTCTGGAACTATGCGGAAAACGTTCTATGCGCGTTTCTCCACCGTCTTTTAAAAATTATCTTCTTTCTCCGGCTTATTTGTTCATTTGTTTTTGACGAAGAATTTAAAACGTTCCTGAAACCTGTGAAACCTATGGAACATTTTTTTTTTAATTTAATAATAAAAAAGCATATCAGAAAAATTGAAAAAATAAAAAAAGGATTAATAAACAGACGAGTTCTTTTATTTTTCACTATGTCTGCATAAATGAGAAAATTCCGCCAAAATACACTATATATATATATATATATATATATATATATATATATATATATATATATATATATATATAAAGTTATTAAAATATATTCATGGCAATTAAGCTACACAGGGGCTCCCGCGCTTAATCCCTGTTTCATCCTCGTTTCATTACTACCTAGCTCTACTTACGTATCGCGCACTGTTGAAGTAAATACTGAAAAACTTATATCTCCTTATAAATATTTATCTGGATACATTAAATAGTAATATATATATATATATATATATATATATATATATATATATATATATATATATATAATTTACATTTCATAGATTATGGTAAATTAATCGCAAACCATAATTATCATTTGTTTTGACAACTTTTTTATATCTGTACTAAATATATAGGAAAATGAACTTTAGGAAACAAACGTTGATTTATTAAGCTTCAGTATTATATTTAGTATGATCTCTCTTACTCTCTCTCTCTCTCTCTCTCTCTCTCTTTCTATATATATATATATATATATATATATATATATATATATATATATATATATATATATATATATATATATATATATAGCAGGTAGACCCGGTGTTATCCAGTATGGAATAAGGAACCCTATGTCTTTGTGTGTGTATATTATGACACCATATTACGTTTCTAATTTTATATTCAATTGTTGGGCTTTTAGATGTACATATAATTCCTTAGGTAAGAGAGTGTATAAATACATTGATATTAATTTAAATACATGTTGGTCAATATATTATCTTGTCTACGTTGGAAGCCAACCTGCGTGTTTCTACAATCAATGAGCTGCCTCTTTACACCATGATCCAAGCGACAAACCAAATAGTAAACTTTCTCTTGTTTTCACTACCATAAATGTCAACTTAAAAAAAGTAGAACATCCTATTTCTTTTTCGTATTTGTATCAATAATAATAGTAATTATTATTATCATTGTTGTTGTTTCTTTTTTAAATTTTTTTTTTTATTTATCTATCTCCCACAAAGTAAGATGTGACACAAGGTCGGGAAAGTGGGATTAGATAAGCCAGCGCTCGAGAGGTGAGCATTTAAAAATTGCCTGGGCAGCCCCGTCGGCATTCCCGGTAGGGGCGCCTCAGACAGTAAGCAATAAACTTACTCCTCCCCAAAGAGGGGAGGCAAAGTCTGGGAAGGTGCACCTCCTAGAACTGCACAGGACAGCGTGCAGTATCCATCGGAACAGATACTACACTTTGATCTTAGCCAAAAGGCCAAATTATCATTGTTGTTATTATCATTATTTTTTTGTTAATAGTAGGGTTTTATTTCTGCGCCTACCTCTCCAAGGGTTCTTCATTCTAAATTTAGTTAAGTTTAGTTAAGTTTTTCCCAATATTTTTAAGGTGTCTCTAAGTGTCTTATTGTTAACATTACTAATAGTAGTAGTAGCTGTAGTAGTATACATATCATTTACTTTTGTATGATACACTTTATATCACAAAGGTTCTGCATGCCAAATTTGGTGGAACTCTGTTGAATAGATTGCGTTCATTCATTATATAATCTAACTTTCTTTTCTGAGTTTTTAATTATTTTTTTTTTAGATGATTCAAAAGAAACTTTATATTTATTATCGCCTTCAAAGGTCACCTTTTTTAAACCTGTAACATCGTTATTTTCGGTTTAAACTTGCTTCTTTTAGCCATCGTATTTCCTGTGGTTGGGTCATAAAAAGATCACCGAGTGCTTCCGTTTGGCCATACGAGCAAGAAAACTAAATTTATATCAAGGTTAATTTGATTTTGAACTCAAAGAAATTAAATTGAGTTGACAGGAAAAGAGTCAAGAATACAATTCTAAAACCGGGGAATTTTTCTAAAATTAGCGGCTGAGTAAATCCTTTCAATCTAAAATAAAGATTATTTTTTCTGCACTTACGTCATTTAATTAAATACCTAATTTTATTTAGGCAAAACGCAGAATACAACATTGTTGGAAATTGCGAGACCGAAACACGCACGAATTGTTGTAAGGAATAGAAGTTTAGATAATATCACTTCCTTTTCCGGTTAGTCAGTCAGTCGGCCACTGTTAAGCTTAAAATAGAATTTTCGACGGTTTGTCATGCTTACATTTGGAATAGCCTTTTCTTTGAATTGGCACGCTTAAGTTAGAAATAACACTTTTATCGCTAAAAGCACAAAATGGCTCTATATACTATGAAAGAGTTATGAAGTCTTTATATTTGTCTGTTCGTACGCAAATAGGCAGAGTTTTAAGATCTCAATACCCGAGTTTGAGTCTCACGTGTGTAAAAGTTTTTTTTTACTGAATACGAATTTCATAAATTTAAACAAACTAACATAACATAGAAACATGAGAATGACTACATGAATCATTTTTTAAACTAAATGACCTTTTTCTTTTGAATAATCCACAAAGAAGTGACATTTGTTCAAAGCGAATTATTTTTTTCTGAAAAAGATAATTTTTACACGTAAATTTGAAAATACTTTTCTTCTACTACCTATAAAGCGATAGAAGCTCTTAAAGAGGGCAATTGACATATCCAGGTACTGTACAAACACCTCTCAAAAAGCGGGTATAAACTAGTAGACGTATCCTATTGGAACTGCATTCGGGCATCTCTAAAATTTGATTTGTACGTTCATCTTATCTGGGTTATATTTGTCCGTCGATTGGTCTGTCACGCATGTTTCTTAAATAAAATTATATTTAATTTAAAACAATGCCTTCTAAGTCGACCCACACATTTGTTAGCATATAAATGTAAACCCATGCATACGCATAGAAATAAACATCCACTAACTTATACCTATATATATATATATATATATATATACATATATATATATATATATATATATATACATATATATATATATATATATATATATACATATATATATATATATATATATATATATATATATATATATATATATATATATGTATATATATATATATATATATTTCCCCCTTCCTCTCCTACTTAACCTTTCAACTCTCTCTCTCTCTCTTTCCTCTCTCGCCGACCCTCTTTCCTCTTTTTCTTTCTCTCTCCCCTTTTGTCTCTCTTTAATAATTTACATCATCACATTCTTATTCACAACTTCTCTTTTCATTCACCTTTCATTCATGTCATTCATTCTGTAAATCATTCACCATGTAAATCATTCATCTACAACAAAAGTTCACGAGTTTTGATATTATGGAGATGTATAATCTCTGAGAAAGGCCATAAGAGAAGATGGCAATCAATAATCAGTGAAATCTGAAATCAAATTTTAATTGAATTCAACTGATTATTTGACGTTCCTTCTCCGATGAGGGTCCATCACTCGACTTTATCGGAAATTTATGAATATTAAAACAGAAAGGTCGGCAGTTTTCCTTTATATCTTGAGAACTTCCAGGCGAGATTTCGAATTTATTTCACGACCGCTATGAAATCAGATTAGAAACTAAATGGTCGAAAGTTTTAGCGCGGATCTGCTCGCTCTCCCCCCGTCTCAACACCCAACACCAATTCAGCAACAAAAAAATAAACGATAAATATTTATTTGGAAAAGTTTTCTTTCAAGGTCAGAAGTGTGATAGCCGTTTCGTAAACATCTAAGGTTGTGGTGTTTATTTTATAGATTAAATTTGTCCACGTAACCTTTTTTATTTACAGACTTGTTTAGAACAAGTCGAAAATATCCTGACGCACTTTATGCAAAAAATCGAAAATATAGTCAGAAGAATATTTATACACACTAGTTAAATACTTGTCTCACGAGTTATTAATGTATACATAAGAGTGAAATGTTCGACACACGAGTATGTTAATCATTTCGGATGGCTTATTATCTATATTAATCAAATTATGAGACACCACTTCGTGTCTGTGTATACTTTTCTCGCCTTTAAGTGACTTACACATAATTATTTTTTATTTATTTTTAATCGATTATTTACTGGAATCAATAACGCAATAGGGTAAAATATAACGAATTTTAAAAAATCCTACTTAAACTATAATTTACTTACGGAATTCAATCTATAACAATGCATTTTAGTTTCTTCTTAAATATGTTAATTATTGTAATCCATTTAAAACAAAAAAAACAATGAATTAGTTCATGACGCAGATTTAAATGGAATGTGATTTAATTTTACTGCCGAATAGAAAGTCATTTAAACTGGTTGTTAAATTCTTAGCAAATGTATTAAAAGATTGAAAGTTTATTAACATCAAAGACGTAAGCGGAAGTGAAATTTTAACTGGACAGTTTACAAAAGAAAAAGTAAAAGTAAAAACGTATAAAGCGGTGAAGCATGCGGAAAGTAAAAGAAGAAAGAAAATTTTAATTATGGAAGTAGAGTTGCGTTCTTCTATCCCTTGTTCGTTGGACATACATTTGTGTGCTGAGACCGCTGTATAAATAAATACACATTGCTATTTGTTTTAGAGTGGAGGATTGAAAAACAATTTAAAAAATGTCATAATATGTACCAGTTTTATTCTAGATATTTATTTACTCCTTTGCTAGGAGTTAGGCACAAGGCCAGTTTTATCTTACTCCCACAAGTAAGATGTGACCCAAGATCGGGTCGAGCAAATGGGGTTAAAAGCCAGCGCTCGAGAGGTGAGCACTCTGGCCATTTAAAAATTGCCTGGGCAGCCCCGTCGGCATTCCCCGGTAGGGGCGCCTCAGACAGTAAGCAATAAATTTACTCCTCCCCAAAGAGGGAAGGCGAAGCCTGGGAGGGTGGACCTCCTAGAACTGCACAGGACAGACCCATAGACCGCCGTAAATCAAGCCCCGAAGGCCAAGACAATACCAGTCTATGGGGTGCAGTATCCATCGGAACAGATACTACGATATGTTTAATAGAAGTTTGAGACAGACACCAGATGAGTATTAGAAGAGTTACAGGCTTCGCTTAAAAGACACGCAGATCTAATGATTATGATTACGTTTAATTAAACAACAGATACAAATAAAAATCTTCAACAATTTTGAAATATATTAAATTATTGCAATTTTTATGAATTTGTATAATATATTAGTTTATACTCGCTCCTTGAGCGATGTTGGTAAAGTACCTGGGTATGTAAATGCCCATCTTTGCTCAGCTTTCTAGTACGAAGAAAATAATTGTGAAATTTCGTGTAAAAAAGCGCCTTGGTGTTTCCATAAGCAGTTAGCTAATCCAATGAATGGATTTGCGTATTGCTTTTATTGGAACAAAAACATTAAAAATTATGTTTAAGCAAAAATAATTTGCATTAAACTAATTCCGAATATCCTTTATGTCTACATTTTAATGGATTATCCCAAAGAGACTACTAAGTCAAAAATAAATATGCAATTTGTTTATGTTATTATGTAATGTATTTTTAATTAATAAAAAGTGTACACAGTTTTAAAAAAACCTTTAAATCTTTTAACCTTACGTGATGTATAAATAATTTAATAGTTTATATATATATATATATATATATATATATATATATATATATATATATATATATATATATATACCGAAGAAACCATTTCTCTGTAATGGTAAAAACTAACATTTTATTTCATTTATATTAATTAAAAAACTTTTTTTTCAATAGTGAGAAATTATTCTAAATAATATTACTTTATGAGATACGTATAAAATAACCATAAAATATTTATCTATCGCAAAGCAGAAAAGCAAAGAGTTTCAAAAAGTTGTAGATTCTGAATCTTTTGAGATTATATTTATATTCTGTTATCCGGCGTACACAAGAGTTTCAGCTAGTGGATACATACATCTATATATATATATATATATATATATATATATATATATATATATATATATATATATTAGTAATAAGTTAGGAAGGTTGACGGCAATACAGAGAGCCGGATAGGTTGTAAGCTGGAGGACAAAAATGATAAATCGAAGTAGGGGGACTTACTATTTATTTTTCTTTAAAATCTTTCATAACAGCAAGTGTGGTGTCGGCTGTTGGTGTGTTGTCTGGATGATGATTATAAATCATTTTATATTTCGTGGAAATCTTACCTTTGTCAACAATAATAAACACCAAAGGAAAAATCAGTCTGTGTAGAGAATCGACCAAAATGGATTTCAGAGAGTAGTGTTAGGACACGCCAGTCCTGCAGTGAATATACATTGATACATTTTAAATTGTGTTTTGTATATAAATATAGTGTTCAAACATAGATGTGTAATGTTATATAAATTAATTGAGTATTGTATGGTTATTAATTAACTGTTTATTTTGATGATATACTTCTATTTTTTTGTATGTTGTTGTTTTACTTTCGTATTTTTGTTTTGTTTTTAATATAAAGTAATTAATTAATCTTTTTTATAATAAATTTTATTAAATTTTATTGGTCATCAAAATATCATTAATTGTGGGTTTCATTAAATTAGTTCATCGAATTAATGTAATTTGTTACTTATTATAGGACTTTATATATTTAGTATAGAGTTAATTGAACTTTGTTAAATTCTGATTTTCACTGTAAGAGAGTGTCGGTGTAAGGGGAATAACTGTGGCTGTTACTAAATAAGGTCTCGAATGAGAATAAATTCATAGATTTAGTCGATAGAAGTCTGTGTGTTAAATTGTTTATTTATATATATATATGTGTATTATTATGTATTCATTTATTCTTGATTTTCTCTTGTTTTTATTTATTATTTTTATTTTTTTGTATATTATTTGTATACATTTTATATGTATTTAGATGTGGGGTAATTAATGGCAAAATGTTTGTATGGGGAGGGGCCTATTTTATAATGTGGGTGGGTGGTGGTGGCGGTGCTGGTAGTAGTAGATGGCTTAATATAGGAGTTAAGTAATAATGAAATTGAGTGGGGAGTGAAATGGTAAAATTGGAATACAATGAGTATAAGATATTAAGGTTAGTCAGTGGGTAAGAGGGTAGATTATTATAGAGTGAACAGTGAGTAGAGCTCGTGACGTTGATTGAGTGAGGGATTTATCTGGAGATGAGGATCGATTCCGAGATTCTTACGTCCCCTATCTTTCTGATAAAGACAAGGATAGAGACGCGGATGTCGCGTTGAGTAGTGTTGCATAGGGCTGTGTGCTTGTGGAAAGAGGATATACGGGCGTTCCTATATATATATATATATATATATATATATATATATATATATATATATATATATATATATGTATATATATATATTAGTTTAGTGTGCGTGCGAAGGGGAATATATATATATATATATATATATATATATATGTATATATATATATATATATATATATATATATATATATATATATATATGTATATATATATATATATATATATATATATATATGTATATATATATATATATATATATATATATATATATATATATATATATACTCCCCTTCGCACGCACACTAAACTAACAGCCCGGGGACAGTTTTATCTTTCCTTTTATTCAGCTCGAAATTTGACAGCAAATACATCATTATCGGGAAACTACCGTACATTCGATGAGGTCATATTCTGACTTGACATATGTCAATCATTCGTAGTTTTTTCTCAGCGTCATTCTCTCCATTCTTAAACCTATCATTTGTTTTAAATAATCAACTCTTTAAAATTGTCTTTATTTGCTTAAATAATCAATTTGTTATTGGAGCGTTGGTTATTTGTATTTTGCTAAAATATGTTCAACAGCAATTTTTTTTGCACGTACAAAAGAAATTAAAAAACACAAACATTTTCTTAAGATGCGTCCAGCTATTCTGCTAGTTTAGTGATGAAAATTCTATTTCGAACAATAATTGTTACGGACCAATGCGAATCTAATTTAAAATCATACTTGACAGACAAACGAAAATGCTAATTACAACTGTAACGTGGCATAGTGTCTGGCGAACATTTAAGATGTTTTGACGCATCTGAAATCATTTGCGTCTATTAAATCTGCGCTTTTAGCGATGAAAGTTCTATTTCGAATTTCAGCTTGACAGACCAACCCACATGATAATCAACATTTTAACGGGACTGGCAGACTTTGCTTATTATAAAGTTGTTTAAACGCATCTAAAAAATGCGTCCATTCAATCTGCACGTTTAACAGTGAAATGAAACTATTTTAAAATTAAGTGTGACCGACAAACAAAAATCATATTTCAAATGCGTTAAGAGCAACTAACGTACACACCCTCTTATAGCGATTCCCGAGCGCATCCTCCTTTCTATAATAAAGACCAATGGGTATTTATTATCTCTGTCTGTCTGTCTGTCTGTCTGTCTGTCTGTCTGTCTGTCTGTCTGTCTGTCTGTCTCTCTCTCTCTCTCTCTCTCTCTCTCTCTCTCTATATATATATATATATATATATATATATTTAATATAAATTTAAATTTCGCAAGTTTTCGATCAATACATTTGGAAATTTGACCCTCAGGGAAACCATTGTTAGTAAGAATATCAAGTGTTTTGACCAAACTGATCGTTTTACTCATGGGAACAAAAGAATCCCAACTGATATACAGGCTCGTAAACGTCGGTGTCCTATATATAGTTGTAGTGAATTTGTTCTCCGTCCTTTCCACGAAAACGTCCAGAAATGCTCCTCTTCCATGGTAAACTGTAGTGCTGGGTGGAGCGTATTCAATTTCAGGTAAAAATCACTTGCCTCGTTACGGGGCTCAAAAATGGCAAAAGTATCGTCCACGTAACGTCAATAACAAAAGGGTCTAGCAACCCGAGAAAACAGCAAGGATTTCTGAGAACCTAGGAAAATATTCGCTAGAATAGTACCCAAAGGACTACCCATCTTCAACCCATCAATCTGCTGATACATTATATTGTTAAAACTGCAACTGAATGACTTAGTGTCTAGCCCCATGAGTTCCAGAAAAGTGTTTTCTGGAAAGGCGGGAGTGTTAATGTGCTACAATAAAGCATGTTAACACATGTTTCAATTGTTTGATAATATATATATATATATATATATATATATATATATATATATATATATATATATATATATATATATATATATATATATATATATATATATATATGCTCTGAAGTCGATAAACTTAACTACATAAAGCTTGTAATCTGAAATTATTTGGATTATATAAAAATGTATATATACTTTAAAAATATACATGCTTTGTAGAAACCTTATATATATATATATATATATATATATATATATATATATATATATATATAAATGGACTTGATTTTTCCTCTCCCAACCAGTTATACTTGCCTATAAAAGTAATGCATCAATCACATCAAAATACACCAATTCAGTCGCCTAATATATTCGAGCGTGTTTCAAGAGACTATAAACTAGTTGCATAAGCTAAACCAAAAACATTATTTTTATTCCGCACTATAAGCCTCTCTGAACTAATTGAACCAAAGAGAGGGTAGCACGTCAATTTCCTTCTATGTATTTATAACTCTTACCCTCCTCCAACACCGTTTGGCAATTACCTCACAAGGTACTGTAATCAAGTTGCACCTTTAGAATTTGTAAAACATCCAATCACAGCAAAGCTTACACTGACATTACGCATAAAATCGTTCACCATAGCAAACCAGATAAGTATTTTTTTCTTTCCAATATGTTTTTTCTTTCCAATATTTAAACACCTAACTTCGTTCTGGTTTATTTATTCGAAAATTAGATTCTATTGTATTACGCGATTACGTGTACACAGTAAATACCTTTCTACAATTGGCAGAATAGATGAAAATAATATGATAATAAAATATTATTGGAAATCAGCTTCACGCAAAAATTTTACGTAAAATGCCCCACATCTCCAGCCTATTTCAGCGTTTTAGGTGGCAGTAAACCACAATTATTACTTTTAATTTTTATTCAGTGGGAGATATATTCCGTGGAGTTGGGGGGGGGGACAGGGGAATTTAACAAAAAACTTAAATTTAAAATAAAATAACAATAACAATTCGCTTTATTCAAAACAACTTGAATTAAAAACAAAAGAGCAATAACAATTCGCTTTATTCAAATAAAATTGAATTTTTAAAAAAATAGAAATAACAATTGGCTTAAAAACAAAACAAAAAAACACGACTTATGAATAAAAATATAAAAATATTTCTACGTTTTATTTATTTACAAAAATAACAAACTTCGTACTTCTACAGAATTTAAACCAAAGTCTTTTTGGGGCCGGTGTGAGAGACTAAAATCACCGATAACTATTCCTAATCAAAGTCTAGTTCAGCAAAAGACGGTTTGATTCGGTTCGGTTCGTTTTCTTGGGTAGATAGATTTTCGACAACTCAAAATCGACATGTGTTTCTTGACATTAAAACTATCCGTTGTGACCTATTGGCGTTCGGTCGGCAGTTTACACATTTTATGCCAGTCTTTTACAGTTATCCCGGGCAACGCCTGGCGGCGGATACCCGCTAGTATATATATATATATATATATATATATATATATATATATATATATATATATATATATATATTAGTTTCTGTAGATGTAAATCCGTTGAAACTCCAGTGTTTATAAAAAGTGCTGAATAACAAGTAGAGCTGTTCTTTAATATATATTTTTATTTATACAAACATTATTGGTTACATATGTGCATACATGTTTCGGTTGTACTCTTCACAGAGAGTCCACCTCTTCAGACCAAAGAAGGTCTGAAGAGGTGGACTCTCTGTGAAGACTACAACCGAAACATGTATGCACATATGTAACCAATAATGTTTGTATAAATAAAAATTATACTAAAGAACAGCTCTACTTGTTATTCAGCACTTTTTATAAACACTGGAGTTTCAACGGATTTACATCTACAGAAACTAATATAATATATATATATATATATATATATATATATATATATATATATATATATATATATATATATATATCCCACGAAAAAGCAAATAAAAAGTCAGCCCCCTCCGCCGTTTGAAATTAATTCGGAAAGAAATCCTTCACTCTAGTTCCATAATGAGATGTGTCTTTTTTTTTCTTTCCTCGATACCGATTGATATGTTTTCCTTTCTTTTTATAACTTTCTATTTGAGACGCTCTCTTTCTTTTTCTTAACTTCACTGATGCAGACATTATTTTATATGAATATTAGTTCGAACACAGGCGAAGCATAATGTGTTTTGTTTTCATTTTTTGCTGAAGAGTGTACACTCGTCTAAAATAATTGCACAATGAAAACAGTATTTTGAATGTAAGCGAGGCAGACCGACGTCAGACCGAGCGCCTCATCAAAAGATTTGAATTCATCTAATGCAATCTGCTTGATTGGCGACCAACATAGGATACACTTTAGCTTGACAGACCAACGGAAATCATATCTCAATATGAAGCTTGACAGACTGACGCAGATACCATGTAAAACATCAACGTGACAGACCAACAAACAGACGGACAAAGCCCCTTATACAGATTTGAGGACGCATTTACGAAACATTGATTCGCATTGAACATTCTGTCTGGAATTCCTTTCGGCCACACACGTGAGCCACCGACGTCCTTATCAGCGCACCTGGCTTGTAAATGTTATTTGTTTACTTATGTTAAAAGTTATCTCGACTCCTCGGACGAAAATACAAACAAATATGCCAACGTAGAAAAGAAATCAATTTTAAAAAGAAAAAAGTAAAAGAAAGCCAACCTTCAAAAACACACACAATCATCGTACGGCTCCCCCGCTCCCCAACCCACTGAAAAAGAAGTCACCCCCCTCCCTAAACAACAACAACAACAACGAAACTAAATGAAGTAAAAAGGAGGAATAAAGATCGCGTGTAGGGACTCAAAATATTTTGTTAGGAAAGTGAAAGACATTAAAAATATAAACAAATAAAATGAAATGAAAAAAGCAAACAGCAACATTTAGTGTCGGCTAAAAGACACAATGGGAGAAAGGCGATTAGTCACCAGACGAACAAATATGAATAAAGAAATACAATTTATAGAAAAGGGGGTGGGGGTAAATCGGGGTAGTTTGTTAAAAAAAACAGAAAGGAACCCTTGAACCCAGATGAGGAGAATATTAGTTCCGACATCAAAGGAAATAAGAAACGTCATGAATTGTTGTAGAGAAAAAAAGTAAAAGTAAAAAAGACATTTCTTATATAGATAATGGACCCAAACTTACCTGATGTTTTTAATCATTATAGGTATTTGGTGTTCCCGGAAACGAATCAAAAAGTCCGTAGCCCATTAGATAAAGAAAAAGAAAAACAAACGAAAATGAAATTGAAAGAGAGAGAGAGAGAGAGAGAGAGAGAGAGAGAGAGAGAGAGAGAGAGAGAGAGACACACACACACAACCTCTGCCCTTGGACGGAATTACAAGAAAACTTTTTTTAAATAATATTCGTATCCCAAAACTTATATATCCCAGTGTGATATTCTATGTAATATTCAATCCTCTACTGCAGGGGCGGGCAACCTTTTCAGAGTGAAAGCCAGATGAGACTTTTGGAAGGAGATCGCGGGTCGGAGTGAAAAACGAAATCTCAGAATTACTATATTTTGTTTAAATGAATAAATTATACAAAAATTGCATTGAACACTCTAAAAATCTGATATTTTTTCTCAAGAGACTTCTGTATGTGATGTTATAAAAGGTGCCGACGAAGAGCAATTTTGGAATCAAAAAATAATGACGAGGGAAGTAGCAAGTTGATCCAGCATTCGTTTTGACACACCTCACATACGTTCTGTGTTATGCCCTTTCCTCGTCTCTCGTTTCCTTTTTGCCTTTCTCTTTTTCTATTTTTATCTCAGGCAAAAGATTTGAAATTAATACTTAAAGAAAAATTAAATATACATGCATCATCGCTCGCTGATATTTATACATTTTTACCCCACTGTAAATCTTAATTGAAACCTACTTTTACGTCTATGTCACAACATGATATGAGTTTTACTGGAAGGTCTGCAGGCGGATTACAATAATATAGCATAACAGGGTGGCTGGCCGGACGCTAAGCCTTCGCGGGCCGGAGGTTGCCCACCCCTGCTCTACTATATATATATATATATATATATATATATATATATATATATATATATATATATATATATATATATATATATATATATACTAGCAGGACCCGTTCCCCGGCACTGTTCGGGATAAATATACAAGAATGAATTAAACAGTCGACCGAATGCAAATAGGTCACATAGGATATTTTTAATGTTTACACCAATAGTTGGGTGGTCAAGTTTTACTTCGGCGTTTCACCTGTATAGTGAAACTTGCTGTAAGTTATTTTTTCTACTACTAACTAATTTGAACCGTTATTTGTATTACCCTAACCGCTTCTTATTACCCTAACCGCTTCTTATTACCTTAACCGCAACACTCGGTTATGTTACGGTGGGCGTGGTTAGGTCCTGGTCAAATTCTTTAGAAGGATTTTTTTTGTTTTGTGGAATTAATTTTGCAGTTAAATTATTTTCAATAGGATTTTTTAAAGTTCGTATTATTTTACGGGCTATTGCATTTTCTATGTCAATAAATATTCCATTAATAATACGAACTTAAAAAAATAATGTAAATCACGTAGAGATTGTTAAATACTATTATTAAAAAATAAATATTCAGTTCTTTGTTACAATATGGGTTCGTTCGAAAAATAATGTTTTTCTTTGGTTTAAGAGCCCAAATTTACAATAATAATAGTTTAATTTAGATTAAATTTATATTATTTGTGTGGGGGGCACCCAGACTGAGGGTTAGAAGTGGTGGTAGGTATAATAAAGTGTTTTGCTCTACAAAATTGCTATCAGGGCACTCGAAAAACGGTAAATGTGTAGATGAACACCCTCAGCTAAACACCACCATGAAAAATATCAAATTCTACTACATTTGTAAACAGCATAAAAAGTTTGGTGGTAAAGCAAATACAAAAACAATAAGTTTCTAAATTAGAGTGTGGCAGGAATTTCGTATATAAATTTAACGTAAAATGACTCCCCCCTATTTCCGGGACATTCTAATTTTGTAGGGCAGCTTACTAAATGTATTTACCATTCTCCGTAAGTTACAGTGTTCTAAGATCATACATAATCGTCGCCGTCCCCCCCCCCAAAAAAAAAACCGCACGGAATATATTTTCCATGAAAGAAAAAAAGAAAAGTAATAATTGGTGTTAATTGTTCTGAAACGCTACACTAGGTCGGAAATGGGGGAGCATTTTACGTAAAATTTATGTGCGAAGCTGATTTCCAATATTTGTATTTAAAAAAAAATATTTCTCCCTTTCCAGTAATTTTGGTTACTGTCTACTCGTAAACGTCTAAAAAAGTAGAATCTGATTTTTGGGAGTGGGTTTCATTTCTGAAGATGTTCCTCGAAAAACGCATAATACTACATGATTGTAGACTGGAGTGATTTAATGAAATTACCATTTTTAAATCACTAGAATATATATCAGACTTGTTTTTGATTTTTGATTTTATATAAACGTAGTAATATATCGCGCATTTCGTTTTTTCTTCTGCGTGATAAAGAGGGGAATAAATTAATTAGTGCAATTAAGCGTATAAAAAGGTAAGTAATAAAAAATACGAAAAAAAATGTCTAATAATAAGGTTAACAACAATGCGTTTAGTAATTTTCGTTAGTAATCCCCGGAAAAGAAATAAAACAGAACACATTTAGGTGTTTAATTATTGGTTTATAATGTAACAATGTAAATATAATGTTTTAAAAAAATAATACGTATCTGGTTTATTCTCGAAGGTTGAATTTTGTTTAAAATGTGAAGTAGTGTTTTGGCGAACGATGTGGTGCGTAATGTCTATGTAAGCTTTGCTTTGGTTGGATGTTTTATCAATTCTGAAACGGTTTAACTGATTGTAGTATCTTGTGAAATAATAGCCAAACGGTGTCTGAGGAGGGTAAGAGTTATTAATTCATAGAGAGAAATTAGCGGGCTACCCTTTATTTGGTTTAATTAGTTGGGAGAGACTTATGGAAAGGGAATAAAAGTAATGTTTTGGTTTAGGTGATAAAAATAATTTAAAGTTTTTGGAAACACAGTCGAAAGTAATAGGTGACTGAAGTGATGTGTTTCAATGCGTTTTTATTTTTATAGTCAATCGAACTGAATTGGGAGGCGGAAAATCTACTTCATGTATATGTATATGTATATGTATATGTATATGTATATGTATATGTATATGTATATGTATATGTATAGGCTGTATTTTTAATTCAACCAAACATTGTTATACATAACAGTATTCTGCTGCTTAATTATACCTTTTTTATTTTATTTATTTTTCTAATGATTTTTTTTTGTGTTCAAATAAAAAAAATTAATGTATGTTCATATGTATCACGGACGTTTTCGATTCTTCGTCGCATCATCTTCAACGGACAAAAGATAACGAACAAAAAAGCTGGAGAAAAGAAAAAAAATTAAAAATAGCAGAGAAATGCGCACGTGAAGTCAGACGCAAAAAATCAGTATCGTATGGAAAATAATAATAAAATTAGCTTTATTATTTACTGGCTTTGTCACAGGCCTCGACGTCCGTCCACTCCGGCTCAGCTTACCGCATCTTTCCCCGCATATTTTTGCCAGACATAACGGCGCCCCTTCAACCATTACGGCGACAACAACTTAGCGTCAGCAGCAACCTTCTCAGCTCCTTCTACAGCTTGTCAACAATAACCGCCTGTCATCATCAACGTCATCATCATACCTATCGTTACATCAACTACAGCAGTTATTAACCGATCCATGCATTACATTATCTTGTACCTTACGACGTCCTTCTGTCCTTTTCTGCTCAAACCGACGTTCTCCTGTTTTTCCTGTTCCTGGTGATGTCACACTGCAGATCCTGCACCGGAAACGTTCTGCCCTTTTTCAGTTCCCGTTGACATCCTGCAACTTCTGCACCCGGCGACGTCATCCTACTGACCCAGCTCACCTCTACACGAATCAACCCGCGGTACCTCATTATACGTCAAACCTCGTGTGGCGTAATCTGTGATGTCCAGTTACCAGTGACGACATTCCTGGTCTTCCAGCCTTTTCCTACTCTCCAGTTCTATGTGACGTCATTTTTCTCTTCCAGCCTTTCCAGTTTCTAGAGACGTCTTTCAGCCTACTCCTGCTGTCAAATTCTCAGTCACGTCTATCAGTACTTCCGATGTTTCCAGATATCTTTTGTACCTTTCCGACGCAATAAAACCATCTCATTTCATCTTTGTCATTGCCGTCTTTTTATCTGTGTCTCTTTCTTAGTTGTAAGACCATAATAATGATTTCGCCAGTTCGCTATCGCTTCGCAAAATGCTTTACTTATAATACTTAAAACAAAACTTTAAATGATAAACATTTCATTGCTATAAACACGAAACAAATATTTTCGCATTTCATAGAGACAGATAACTATTAACATTTCGGTAATCTTGATACAAATTTATTTGTCTAATAAATATGACCGTAAAGAAAAGGTGAAAAAACGAAATCAATTAGCCTGTTCTATGGTGTGTGTGTGTGTGACGTTGGCTAAGAATAGGCTGGAAAGGAACACAATAGAAGTACATAAACAACTGTCCTGTCATCATAACCAAGAAAGAGAACCACCATCATTGGCATTTCTGAGTACTATTGAATTTCTAAACAATTGTTCACGAAATAAAACAATATTCCTAAACTGAATTATTTGTTATATTGAAATTAGAAAAATCATTGTATTAAATTTAAAAGAAAAACAATAACAAGGTATAGTTAATAAAGAAAGTATATTTTTTGCACAGTCATATGCAAATTAGAAATCTGAACTACTACGATCCCATATCGTATTTCAAGTTAATTCGTATATAAAACAGATAGGATGCTGCTACTGTGTAAATACGAATTAACTTGAGATAAGATGTTTTAATCTGAGCGTTAGTGTGATAAATAAGCCCAACTTTCGCATTTATTCATTTAGATGAAGTTACAGCTAAAACCTTTTGTGGTTTTTTTTTGGCATTGCATTACTATTTTTAAAAGGAGTGGAAAATATAAACCTACTCCTGATCGAAACACTCGAGTGATGACCGAATCAAAAACACTCATAACTTTAAAAACCACTGAATCGTGACAATGAACCAATCTGCAATATTTCAAGGCAGCATTAACTTTCTGCTCAAAGCTAGGAATTCATTTGGGATGAAGCATCCATGTTTGTTTTGAAAACTTTTGATCAGTCCTTAAAATATTAAAGCCAATCTAGCAAACTCAAGCTGGATTAACCCTTTTCTTCTGTGTGTATTCGAGGCATATTTTATTAGTTAATAAAATAGGGAAATCGTTGAATCTTTTCTTAAATATCCATTCCTTCAGAAGATGTAAAAATTGACCCCATATGTGAGTGTTCTCTGAACAAAAAGAACATACATTATCTGTTTTGTCAGATATATATATATATATATATATATATATATATATATATATATATATATATATATATATATATATATATATATATATATTTATATATATATATAGTTTCGCTTTGTTATTGTTTTTGGCGATAGTCACAGCGTATAGACGCTATCTAGTTATGAATCAATTCCTAAGCGATGAGAAAGTTAGTTCCCTTAAATGCATTTTTTTCATCATGTCGCCCCATTAAGGGACGTATTAACGTATTTATTCATACATAAATGTTAACATTGTACAAGTGTTTCACGGTTTACACCGATCTTCAGCATGGCTGACTTAGGAAAGAATCGAACCACGTTGTCTGTAGTCTGAAATGTTTAATGTGAACCACGACGCCTTGTCTGAAATATTTACTTTTTATCGCCTAAATATTAAGTTATGCTTTGTTGTTGTTGTTTTTCGCGATAGTGACAGCGTACGAACGCTATCCTATGAAGCACTTCCTAAGTGATGAGAAAGTTAGCTCCATTACATGAATGTTCTGCATTACTCGACCCATTAAGGGACAGATTCATTTATTTATACGTACATAAATGTAATCTATGTGTGTATAAGTTTTGTATGTTTATATATTTATATATTTGTATGCGCATGATTAACCCCTAAATTCATGAACCAATGATTATGAAGTTTTAAACACAGCTGGTAGACGCAAGTGGGACAAATGTGGGCTATTGTTAGGTTATTCTAATTAATTTTATGCAAGGGAGGGATGAGAATGGGAGCCGTCGCTAAAATTCGGATACTCTTATTAGTATGCATAAAACATCAAATCATAAATATTCCCCAAATTTCAGTTTCTTTGGAATATTTAAGAGGGTTTTAGAGAGAACACTATGGACACGACCTTCATTTGAAAATTAAAATATTTGAGATTTGCATTGAATTTGATCCATACACATTAGACATTAGTTAAGCAAAAATCCCTCAATTGCAATTACTTCTTAAAACTCCTTAAGGTTAAGCTTTAAATTTTAGACATGTTCTAAAATCAAAGTTATTTAATAGATCTTGATTTCATTTTTTTCTAGTAAAAGATTCAATTGAGTAATCAAATAAAACACAAGAGAAACAAAATCTAACATTGATTAATACATATATATATATTATTTTTATTCATAGAGACATGTACAAAATCTGCGACACTGGCATGGCGATGTTATCGATCTACAGCTGTGAAAAACTGAGATCTCATCAGGCAGAATAAAAATCCGATCCTTACCTCAGATCATATTTGGGAAGAACATCTTGTTGATCGATAACATCGACATGCCAGTGTCGCAGATTTTGTACATGTCTGTATAAATATAAATAATCATATATATATATATATATATATATATATATATATATATATATATATATATATATATATATATATATGATATTGAGCACTTTTTATAAGCCCAGTTAAAATTCTTTGGATTCCTATCCTGTGAATGTTTACATTACCTGGATTACTATATATATATATATATATATATATATATATATATATATATATATATATATATATATATATATATATATATATATATATATATATATATGTGTGTGTGTGTGTGTGTGTGTATGTGTGTGTGTGTGTGATTAAAACACGTGTTCTCTATGGCGATTGCAAATGTGTTTCTTGTCTGAATATGAATGTCTTTACATGTGATAAAAAAATAAAAGTATGTAAATTGATATAATGTGTAATATTTAAAAGAGTAGAGTTAAAAAATGACGAGTATTAAACTTGTATCAATAACTGATTGGACATGTTTTACTATAAACAACGCATATTTCAACTGACCATTGGTGACGTTCCGTGGCTTCACGCGTCCGGTACTCCCACGTGAAACTGTACATTTGAAAAGAAATAAAAAGAAAGTATAGTTTCTGTTAAAACGAAAATAAATGAAGTTATAATGTGTTTTTCTTGTTTTAGCTTTTTATATTTTTGTTTACATCACCGGTTACCGAGAGAAGTTTATTCTAATTACGAAGAATTGCGTATTGTGCATAATAACAAACGTGTATTCGCTTATTAGAGAGCTCAACCTACGAGTGGAGAGCAATTGTAATTATCCAGAGACAGCTGCTTGGCCGTATCAGTGATCAGCGGTGATTAAGTACATAACGACACGGACTGACGCCCTGAGTGTGCCAAGTTCGAATCCAGTCGATTCTATAATACACTTTCACTTAGGGATGTTGGCAATAGAATTAAACCGGTCAACTTTTTTGTTGTACCATTCTTATGCATACGAATTTACTTTACTAGGGATCAGCGTGACTGTTGGGGTAATTTACCCTGCTTCCCAATGAAATAAATTAAGATGGGAGCTCCATCAAAATTTGCCGCCATCGGACTTATTGGCATTCTATGATAGGGGCCCATGTTATCTTAACAGAGGATAGTCTCCTACGACCGAACAGAACCATGATTCTGATTCACGTGTCCGACCCTCAGCGAGCCAGGACCATGTGCCAGAATGGATCAGACAAGACTAAATACTCCACTTTGAATTATTTATTTGCAAAAGAATATAGCGATACCATTTTAACAAATTAGGCAGAATGCCTTCAAACATGTGGAGAGTAGGATGGGTCGTTCATCATCCTCTGTCTATCTTACAATTAACTAAACGCATTTACTCTATGAGCCACAATACCGTATTTACTCTATGATACACTCTACTTAAAATATTGCCAATCGTTTGAATTAAATTTTATTTATAAATTAGAAGAATACCCGTCCCAGGACGGATTAAATGAATTCCCCGAACAGAACAGTTTCCACCACTTTTATATGACCTTATGAAGAAAAAATCAAGATATTATTCCAATTTTGATCAAAATTTATTACATGATTTTTATTCTAGAACATGTCTAAAATGTAAGGCTCTAGGTATTAATAAGAACATAAAATTGAGGGAAACTTGCTTAATTGGTGTCTACCGACTATGAATCAAATTCCATGCAAATCTGTCAAATTTAAATTTAAAAATCGGAGGGTGTTCCTATATTATGCCCCCCCCCCTTAAAAAACTGTTAAAATACTAACAAAAACTTAAATTTAGGGAATATTTATTAATTGATGTATAATACTTCTTGTAAAAATATCACAAAAGTCGGAGATGTCTGAAATTTCACAATATGTTTACCACTTTTGCATAAAACTAAATTAAATATAACTTGTATTACGATGCCTTACGCAAATCAGCTGTGTTTCTGGAATTCATAATAATCAGTTAATTAGTTTAGGAATGAATCATGTACATACATGTACATACAAATATATAAACATATGCCCATATTTATATAAATAGAGAAGATATGTGTGTATATCTTTACTACACTTTGATCGTTACGAGAGATTAGCATTGTGATTTTGAAGCCGAGATTCAGAACCCGGCTGCTTGTACAGTAGTCAGCAGAGAATAACAGCGAACGAAAGAAGGGAAATACTCCGTACCTATTGTGAGTTTATACACCTTATAAATCCTCGTCTCGGAGCTTTGTATGAAAATGCAAATCTTGTCTACCCCGGGTGGGAGATTTGCTCGGATCGGCCCGCCCGATTCCCAACACATGATGTCGTCGGCATACAAAACGCGTACGGAGGCGCGGGGGGGGGGGTAGGAGGGATGCACAACAGTTTCTCTTCAGCAAGACAAGTGCACCCTGCAACCAAACGCTCCCTCCCTTATCAGCTATACCCCGCCGTTACCATCCGTTACACCCACGGAATTAAGAGAAAGAAAGCAAAATGCATCGCCCAAATATTCTCACTCTTTTACCCTCTCCCTACACAGCACCATCATCAGCGTTCCTCTTTTTTCGTGCCCCCCCCCCCTCCTACTGCGCTCATTGGAAAAATAAATGAATAAATATATAAAACAATTAAAGCAAACAAATTCAGAATATTAAAAAAATGGAACACCCCGCCCCGAATGCTTCCGAAAAGAAAGAGATGTAGAACATTTGGAAGGTCTCCACATTGATGGGCGAATTTAAAAAAAAAGAACGAGGAAGAAGAAAAAGATGCAGAAAAAGAAGAAAAAGAAGAACGAGAAGGAAGAAGAGGGTAGAAAACGAAAAAGAAGACGAAGATGCAGAAAAAGAAGAAAAAGAAGAACGAGAAGGAAGAAGAAGAAGGTAGAAAACGAAAAAGAAGAAGAAGATGCAGAAAAAGAAGAAAAAGAAGAACGAGAAGGAAGAAGAAGAAGGTAGAAAACGAAAAAGAAGAAGAAGATAAAGAAATCTATCAAAGTACAAAGCGCTAGGGTGGTCGTGGGATGTGGAGAAGAGAGCGATGTAAAAGGCGACAAAAAATGCGTTGATTGTAAATGGCGAACGCGCGGGGAAGGGGGGGGGTGATATTACGAAAACGACAGATCAAAGTGGTACCTTGTTGATTTGGCCTTTTTTAGGTGCGTCCTCGTCAGCCAACGAGAGGCTTTGTCCGTCGTCATTCAGTCTGTCACGCTTCAGGTTTGAAATGGTGAGCGCAGATTGAATGGACGCATCTTCAGAATGGATCCGATCTTGTTTTGCAATATCTTGTTTTGCATTTTCTTGTTTCTTTTTGTTGATAGCGATTTTTCTAATTCCTTAACACCGGTAGCCATTCTCAAAAGATCAAAGCAGACACGCCGCCTTTGCGCTTCCGTTTCTGGTGATATAAAACCAGGGGAAAAAGATAAAAAGACAAGAAAGAGTTCTTTTTGAAATGAAACATGATTTCCTTATTTTATTCAAATCTCTTCTCTTCTCTCTCTCTCTCTCTCTCTTTCTCTCTTTCTCTTTCTCTCTTTTCTCTCTCTTTCTATCCATATATTTATCTATCTTAACCACACTCTTTTTGTGTTTCTGTCGCCAGCTCATTTCTGAGCCTCTCTTCTCTCTATCATATGTCATCATTTTGATATTCTTACATTCTTTGATTTCTCCTTTCTCTCTTTCCTTCCCTCACCCACACCTATTCTCTTTCTTCATCCCATCTTTCTTTCTTTCTTTTTTATTTTGTTCTTTCTCTCTATATATCTATATCTATATTTCTCTCTCTCCTTCTCTCTCTCTCTCTCTCTCTCTCTCTCTCTCTCTCTCTCTCTATATATATATATATATATATATATATATATATATATATATTACTATTTCATGTATCCACATAACATTTTATAAGATATAACTTTTTTATATATTAATTTTCAGTATTTACTTCAACAGTGATCGATACGTAAGTAGAGCTAATTAGTAAGTTATGAAAATATATTAATGGCAATTAAGCAATACAGAGGCTCCCGCGTTTCATCCCAGGGGGAATCTTCAGGCTAAAATGCATGGATTTATTTTTTTGCCGGGTGTTTTTATATACACAACTAGCTAGTAAACCAATAACATTTTTTGTTGTTCTCTTAGCCAATCGTTGGCCTTCTCACGAACAAAGGTCCGGTTAGTTTTACTTCTCTATTTCCTGTTCTATTGTTCTGTTTTCTATAACGTGACCTATATCCTGTTTCTTTGTTGTGTCAACAAAGTAAACATAACAACTTAAAAACTAAAACCTAAAATAGAAATACAAGGAACAACGTGTTAAAATAAGTTCAATAAAATTGGTGAACTTATTTTTACACGTGGTTCCTTGTATTTTTATTTTAGTTGTTAGGTTTTAGTTTAGTTTAGTTTTTTATTTCTTTGTTTGTTTATTTATTTATTTATGTATTGTAAGCCTAAGGTAAATTTTATTCTTGGCTGGCAGCTGTTTGCTATCTCACTTCTACAGTTTAATAGATTTTGGGGATCTTTAAAATTTAAGATTTACAATTTTTCATTCAGGCATAATCTACACAGGTCGTCTAAATTTCTACATGTACCGGCCTGTCGTATTATTTTCCATTCAATTATTGATGGGCGTCCATTTTCTTTGAGCTCCCAATACAGGTTCGCTAGTACTGTTTTAATTCGACGTTCTCTGTTTTTAAATGTGCTTTTGTGATATAAATATCTGGTTTTAAAATCTAGGGAGATAATACCCACGTAGTACTTCTTGTTATTCGGTTTTTCCTTGGCAAATATTGTGGCCTTGTAAACAATACTATATATATATATATATATATATATATATATATATATATGATACCCTTCTCTTTTTTTTGTCTCCGTCATTCTAATCTCCGTCTCATCACACCCCACCCTTTGTTATTATCTATCTGACCCTGCTCTCTTATCGCTTCATGCACACCCTCTCCCATCTTTTCTCTCTATCTCTCCTAATCTGTCTTAAATTTCCTAATTTTCTTTCTTTCTCAAAATGTATCTTTTTGAGTCTCTCTCTCTCTCTCTCTCTCTCTCTCTCTCCTTCTCTCTCTCTCTCTCTCTCCCTAAGCCCCAGTTTTATCCCTCTTCGTTTTTTTTCAAATAACCCTCTTATTTTTTGTTGTCATTCCAAAGAAACTGTATATATATTAGCCGTTCTTACTCAGCGTTACCCGGGTAGCGGATAAATCCAAGTTTTATTGTTAGTGCAATTATACGTACTAAGTATTTGATCTGATTCACCTTTTATTTAATAATTTAAAATATTAATTGTGAAAAAAGATTAAAGAGATAAAATAGTAATTTTAATTAAAAGAAAATATATAGTTGAATCTCCACCCGGACAACGCCGCTAGTTATTTATATTTTCAAGCATGCCGTTTGGTTCCCCCTCAACTTTATTATTTTTTGACCACATCGTTTTGTACTAAAATAATGTTCAAATTGAAATGGTAACATTTTCAAAATATAACTTTTATTAAATGCTTTAATCACTGGCTGACATTGCTTGTTGTTTTATTTGTTTAATTTTTTTCATAATAATGCTTCACTACGTATCAAAGCTAACAATACTTAAGCATAAGGGTTAATGAGATTGATAAATTGACAGTTGAATAAAAGGACTGGAAATCTCCACATACCACTAACTCAAAACAAAAAAAAGCCGATCCTGAAAACAGCAATTCTTCCTCCTTTGCCAGAAAAATCGCTCATGCAAAGGTCAAAGTGTGGGGAATTGAGAGATCCAAGGCTGCCAAAAGTAAAACTAAGATCCACTTTCGACAGTCCATATTCATTTTCTTCGTATTATTATTATTTGTACTCATTAGGAGTCATCACTCAAGTCATCGTCAGTAATTGCTCACCGACAACAACCAGTGGTGTTCCCTGGAGTTAGAGTGACAACAAGCCTCTCCAGATTTCCAGTACTCTCAAACTTTTTCGATCATTACTGCAAATAATCTTGCAGTATCGCAACAACCCCTACTATTGAATTCTCGCTGGCAACGACCATTGGTCTCCTCTGGAATGTGGATGCCAATAAGCCTCTTCAAAGTCCCAGCACTCTCCGTACTCTTCCAGTGGAGGTCTGATTAGTGCTGTCACTCTTCGGTTCGGTCTTCTCATCCTCTTTGACCCTCTACGACTATTTTTTGTGGTGTAAGACGAGGCCTGTGCCATCTTTTTTTATTGGGGGGGGGGGGAGCAACTTATGATATCTCTTGCAGTTTCTGTACCTTGGTTCGTGCGGTGGTGTTCTTCTTGTGGTTTTGTTTTCTTCCTATTGTAACTTCCACGTGACTGGTTGCCATTCGTTGCTTATGCGGGTTGGTTTTCGCATTCGAGGATTTTCCTTAAGATTGCAGCTACTTTGATCATTGCTGTCCTTTGTATGGTCTCAGTGGCCCTTTTATTCAAATTTGTTCTAGTCTTTTCTCTAAGTGTGTTTGGACTGTTCTTAGTGCTGCTACGATTATTGGTATTATATTGACTTTCCTCATGCTCCATATTCTTTTCAGTTCTCTGGCAAGTTCAGTGTATTTGCTTCGTTTGTCCGTCTCGTTTATCTTCACTCTGTTGTGTGCTGGAACGGCAAATCTACGATTTCGCAGAATTTTACATCTTTTCTATTTATAATAATCGCATTGTTGTCACTCAGACTTAAGGGAACACCACATCCGGTCTCTTTGCTTGTATAAGTTTATCTATTTCCATTTCCATATACTAGAGGATTTTGCGTTTTTCGTTTTCCAGTAGTGTTTTATGTTACCACCATCTGTCTGGGTGTTCGAAATACAATCGTTTGCAAAGTTCCCAAAGTACTGCTTTCCCTACACAGTCATGTCTATTCTTGTACTCTTCTTGGACAAGTATGTGTATTATCTTATTAGATGATTTACTGTTTCGTCTCCTTGTCGAGACAGTCTGCATTTACTCTTTTCCTGCGTTGTATCTATTTTAGCTTTAATGTAGTTTGTCATAATTGCCTAGTTCTGTGCAGCCGTAAGTAGAGATGCCGTTTCTCTGTTCAAATGCCAAGCTATTTTCGTTGGTTTCTTCTATTGTCCGTCTTATGAACCGCCCGGGTAGTTGTTTTTCTTCCCAAATTTCTTTTCTAGTTTTTTTGTTTTGTTTCTGGTTTCAGCGCTTCCAGAGTTGTTCGTTAGGATGGGGTATTTTGCTGCGGTGATTAGCATTTCCGTGTTCTGGGTTATGTATTTCTCCAGTTCTCTTTTGTGTCTTCCACAAAGTCTTCTATACATACCGGCCATCTTTCCCCTTCGTTTATTTTTATGTAGAGTATGTACTATCGTCTTTTGGGTGTAGTGCGTTGTGCATGGCCATTAATTTTCTAGTCCTCTGGTCAAGGTGTTGTAGTTCTTCTTAAGCCTATGAATGGTCCAGAGTATCTTATTAGTGATACTCCCCAAGTGTTTATACTGTCTTACCAGATTTCTGTTATATAATTTCGTTTCTAAGAGTGTTCTTGTTTTTCGCAAATATTCTTTTCTAATCTTCCCTATTATTTTTGTATATTTGATGGTGTCTGCTTCCAGAACTCCCAAATATTTAAAGCTCTCCTGTTTGCCTAGCACCCTCATCTCCTCTTGGTTATGCAGTTTCATGCCCTCTGTCGTCTCCAGTTTTCTCATTTCCATCCCTATTAGCGCACACTTTTCCACTCCAAATTTTATATGAATGTCCATGATGAAGATTCTGGTCGTATTCATCAGCTTTTCCACTTCCTTTTTGCTTTTTGCAAATAGTTTCAGGTCGTCAATGTACTTAAGGTGATTTATTCTTTGTTTTGGGTCTGTATCAGGCATCACATTTTAGGTTATTGGTCTGTAATCCCTTTTGGCATCTTTTAAATACAGTAATGGTATTGTTTCGTAAAGTTTTCAAAATATAGCAGCAGTTTACATTTAGATCGTAGCGTACAGTTAAAAGTGACATCTAAAAAGTAAGTTATTTTTATGTTAGCCAGTACTTCTACTTCGTGTTAAAACACGGCCACCTTTTTATTCGACAAAACAAAAAAACAGTGTGAGTCACTCTTATACCAAACAGAACAAAAGAATAAGAAGTATAATCTACCGAACCTTTTTTTGTGACAAGCCTTACGATTCGCTAATGGAAGCAAAAACCTGTGCGGGGGGGTGAATAACAAAGAATCTGATTGGTTAACTAGCTAGACTAAACACCACGCGTATATATAAAACACCCAGCAACACAAACTCGATTCTTTACGGAGATGATACGCGGGAGCCTCGGTGTAGCTTAATTGTTGTAAATATATTTTTATAACTATATATATATATATATATATATATATATATATGATTTATTTAAGTTCAAATATATTGATAACATAAGATTAACACTTAATATTATTTTCAAAAGTGCTCAATAGAAATTAAATCTTTTATAAATAAATCAATAAAATAAATAAATAAATACATGTATAATAAAAAATATGATGTTCATATATATATATATATATATATATATATATATATATATATATATGTATATTAAAGTGAAATATTTTTGAAAATCAACACATGGTGCAATTTAAAGAAAAAACATTTTTTTCGATTTTTTGCAAGCTTTGCTTGTAAAACATCTTTATCAGGCGTGACTGTCTTATAGTTTGTTTTCTTTTCTTCTTCATTTTTATGGTATTATCCTCGAATGGTCGAATCATGGTAGAGGCAGAAAAGCACGTTAAGTTGTAAAATACGTTTAAATTGTATCATGCGTTGACTTTCAAAAAATGTCATTTAAATACATATTCATGTGTGCTTCAAAGATGCCAATTTCCTTATATATATATATATATATATATATATATATATATATATATATATATATATATATATATATGTATATATATATATATATATATATCATAAATATGTATTTATTTTCCGCATCAGTATACGTTTCATCCTAACGAAATCTTCAGTGTGAAGATAACTATTCAAACCAGTTGCATCATTCGAACCCCTGAACAAGAATCCCGTTTAAATCAAACCGCAGCGCTCTACTCGATGAGGCCAAATCAATCCGTTATGCGAGAAGTAAAGAAATTATATATATATATATATATATATATATATATATATATATATATATATATATATATATATATATATATAGAGAGAGAGAGAGAGAGAGAGAGAGATAGATAGATATAGATAGATATATAATAAGATATGAGACTAAAAGTATACTTTAATAGAAGTGAACCTATAGTGAAATGGTTTAAGCTCAATATACGAGTTAGAGCAATTATAAAAAATAAAATGAAAGAAGGGAGATAAAGATGTGTGGATGACAAATCTATTTCATCTTCGATTGGTCAATTCCAGAGGGACTCGAAAAAAAACATGTTCATTTTTCTTTCCTTGAGCCAGGCTTTTTAAAGATTAAAATTTTATTATGAAAGGAATTATATAGATCGATAAGTTTGCAGAATAGCCCAAATTCAAAATTTGACAAATTTAAGAAACGATATAAATTAATGAAAAGTAAGAGTGTGTGTATGAAAAAGTTATCAAAACATAGAGTCTGACCAGTTGGTGAATGTCTGTTGTCAAAATGTCCGGTGACGAAAGATTTAAAGATGAAAAAGGGATTTCCAAGATGAAATAGATTTGTCATCCCCACATCTTTATCTCTCTTCCTTCATTTATCTTTATATATATATATATATATATATATATACTTATCTCTAATATGTGTTCAGAGAAATGAAAAAAAAGAGCGTACACACACGACACAGACACAGACACACACACACAAATATATATATATATATATATATTTATAAAACATATATATTTATCTATACACTACTTATAATCCCCGAAATGGTGTCAAATGCAAGCTCAACGACGTTGTGTTACAAGCCTCAAAACATATATACTTTTTTGTTACATTCCAATAACCAAAGTAAAAATCAATCCATAAGCATAATTTTTATTTGTTTATTTTTCTATATTTTTATTTTCTGATTTCGACGAAATTTGATTTGTTCAATTGGGTCCTGCTAGAGCAAAAATGATCAAACTATCTTAGATTATTATAAAGCTATGTTAATCCTTACATTTGTTTCTTTTACGATGTATTGTACAAACAGAGATTATTCTGAATGTTACGATCAGTAAAGATTCATCAGAAGACAAATAACACATTTAACAGATGTAAAGTCATAATAATAAAATATTCTTACATGCGTCACATCGAAATGACCCTTATCCTTGATGTTTAAAAATTCTAATATAGTTTCCAAAGCTAAGTGATTCATTTCAAGCTTACATTTCGAATCTTCCTTTAGTTACAATTTTATTTTTTATTTATATCATATTTAAATTAATTTCGCTTTGTTTTTGTATTTCATTTAGAGAAAAAAATAGTCTTTAGTTACGACTTTTTCTAAAAAAAACGTTTTATTTGTCCAAAATAAATCTAATACTTCTACTTTTTAATTTTAAGTTTTTTATTTAATTTGTAAAAGCATGGTTTAATCAGGAATGACTCACTTTGTACATATTTTAAGTTTTTTATTTAATTTGTAAAAGCATGGTTTAATCAGGAATGACTCACTTTGTACATATTTTAAGTTTTTTATTTAATTTGTAAAAGCATGGTTTAATCAGGAATGACTCACTTTGTACATATTTTAAGTTTTTTATTTAATTTGTAAAAGCATCGTTTAATCAGGAATGACTCACTTTGTACATATTTTAAGTTTTTTATTTAATTTGTAAAAGCATCGTTTAATCAGGAATGACTCACTTTGTACATATTTTAAGTTTTTTATTTAATTTGTAAAAGCATCGTTTAATCAGGAATGACTCACTTTGTACATATTTTAAGTTTTTTATTTAATTTGTAAAAGCATCGTTTAATCAGGAATGACTCACTTTGTACATATTTTAAGTTTTTTATTTAATTTGTAAAAGCATCGTTTAATCAGGAATGACTCACTTTGTACATATTTTAAGTTTTTTATTTAATTTGTAAAAGCATCGTTTAATCAGGAATGACTCACTTTGTACATATTTTAAGTTTTTTATTTAATTTGTAAAAGCATCGTTTAATCAGGAATGACTCACTTTGTACATATTTTAAGTTTTTTATTTAATTTGTAAAAGCATCGTTTAATCAGGAATGACTCACTTTGTACATATTTTAAGTTTTTTATTTAATTTGTAAAAGCATCGTTTAATCAGGAATGACTCACTTTGTACATATTTTAAGTTTTTTATTTAATTTGTAAAAGCATCGTTTAATCAGGAATGACTCACTTTGTACATATTTTAAGTTTTTTATTTAATTTGTAAAAGCATCGTTTAATCAGGAATGACTCACTTTGTACATATTTTAAGTTTTTTATTTAATTTGTAAAAGCATCGTTTAATCAGGAATGACTCACTTTGTACATATTTTAAGTTTTTTATTTAATTTGTAAAAGCATCGTTTAATCAGGAATGACTCACTTTGTACATATTTTAAGTTTTTTATTTAATTTGTAAAAGCATCGTTTAATCAGGAATGACTCACTTTGTACATATTTTAAGTTTTTTATTTAATTTGTAAAAGCATCGTTTAATCAGGAATGACTCACTTTGTACATATTTTAAGTTTTTTATTTAATTTGTAAAAGCATCGTTTAATCAGGAATGACTCACTTTGTACATATTTTAAGTTTTTTATTTAATTTGTAAAAGCATCGTTTAATCAGGAATGACTCACTTTGTACATATTTTAAGTTTTTTATTTAATTTGTAAAAGCATCGTTTAATCAGGAATGACTCACTTTGTACATATTTTAAGTTTTTTATTTAATTTGTAAAAGCATCGTTTAATCAGGAATGACTCACTTTGTACATATTTTAAGTTTTTTATTTAATTTGTAAAAGCATCGTTTAATCAGGAATGACTCACTTTGTACATATTTTAAGTTTTTTATTTAATTTGTAAAAGCATCGTTTAATCAGGAATGACTCACTTTGTACATATTTTAAGTTTTTTATTTAATTTGTAAAAGCATCGTTTAATCAGGAATGACTCACTTTGTACATATTTTAAGTTTTTTATTTAATTTGTAAAAGCATCGTTTAATCAGGAATGACTCACTTTGTACATATTTTAAGTTTTTTATTTAATTTGTAAAAGCATCGTTTAATCAGGAATGACTCACTTTGTACATATTTTAAGTTTTTTATTTAATTTGTAAAAGCATCGTTTAATCAGGAATGACTCACTTTGTACATATTTTAAGTTTTTTATTTAATTTGTAAAAGCATCGTTTAATCAGGAATGACTCACTTTGTACATATTTTAAGTTTTTTATTTAATTTGTAAAAGCATCGTTTAATCAGGAATGACTCACTTTGTACATATTTTAAGTTTTTTATTTAATTTGTAAAAGCATCGTTTAATCAGGAATGACTCACTTTGTACATATTTTAAGTTTTTTATTTAATTTGTAAAAGCATGGTTTAATCAGGAATGACTCACTTTGTACATATTTTAAGTTTTTTATTTAATTTGTAAAAGCATCGTTTAATCAGGAATGACTCACTTTGTACATATTTTAAGTTTTTTATTTAATTTGTAAAAGCATGGTTTAATCAGGAATGACTCACTTTGTACATATTTTAAGTTTTTTATTTAATTTGTAAAAGCATCGTTTAATCAGGAATGACTCACTTTGTACATATTTTAAGTTTTTTATTTAATTTGTAAAAGCATCGTTTAATCAGGAATGACTCACTTTGTACATATTTTAAGTTTTTTATTTAATTTGTAAAAGCATCGTTTAATCAGGAATGACTCACTTTGTACATATTTTAAGTTTTTTATTTAATTTGTAAAAGCATCGTTTAATCAGGAATGACTCACTTTGTACATATTTTAAGTTTTTTATTTAATTTGTAAAAGCATCGTTTAATCAGGAATGACTCACTTTGTACATATTTTAAGTTTTTTATTTAATTTGTAAAAGCATCGTTTAATCAGGAATGACTCACTTTGTACATATTTTAAGTTTTTTATTTAATTTGTAAAAGCATCGTTTAATCAGGAATGACTCACTTTGTACATATTTTAAGTTTTTTATTTAATTTGTAAAAGCATCGTTTAATCAGGAATGACTCACTTTGTACATATTTTAAGTTTTTTATTTAATTTGTAAAAGCATCGTTTAATCAGGAATGACTCACTTTGTACATATTTTAAGTTTTTTATTTAATTTGTAAAAGCATCGTTTAATCAGGAATGACTCACTTTGTACATATTTTAAGTTTTTTATTTAATTTGTAAAAGCATCGTTTAATCAGGAATGACTCACTTTGTACATATTTTAAGTTTTTTATTTAATTTGTAAAAGCATCGTTTAATCAGGAATGACTCACTTTGTACATATTTTAAGTTTTTTATTTAATTTGTAAAAGCATCGTTTAATCAGGAATGACTCACTTTGTACATATTTTAAGTTTTTTATTTAATTTGTAAAAGCATGGTTTAATCAGGAATGACTCACTTTGTACATATTTTAAGTTTTTTATTTAATTTGTAAAAGCATCGTTTAATCAGGAATGACTCACTTTGTACATATTTTAAGTTTTTTATTTAATTTGTAAAAGCATCGTTTAATCAGGAATGACTCACTTTGTACATATTTTAAGTTTTTTATTTAATTTGTAAAAGCATCGTTTAATCAGGAATGACTCACTTTGTACATATTTTAAGTTTTTTATTTAATTTGTAAAAGCATCGTTTAATCAGGAATGACTCACTTTGTACATATTTTAAGTTTTTTATTTAATTTGTAAAAGCATCGTTTAATCAGGAATGACTCACTTTGTACATATTTTAAGTTTTTTATTTAATTTGTAAAAGCATCGTTTAATCAGGAATGACTCACTTTGTACATATTTCTAATTTGCGTTCATTTTTAAATCGGTTCATTTCTCATTTAATCTATTTGGAAATGTACATGGATGCTTATTTCTATTTTATTTATTATCATTTTCATTATTATTTTAAAGAGTTCCAATAGGAAAAGGGGGATACAAATAAGACAAACTATAATAGCAAAATATGTTACTACGTATTTTACTTAAGGAAGAGCAATTGACTTTAATTTCATCTCTGAATTTTGAGAAGCAACTATTCTATGTGCCATCGATTTTTACTTGTGCTTATTTTATTAGTTAAATAATTACTTATGGTATTTTTCTAATTTTTTAGATCATACAGGCAATTTTATCTATTAGTTGATCCGGCCTTATGCATTTCTATTAATGCTACATAGACGAAAATATTATTTTGTTAAAATTCACACATATTTTGCTTAAGAAATGCTCCCGATAATGGCTGTAATTTTATGACAATTACACACCATCCCCACTTCCTCGGGACTGGATCGAATCACTACCCAATCTTATCTTTTAAAAATTCCCATTAAAAACACATCTTCTATAAATGTAATATTACATACTTAAGCCAGCTATTTGTCTCCACATCAGGTTCTAAATTATGATATATTACTAAAATATGATTTTGTTTAGAAATACATCTATATTTGATTCTAATCTAGTCTCGTATGTCTCTGAGATCTGTTCGAGTGATACTCGAGTTTCATGCCTCCCTAAAAGAGCGAAAGTTTAGATTTAGGGAATGTTTTAGTTGATATTTTGGGGTGGACCTATTCCAAATGAATGCAAACCTGCCAGCAATTATGAAACCAAATCGGCTAGTCACGAATAACGACTTGGAGAGCAAGATCCCTCTACCTCCATCTATATATACAGATGCTGAGGAAATCGTGAGAGACGAGTTGTGTAATATTTTGATCCTCAGAAAAAACACGCATAAAGGTGACTTTAAATGTATGAGAGAAGTAAGAAAAACATAGTGGACATGGTCGTAGTTTGGTGCGAACCGATGTGTCTCTTTGGAAAACCCCCACCTTTAGTGCGCTAGTAAAAGTTCTGTGGGAAGGGTTAGTGTTTTAGAAAGAATTGAACAAATTGGAGGTCGTGTCGGGAACAAACACTTCTCACATATGCGGATTCTGATGAAATGATAGGACACAAGTCGTGTTATAGCCATTACGTGTAATATTTTGATCTCAGAAAAAAAATAAACGGAATATCACTTTAAATGTATGAGAGGAGTAAGAAAAACTAGTAGATCATGGTCGAAGTTTGGTGCGCTTTAGTAAAGGTTTCGTTGGAAGGGTTAGATTTTAGAAAGAATTGAAAAAATTGGAGTCGGTGTTGAGACCGACTCTGTACTTATGTACTGAGCAAAAAGGAGTTAAGAGTTAGACAAAAGTAGGGGTGCCGCGGGGTGCCGCGGGGTGCCGCGGGGTGCCGCGGGGTGGGGCGTCTCATGAACGGAGGACGAGTATAAAAATACCCAACCTGTTGCTAATGCATTTTCTATTTTACTAGCTTCGCATTTGTAAACTATTTCTGAAATCAGACACTTTCGACTTAATGTGAATTCATTTAGGCGTTTACAGTTGTATTGAGTAATTAGAGAATGAATTGTTACCGAAGTTGATTGCAGTAGTTGCTAAATTATTATCAATTATTTTATTTTCAATCGAAATTTCAGTGTAAAGTTAAGGAAATAAACTAGTTTATTTTTTATGTATATTTTCAGTTTTAGGCTTTATTTACTAAAGAGACTATAATTATATTATCTTGAATTATATTGTTACAATTAATTAAGAATAAAGCATGATCTCTATATAATCTAGCATATATTTCAGGCAGTTATTTCCTTATTTGCTGTAGAAAACGGGGATCAACCAAATCAGTCGCCTGTGCTGAATCGACTGATTCCATCGTAATGGCAAAAATTACATCTGTTCATTTTGTAGTCTGGAGTTTTCCACCAAATTCTATAATTGTACTTCTAGCCAATTTAATTATATTAATTTATTAATTAGTCCTTCTTCTTGCTATCGAATTGTAAGATAGTATGAATCAATAGCAAACACTATAGATCAAACATATTTACCTTTTTCTATACCTGCAAACGAATCTAATACTTCGTGTGAGGATAGCTGAAAGCTGTGATCAGTTGTTTGATTTCAAATGGTAGTTATGTTTCATTTATCTCTCATGAATATTGGTTAATTGTAAAATTAAGAGCCATCTATGTTTGTACAATATTCCGTAGAAGATACAGCTGTAAGAATTCCTCACTGTTTATAACAATTTAAGATCGTCGCAGTAATAAATAATGACTATGCGGATAACATTACGCAATCACCTACCGCACTTCTCCAGAACAGTTCTAACTTATGTTTTATGGAATATTGGAAATTATACAGAGATTAACAGAGACAAACTTGTATTATTTCCTTCTCCTACACAAACATTTTTAAAATCCTATTTTGTTTCTTAATGATTTATTATATTTTCATTAATCGATGGTTTCCAATGTCGAAATATTAAATCTATTAACTGTACAAAACGTGACCAGCGTTTCTCTACACATATAACGACATTTCAAAGCAGGCTTCTAATAACACCGAGAGAAGTCAGATATCTTCGGCAGGGCGTCGTTATATCTCGACAATGAGGAAAAGAAGGTAAACATGTTTAAATATCATTGAAAAGAGCCTGGTATGACCGAATTGTCTTATTTGTAATATTGTTTTTATTTATGAATAAAAAAATATTCTTGCATCGTATGTAGTTTCTAAATAGTTATATATATATATATATATATATATATATATATATATATATATATATATATATATATATATATATTAATGAGATAATGAAGGGAAGACATGTTGAATTTTTCATAATTAGAAGATTTAGGGGATTTAGAGGATGAGAAAAATATATATATATATATATATATATATATATGTGTGTGTGTGTGTGTGTATCGATTTTACAATTTTTCAATTTCCCAAAACAGAAAAAAATCTCACACATGACCTTATTCCTTTACATAATAAAATATTGTAACACAAATATATATATATATATATATATATATATATATATATATATATATATATATATATATATATTAGTAAAATAGTCTCACTGTATAGAATGCATTTCAATTTTTTAATTTGAAACGGTTTTTGAAACCAGTAAAATGCAGATAATTTTTTTTTAAATAAACATTATTTATTTAAATTCAAATTTTAGATTCACACACGAATCTTCATCAGCTATTATCCTGATGAAGATTCCTAGCTTAAGATATAATCTTCACGCGAGGATATCCCATGCAGCATGATGAAATCGTGGATCTTCTTAGATCATCAATCTAAGAGACGGAAACTGATGTAATTATGTGCCTTATATCGTCATCCTGCCATGGCTTATCACAGAAACCAGCCTGTAAAGAAGGGGCGCGTGTTGTACGTGCCAGACAAACGCACAATATGGCCACTTTGATGTACAGATATGCATACATGACGACGATAAAGAAATGACTACTTTACAAGTAATAGCTGTGTGGTTCTAGCCCCTCTAACGTCGTGCCCTGTTCATCTAAGAGTATGCTTTTGTATGGCTGTTAGTGACAGAGTATCCTTTTCAGGGTAGCACTGTACATCCATAATTCTGTCCTTGGTCCAGAAAAGGTGTCTTAACAAATGCCTGCTCAAATAAAGCTGCCTAGGAATCTGCGGCTGGCGGTTTCCAATTTAAGCAGGACGAACACAATTAATTACAAAAAACAGGTTATCTATAGCCGCACGAAATACTCAGACACTTGTCAATCGCGAGGACCTTAAGAATTCTGAGCAACGTAGTGATATAATTGCAAAGAAACTCGGTAGGTTCGACATTGCTGCACTAGCAGTAGTCTGATTCAGCAATGAGATTGACAGAGTTAGGGGCTGGGTATACGTACTTCTGGAATGGTAGCCCAGAAGCGGAAAAGCGAATGAGTGAAGTGGATTTTGCTGATAGCATTGACTTAGTCAATAGCGTCGAGCAGCCACTTCGTGACTGTCATTTTGATTCATGCCCCTAGTCTTAACAGTAATGAGAGGGCTATCCTGTCCTTTTTCAAAGATCGCGGGACAATATAAACCTCGATTTCAGCAGCTGATAATTTTTCTCCCGGGAGATTGTAATATTCAGACTAGAAAATATTATATAAACGTGAGTCGCATTAGGTAAGTATAAAGTGTGGCGTGTTAATAGCAATGGTCTTCAGCTCTGCATTGAAGTTGGTCATTTGCAACACATCGCATAAGGCAACTTGTATCCCCCAACGGTCAAAGCATGAAAACATCCTCGATTATGTCATCACCTGTAGACGAGACCGTCAAGATGTGTGCACTGTGCGAATAATTCGGATGCGGAATGTGGTTCAACCCACAAGCTTTCACATGGTAAACCGAGGCTCGATATCATGCGTGTCTTGCTCTGAAAGAGTAAAAGTTCCTAAGCGCATTGATGTATCTAAACTATAGGACAAGTAAGGTACGTTGAGAATGTAGAGTTTGATGGCAGATGGACCCAATCCATGACCGGCATCTACAAGGCCAGCGTTTCAGGTTATTGGCCTTAAGAAGCTAAATAGTTACGATTGGTTCGATGAGAATGACTTGCAAATTAATAAGCCCCTGGGAAAGAGAAACCAGCCGTACCAGCGATATCTCATTGTGTCTGCGGAAGACCGTGGATCCTTACAGCAGGCTTTCGAAAATGTAAAATCGACATTCCAGCGCAGGTTACGTAAAATAAAGAACAAGCGATGCCTGGATATTTCTAGGAAAGCAGAGAAGGCATACAATAATAAAGATATGAAAACTATATACCACTTGATTAGGCACGTCTTTTGGCCTCAATCCTTATTTATGGTACCAGTTAGGTCCAACAATGGGTTCATCTTACATAAAACGCCCCAGGATATTATGAAACAATCGACTGAGTATTTCACGAACATTTTCTACAATCAGTCAGTGGTTGATAAAGGTGTCATTAACGGTCTGCCACAGAAGGCAATAAGTCATGTAATGATGGACCACACATCCATCTTTTAGATTCGTTATAAAATTCGTTATAAAAAGAACATGAATGGAAGGTACCTTGTCATCATGACTCTCTGTTTAGGTTCTTCGTTTTGGGGATGAAAAGATCTTGCCAGAAATATAATGTCTGCTATCTGATGCACGGATGGATGCACCTGTACCTCAGAACTAAATAGACGCGATTCTGATTTCTTTATACAAATGAAAAAGAGCATTGCCGGTTCGTAGCAATTATCGAATTTTGTCAAATATTTGCAATAGGTATTAAAAAAACCCGCATCAAATGTCCGTGTATCTGGTGTAGTTTAAAGATTTGAATATGGCCATAACCTCACAATTTTAAAATCAAAATATTTACGATTTGCAGTGAATTTGATCCATAGTTATTAAACATCAATTAAGCAAGATTAATTCAATTTGAGTTTAGCCTTATGAACCCTTAAGCTTTAAATCTGAAACATTTTCGAGAATCAATATCATTTAATGGATTTTGATCAAAATTGAAATACGTTTAAGGGTCTTTTTCTCTAGGTTTTTACCTGTATAAAAAAAGTGGTGCAAAACTTTTCTCTTCGGAGAATTTATTTTACCTGTCCTGTGACGGATATTTTGCACGTATATATATATATATATATATATATATATATATATATATATATATATATTGATTATATTATTTTATTTTATTATATTGCTATCACTATTATTATAAGTAGTAGTAGTAGTAGTAGTATTAGTAGTATTACACATTTATTTGCATGTGTTTTTTCATATAATAATTATATATTTTCTGTAAATAAGTAGAAAAATGTTTGTTTTTTTGCTTGACTTCTATTTCTGATGTTGACAGGGGGCGTTGAAGAAGACACATATCGGTATTTAAAAAAAATACTAAAATATAATTTTTTTAACCTACATTAGAAACGATCGCACAGCAAATATTTGTTTACTTTGAATTCTTGGAACTGAAATATACAATGTAGATTTATTTGTCTCAACTCTCTTTCTTCCTTTTTCTTTGGCTATCTCTCTCTCTCTTTAATATATATATATATATATATATATATATATATATATATATATATATATATATATATATATATGTGTGTGTGTGTCACTATCTCTTGATCTCTTTAGATATACCATTCTCTTTTCTTTCCTTGCTCACTTTCTTTTTTCCGTCATTTCTCTATCTTTTTTTTCTATATTTCTATCTCCCCTGTTTCGCGCTGTCTTTTTCGCTTTGTCTTATCATCCTTAGCAACCATTTTCTCCGTACTCAATTTACTTTTCTCTGTCTGTCTTTGTCTGTCGTTCTCTCTCTCTCTCTCTCTCTCTCTCTCTCTCTCTCTCTCTCTCTCTCTCTCTCTCTCTATCTATCTATCTATCTATCCATCTATCTATCTCGCTCTGTTTCTTTCATCATTTCTCGCTGTCACTTTCAGTCTCTATCGGATTTATTCTTTCTTTTAATCTCCACGTGTTTTCTTTAGTTTTGCCCCTTTTTCTTTCTTTCTCTCTTTTGATTATACTCTTCCGTCCACTCTTTTCTTGTAGCTTGTTTATTCTTTCGTTCTCCACTTCTCTCTTTCTTTATTTGTCTCTCATATTTTCTCTCTCTCTGCTCCCCTCACTCTAGCTTTTATTCGTTCTTTTACTCTTCGCTCTTTCTCTTTTTCTGTCACCCTTTCGTTGTGTCTCCTTTTTTATTCGGTCTCACTCTCTCTGTTCCGACCCTTTCTCTTGTGTTCGTTCCCTTTTCCTTCTCTTTCGTGTTCTCTCTTTCCTGACTATCTCTTTCTTTCTTTCAATTTTCTTCTGTTCCCTTAATTAATACTCTCTGATCTATCTGTTTTCAGCGATCAGCCCTACCCATTCGTCAAATGTCTGTTTCTATTGCATTCAATTCAACAACCCCTACCTAACTTCTATTCCGCTCTGATCCTTTCCCACATCACCACAAGATCGTACTCATTCGCCTCCCCCCTTGCACTTCACCCCAACACTGACTCTACATTTTGACCCTAAGCAGCCCTATATTGCTCTGATTCAGGCTCAACTCAATGACACTAACACTCATCTGCAACATTGGAATCACACTGCGCATGCCCAGATCAGAAGAAACAAATCAACCAATAAACACAGGGCGGCGGGCGTCCGACGCGATCTGTTTCATCTTTTACCCCCCCCCTTCCCTACACTCTTCCCCATCCCCTCCCAACCACCACCATTACAACTCGCTTTCTGCGCTTTAATATGTATTATATATTTTGTTATTTTTTATATTATTTCATTATATTTTGTACAAGTAAAAGAAAAGAAAAAAAGTAAACATTTCTGTTGCTTTAAAAATATTTCATTGAATTTTCGCCGATGTTCCTCCCACGCCAAGACCTGCGAAATTTGACGCCGGAAAACACCGACTGAGATCAAAAAGATGATATTTGATGCCGAATCTATTTCTACGTAGCATTTTATCTTTCAACTTTCTACGTTCTAGCTTCTCGATCATCATCATCGACATTATAATCATCACCAACAACAATAAAATCAGCTGTTGTACGAAGAGAAAAAGGTGGAGGCAGGTGTACGCGTGTGTGTGTGTAGGTGGCAAGAAACAGTATTCTTTGATACAACAGAAACGCGTTCGAAAATTCATTTTTTTCTTAGAAGCAGAACTCGTTTTAAACAAATTATTAAAAAAAATATGACATTGCCAGTTACTTAATGGTATCCTTTTTTTATTAAATTATTATTTGAACACAACTGTTAATAACTAATTAAAATATAAAGTTCTACATACTTATCTCATCACGAGGGCATAAAGTAGGTTTTTAATCTGGAGAAACTCCAGCTCTCCAAAAAGGAGAAATCTGGATTGGGACAAAAATTAACATTTTCTCAGTAGAGAATGATTCCATTTCACTGACCAAAGACAGAAAAAATGAAATGTAGTTTCAGAACAGGTAATACATTTCGCTTCTTTGTAATCTTGTTTTTATAGAAACTTATTTGATGTAAATAATTTCCAAAACTTTCAATCATCTAATATATGAAGATTTGTTAAGTATTTTCAAGACACTTAAATGACTGTCTATTCGACAGTTTAAATGCTTCCAATTCCCTTTACAGTTTACAAAGGTTCACGAAGTAGTTCATCTTTCTTTTCAACTATAAACAAAAGATTAAAGTGGGTTACTTCTTTCCGAACTTTTTTCGTAAATAACAGGACACGTGCCACGGTTTTGCCCGGGAGAGATATAAATTAATTTTTTTAAAGTATGAACACGTAAAAAAGAAGTTGAGAAGAACCTTAGATAATTAAAATAAGATTTATGCATGTTTTTAATAAAAAATATAGATTTCTCTATTTTTCGGGTGCTTCCCCCCACCTACGATTTAAAGCAGTGGGTTATTCGTAAAAAGGAAAATCACTACCACTCTCCCAATGTAAATATGATCCAATAATATGCGTGAGGCTTTCCAAGGTCAGTGAACTTGACTTTTCAGTGAAAAGTCAGTCCATATTGTGTACTTTTTGATGCCATCCATAACACGGTGAAAATGAGTTAGTGACCCAAATTAACGCCATGCCCCAAACAACCCCTGAGTTCCATAATAATATGTAGTAAAATAATGATTATTTTGTATTTCCCATTAAAGAAAATGTGGAAACCTTTTTTTTGGGGGGGGGGGTCATAAAGCAGTTTACTCTGTAGTAATTTAGGTGATTCAAATAGAGTTTATTCCTGTTTCTAATCAAAGCAAATCGAATTTTCTGTTTCGTTTGCTTCACCTCCTTTCTACGAGTGTAACTAGTTGGTTAATCGTAAAAAAGAAAAACCACTATTGCCCCTACAAAAAAGTAAAGGTGATCCAAGAATATGCGTGAAGCTTTCCAAGGTAAGTGAGCTTGCTTATCTTTCTTCCATTTACAAAGTTAGACACAAAATATGTGTATAGTCGGGAAAACAGTCGCCAAAAAGAAGCTGCAAAAATAACTTGGTCGGTCCAAGTCATATGTGGTCCGATGCAATAAGGATCACGTGCGTTCTGCCTGGTTGCTCTCTCAATCGTTCTACGCCTACGTTGGGTTTACAAGGTTTACAGAATGTTAGTATTTACGCAACTTAGTCGGGAACTTGGGTAATTGATGTGTTCGGTCTGCAGGATATGAAAAAATATTTCGTCAGTTTTTAGTTGAATGCAGTGCTTTGAATGGTGTAAATCTTCCCTTTGATTTCAATTTTTTGTAGATTTATTTCCATGATTTTCGAAAATGTTCCTAGTGTTCCTACAATTATTAATACTAACGGCACCGATAAAAATTACACATTGCTTTCTTCATAAATCTGTATACTTTACTGTTAATAATAAATAATATATCATGATTTGAAATAATAAATGTCTGTCAGGGTTAATACTATTTAGACAAAAGCAACGTTTTCTTCTTACGTAAAATAATTCTGACTGTTAACTAAATATGCTTTAAATAAATAAAATGAATAATCTCATCTTTATATATTCATAAATTTAAAAATTGTAGAAATTTAATTATTTTTTAAACAACTAATATTCTCTGTCTTCTTACTTTATAAGTAATTGTCAGTTAAATATTCTTCAGATCAATAAAACGAATTTAGAAATGTATTTATTCAGTCGACGTGAGTACATTATTTGATTTTGGAACAAATCATTGTAAAATGGTTATAGTCGAGAGTTTTTATCATAGCTACATAAGATTAATCTTAAATCACGATCAGACGATCAAGTTTTCGAAATGTACGTGAAACCAAATAACGTACTACCAATATAACATGCGTATTATGATATCAACTAGCCAAAATATCCTCGCTACTATTTTATATTTTAGTTACGCTGTCGCGTATTCTTATGCTGAAACTGAATAGTTCCAGTCAATCCAGCGTGTTAAGTGAATTGTTTAAGTGAGTTATTTGAAAGACTTTAATAAGTTTAGTAAGTTAGTTCAGTCAGTAACGACTAAGACTGAACGCCATGCTTCAATATTGTTTATTTATTTATGTGAAATAAATTTCTTACGTTTAGAAAAAAATCCACAGACAACAGACAGAAAGACATACATACTAACACAGTCTTATAAGTAGACTCTCTGCGGTCGTATATTTTAACTAGGCTGCAGCGTCTCCTTCTGCTGTAACTGAAAAGTATCACAATCGACCAAGCGTATTCAGATAATTGTTTAAATGGGGTAATTTGAAAGACTTTCATAAGTTCAGTCAATTAGCTCAGTGAATAACGACTAAGACGGCATGCCTCCAGTGAAGTTTCTTTATTTTTTTATTAATTAATGTAAAAAAAGTGTTTCTTACGTTTAGAAAAATCGCCGCTGACCAACAGCCAGAAAGACAGAAAGACATACAGATACAGTCCCTGTCATATAATAAGTATACTCCGTGCTGTTGTATATTTTAGCTATGCTGATGTGTCTCTTTCTGCTGTAACGTAAGAGTTCCACAATCAACCGAGCGTGTTCAGTGAATTGTTTAAGTATGTTAATTTAAAAGACTTTAATAAGTTCAGTCAGTTATCTCAGTCAGTAACGACTAAGACTGCAGGTCTCAAGTCAAATGTTCTTTATTGTTTATTTATTAATGTAGAATTAGTTACTTAGAAAGAATTCCGTTAGACGACAGACAGAACAGCAGACATACAGACACAGATTCACTTATATTATCAGTAGACTCCCTGTGGTTCTCTTTCTGCTGTAACTGAAGAGTTCTTCATTAAACCGAGCGTGTTCAGTGAATTGTTTAAGTGAGTTAATTTGAAAGACGTAACTGAGGAGTTTCTCAATCAACCTAGCTTTAAGTTAGTTTATTTAGAAGACTTTAATAAGTTCAGTCAATTATCTAAGTCAGTAACAACTAAGAGTGCAGGCTTCAAGTCAAGTTCCGTTATTGTTTATTTATTTATGTAAAATAAGTTTCTTACGTTAAAATTGTTTTAGCTAACCAACAGACAGAGAGACAGACAAACAGACAGACAGACGCAGTCTCCGTAATATTATAAGTAGACTCCCTGCTGTCGTATATTTTAGCTAGGCTGACGCTTTTCATTCCGCTGTACCTGAAGAGTTCAACAATACACCGCGCGTGTTCAGTGAATTGTTTAAGTGAGTTAATTTGAAAGACTTCTATGAGTTCAGTCAGTAAGCTCATTAAGTTACGACTCAGACTGCCGGCTTTAAGTAAAGTTTCCTTATTGTTTATTTATTTATGAAAATAAGTTTCGTACGCTTAGAAAAATGTCCGCTTACCAGCAGACAGACAGACACAGTATCCGTAATATTATAATATGATTCCGTGCTGTCGTATATTTTAGCTAGGCCGCCGGGTTTTTTTTCCACAGTTAACCGAGCGAGTTAAGGTTATTGGTAAAGTGAGTTAATTTAAAAGACGATAATAAGTTCAGCTTATAGCTTAGTAAGTTACGACTAAGGTTACAGGCCTCCAGTCAAGTTTCCGTATTGTTTATTTATTTATGTTAAATAAGTTTTTTACGCCTAGAAAAAAATTCGCTACTGACAGACACTAAGACAGACTGACTGATAAAGTCACATTTATATATTGCATACACTCATTTCGGTAATATATTAAAGCTAGGCCGCTGCATCTCTTTCTGCTGTAATTGAGAAGTTTCACAGTAAACGGAGCGGGTTCAGTGAATTGTTTAAGAAAGTTAATTTGAAAGACTGTAATAAGTTCAGTCAGTTAGCTCAGCTGGTAATGACTAAGACTACAGGCCTAAAGTTAAGTTTCTTTATTGTTTATTTATTTATGTACAATAAGTTACGTTTAAAAAAATTCCACTGACCGACGGACAGAAAGACAAACATACAGACAGACAGACACAGTCTCAGTTATATTATAAGTAGAAACAGTGCTGTCGTACATTTTAGCTAGGCTGTCGTGTCTCTTTCTGTTGTAACTGAAGAGTTCCGGAGTCAGCCGAGCGAGTTCAGTGAATTGCTTAAGTGAGTTAATTAGAAAGACGGTAATAAGTCCAGTCCGTTAGCTCAGTCAGTAACGACTAAGACTGTAGGCCTACAGCCAAGTGTCCTTATTGTTTATTTAGTTATGAAAAATAATTTCGTACGTTTAGAATAATCTCTGTTGACCGACAGCCAGAGAGACAGACAGACATACAGAAACCGTATCCTTTATATAACAAGAAGACTCCCCGCGGTCGTATATGTTAGCAAGGTTCCTGCGTACTTTTCTGCTGTAACTGAAGTTTTCTATAGTCAACCGAGCAGGTTCGGTGATTTGTTTAAGAATGTTAATTTTAAAGACGGTAATAAATTCAATCAGTTAGCTCAGTTAGTAACGACTAAGACTGAATGCCTTAAGTCAAGTTACTTTATTTTTCATTTATTTATGTAAAAAAAGGTTCTTATGTAAAAAATGTCCGCTTACTGACACACAGAAAGAAAGACAGACAGACAGGCATACAGACAGACAGACAGACAGACAGACAAACAGATAAATCCTCGTTTATTATTAGAAGACTCCGTGCTGTCGTATATTTTAGGTAGGCTGCCGCTTCTTTTTCTGCAGTGACTGAAGACTTCCATAGTCAACAGAGCGGGTTCAGTAAATTGTTTAAGTGTGTTAATTTTAAAGACGGTAATAAATTCGTTCAGTAAGGTCAGTTTGTAACGATTAAGAATGCAGATTTTAAGTAAAGTTTTCCTTATTGTTTATTTATTCATGTAAAATAAGTTTCTTACGTTTACAATAATTTCAGGAAACCGACAGACAATGAGACAGACAGAAATACAGACACAGTCTTCGTTATATTATAACCTGCGGTCGTATATTTGAGCTCGGCTGCCACTTCTCATTCTGCTGTAACTGAAGAGTTCCACAATCAATCGATCCGGCTCAGTGAATTGTTTTAGTGAGTTAATTTTATATACATGAAACAAGTTCTGTCAATAAGCTCAGTCAGTTACGACTAATACTTAAAGCCTCAAGTCAAGTTTATTTAGTGTTTATTTATTTATGTAAAATAAGTTTCTTACGTTAAGAAAAAATAAACTGACCGACAGAAAGAAAGATAGAAAGAGAGACAGACTAACGACAGACAAAGTCTCTTTTTGCTATATCTGAAGAATTCCACAGTCAATCAAGCAGGTTTAGTGAATTGTTTAAGTGAGTTAATTTGATATTTTAATGAGTTCAGTCAGTTAGCCCAGTCAGTTACGACTAAGTCTGCAGTTTCTTTATTGTTTATTTATTTATGTAAAATAAGATTCTTTCGTTTAGAAAATTTTCGCTGACCGACACAAACATTTTTTTAAGTGAGTTAATTTGAAAGACTTAATTAGTTCAGTCAGTAAACTCAGTCGGTAACGACTAAGACTTCAGGCCAAATTTTATTATTTGTTATTTATTTATAGGAAATACAGGTCTTAGGTTAAGAAAAAAATCAGCTACCCGACAGACAGAAATACAAACAGACATACACTGTCTCTGTTTTATTATAACTAGACTTCCTGCAGTCGTATATTTTAGCTAGGCTGCGGCTTCTCTTTCTACTGTAACTGTAAAGTACTACCATTAATCGAGCGTGTTCAGTGAATTGTTTAAGTGAGGTAATTAAAAAAGATTTTCATTAGTCCAGTCAACTAGCTCAGTCAGAAACAACTATAACTGTAGAGCTCAAGTCCAGTTTTCGTTATTGTTTATTTTCTTATGAAAAGTAAGTTTGTTACGTTTAGAAATATTTCCGCTGACTGATGGACTAGAAGACAGACAGACAGACAGACACAGTCTCCGTTATATTAAAAGTAGGACGCCCTGCGGTCCTATATATTTACTAGCAAGCGGCTTCTCTTTCCGCTGTAACTGACGAGGTCCACAATCAACAAAGCGTGTTCAGTGAATTGTTTAAGTGAGTTTATTTTAAAGACTTCTATAAGTGCAGTCAGTTAATTTACTCTAAAACTAATAAGACTGCAGGCCTAAAGTCAAGTTTCCTTATTGTTTATTTATTCATGTAAAATAAGCATTTTACGTTTTGAAAAATGTAACCTTACAGACAGACAAAAAGAAAGACACACAAACAGACAAATCTCTGTTATTTTAAAGTAGATTCCCTTCGGTCGTATATTTTACTAGACTGTAGCGTCCCTTTAGGATGTAACTGAATTGTTCTACAGTGAACTGAGTGGGCTCAGTAAATTGTTGAAGTGAGTTAATTTGATAGAATTTAATAAGTTCAGTCAATTAGCTTAGTCATTTACGACTAAGAGTGCAGCCCTCAAGTCAAGCTTCAAGATTGTTTATTTATTCATGTAAAATAAGTTTCTTACGTTCAGAAAAATCCCGCCGCCCTACAGACAAAACGACGGACAGACAGGTTGACTGACACATTCTCCGTTATAGTATAAGAACACTTCCTGCGGTTATATATGTCAGCAAGGCTAAGGATTCATTTTCTGCTCTAACTGAATGATTCCACAGTTAACTGAGCGGGTTCAGTGAATTATTTAAGTGAGTTAATTTAAAATACATTATTAAGTTCAGTCGGTTAGCATCAATTCAAGTTCCCCTATTGTTTATTAATTTATGTTAAATAAGTTTTTATGTTTAGAAATGTTTCCACTGACCGACAGAAATACATACATACATACAGACAGACAGACATATAGACAAAGTCTCCGTTGAATGATAAGTAGACTCTATGCGGTCGTATATTTTAACTATTCCTCCGCGTCTGTTTTTGTTGTAACTGAAGAGTCCACCGTCAACCGAGCGTGTTCAGTGAATGGTTTAAGTGAGTTAATTTGAAAGACTTTAATAAGATTAATCAGTTAACTCAGCCACTAACGACTTTAACTGCAGGCATATAGTCAAGTTTCCTGATTGTTTATTTATTTATTTATTTATGTAAAATAAGTTTTTTACGTATAGAAAAATTTCCGCTTACCGACAGACAGAAAGAGAGACAGACAAAGTCTCTGTTATATTATTAGTATACTCTCTATGGTCGTATATTTTAGCTAGGCTTCCGCGTCTCCTTCTGCTGTAACTTAAGAGGCCCACAATCAACCGAGCTGGTTCAGTGGATGGATTAAATTAGTTTATTTGAAAGACTTTAATAACTGCAGTCAGTTCGTTCAGTGAGTAACAACTTAGACCGCAGGCCTCAAGTCAAGTTTTCTTTATTGTTTCTTCATTTATGTAATAAAAGTTTTTTTTACTTTAGAAAAAGTTGAGCTGACCGACAGACATATAGATAGACATACAGGCAGAAAAAAGTCCTCGTTGTATCATATGTGTGCTTCCTGCGGTCGTAATTTTTTGCTAGGCTGCCGCGTCTCTGTGACTGAAGAGTTTCACTCGCAACCGGGTGGGATCAGTGAATTGTTTAAGTTTTTGAATTGAAACCATGAATTAAGTCAGTTAGCTCAGCCAGTAACCACTAACATTGCAGGCAGACAAAGACTACACGCCCCAAAATATGTTTCTTTCGTTTAAAAAAAACTTGGGCGAAAGTTGTCTCTTCGTAGCCGCCCGCCTCACTTCCGCCCTCTCTCTCCGTTGTTTGGAGCAAAAGCTCTCTCTTCCCGGGTCAACTCTTCTTCCTGTCCCTCTTCTCCCGTTGCCCGGGGCAAAAGTATAACATATTTCTATTAAAAGAACCACCCCTGTCTTCTCCCTCACCCCCGTTCGATGTATATATAAGTTATCGTAAAAATACCATTCGTATGGGTCAGTTGGATTCTAACTATATGAAAGGCGGTTGGATTCCAACTATATGAGAAATAGGTCACTTTAACGTTGGTTTTTATTTTGGCAAACCGCAATGCAGAGATGATTGAAAAACGAAGAAATTTGGTACGCCCCCCCCCCCCGAGAAGTTTCGTGTCAGTCGGGCACGAAGGAATCAACATTTTTCTTCTTCAATTTTTCGATATTTCTGTCGAGTATCTCATCAGCCGTTTGCTGACATACTAACATAAGCACATACACAGACAGACAACATTCTTTTATATAATAGACGTAGCAAAATTTTCCTCCTTACGGTCGTATAGGGCGGCCATGAGCAAGTGCATATATTTTATATTACAATTAAACAAACTATTTTTATAAACACTGTTTGCAATTTCATATGTCAGATATGCCGGCCATGATCAAGTAGATATATGCTATATTAGCATTTAAAAAAATTAGTGAAAATAAATTATTATTGGCGAAAGAAACCCATAAAAAATAAGGTAGGATTTTTCTTTTGATTACTGTACGCAACTTCTGATGTCAAATAAGGCTGTCATGAACAAGTATATATCGTCTATATTATCATTAAATAAATTAGTGAACAGAAATTTATATTTGCAAAAAATAGCATCCGGCCTAGAATATAATGTAGGATTTTTTCTTTTAATTAAATCTGCTTTGCAATTTATGATGTCAGATATGGCGACCATGACCAAGTAGATATCTTCTATATCACTAGTAACAACATTAGCGTAAAATAATTATTATTTACGAAAAAAACATTCAGCCTAAAATATAATGTAGTTTTTTTGCACGACCATGACCAAGTAGATATCTTCTATGTAACGATAAAACAACTGTAAAATATGTCCACAAATAGCGCACTCATATCAAACATATCGTTTTTAGACTGAAAGAGTTAAAAATAATTAGGCAAACTAATTTCCGATCTAGTAGTGTTTTAAAAGAACTCATATTATGCTTAGTTCCTGCTCTTAAACAAAAACATTAATTTACTAATGCACACCTGTCGTATCAAATAACCAAAATTATCTTGATTTACGTAGGTCGACTATTATAAAAAAAATCATAGTAATGCGTCCCTGTCGTATTCAATTACAATATAATGTTAGTTTACGTAGTGTAGCTATTATAAAAAAGAATGCGTCCCTGTCAAATACCTAAATCATGTTTATTTAACTAGAGCTCCTATTCTAAAAAAACAATAGTAATGCGCCCTGTCGCATCAAAGAACCTAAATCATGTTAATTTAGGTAGGGCCACTATTATAAAAAAAGATCCTATTAATGCGTCCCTGGGGAATCAAAGTAGCAAAATAATGTTCATTTACGTAATGTTACTATGATAAAAAGAACTCATATTGATGCGTCACTGTCGTATCAACTAACCATCATAATGTTCATTTACGCAGCGTCACTATTTAAAAAAAAAATGAACTCATATTAAGTCCTCTGGTCGTATCAAAAGAGCTAAATAATGTGCATTCACATAGAACAAGTATTATAAATAAAATAGTCACATTAATGCGCCTCCGTCATATCAACAAACCTAAATCATGTTCATTTACATTAAGCAACTATTCTAAAAAAAATCATATCAATTCGCCACTGGCGATTCAAATAACCAAAATTATCTTCATTTACGTAGGGCCCCTCTTTTATAAAAACACTCATATTAATGAAACCCTGTCGTATCAAAAACCAAAATCATGTTCATTTACATAGTTTTACAATTATAAAAAAGAACTCATATTAATGCGTCCCTATCATATCAAAGAACCTAAATCGTGTTCATTTTTATAGGCCCCTATTATAAAAAATAAAACTAATATTAATGCTCTCCTGTCGTATCAAAGAACCAAAATCATGTTCATTTATGTTGGGCAACTATTATAAAATAAGAACTCATCTTAATGTGCCCCTGTTATATTTAAGAACCGAAATCATGTAAGGCCACTATTATGAAATAAAACTCATCTTAAGGCATCCTTGTCATATCAAATAACAAAAATCATGTTCATTTACGTAAGATCCTTCTTTTAAAAAAGATATTATATTAATGCGCCACTGTCGTATCAACAACCAACATCTTACTTATATACGTAAGGCCACTATTATATAATAAAACTTATATTAATGCACTCCTGTCGTATCAAAAAACAAAACTCTGTTCATTTACGTACAGCCATCTTTATAAAATAGACTTCATATTAATGCGCTCCAGTCCTATAAAAAAAAAATCTTGCCTATGTACGTAAGGGTACTTTTATAAAGAAGAGCTCATATTAATGCGCCGAATGCCATATCAAAGAACAAAAAACATGTTCATTAATGTAAGCCCAATATTATAAAAAAAGAACTCATATTTATGCACCCCTGTCGTATCAAAGAACCAAAGTCATGTTCATTTACGTAGCGTCACTGTTATACAAAACTAACTCATATTAATGCGTCCTTGTTGTATCAAAGAACTAAACTAATATTCATTTTAGTAGGGCAATTATTATAAAAACGAAGTGATATAAATGTGTCCCTTTCGTATCAAAGTCTTAGAATCATGTGCATTTACGTAGTGCCACTTTTATAAAAAAAAGAACTCTATTTAATGAGCCCCTGTCATATCAAAGAACCTAGATGATGTCATTTACGTAGGGCCACTATTATAAAATATAACTCATATACAATCAATCAATGTTCCTTTACGTAAGACTTAAAAAAAGATATATTAATGCGCCTTTGTCTTATCAAGAAACACAACTATGTTCATTTACGTATGGCCCATTTTATAAAAAAAGAGTATATCATTATGAAACCCTGTCATAGCAAAATAGAAAAATCAATTTCATTTACATAGTGCATCTATTATACAAAAATAAATTATATTAATAGAGCCCTGTCGTATTAAAGAACTAAAATCATGTTCATTTACATAGTGCCACTATTATAAAAAAGAACTCATAATGCGTCCCTGTCATATCAAAAACAAAAATCCTGTTGATTTACGTATGACCAATTTCATAAATAGGAACTAATATCAATGCATCCTGTCGTATCAATGAACCAAAATTATGTTCAGTTACGTAGGGTCACTATTATTAAAATAAACTAATATTATTATGCGCCCCTGTCATATCAAAGAACCAACATCATATTCATTTACGTATGGCCAGTATCATATAAAAAAAGGTATATTAATGCGCCTCTGTCGTATCAAATAACAAAATCTTGTTCATTTACGTAGAGCCACTATTATGGAAAAAAAAGTACTCATAGTAATGGACCCCTACCGTATTCAACAACTGATATGTTCATTTACGTAGAGTCACTAATATATAAAAAAAGAACTCATATCAATGCGCACCTGTCGTATCAAAGAACAAAAATCATGTTCATTTACGTAACTCCACTATCATAAAAACAACTCATGACACTGCGCCCTTGTCGTATCAAATAATTAAAATCATGTTTATTTACGTAGGGCCACTATTATTAAAAAAAAACATATTAATGAGTATCGGCCATATCTAAAAACAAAATCATGTTAGTTTACATAGAGCCCTATTATAAAATAGAACTCATATTAATTAACCCCTGTCATATCAAAAAAACAAAATCATGTTCATTTACGTAATGCCACTATTATAAAAAAAAAACTCATATCAATGCAACCCGTGTTGTATCAAAGAACCAAAATTCATTTCATTTACGTATGGCCACTATTATACAAAATAAATCATATCAATGCGCCCCTGTTGTATCAAAAAGAACAAAAATCATGTTTATTTACGTAAGGCAACTATTATAAAAAATAACTCATATTAATGCGCCACTGTCTTATCAAGAACCAAAATCATGTTCATTAACGTAGACCCACTACTATAAAAAGAAACTCATATCAATGCGCCAATGTCGTAACAAAAAACAAAATCATATTTATTTACATAGCGCCACCATTATAAAATAGAACAGATATTAATGCACGTCTGTCGTATCAAACAACCCAAGTCATGTTCTATTACGTAAGGCTATTTAAAAAAAAAAAAACGCAAATGAATGCGCCCCTGACGTATCAAAGAACAAAACTCATGAGTATTCACGTAAGGCTACTGTTATAAAAATAACCTATATAAATGCACCCTTGTCGTATAAAAGAACCAAAATAATATTTATATATTTAGCACAACGGTTTAAAAAAAAATCATGTTAATTTACAAAGCGCATCTATTAGGAAAAAAACTCACATTCATGCGCTCATGTCATATCAAAGAACCAAAATCACGTTTATTTACGTACGGCTACTATTATAACAAATATCAAATTAATGAGCCCCTGTTATATAAAATAACCAAAATCATGTTCATTTACGTAAGGCAACTATTATAAAAAAACTAATATTAATGCGCCCCTGTCGTATCAAAAAAACAAAATCATTTTTATTTACGTAGTTCCAATTTTTTTTAAATAACTCATATTGATGCGTCTTGTCGTATTAAAGTACCAAAATAATGTTACATTACGTAGTTCTACTATTATATAAAAAAAAAACTCATATTCATGAGCCCCTGTCATACCAAAGAACCTAAATTATGTTAATTTACGTAGGGCCACTATAATGAAAAAAAACTCATATTAATGGACCCCTGTTATAAACAAAAATAATATTCATTTATCTAAGGCCACTTTTAAAAAAATAAATTATATTAATGCACCCATGTCGTATCAAAGAACCAACATTATGTTCATTTATAAAAAAAGAACTAATATTGATGCGCCCCTGTTATAATAAAGAACCAACATTATGTTCATTTATAAAAAAAGAACTAATATTGATGCGCCCCTGTTATAATAAAGAACCAACATTATGTTCATTTATAAAAAAGAACTAATATTGATGCGCCCCTGTTATTATAAAGAACCAACATTATGTTCATTTATAAAAAAGAACTAATATTGATGCGCCCCTGTTATAATAAAGAACCAACATTATGTTCATTTATAAAAAAAGAACTAATATTGATGCGCCTCTGTTATAATAAAGAACCAACATTATGTTCATTTATAAAAAAGAACTAATATTGATGCGCCCCTGTTATTATAAAGAACCAACATTATGTTCATTTATAAAAAAGAACTAATATTGATGCGCCCCTGTTATAATAAAGAACCAACATTATGTTCATTTATAAAAAAGAACTAATATTGATGCGCCCCTGTTATAATAAAGAATGAACATTATGTTCATTTATAAAAAAGAACTAATATTGATGCGCCCCTGTTATTATAAAGAACCAACATTATGTTCATTTATAAAAAAAGAGCTGATATTGATGCGCCCCTGTTATAATAAAGAACCAAAATTATGTTCGTTTACGTAGGGCCGTTATGATAAAATAAACTTATATTAATGCACCCCTGCTATATAAACGAACCAAAATCATGTTTATTTACATAGTGCCACTATTATAAAATAGAACAGATATTAATGGGCGTCTGTCGTATCAAATAACCCTAATCATGTTCTATTATGTAACGCTACTTTGATAAAAAAAGAACGTAAACGAATGCGTTCCTGTCGTATACAAAATACTAAACTCATGAGTATTTACGTAGGGCCATTGTTATAAAAAATAACTCATATAAATGCGTCCCTGTCGTATGAAAGTACCAACATCATGTTCATTTACGTAGCACAACTGCTTAAAAGAATAAGCATTAGGAGAAAAAAAACTCATATTCATGCGCTCATGTGTCAAAGAACCCAAATCATCTTTTTTTTTACGTAGGGTCACTATCATAAAAATACCTTATATTTATACGCTACTGTTGTATCAAGGAACCCACATTTTTATTATTTACGTAGGGCTATTGTTATGAAAAAGAAATTATATTCATGCGCTCATGTCGTATCCAAAATTTAAAATTATGTCCATTTATGTATGGCCACTATTATTTAAAACAACTCATATTAATGCGCCTCTGTCGTATCAAAGAACCAAAATCATGTTGATTTACGCATGCCAACTATTATGAAAAAGAACTCATATCAATGGGCCCTGTTCGTATCAAAGAACTAAGATCATGTTCTTTTACATAGCGATAGTATTATAAAAAGAACTCATTTTAGTGCACATTGACGTATCAAAAACAGCAAAAACATTTTTATTTACGTAGGGCCAGTATATTTGTTTAAAAATAACTCAATTTAATTAGCCCCTGTCATATCAAATAACCAAAATCATGTTCATTTTCGTATAGCTACTATTTTAAAACCAGAACTTATATTAGTGCACCTCTGTCGTATCAAAGAACCAAATCATGTTCATTTACGTAGGACCACTAATATAAAAAAAAACTCATATCAATGCGTACCTGTCGTTTCAAAGAACTAAAATCATTTTTATTTACGTGGGGCCAATTTTGAAAAAATAACTCATATTAATGCGCCTTGTCGTATCAAAGTACTAATATAATGTTTAACTAGCTGGACCGTGTAAATCACACGAAATTATGTTTTCAATAGTAATTATCTTGTTCCTAACCTATACATTACTTTAGATTAAATTAAATGTGGCTCCAATTTATGAGTAGCATACAAAGATTCGGAAGGTCGTTGCTATTGATTAAAGAGTGACACACAAAATAACACAACGTATTAATATGTGTCTTCCAGGTCGTCCCCTCCCTACCTCCCCCCTTCGATGTAGAAAACAAATCTCAGCGGTTGGTTGGGATCGGACTATAAACCAGTCGGCCTGACGTTAAACACCGACTTCAAAGCCCTACGTCGCTAACCGTTGCGCCAAAGATACTTGAAATATTAGGAAAATTAGGTGACTTGAATGCTTTTCTAAATCCAAGTGCGGCACGCATGCTCATAGCTTTTGATGTATACGTGACATACGAACACATTCGTTATCGTATTAAATATATAGATTATGTAGTGCTACTATTATAAAAAAGAACTCATTTTATTGCGCCCCTGTCATATCAATGAAAACTAAACTCATGTTGATTTACGTATGATCACTTTTATAAAAAAAAATAACTCATATTAATGCGCCCCTGTCGTATCCAAGAACCAAAATCATGTTTATTTACGTAAGGCTTCTATTATATAAAAAAGAACTCATATTAATAGGCCATTGTCATATTAAATAACTAAAATCATGTTCATTTACATAGGGCCACTATTATATAAAAAGAACTCATATCAATGCGCACCTGTCATATCAAAGAACAAAAATCATGTTCCTTTACATAGCGCCACTATTATAAAAAAATAACTTATATTATTGCGCCCTTGTCGTATCAAAGAAGTAAAATCATGTTCATTTACGTAGGGTTACATTTTGTTAACATGGGTGTGTCTTTTACTTATAAAAAATGGTGATTTTTAAATGTGAAGTTGTTATGTGTCAGGATGAATTATATTATGTTGCATATATCGGTGATGTGGATGGTTTGTATGTTTTAAGTGCGTAAAAGATTCTTGCACGAAGATATTCTCTCCACATGTGTAATGTTTGAATAGAGTGAGAATACATCTATTGTGACGAGAATTGCGTTGTTTGGTAGGTTTCCTATGTTGAGTAGAATTTTTAGGAAGTGTGTGGTGTCCTTAATGTAGCTGGGGATGTTCAACAGCAGTGGATTCAGGATGTTGTTAATATATTCCGAGATGATTCTGTGAAGGTTCGAATACCCGAAACGATAGATTGACCAGTCCTTGCTATGCATTATGTTTCTAACGGTTCGTTAATTGATACCTCAGTGTTTGTTGTGTTGTCGAGTGGGAGGTGTGTGACTATGTTGTTCACTATTTTAGGGAGTTTATAGAGTTTGGACATGGTGTCGGATAGGAGTGTTTTAGTACTAATTTTTCTATGGTGGTTCTAGTGTTGTGGTCTAAATTTCTAGTTAAGGTCTTAAGTTTGGATTTGAATGTGTGGGTGGGGTGTGTCAGTGGTGAGTAGTTTGTTTTCAAAGCTGTGTGTCTATTTATGTTATTTATTAATGTGTTTACATGATCGTGATATATATATATATATATATATATATATATATATATATATATATATATATATATATGTGTATATGTATGTATGGGTGTGTGTGTGTGTGTGTGCTCGCGTGTGTTTATTATATTCTTATTCATATAATATCTCACATACAACTTTTTATTAGAATCAGACTATACACCGTATTAAGTAAAAGTCCCAAAAGAGTAAGAACTTAAATATGTATTCATGTTTTCTGAAAAATGTCTTTCCATCACAAAACAATCCGTAATAAAAAAAATCATTTTCAAGATTTATATGAATTTCAGGAAATAAGGTCTTATTATTATTGAATTAAATGATACGAACATGTAATTGCTTCAACTTTCCACATCCGAATCATATTAAAGTAAAATACTTTGTCATCGAGTCGTCTTGTGAAGTGTTTCGATAAAATCTCTATAGGTTCCTGTGTAACATCAGAAGGGCAATTCCTCATAACTAGCGTTTTATACATTTTGAAGCTGTAGGCCGTGAAAGATCGAATAACATTTATTATTATTATTATTATTATTATTATTATTATTATTATTATTATTATTATTATTATTATTATTATTATTAGCAAATATATTCTCCCTCCGGTCTCACATTTTTGCTAGGCTGCCGCGTCAGAAATGAACGCTCACCCGTAAACCGATGTAGCCCCAGTCATATTTTTTGGGTGGTTAGACATTGATTTTCTTTGTTTCCGGCCAAGAATATTTTTAGTTAAAAATAAAGAAAAAAATATTTCGACCCAACTTCAATTTTTTTTACCCTCCCCCATAAATAGAAATTTTTTTTGACCCCCCACTTTTTTTATCCTCCCCCATATATAAAAATATTTTTAATTCAAAAGAAAAAAAATTTTTTTTTTACCCCCATCCCCCATTTTTTTATTTTACCCTTCCCCATTCATAGTAATATTTTCAGTTAAAAAATAAAGAATAAAAAAAATACCCCCCCCCAAAAAAAAATGTTACCCTCCCCCATACATACTAATATTTTCAGTCAAAAAAGGAAAAAAAAAGTACCCCCCATACATAGTAATATTTTCAGTTAAAAAAATAAAATAAAAAAAATAAAATTTTTATATCCCCCCAAAATTTATTTTTACCCTTCCTCATACATAGTAATATTTTCAGTTAAAAAAATAAAGTTAAAAAAAATTTTTTTTTACCCCCCCATTTTTTTTACCCTCCCTCATACATAGTAATATTTTCAGTTAAAAAAAGAAAAAAAAAATTTACCCCCCAACATTTTTTACCCTCCCCCATACATAAGACTATTTTTAGTCAAAAAAGAAGAAAATAAAGTTGCTCCCCCTAAAAAAATTGTTTTTACCCTCCCCATACATAGTTAAGAAAAGAAAAAAAATTAGGAGGCGCGTCGATCATATCAAAGAACTCATGTTTTAATATGCTATCGAAGGCGCTTACGTCATATCAAAGAACCAGTTTTGTTATTCTTCACAAAATAGTTACCCATTTAGTAATGACCGAGATATTTTTTGCTTAACTTTAATTTACAACAAAACACCTTGTCTTAATGAAAATAAAGTATGATAATGTGGAAACATCCTCTCGCACTTACCTCACTTCCAGAAGGATGAGTCAGCAATTAATTCTTCCAAAATGGTCATCCATTTAGTAATGTATTGCTTAACTTGAATTTACAACAAAACACCTTGTCTTAACAACGTAATGAAATTAAAGACTGTTAATGTGAAAATAATCCTCTCAAAATGACGTCACTTCCGAAAGGATGACTTTGCAATTTTAACAGTATTTGCCAGTCAAAGTATGGTTTAAAAAATACGCCGGTTTCTTAATGAAATGTGTTTAATTAATTTATGAATAATTTGTATTAATATCACCTTATCGGAAAATATTGTAAATACATATGTAAATTTGATAATAGCAGTTATAAGTGTATATTTGTAAATATGAATTTATTAGAAGTTTAAAAGAAATGAATTATGTAAAAATTGAAAAACTCGTCTGGTGTCTAAGCGTGTTTTGTAACAGTATATAAGGAAGTTGAAACAGTATTAGTTTAAGTAAAATTCTTAACACGTTTTCTGTTCGAATCGCAGTCTCGTCTTGAAATTTCTTTCTACTTTATTTAAGTGTATACGGCGGTTTTTGTAGTACTATATATAGAAGCTGACAGACTAAATAGTAATTTTACTCTGATGGAGTTTCGGCTTCAGACAGACAGACAGATACATAATCTCCATTATTAATAGATTATTATTATTATTATTATTAAATGGGAGGTAATTCAATAATGAAGACAAGGAGATAACTCTACGATTTCCTGAAATTTTCCATTAATTCCATTTTTTAATAAACATTATCAATTTAAATAATATCTCGTAAAATTAAATTAAAAGGCAAAGTTTTCTTTTTAAATATCATATTTTTTTTCGTAGAAATATTGGAGACTTCATTATCAATTAATTGGAGTAATCATTGTATAATGGTAATTATACCTTGCGTGATTTTACTATCATTTCATGTGTAAAGAATTAAGTCAACTAAATCAGAACAAAAGTCCGAAGTGTTTAATTACGTTTGTACAAACATAACATATTCTTGAGTTATATATCATAAAATATCAGCCATCTACACATTCTGTTTCACAAATACCGGGAAGTTTGTCCTGATGGGCATTAAAATACTACAGGGGTTCGAGATAAATTTGACGCTTATTTAAAGAGAAAAATAAATGGTATATCTTAGCTAATAATTGATGTATTCTCGCCAAATGAAAACGTGAAAAACGACATCCCAGAATCATTATATTTTGTTTACATGAATAAATTGTACAAAAAATTGCATTGAACACTCTACAAATCAATGAGACTGCTGGTGCTGTTAGCCATGAAGAAGTATTTCCATGTCTGGCTCGATGGTTGAGGTAGACAACAGAAGAATGTCATTGAGGTGGCGGTCAGAGAGTTGGGAGCGACGGTGAGACTTCGTGTACTTCATTTTCAAGAAGAGCTGTTCACAGCAGTAGGTGCTACCGAACATGGCCACAATGCGTTGGGCATGGGCAATGAATTTTTGAAAATTGTTAGAAGGGAGAACAGTGTCGCGGAAGCAGGGCAAAGGAAGAAGAGGTGCGGAACTTCGTCTTTATTTCATCGTTGCACTGCAGCTCCACCAACTCTATCTGTAGGGAGGCAGTGGCGTCTTCTACGGGAAAGTCAAAGGGAACAGTAAAAAGCTTGGAGTCCGCAGCTAGCACCCTGACTCCTGCAAAACAGGAAGCAAATTCCTCACGTAGAGAGTTGACGACACTAACACAAGTGCCTAGGTCCACATCGTCAGGGGCACATGTAGCAAGGCGAAGAAAATGCACACAAACCTTTCCACGAACCCAAATGAAACACTCCAATACGTACACAAGGGATCCTGCCACCCCCCACCATCTTTAAAAATTTAGTCAATAATATTAGCCAAAGGATTTCAAACCTCTCATCCAGTCCCGAAATTTTCAACCAAGCAGCACCATATTACAACAAAGCGCTCCGCGACAGCAGGTTCAGAGAAGAGATCTCATACACCCCCACCCGAGACCAACCACGGGGGACCCGCAATAAAAGGAGATCGGTGATCTGGTTTTCCTCACCCTATTCCACCAATACCAAGACAAAGGTAGGCAACCTTTTCCTCAAATTACTCGACAAACACTGACCACCCACAAGTGAACTATACAAACTTGTTAATAGAAATTCTGTTAAGGTCCGCTAATAAGAAAAAATATCTCTGCGGAACCCAAAGCAATTACAAACGCAGGCTGCTCATGCCAAGACAAAAACAACTGCCCCCTAGAGGGAAATTGCAAAATCGATTCAATCATATATGAAGCAACCGTCACTAACCAGAATACCAGTAGTGCAGAAAAATACATTGGGATGACGAAGGGAAACTTCAAACAAAGATTATACGCACACAGAAACACCTTCAGATACAAAAACAAGGCAAATACGGCACTCGCGACCCGAATATGGCAACTTAAAGAAGAAAATACACGCTTCACCATCAAATGGAAAGTAATTGAGAAAAAAACATCCTTCTCTCCAGCCATAAACAGATGTCCTCTATGTGACGCTGGAAAATACCACATTTCAAAGGCCATCATTGATACGAATACAGCCTGTTTGAATACCGCGATGAAATCTTTATGGGATGTATCCACAAGAGACAAGCTTTACTGATAAACTGGACTGACCGATTCACATAATGTCTAGCTACGCCCCCTACTTCCCATCATTACTAATATAAACTAATTCAAAAATACAAACAAACACCTAATCAGCCCATATACACATAAATTTCAAGAGCAAAAACGTCGACTTTCACACAACTATTTAATTTATTTATCAGTAATAACTGATCTAAAAATCCATTTAAACAACCTCAAACCTTTATTTTCCAACTAAGTTACCTCCCTTAGATCCAGCAATTTCTTTATTAATATTAAAATTACTCCGGGCTGTCTAAAAGAATTTTAACATTATTTCAACTAACGGTTTTTCCTTTAAGAACGCACACCTTGAAACCCAAAAACAATAACGGCTATTGATACAAATTTCTAAAATTGACTCACGGGAATTACATAGAAACTTTTTTTTATTTTTTATTTTTTTATTTATTTTTTATTTTTTATTTTTTATTTCTTATGTTTTAATTTCAAATTTTATTTTAATTTTAATTTAATTTTTATTGTATTAATTATTTTTATTATATTATTTTTTCCCCTTTAATCTTATATTATTATATCTTTCCAAATCTCCTCCGGTTTTAAATCTCAACAGTTCCATTACACTAAATTTAAATTTAAACAAACATACATAACACACTGAGCAAATAACGCGTCCCAACGAGAGTGTCATGTGACTTCACATTTCCAAAACAGATGACAACAGAAGCTGAAGAGAGCCGGATGGGTAAGACCTTCCGTGCTTGAAACCGACGGCACGTATGTTGTAATAATTTTTCTGTACCAAAATATATATATATATATATATATATATATATATATATATATATGCAAACATTATTAAATAACACGGAGAGTTTTTGCTTGATAAGACTTTTTTTTATTTTTTCAATTTTCCGAATTTAGTGTTTCGACTAAATTGCTGAATGCAAGTTCCATGTGTTTCTTGTTCCATTTTCTTTCTTCTTTTGCGACTATGTTCGATTTGGTTCGTCAAATCATCTTCGGGTGGTGTTAATTTTGGTTTCTTACAAAAAATATGTATTTACTGTTGAGTTTTTTAAAATTATAATAACGGCCAGTTGTTTACACCTTCAAATGAGCGTCTATAGTATTGAGATGTTACATGAGAGCATTATTACGTTCGAAGAGCGTGCAAGATTCAAAAGTTTGATTGCTTCACCGTTAAGAATTTGATTACGTTCTGAGCGCGTTCAAGATTCAAACGTATAATTTCTTAATGGCTGATAATTTGATAACGTTTATTGCTATGCTAGACACTTTAAAATATTATGACTAGTTTTGTAATTCACATTATTGATTGTGAGATGTTTAGTTTTTATGTAGAAGCCTTCAAGAATTGTTAATATTTTAGTGTTGGTATCGTGGTGTATTATTTTAGTGTTGTTAACTAGTATGTGTCTATATTGAGACGGGGCAGTCATGTTTTTTCAGGTGTTGGCAAATGGAGCTAGTATCAGAGAGATGTAAGATTAATCTTCGGGAAAGTGTTGTGTTTGTGAAACCGATGTAAGAATTATATGTGTGTATAATATATATATATATATATATATATATATATATATGTGTGTGTGTGTGTGTGTGTGTGTGTGTATATATATAGAGAGAGAGACAGAGATAGATAGTAAGAGAGAGAAAGAGCGAGAGAGATATTCATTTATACTCACAGGTATATATATATATATATATATATATATATATATATATGTGTGTGTGTGTGTGGGGGGGGTTATACATACACACATATATATGCGTATACATTTACCTACATAAATATGCGCGTACACACACACATATAATGTGTCACCTGCTTTGAAATGCAATAGAAATGACACCTGGCTTCGCGTCTAGATAAGGTTACCTCAATATTTAGATGACAACATTTAACCCAAACCCAACCCTAAAAGTGAGAATACATACAAAACAAACAAACAAAACAGCACAAGCCCTGTCCTATTTTCTTTACACTAAAATCTCATTAAAACAGTAAATGTTCAATAAATAAATAAATAAATAAATAAATAATAATAATAATAATAATAATAATAATAATAATAATAATAATAATAATAATAATAATAATAATAATAATAATATGCAAAGGACGGCAATGATCAAAACAGCTACAGTCTTAAGAAAAATCATTGAATGCGGACACCAACCCGCATAAGATTCGTAGGGTTACACGGAATCTACTACAGGTAGAAAACAAAACCACAGAAAGAACACATCGCAAACAAAGAAACAGAAAATGCAAGAAACATCACTTTTTAAGTCCCCCTCCAATAAATTACACCGGCCTAAACTTACACGACGGAAAAATAAATCAATGAAGAGAAATAGCAAGTATAACAATCATCTCCCCGTCCCCCTCCCCCAAAAAAGATTAATGATGAAAAAAATGGTACCAGCCTAGGCTAACACTACACAAAAAATTTGCATAGGGTCAAGGAGGATGAGAACACCGAGGAGGAACAGCACAAACCTGACCTGGAAGTGCAGAGACTGCTAGGAAAGATCCCAGCAGGCTTATTGCCACCCAAATCCCAGAGAAGACCAATGGTTCTTACCAGCGAGAAATCAATGGTAAACGGCTGTTTTGATATTGCAAGTTTATTTGCGGTGGTTATCGAAAAGAGGTGGAGAATACTGGAAACCTGGGGAGACTTGTTGTCACCCAGACTCCAAAGAATAGCACCTGCCACAATCCTATCCATAGTTTAACAAAAATGTTCTAATGCACGCCCTTTGGTTCGCTTTGGACATCCTTATGCAAGATATTCAAACCACCGCATCTATCTACTACTAACGAATACATCTTTCCCGGCCCTTCCCTCATATCTCATTTCCCAACCATGTCATCTACCTAAGCTGCCGACCCCAACGTCCTGGTATGGCATAGAGCTGCATGCGGTGGTGGAAGTTTGGTAGAAGTCTGAAATCATCTGTTAGTTATCGCTATTTCCACCTCCACTCTTGCCCAGTGTGGTCGTATATATCTATTGGTCAAACTATTGCTTACAGGATATTAGTTTACGACATATATACACCTACAGAACACATTCACCTACAAACCAATCATAGACAAAGATGATGTATGGTTTCGTAATAAAATAACACGACGTTGGTTGACATGCCGAAAAAATAAGACGCAACCTTTGAAATGTATATTTAGTTGATTTATTTTAATTAGTTTTATAAAATTATGTCATTATTTTTCATGACATATTACCCAATTTATGGTTATTTTATGCCAAATTATTTAATGGAAATTATGTAAATACGCACTCGTCGAAAGTGACGAGAAATTTTTCCTGGGAACATAAATATGCTTGTTTTTTGTTTTAAGTCATAGAGATATTATTAATATTTAGACTTCGTCATCGGATGACGTGTCATATGATAACCTGGACATCTTCTATTTAACCAATAGATGAATCGTTAACAGACACTAACACCTACTAGCACTCTAGGTTAGAACAGACCTGGGAGTATTGACAACTAATGAGTTACTACATCCTCCCAAACTGATGTTTCAAACCGGATCTACTGGGTTTGGGTATATTAAGTTTGAGTAGTTTATATGTTTATTAAATAGCGTAGAAATAAACATGAAATTAAACATGAAAAAAAACGTAGTAATGGCTTGTAAAGATAGATTTCTGGATGGTGTGGTATAATGGCTGTGAGACGAACACCTTGCCCAAAGATATCGGGCGGATACCAGAATACTTTTCCTCAAATTAAAGCAAGTAGATGTATTTGCTTATCTATCGCTTTTTGCTCTCCGTGGCCTGCAGGGTTGGCAGGAGATAAATACAGGGGAATAGTACAAGCATTCCATGTCTATCATTTCCGGATTCATTGCTAAACTTGTTTGGTTAAAAACTGAACCAAAGTTGTTTTTCGTGTAAACCCGTTTGGAGTTATTTAATACCCAAGAAAACTACCTATTTAAAACGATTCATTGTATTCAACACATTGAACACGGGTTGCTTCTTTACCCATAGATGGTTAGAAAGTTTCGTGTTTATACTTTTCCTAATAATATTAGTGCGTATAATGATCACAATAAATACATGTGAATTTTAACTTGTCATAGCAAACTCCACAATCAACCACTGCATCCATTACACCAATCTGTTAGGTGCACATACTAAAATAATATGCAGGGCTAAGTTATCTATTTGACACCCCAAAAAGGAGAGTGATCTGTGTTTGGAGTAAGGTCGGCCATGACAGTCGGAGGTGAACAAAAAGTGTCTCGAAAAACTCAAACTTCATCATTTCGCATCAACGGCTTCTAAATTATCATTCAGCATGTACATTTGTTTAATAAATGTAGTAAAGTCCATACTTCGTCCATTGATCATTTTAGTCTGTTATTAAATCGAAAACTGCGTTTATTTTTAAACTTATTGGAATCACACGTCAATTTACTGACAATACTCCTCTCTAGTCAAGGTATATTCACCTTTCCAGAAGCTGTACCAGATTAATCCCCGCCTATACTATCAACTAGGGAGGGCCTGCGGACGAGTGGTTATAGCACTTGTCTTTGGGACAACCCGGGTTCGATCCCTCTCACGGGTCTGAAAACTCCCTCTGTCCACCCAGCAGTAAATGGGTACCTGACTAAAACCCAGGGAAGGTTCAAGGCAGTGCCCTAGACACGGTGATTCTTAACAAATCACCGCCGCTACGGCCATGGGCAGTGTGCGATGTCGGCAACGACACTCGTGCGCGTCCAGGCTATGCGACCTTTACTTTTACCTTGACCTTTATACTATCAAACAGTCACTATGATCTGATGTTCTTCTCATTTACGAAATGTTTCTGAACTCAATCTCAATAAATTACTGAGCTTATCGTCTCCCATTATTAAAAAGAATCCACTTTTCATGGCTCGTAAAAATATAATCGAAGTTTTCATTGATTTTTCTATTTCTAGTCAGCTTTCCTAAGTTGCTTGGAATCACTGGCAATTTTTTGAATCGCTAGGCGTAAATCTGCATCGACAGTAGCGTTTGATTCCACGTTGTCAAATATAGATTACCGCCCACAACCCTTTTTGTTTTTTAAAGCCTGTCATCAATATTGACAGAACCTTTTATACCGATCTTATAGTGCATGTCTATCCGTCTTATTATCTGTAACTGGCGTTTTGACGTCAAGAAAATCGGATACTACATATATATATATATATATATATATATATATATATATATATATATATATATGTATGTATGTATGTATATATATATTCATATATTTGTAAACATTTGTAACAAATGGATATATTTGTAAACAAATGAATATATTTAAAATGATATCATTTATTCCACTCTTTTTTATTCTATTTCTTACTCTCTTTTCTCTCTCTCTTCATATATATATATATATATATATATATATATATATATATATATATATATATATATATAGTTATCTTGTCAGTTTATAAAAGTCAGACCTAAATAGCTATGCATCGGCTAAATTGATATTTATTTAACCAGCTGATTATGTTTGAAATATATCACCCAGTGTTCTGCCAAGAAAAATTGTCATGCCAACGATTTTCGTTTCTCGTATATTCAATCCGCCCCAATAAACCATCTATGTAGAATTCACTGCGTTAAATTCATCGTCTGTTACAAATGGAAAATTTAAAATGATGTCTTAATCTGCAGGGTAAGTATTTCTTGATATATTTTGATCTATTCATTAACATGACTACATTTTAGGAATTATATATAATAACTTTTCAAGCTTAATTATTAACAATTTCCTGAATATTGTTGGCTATAAATTTTCAAAACTTACACACATAATATATTTTAGTGGGTTATAAATAGTTATTGCTCGCATTTACCCCGTGTTTTATCGTATTTACCGCGTATATTTATTGCTCGCAATTTGAAGGACATTTTGAACGTTTCCTACTGTCATTTGGATATAAATTAAATGCTGGTCCTTTATTCGTTAACGAGCGAAATTAAATGAATTCGATGCATTTAAACTGTCGAAATTCAATTCTTATCAGTTACATTGCACCTTGCTATTACTGACCATTACTGTATTATTTAAATTAACATTTTAAAAAATATACATTTAAAAAAAGTTGTTATTCATTAAAAACAAATAGCTTAGAAAGACGAACCTAAAATTTAATGTATTATCATGATCATATAGATTAATAAGGCGATACAATATTACAATAATACGTGAGCGTTTATAGAGAGAGGAGGGGCTGTAGGTAAGATATACATGTTCCGTGAAATAAAGATGAAAACAATCAGAAATAAATATAAACCCGGGAACGATTAAAAAAATATGCTTGCAATTCTTTCTATAATTATTTTCGATTAATAATAAAACTATGATTAAATAACCTACGTGTACAGTACATCAAATTGGGAGAGTGAGCCAACAAATAACAAAAGAATTATTCGTTTTCATGCTTTTTAATCACTCGTTACTAATAGAATACAGTAACTAATAACTGTATTGTGTGTGTCTCACATCTACGTTACTAATTTGTTAACCTCATTTTTAAAGTTTTTTAACTTAATTTGTACACGCAAAAAACAGTTTCAGCTGTTTTTGCAAGTATTTAAAATGTCGAATAGAAAGTCATCTCTCGTCTAAAAAGAGCAACTTCTTTCCTAAACGTAAGAACAAGTTCTTTCCTACACATAATATCCATTTTATTCTGTCGAATAATTTAAAATGTCGAATAGAAAGTCATCTCTCATCTAAAAAGAACAACTTCATTGCTAAACTTTATATACACTTTATTCTGTCGATTCATGTGAAATGTCGAATAGAAAGTCATCTCTCGTCTAAAAAGAACAACTTCATTGCTAAACTTTATATACACTTTATTCTGTCGATTCATGTGAAATGTCGAATAGAAAGTCATCTCTTGTCTAAAAAGAACAACTTCATTGCTAAACGTTATATACACTTTATTCTGTCGATTCATGTGAAATGTCGAATAGAAAGTCATCTTTCGTCTAAAAAGAACAACTTCATTGCTAAACGTTATATACATTTGATTCTGTCGATTCATGTGAAATGTCGAATAGAAAGTCATCTCTCGTCTAAAAAGAACAACTTCATTCCTGAACATTTTATTCTGTTGATTCATGTGAAATGTCGAATAGAAAGTCATTTTTCGTCTAAAAAGAACAACTTCATCCCTAAACGTTATATACATTTGATTCTGTCGATTCATGTGAAATGTCGAATAGAAAGTGAATTCTGGTTTAACAACGAATACATTTTATTGGGGAACTTAAACTACTGAGCAGTGCTTCCGAGAAGCAATACGATGCATCCAAACAAGAATAGTTTAAAAGAAAAAGAAACAATGTTTAATACTCGGAAAAGCAGTAAACAGACCTACTTTACAATCACACGTTGACAAGTGAGTATCGTCCGCTTGAAACGAGCTGGCTTAATCAACTCGCTATCGCTTTCTAATTTATTCTCTATTCACTACTTGAAATCATTGAAACGAAATTAATTCATGAGAAAAGATAGGAAAATTAATCGATGAAAATACAAAACTAATGGCTAAGGAAAAGAAGACAAAATTAATATATTAGGAAAGACCAAACACATCGATGAGAAGACAAAACTAATCGAAAATAAAAAGGCAAAACAAACCGATAATAAAATTAGACAAAACTAATGTTATTGCTATCTCAGAGTTGAGCGCATCCTTTCCCTCGGTCTCCCTCCTAATACTACAAAGTGTGCCAAACCCACGTACGTTCGCTTATATTATATAGATGAAAACCTTTAAATACTTATTCGTTTTATTTTCTAAAGACATTGCCACTTTTGTCATACATATATGTTGGTGTAATCAGGGAGTGGGCAGTAAGCGAAACGTAGTTTAACGTAATTAGTACGTGGCTTTTACGATTACAATACTACAAAGATAAGACTCTCTAAACAAGTGGTGTGGCTGTATACTTCTCTATATATAGGGGTAATACTTAAACGGTAAAAAAATTTTCTTCTGAAATTTGCGAAACAATTCAAGTAACTGTAGTCGCATGTTGGATATTGCAATGTTTATTTGTTCTTACTACTTTCGCTTCCGCAAAAATATTCAGAATAATGAATCAGATTGACAACAGGTTTAAAATAAAGCAGGTCAGATCATCCAACCTTATTGCAGTTTTCTCTTAGAAGCATGCACGTAGAACACCTAAATTTAAATAACTACAAAAATAGATTTTCAAGTGCAAGTTTAAATTGATTGTACTCAGATAATTCCGGGCAACGTCCGATCGGATTTGCTTTTATATGCATATATATATATATATATATATATATATATATATATATATATATATATATATATATATACGATCAGTATGCTTTGTCGATTAAAGGAGGGAGGGTGGTTGTCTTGGGCAAAAGAGACACTCGCTGTAGCGAATGCTTTTGTTTAAATTATAACCGGGTGGGAGTTGGGGTACATAAGTAATGCTCAGTGGTTCGGAACGTCTTAGTTTCGCTCTACCCGGTTCTGTGTACATTTTTTATGTTGAGTTAATCATTTGGATTTCGTTTTGAAGAAGACAAAGAAAAGAAAAAAAGAAAGAAAAAGAAGTCAGTGCTCTCGGCAGGTGCGATCAAGCCGTTGCCTTATTTGCCTCCCACCCTCTCACACACATGGAGATGTCATTCTGTTGAGTTGATTGTCGTTACTTTAGGTTGGTCGTTTATAAATAATGTAACGTAATGGGGTGACCGAAAAATCGGAAGAAGAAGAAGAAACAGAAGAAGAAGAAGAAGAACGAAAAGGAAACAGAAGAAGAAGAAGAAGAAGAAGAAGAAGAAGAAGAAGAAGAAGAAGAAGAAGAAGAAGAAGAAGAAGAAGAAGAACGAAAAGGAAACAGAAGTTGTCACATCAGAATTTTTTATTTGGTCCAGTGAGTCTGTTTTCCGGTATATCGACTTTTTCTCGGCTATTTAATGTTGAAACAAAATGTTACATTTTTATTTACGGCAATCAATACTTTTGGGATGAAGTGTAGACATCCACAGACATAAAAGAAGTACTCAGACAGCCCACAAAAAGATTAATACCTGTTTTAATTTTTCGCCTGCCTTCGTCGATGGTCAGAACTCGGAGTTGGACGAAGCAATAGTAAAAGTTTTAAACAGCAATATTTTATACCAATTAACATTTTTGTGTCTTTCGGATATGCATACCATATATCACTATTTAATTTTCGGATATGCCATATATCACTATTTGATTTTCGGATATGCATACCATATATCACTATTTAATTTTCGGATATGCCATATATCACTATTTAATTTTCGGATATGCATACCATATATCACTATTTAATTTTCGGATATGCATACCATATATCACTATTTAAGTATGACACTGTCGTAAGAAGCATTAGAATTCTTAGAGTTTTAGAGGAAATATATATTTAATTATGAAGGTGAACTTATTCAGCCTCAAATCGTCGCAAACCTCGAGATTCCACTTTCCGCTGTTAACTGCGTAATTTTCAATTTCGCCAGCGAGAGAAAATAATAATATTATCTTGCCAAATTTCAGCACGACCCTCTAAGAACAGTCTTCATTATTAATGGCAATAAGGGTGTATATTTACACCTTTCCTGTCCGTGTTGTTCTCCAGATTAAATCTTACTTCCGGGCTGATTGACAGCAGATGGTCTGAGAAGTATCTAGAACACCATGTGAAAAATAGACAGTTAGTTTGCATAACCACGTGACGTAAGAGAGATTTGAGGATTTGTGTACAACAGATTTACTTTCATAAACTAAGCCACGCGTCATGTGAGATTCATTCTATAAAGATTGTTCAGATGTCACTCCTAGTTACGAATTTATTTTCATCGTTTTTTCATTTTAGTTAAATAGAATTTCTTAAAGACAGTGTGATAATGATACAAGCATTACCGAGCACCGTCACCAATGAGACAGGCGGCAGGCACACACTCTGTTTTGCGAGATTGTTCCTTTACATTACAAGATCCAACAACACCAGAAGTTTTCACTGCCAATGGAGTAAAAAAGATACATCTGTCCGCTAAAGAATAATATTCTGAGGGGGAAATAACTTATGTAATCTCGTGTGACGTTGCATTGAATCTCATGGAAAAAGAAGTTACTCTAACTTAACATATATGTGGGTATCTAAATACTTCAGGGAGCTGCCCCCATGTCTTGTATAGTCTCTGATTGCTATTGACCTCGAGACTCTAAAACTACTAGGCTGGTGTCTTACCTGATGGGAGAAGACCGTCTTTAGAGTGATGGTATCACGATAAAAACACCAGTTTCTGGTTAGCCATGTAACTAGTTATGGGGTAGACCTTTTTTTGTCAGCCAGTTAAGTCACCCCTTCCATCTTTATTGACCTCTTGAATTACTTATTTTTTTAGCTTGCCTCTTTGGAGTCCAGGGGATTGAATATTGGTCATTGGGTCTTTTTCAGGCTTGTTTTGTCTTGAAGTAATTCTACCCCTTTCTCCCTTTTAATTATTGTGCCTTCTACACAGCCACACAACACACATCTTAATATTTCCTATGGTAATATCAGAGATCACAGGTCAAACTTTCTGATGTTCAGTTCTTTCTATTGGGCAAACCTCCTCACATCCTTGCTCCTTGAAGACTAATCTGGATGCTTCTATTGATTGCAACGATCTACATGTGGATGGTTATTTGCCTCTTGTCCGCTTAGACTCTTCCACGCATTTGAATGGTCTTGCTCTTTTTCTTCGCAAAGATCTCCCCATTGCACGTGTCCCCAGTCTTGACGCTCATGGGTGTCTTTTTCTCATTCTGAGGTTGTCTTTGCTGCATTCCACTTTCCTATTTGTTCTTTTTGTAACGTCCCCCTTTCTGACAATGACTGCTCTGTTGTTGATGTTATATCTCGGAATATTACAACTGCATCCGTCAAGCTTCATCTTTGTTTTTAGTGACTTCAATGCTCATCATTCTGACTGTTTCTCTCGCTCTAACCGCATCGATCTAGCAGGTAAAATATGTCTGAACTTTTCTTTGTATCATGACTTGTCCGAAATTGTCACCTTGTCCACACGCTGTCCCAATACTGATCTTTATCAACCATCCTTACTTGATATTTTTCTCACTACACTGATCATTGATCATGCTGTTGATGTTGATTTTTCGGTGAAGTCTTCTATTGATCGTCCTTCTATAGAAAGACGTTTACCTACAGAAAGGCTGGAAGGGGTGGGTTTTGAAGATTCTTATGTCACGTTCCATGGGGTGCTTCTTTGGTTTGCCTTCAAATGATGTTGTTAGGGAGGTTACTGACGGGCTTCTTGTTGGAATTGACACCTTCATATCCCATCGTAAGTTTCAAAGCAAACATCATTCTCCTCGCTGGTTTTCATCTGTTTCTGCTTCTGCAATTGCCCATCGTAACCATTACTTCAATCAGAATCGTCGGGATGTTTCTGAGGCTTCTGGACAATCCTACACAAGAGCTGGCCATGCCTGCAAGAGAGCAATCTCTGAGGCTAAGCTTAGCTAGTCTCAAAGGTTTCGTGACTCTATTTCATCTAAAAAAGAATCTACAATAGTGTTATTAATAGTGTCAAGTCTGCTATTCCTCCTCTTATTAATGGTCTTTACGTTATTTCATCTTCTAAGGATAAGGCCGATCTCTTTGCTTGTCTTTTTTTTCTGACAATTCTTCTCTTTATGACTCTGGTGCTGCTCTTCTAAATTTTTGTTGAAAACTGATCAGTCTTTTGATTATGTTATTATCACCTCAAAGATGGTTGCTAAGATTCTTTCTAATGTTGACCAGTAGAAGGCTTCCGGTCCTGATTCAATTCCTGTTGTCGTTTTCAAACGTAGTACTCCTGAACTTTCTTCTATCATCTTGAAATTATTCAATCTTTGTTTGTCTCAGTCTGGTTTCTCTTTTTGTTGGAAAAAGTGCTCTGCGGTCCCTACTTTTAGAAATGCTGGTGATCGGTCTGAGCTACCTAAGTACCGTCCTGTTAGTCTCCTCTCGTTTATTAGCAATGTTTTGGAAAGGTTGGTCAACGGCAAGCTTGTTCATTTTCTGGAAAGTCTGGTCCTCTTTAATGTTGTTCAGTATGGCTCTCGTTGTTTGCTGTCAACTGCTGATCTATTAACTGTTGTAACCAAGCGGATCCGTCGGTTTATGGATAATTCAAGAGGAGGTAGGGCCATTGTGCTTGATAGGTCGAAGGCGTTCTACAAAGTGTGACATTCTGGTCTTCTGCGTACACCTCAGTGTTATTAGATTGGTTCTTGTCATTATTAGGTATCTTTTTTTCTGATCGAAGCTTGCGAGTAACTTTGGATGGTGCCAAACTTTTCCTATCAATTCTGCTGTTTCTCAGCGCTCTATTCTAGGCCCAACACTAAATTAACATCTGTGTTGAATATACCATTCTCTATACTAGTGTTGCTCCTTGCCACTCTACTTCGGATCAGTTGAAATATGCAGCTGATCTAGAAGTTGACCTGGGTTCAGTTGTGGATTTTTCTTTTGATTTTAATTCATTAATAAATTAAATTGCCAAAAACTTCAGTGTGTTTTTAAATAAAGGAACTACATGCACCCCTCCCCAATCCCCTGAAAAATTAATGTCCGATCTAAAAGTTTAAGTTAAAAGCAAAATGAAGACAGTGAAAGATCATTGATAGGACCACCCACGCGTTATCTGTATCCATGGCTTCAAGACGATTAACATCAACTTGGCTTATCTCGTAATTCCCATTAATCCCAAATCAGATTTCTATCAAATTAGCCCCACCCCTGCGTTGCACGAACCCCCCCCCCCTGACAGCTCCAGTTTTAGAGCTAATTGTCGTCGTCGTCCTAATTCCACCGGTCGACCCTTCTTGTCAGAGCCGTCCCTTTTTTAGGATATCAGCCATGTCCTCTGTTTCTCGTAAGTCAGTCAAGCGTCCCGCCAAGCGACGCCACTGAGAAGCGAAGGGCAAATTCAATGATATGTTAGTTTGCCAAGAAAGAAAAAAGAAACATCTTAGGACCTCCCACTCACATCCAAATCGACCCCCCCTCCGTTTCGGCTGTCTAGCATGAGAAGAGAAGTCAGTTTTAATGGACTTGGTTTCTTGTAAACTAACGAAAGAGAAGAGAGAAATAAAATAATTAAAAGAAAACAGATACTGAAAAGAAAGTAAAGAAGGTTACCTCGTCTATAAGGGAGAAGAGGGTGTCGCTTACCCGCCTCCTAGGTCGTCAACGCTACACGTTGAAGACGGGTAAGGAGGAGGAAAGGTTACGGGTTGTGTGGATGGTCCTATCCGGCAAGGTCCCGTACCAAGTCGGACGCCGCCTAGGAACTAAGCAGAACGATATCAATATTAAAATACTGATAGGACTGCGTGTGTTTCATGCTTGGGCGAAGAAAATGCCTTTAGTCTAACAACTAAAATAACATAATGTCCATACACAGACGCAAGTGGACAAGAGACGGGAATCTGTTGGTTGTGGGCAGGGGCAGAGGCTTGGGAAGCTAGGTGGATGAAGACGAAACCGATGCAAGTGTCTGTCTTAACCCTGTAAATAAAAAGTTGACGCACAAGTGTCATTAGTTTTAGTGCTTTTTGATTTTGTGCCCCCTTTTTTTAAAGGACACAGTCAACCCTCTTTTTTATCTAGCTTTGAAATACGACCAACGCATAGAGAGAGAGAGAGAACGAGAGAGAGGGGAGAGAGAGGGGGGGAAGAGAGGGAGAGAGATGGAGAGAGATAGAGAGGGGGAGGAAGAGAGAGAGAGAGAGGGGGGAGAGAGAATCACACACAAACAGTTTGTTTCGCTATATCACAGCTCTACAATCTGGCTAGACAAGCAAGTACTTGTAACCCCAGATTTTAAGACAACAGGCAGACGTCTTATCCGTAACACTATTCGTGAGTGAAATCTAAATGTTTTTGTTAAATATTTTCAACAGCCGGGAGGGCACTAATCTGTTAGTAAGATAGACCTAAATAAAATAAATATTTTAACAAACGGTGGACGGTAAAATGTTACCGGAAAAATGTCACGGTAAAAGTAGCACAGATATAAATGACACAGGTATAATTGGCACAATTTATAAATAGGCAAAAATGGCACAAAGCATTAATAATTCAGTAACGGAAAATTAGGACGTTCGAAATCGTCAGGGCGAAGTTCCTTCCCCTTATCCCTTATAGTTTTATCTAGGGGCTAGGACCCCTCGCGAATATTTTTAAATATTTTTTTTGCTTTCAGGCAAAAAATCACTTTCTCTTACTTTTGACGACTAGACTCGCTTTCCATATGTTTTAAGTAGGGGCTAAACCCCTCACCAGTTTTAATATATTTCTTGCGGTATTAATACAGATGCGGTGTATCGAGTACTCCACCGTTCAAACGAAAATCAGATTCTAGTTTTTGTAAGTGATTACCCTGAAATCTTGAGAGGGGGTAATATAGCTGAGAGTCCTCATCTACTTTTAAATGTATATATAATTCTTTTTTAATGAAAATAACTTCAAACTGTTTCTTTTAATTTTATCAAAAAATTTGATAAACTCATTGTTAGATTTTCATCTTTATTTATCCACTTGTGCTATTTTTAACTGGGCTATTTTTACCTAAATTCATTTGCAAATATCATTATACACATACACACACACACACACACACACACACACACACATATATATATATATATATATATATATATAGATAGATAGATATATATATATATATATATATATATGCGTGTGTATCTGTGTCTGTGTCTATGTTTGTTCATTAAAGTTCAGTTTGGTGTTAGTAGAGAGAGAGAAAGAAAGAGAAGAACTTTGCTGTAGTTTTATTTCAACAAGTTCTAACTGTGAATGTTTTACAGGGGGCAGGAAACATATCTATACAGTAAGGATTGGATAGCAACATCTCTTCTGTGTGAGAAAGGCTGCGAGGACAAGAAAAATCATCTCTCACTGGATTGTGAAGTCGATTTTGCACTCTGTCAAGACACGAAAGAGTGCTCCGAGCGACACCTCTCCAGATATGACAGCAGCACTCAATCTTTAAACGTATCTGGCTCTCGTACATGTAGAACATTGCCCCATGAGTGAGATATTCTCTGGAACGGTAGAATAATGCAACGATGTTTTCCAGCAAAATATTTTAGTCATTAAACACTAACGAAGCAAGATTCCCTCGATTTCAATTTCTACTTAAGGCCTCTTTAACTCAGCCGTTAGATTTAAGATATTATCAAAATCATTAAAATTATAATTAGCGATTATGGACATAAGGATTTGTATCATTATATTTTATTTTAATCTTCGTAAGATATAATAAATGTGGTGCAAACCGGTACGGGTATCATGCTAATACACATACACACACATATATATATATATATATATATATATATATATATATATATATATATATATATATATATATATATATATATATATATATATATATATATATATAAAGAGGGTTTCTATACGTTAATTTATATATACAATTTGTTTTACATTAAGTGTCTTTACTTCAATATAAGAATACTAAATAATAATAATTATTCTAAATGATAATAATAATAATAATAATAATAATAATAATAATAATAATAATAATAATAATAATAATGATAATAATAATAATAATAATAATAATAATAGAAGTAGAGAGATTTAGTATTTTTGGTTATGCAATATGAATTCCTTAAAAGATATCTCACAGCATATAAAGTTTCGAATGAAATCAAATTAGAATAATTAGTGGAAGTTTTTGTGACTCAACGGGTCATAAGTACGTTTACTATACACATACTATGTATATATATATATATATATATATATATATATATATATATATATATATAAAGTAAGTTTGTTTTTTGCTTTAGATCTGAGTATTCATTTGTTGATGAAATTCAGACTTTTCGTTCGTATTTACAATGAAAAAACGGCTGTACTTTTTTAAAGATATGAACCAATTTCGCTGTTTATGCGGTCTTATTCGTTTTTGTCGGAAAATATCTCAATTTCTGTATATAATTCACACACGACATTTACCCAATTGTAGCCTAATTCTTGAGCTTGTCACTAATTCAGTTTTCATCTAAACTTGGTGCGGTTTTTGACATTAGAATTTACTCGTCCCAAGTCTTTTTTGAACATTAAGAAATTAAAATTTGGTAACGTAGAGAAAACGTTATTCAAAATATGTGTGGTCATCAATGTCTTAGATAACGCCCCTCGTTGACTATAATCACCTTTTTTATCTAAAATAAATATTTATTTTGTTTATACCAAAAATGTAACAAAAAACACAAAGAATCTAACAATATCTCGAAAGGAGTTTAAGATATGGAAAAGTTGAGCAGCTTAAAAATGCATATTGAGTAACTCTCCTAATGCATTTTCACTCGACAAAACTTTTAAATTATAAATATAATTTAATGATAGAATAATATAAAGATAGAACTCGATGAGCTGTTTCGAAATATGTTAGTATTAATACGATTGGGGTCATAGAAATCGAGTTGTGTGACTTTTAGTAGAAACAGTTTTTTTCTGGAAAAAAGGCCCAAATAGGCTAAATTGGTAACTGAAGCCACCCTTTTAGAAAAGATAAAGACAAAATATGCCAAATTTAAAATTCTCTTTATTAATGAAGAAAGTTTGGCTATATTAAAAATACAAACTATTGAGTATGTTGAAGATGTTAACTCTCGATTCTTTGATACACCAGAGGGGCGCCCGGAAACTTTCCAGAAACTTTCAATTCTTTTGTACACGAGAGGCGCGTCCGGTAACTTTCGATGCTTTTGCACACAAGAGGCGCGTCCAAAAACTTTCGATTTTTTTGTACCCCAAAGGCGCAACTGTATACTATCGTTTTTTGTACAACAGAGGCGCGTCCGGAAACTTTCGGTTAAACTTTCGATTCTTTTGTACAAAAGACGCGCGTCTCTGAACTTTCGATTCTTTTGTACACTAGAGCACCTCTAGTGTACAAAAGAATCTTTTTTGTACACCAGAGCCGCGTCCAGAAACTCTCGATTCTTTAATACTTCAGAAGCGGTTCTGTAAACCTTTGATTCTTTTGTACACTTTTGAAATAAAAGAAGATTTAATATTAAATCCTACTTGTTGCACAGAACAATTTAAATATTTGGGTTCAACACCAACTAATTTTATTAAATACTATGATACTTATTCAGAAAATACTGAGCATCAGTTAACTCATCGAAATTTTATTCTCTAATGATTTCAAATATCTCGTCATCACAATAAATACATTTGTGATTAATAATGAATGAGACCAAGTGATCAATTGTGATATTATGAACTTCAGTTCTAAAAAGCAGCAAATATATGGAACAAATTTTACATCAAAAGCTGCCATTCTTCATGAGAAAGCCTCATCTATGGCAGGTCATTATACTTGTCCAGTCAAAAATGGCACTGAAAATTAGGATGAAATTAGTGACATTATCAAGAAAAAATACAGTAAATTTCCTCCCAAATTACCTAACGTGGTTTTATATAAACTTAAAATCGAAAATACATTCTAATATTTATTCTTAAAATAATATTTATACTAAGTCAATGATAATATAATTTTACTGAAATAAAAATATTAGAATTTATTCTGAAATTTTAAGAATGATTTTTCAAATATAGAATTTATTAATATTTTTTAATAATTTTCTTAACTTAATAGAAACTCTGAAAATTAAATTTTATTTTGGAATTAATTATTGATTGTGAAATAATTAACTTATTTTTTGGAAACTTATTTTGATTTTTTTCTAAAAAAAGTTATAATTTTTAAAACTTATTTGAAACCCAGAAATTGAAATTTATTCTTATTATTCTGAAACTTATTTTGAAAATCAAAGCTTTCTGCATTTATTGAATATTTAAAATTCAATATCTAACATATTTTTATCTTATTTTACTTCATTCTGAAAATTACAATTCTAAAATAGAATTTATACTGAAGGCAATATTAAAGGACTTATAATATTTAAATTTATTCTGAAATAATATGAACTTTTTTTAACTTATTTGAAACTCAGAAATTTAAATTTATTCTTATTATTCTGAAACCGGTTCTGATTTTTTTAAATAAGACATTTGATGAATTTATTAATTTGAATTAATTTATTAATTGAATTAATTTTTTCAGCGGATAAGAAGTAATAAATCTAAAGCTAGTTCACGAGTGAATTAGATGCTTTGCTTATAGTGATGGCATAATGAGTATTGGTTTAACTGAATTCTTACTAACATTTCCACAAACTAAAAGTCTATGTGACTCTAGGTAAACCTGGTCACTGGTGCTTACGGGTCTTATTATTTGTTCCTTTTTAAAATTATAATAAAAATATACATTGTACATTATCAAACTGCAATACCTTAAAAAGTGGACTAGACTGAAAAATGCGAACGCATGTGTATTAATATTCTTAAATATAAACCTGGCCAAGTACAGGACAAGTGGAATTAACTCTATAATATTGAAGATGAAATTGAGATTTGAAGAATTAAATGTAGAATAAAATTAGAAATGTGAAAAGAATAATAAACAATAATGAATTAGATGATTCATTAAATTAAGTTTTATTTGCCTGAATCATTATTCAAAATGTGAAGAATTCATAAGCGATTGCCCTTTACCATATTACCTCGAGTGGAGTGGATTCTGTGGCTGACTCTTCTCCGCTATGGAATCTGCCTGTATTTAACCATGTATCCATACTGCACAAGTGAGGACATTTTGATTTTGTTAGTGTTATATGTAAAGCACGTGCTTTTTTTAAATTTTAATCATAAAAAAATTAAACCAAAGTTTGACATAATTTACTTACTTTCAACTCTTCCTAATAGTTAACTCTCTCTAATTGTCAGCACCATTTTGTTTCAACTTCTATTTTTAAAAAAACTTTTATTAATTCTTAGTAATATTTGCATTTCTTTCAAGTGACAAAACATTTCAAAATGTTCAAAATCAGTTAGACTTACTTGCTCATTTGCCTAAGTAATTACTTTTTCTGTTTACTTGAGGTGACTATTTAGACGAAATTTGACTGTATATTTAAAGAAACACTATTTAGGTGATTTATGTGATTCTTGTGTTAATCAAAATACCAATATCAAAGAAAGAGCCAAGAATAACTATTGCATATATCTGCCATTTTGTGACTAAATGTGATGTGTACATTTAATTCTTCAAATCTCAATTCCAGCTTCAATATTTTAAGAGTACCTTCCAGTTGTCCTATACTTTGCCAGGTTTATATTTAAGAATATTAATACACATGCGTACGCATTTCTCAGTCTAGTATATATATATATATATATATATATATATATATATATATATATATATATATTTATATATATATATATAGTCATCCACATACATGCTGTTTCGCTGTATCACAGCTCATCAGTGCGGCTAGACCAGTTAGTACCTAAAGCCTGGATTGAAAGTAACCCGTCGAGCTGATGGTCAGCGATCCTCCCTCTGCGCTATCATACGACACTGACTGAATGTAAGTAATATCTCAATGTAAACATTGCAACTGCCAGGAGCTCGAATTAGTTTCACCTAATGAGCTATATATATATATATATATATATATATATATATATATATATATATATATATATATATATATATATATTCCATGATAAATGCCAGTATACTGATATCATATGCCCTTAATAGGGTTAAGATGAAAATTCATATACACTAAATGTACAAAAGCAAGGAAATTCCCAATTTTTTACACTTTTATTGTCATTCATTAAGGGTATGACTACATATCAACCAAACCATTTCATTATCACATCAATACAGTATAAATCTCTATGCATGAGTGGATGAAGTGTGTGAGGTGCGCTGAAGAAAAATTCCTACCAGTAAAATACATAGCCCTGTTGTGCTCGCATACCCATAATGACAATAAAAGTGTAAAGATTTGGGAATTTCCTTGCTTTTGTACATTTAGTATATACGAATTTTCAGCTTAACCCTATTAAGGACATATGATTTCAGTATACTGGCATTTTTCATGGAATGTCACTTCTTTTGTAAAGGCTATGCCTTAATACAATGGTCATTTTAAAACTTTTTGGAATTTTCTGGAAACCTAAGGTATATGGTAAAGTGAAATTAAAATGCCATCAACTAGACCCTAGAACCTCTATCCCTGGCAAAAATCAGCGGAATCCATCAAATAGTTGATGAGATACAGGGTGGCACATACGTACGTACACACAGATAACACAAAATCATACCTGACCTTTCTGGATCTCTGGGTGGCCTTGACTAATGATGCTGAAATTCTACACACTTATAGAACCTATCAAATAACAATTTTGTGCAAAGTTTTAACTAATTTGGTTTGTTTGTTTTTGAGTTATGATTGATCAAAGAAATGAGATTTCTAGCATAGGCCGTTTTGTAGTCTATTAAAGGATAGAGCGCTCTCACGCCTCCCTTGATATATATATATATATATATATATATATATATATATATATATATATATATCAAGCACGGCGGAATTTTTGTTAATCTAGAAATAGCTTTGGTTAATGAGTTTGCTCAAGTCCTCAATCAGCCATCACCACTGAAAATCATCACGATCAAAGGGAAGAAAATATCCGGGTATGAAGTAGCGGGTCGATGGCGAGCACAGACCGCCATACAACACAAGAAGCGACTAATTCACTCGCTCTAGTTGACAATGTGCGTCCGCTGTCTTGTTCTTCCGGAAGAAGCAGAAGCAGGCCATCTGTGTTCACAACTTCCTTTATTTGTAGACGAAGGTTTGTAACATCACAGCAAACAAAGTTTATTTATTTATTGTTACAACTTATTTGTGTTTCTGTTAGTTTCCCTTTTTTCTGATTTTTCCTCTCTTTTTTATTTTTGTTGTGGAGACCAGAATAAAGAGGGAATTATCACCGTGCCTGAAATCCGTACAGCAAATAGACCACACAGAAGATTACACGGCGACCCAATCACACGCCTTACGCACGAAGACACACACTCTTGTGAATATCCAGTTGTCATCTACCTGTTTATTTCAGTGATAGGACAGAACCCCACCGGACAAAAGCCCACCGGACAAAAACCACCAAAGTAATTCAAGTACGGATAAAAGCCTACCAACGTAAAAAAAATTATTTTTTTAAATTTAAAAAAAAAATGTTTGTATTTAAAAACATTTTTTTTAACATGATTCACCCCAAACAAAGCAGGCCACAACTGTAAACGTAAGGGGCTACTGAGAAAAAGGAAAAGGGGAGAAGGATTGGTGGTTCAGCTTAAATTGAGATCTGAGCAGCGAGATGTCTGTTCACATTAGTTTTAAATTTCTGCATGTCAGTACTGTCGGGGAAACAGGGGGCAGGGAGGAAGTTCCAGAGGCCAGCAGCACGAGGAAAGAAGCTATTTGAGTAGAATGCTCTCCGGCATCTGGGGACCTCCACAGTGAATGAATGAGATTTAGTAGAATGTCTAGTTAGTCTAGTGAATTTACGTCGAGGGGGCACCAGAGTAGTCAACTCATCAGAGCATAATCCATTGAAGTATTTGTAAATCAAACACAAGGATGCTACATTGCGGCGATGGGACAGGGGCTGGAGCTTAGCTGACAGTGAGGGACCTATTAGGTTGACGACACTTTTTTTTGGACTTTGTCAAGGAGGGAGAGACTAGTAGATGATGCACCAGCCCAGATGCGGCAACAATACTCCATGCATGGGCGAATGGTGGCTTTGTAGAGATACAGGATGATGTCAGGTGTGAGGAGCTTACTAGCACGTTAGAGGGAGCCAACCTAGGTTGCTGCGGCCTTGGCAATGTCTTCAATGAATTAGTTCCAATTCATGTTACCTGTGAAGGTTAGGCCGAGGAGTTTTAATGTTGAACTCTCAAGTAGGGTGTTATTTGCCATGACAATCTGTGGTTGGAGAGTTTTGTTGTAGTTATTGAAGGAAAGAAGCTTTGTCTTTGCGGCATTAAAAGTCACCAACCATTTATGGCCCCAATCCACTACAGCCTGGAGGTCATTTTCTAAAGATTCAGCCATTGCCTCAGATATGATCGCGTCTGTTTTGCCAACATGGCGAGAGTAAAGCGTGGTGTCGTCAGCAAATAAACCAATCTCAGACACTATGTCATCAGGGAGATCGTTTATATAGATCAGGAACAACAAAGGCCCAAGAATAGATCCCAGCATTTATGTCATGTTGCTTAGATGTAGGCCATCGAGGACAACCTGGATTTTTTTTTTGTTTAGGAAGGATCTAATTATATTAAGTAGTTGCCCAGTAATACCGTATGAGCGTATTTTCAGGAGAAGCCCTTTATGCCATACCTTGTCGAAGACCTTGAATATCTCAAGCGCTACTGCCCTAGCTTCACCTGCCTTGTCGAGTGTATGATACATTCGTTCAGAGGACCGTTAGGATGTCTGGAGTAGATCGTGCTTTTCTAAATCCATACTGGCGGTCAGGTAGAAGTTTAGCATTAACTAAGTGACGTACTATTGCTAGATTGATTAAGGATTCAAAGATTTTGGCAAAGATCGGCAGTAGACTGATTGGGCGATAGTTCTGAGGGTCGGTTCTATTCCCAGAACTCTTGTAGACTGGTACCACAGAGGCAATTTTCCAGCTATTGGGGAAGCAAGATTCAGCTAGGCATTTATTGTAGAGTTTGGAGAGGACAGGGGCCAGTTCAGCAGAGCATTTCTTTATTACAATTACAGGTATAAGATCAGGCCCACAAGCTTTAAGGTGTCAAGGTTTTTTATGATGTCTCTGACCTGGGATGGGGTGATGACCAGGTTATCAAGTGTGGCTTCGGTCCGCAAAGGTAATTCAGGGAGAGGGTGGTTACCTGAGTCTAAAGTAGAGTTAGAAGCGAAACGCTGTGCAAGTAGTTCAGCCTTATCAGTGGCCGTGCAAACGACATCATTGTGGTTTGAAAGTGGGGGAATCGTAGATTGACCATTATACACTACACTATTGTAGATTTTCCAGAAATCGCGAGTACCTAGTTTCTGTGACTGGATGCGTTTTTTTGTTAACTCATTATACCTTCTCTTCGCTTCGCCTACCACGGCCTTGCAATTATTTCTTGACTCTATAAATTTATGCCTATTAGTAGCTGCCTTATGGCGGCCGAATTTACGGAATGGTTGTTGCCTCTCAGAAATGGCAGCTGCACATTCCGAAGTGAACCATTGAGGAGAGTGGGGCTTGCTAAAGAATTTTCGCATGGGGACATAGGCTTCAATGCCTGCTTTACCCATTCAGTTAATTCGTTTGCACACTGGTTGGCAGGGAGTGAGAAGGTTTACCTCCATGGGGCGTCACTGATGTGACTTCTGATTGATTCAAAATCAGCTTGCTCGTAGTATCTTGTTATTTTGAGCAACGGTTCATCAGCTTTTGGACGACATTTTAGCGTGATATGTATCATTAGCACAATGTGATCAGCATTCCCGAGTGGGCTATGAGCTTTCGTCACACAAGCCTCGGGTATTGAGGTCAAGAATAGGTCTAGAAGTGAGGCTTGTTGGTCCACACGATCGGGGATGCAGGTCGGAAAATCAACAGTCTGAGAGAGGGAGTGAGCTAAGGAGAAATTATACGTAGAGTTGCCGGCTGCGTCAGTAAGGCTGGAGAATCCCAACCAGTCGCGGTGGTGGGCATTAAAATCCCCAAAATACATGTATCTGGGCATTCGAGTCAATTAAGAGTGCTCTATCTATGCTTTCAGAGACAGAGTTTAGCAGAGTACATTCCTGGGTCGACGGGGAGCGGTATAGGAAATATAAGTAACTAACCTTGTGATGTAAAGTCAATCTAAAGCACATGTAGTCGTAGTCATCTGATTCTAACCGATGTTCTCTAGTCAGGGGGAGGGTGTTCCGAACATGAACTCCTAGCCCGTGCATGTGTTTGTCAGAGTCTTTATGGTAGAGTGAGAGGTAGTCAGTCATGTCAAAGTGGTGAGAAGAGATTGAGGATTGGAGGTTAGTTTCACTAAGAGCTAGGATATCTGGGGGTTTTTTCAGGAGAAAGGTTTCTACGTCGTTGATGTTGGTTCTAAGTCCCCGGATATTTGAGAATGCAAACCTCAAGGGCGGAGGCGAAAGTGTTTTTTGGGTGTCTGGTTTAGGTTTGATTTTATTTCTTTGTAATGGCATGTTTGATTTGATTATAGAATGGGTTGGCCAAGGTGGGTACTTGTTTGGTGCCAATAAGCTCACACAACCAGTTCATTAGTCACGACCTGGTCCATGGGGGTTGTGGCCTCGGGAAAGCCCACCGGAGATAATTGCAGGGTTCCTTTCTATGCGCGACATGGCACATACAACTACCCACGGTATTATGCAACTGATGATAGAGCAGCCGTTTTTGGCGCTACCCAAGAGTTTTGGCTCCTGCCCTGTCAGTCGGAAACAGCAGCCAGACAAGCTGTCTAACCTGTACCCTCAACCTGTCGGAACAAGAAAGACCCAGACTGGTCATGTAAGACTTACTAACGAAAAAACCTTCCCCAAGTTGCCCAAATAGAGAGAAAGACAACGCCGTTCATTGTCCTAGTAAGGAAACAAGGCTAGGCACTGAGTGTTTAGAGGCGTCCCAGCGCTGTTACCTCTGCGCCTGACTAATAAACAAAGAAGGAGTGCAAGGGCCGGCGATAGGTAGAACCTATCTACTCCTTAAGAAATTGTAGGTTTGCAAACCGGATATTTTGTTCGAGATTCCAACTCTCGAAAGGTTGTCGATCAGGACTAAGGAAGCCATCCTCCCCCAACAATTTACTGCCACGGCGTAAGTAGCTGGTAGCAAGGTATTTTTTTGTCAGAGATTTCCTTCTCTTACATGGATAGCCTTACGAGGTCTTACGGGTCCAACACTCCGAGAGGGGTAAAAATAGCCCATGTACTAGTCGGGTATTTCCTAGCCCCCGCAGGTAAGAAAAAAAGATTCATATAATATATATATATATATATATATATATATATATATATATATATATATATATATATATATATGTGTGTGTACACATTTTGTTTTTTACAATTATCAATAACTCTTTGTCTGTAATTTTCTTTTCTTGACAAACAGTTTTTTATTTCAATTTTAAACATTTTTCCGGTACTGCATTGTTTTGAAGATTACATCATAAACATACACGCAGCCTTTTTACTACTAACCCTAAGTCTGTGTGGTAACACGAAAAATGCATTTAAACAAATTTATATGTTGTATTACTCATCTATTGTATTACAACTCTCCCTTGGCAGATGCAACAAGAAACATTCACGAACTCACTTGCACACGGTTTACACATACACTGTCTAAACATAGGGAGCACGCATTAGCACGTCGCTTACTCAGCATATTGTTTTCACAAAAAATACTTGGTAGATGTTTCCATTAACAGTTACTAGTAAACAGTTATGCGGGCGAAATACAAACGGGCACAAAGGATGTTCCCGCTGATAAGAAACTGCAAATATGTTAATATGTTAATTTTAATGAACAAATACTAACTCCCTTCTTTCCGTCGGTGCCGTCACTTGCGTTTTAAACCAGATTTATAAATACATTTCAATAAGTATCTGCAAAATTGTCTTTGTCCTTCATTGCGTTTCCTCTGTACACTCAAAGGAGCAAAATATTTATTATAAATTATTATAATAGAATATTTTGGATTTGGATTTTTCGGACTACAGTTCTACTTTTAGATGCTATTCTGAAAACATTTCGACCAATGTAACCCCGGACCTCCTTCGAACTCGGCAATTTTCATTGCGAGCGCGGGAATTTGTACTGAATTTTTAACGAATATTTTTATTTAATCCATACCGGTAGCTTCTCGTTCTGTCAGCCATAACTAGCTAAGTGCAGTCATGGGCTTACCTCGATCAGTGTCGCACCCGATTCCGAAGTCTGCAGACGAAAGGACGCCAATGCTATGCGCCATGCTCAATGTGGCCAGTTCTTTGGTATCATGGTTGCTGCGCGCATTGCCGCCGACGTCCAGGGGAAATGTTAGCTTTAAAGCCTTATAGAGTGAAGGATGAATCAAAATTGGGACCCTTCCCTTCCATTCTGATAAAAGTTCGTCCAGGTAAGAGTCTTTGTCCTTGATGAGTTTTATTCCTGGTATGACGCAATCCGCGACTTCCAGCATTTGCCAGACAGAATTCTTGCGACCGGTTGAAGCCTTATGAATGTCGTCATGGTGGAGTCTTCTATGTATTTACCCCCTATCTGGCTGAAGTACAACAAAGGTTTTTAATTCCTTTTCTGCCGGAAGAATACATCAAGGGGGCAATTTTACAAATGTGTTTTCTTTGTTTTTTTATTCGAGTCGGAGAAATTGACTGGCTCCTTTTCGTCTCTGGTTCGACTTGTTCTCGCCTAGAAGATTCTGAGCGGAGTGGTGGGTGGGTGTGTCCAGGTTTCTGTTTTGATAAATATAGTGTGGGGGCAGGTGTTATTGCTGGTGTTGAGGTAGGGGCTGTTGAGAGTGTTGGTGTGGGGGTTGTTGACGGTGTTGGTGTGGGGGTTGTTCAAGCTGTTGGCGTGGGGGCCGGTGCTTGCAAAGTGGGGGCAGGTGTTTTTTTTCGAAATTATTGTTCTGGGTGTGGGAGTTGGCTGTGTGGGTGTAGATTTTGGAATTGTCAGGGATGATATATGTTCCATGGGCGATTATGCAATCTTTTCCTTCCTTATGCTCCTCATCCTTTTTTTTTCTTTTTCTGGATCGGGAGGTGGAGCAAGTTCACCGATTCTTTCCTCTTTGCTGGAGAAGTTTTGGGGTTTCCTCTTTACCCCTGCCGGTTTTGCGGCCTTGGGGCAATCTGTTGATTCTGCTGCTGTTTCTGTTCCTGCTGTTCTAACTGCTGATGCTGCTCCTGTGGCTGCTGCGCTTGAGCAAATGTGACATCGTGGTAGAAACGGTTACATTCTTCCTCCCTGTGCTCCATTCATCTTCCGCTCATTCAAAGGACTTTTCTGATCTTGGGGCTGGTGCTGGAGACGAAGTTGGAAGAGTGGTTGCAGTTGTCTTCAGTATAGGTACAAAAGCAGCCGGTAGAGATAGTTTGCTGAGAACTCCTTTGGGGGGGGGGGCAGTTCTTTTCTGTCAAAACCACCAGTGCAGGCGACGGCCTTCTACAACGATCGGCATGTTCTAGCCTCTATGTGTCAGAACCGGTGGAATTGCGAAGTAGTCTGCCCGCACCAGCCTCATCGGGATTGTGTAGTCGGTCATGTGGACTCCGCTCTTGGACCTTACCTGGTTTACCTGCTGCACATCCCGAAACTGGCTGTAGTTGTCTCCCAGGTAATCTGCGCACAGCTCAGGTGGGACATTATAAATGCAGACCCGGGTTCTCTTCCTGCCCTGGTATTCGGGCTGTAATTTCACTCCCCCGCACCTCATTTCTTTCATTGAGAGTCGTTCTACTTCCTCCGAGAGAGGAGCTGGATGTTCCAAAATGGCATGGATCCTCTGGCAGATAGATGTAAGTTACTGGAATGTTTAGTTTCTTTAGGAGCTCCGCCATATCCTCTTTTTCAAGTCTCAAGAGGCGATTTTCCTTTAAGCCCGAGGGTATGAAGGACAAGTTCCTCTCCTTAATCGCCTCCCAAGAACCAGGCATAAGCTGCAGTACACTCCCTTCGATGTGCTGCTTATATTTTTTAAGTATAAATGCTTGTACTCCTGTAGGGACAAACTCTTCTATTGGTTCTTCTTTCCCCAATCGTACTCCCTCGGTGATGCTGTTTCTATTGTGTAATCAGTAGCACCTTGACTCCAGGAAGCGGTGCGCCTCTTCTTGGGAGTCCGAAGGGTATTGGAAGTGGAGGGAATCGCCACATTGGGTGAAACCGCCCCTTTTCTCTTTTTGTTTCTCCCTTACTGGGGGAACTCAGACTCATGGTACCGGGGCCACTCACTGGGGGCTCCATGCCTGCCTCCATCGAAGAGGGCACACCCACATTGGATGATACCGTCCCTTGTTTGCTGCTCTATCGTTCGGCGAGTTGTCCTTTAGGGGTGCAGCAGATTCACATTCAGAGATATGATCCTGTGTGAGAAGCTGCGACGCATCCACATTAGGAGAGTTCATGTTCTCTGGAGAATCCGGCCGTAATGCCCTGTCGCTTTCTCCCCTTCAGCCCTGCTTCTCAGTGGTGTTCGGTCCCCGTTGTTGTTTGGAATTTGCGAACCGGTTGTGCCCTTATCAGGGCGGTAAACCATGTCTTTTAGGATGGCTCCCTGGCTGAGGGGTTCTCCTTTTGGAGAGCATCCCCTTTAAAAGTCGGTCTATCATCAGGGAAGATATTGTAAAGAAAGGGTGCCCGTGATGTATTTGCATCCGAGCGGTAGACCCTGCTTGCTGTCGTTTGTTTTTTTGCTCCTGTTTTGGGGGGAGTCACACTCTAGGGGAGCCGCAGTCTTAAAGGGTTCCGCCCTTGGGCTGGGAGATTTGTTGAACTCTTTACTGCTCTTTTTGGGATGGTTATCTTCTATTACTGTAGGGAGGGCGACCAAAAACACCGTTTTGACCGGCGTGGAGATTTCTTTCACTAGGGTGCCAAAAAAAGCAAGTGGGGGAGATAAAACTGGAGAGAGGAAGGGAGAGAGCGTTAAAAAAAGACAGAAAGTAGGTTTGAACTCCCTTGTTGTTCGAAGCTTACGGGAAGATCAGTGTTTCATCTCAAGCCCCGCGACACCTCGCGTGGGTTGAGAGGGGGAGTAGGAAGACAGACAAAGTGGACCAAATGTTCAAAATGCTGCTGACAATAAAAACAAACCTGGAGAAGGTCATTGTTTTTCCCTGCACATCAGAAAAGTTTGATGGAGAAAGAACAGAAGTCTTTGCGCTAAGATCAAAGAACTTATACTACACTTTGATTGTAGTCAAAAGGCCTACAATGAAAATTATTTGCGGTTGTTTTACTAAATTTGATGGACAATTTGTGATATATAGACGCTCTTACAGTGTCGAGCCGCGAGAGGGTTGGAATTTTATAAAAACGTTACTGAATTAGCGTCAATTATATTTCTCAAAGTACATTAACATGAGTAAGTAGATAAGTATGGTTGAGTTTGAGCAAAGATTGTATAATAATATTGTGGGGTTTGCATTCGCGCCTGACCTTCAGAGAAAACAAATATGTTGAAAAATCTTACAAGGGTTTTATTGCTGGTGGTGGTGAGTCGGATGTTTGAGAAACACAGAAATAGAGGTCAGAGTAGGTCTTCTTAATTTTAAAAGTGATCATTATCATAGGATAATGATCACTTTTAAAATTAAGAAGACCTACTCTGACTAGAGCATGTGTTTGATCAAAAAGTGCTCAATATCCTAGATACAACAGGTGTGTTTAAACGCAGCATTGGCCAGGATGAAAAACTAATGTTCGTAAAGGAAGCAGAATCTGAGGTTCGGGTAGGATTCAGAGCCTGAGGTTCGGGAAGGAGTCAAAGCCTGAGCTTTGGGAAGGAGTCACAGCCTGAGCTTCGGAAAGGAGTCAGACCCTGAGTTTCTGGAAGGAGTAAGAGCCTTGGATTTGGGAAAGCGTCAGAGCCTGAGGTCCGGGAAAAAGTCAAAGCCTGAGGTTCAGGAAGAAGTCAGAACCAGAGGTTCGGGTAGGATCACAGCCTGAGCTTTGGGAAGGAGTCACAGCTTGAGATCGGAAAGGAGTCATAAACCGATTACGTTAAAGCCTGGAAAGTGTCGGCATTCGCAGATAGGGGTGTCACGGGGTTTGTCGACTTTTTCGTACAACCGAGTCGCGGCCGTAAGCTTGTCTACTCCTTGGTATAACAAAGGCGCCGCCGTCAACTGTCAGTTCCTTGGTATGATTGAACATGATTTTGGTGCAGGTGCACAAATGAACCATACGAGTGCTTTAATACGACAAGGATACATTAATATGAGTTCTTTTATATGTTAGTGATGCTTCATGAATGAACATCCTTTATGAGTTTTTTCATATGACAGGGGCGCTAAATAAATGAACATGGTTTTGGGTTTTTGATACGACAGGGGTCGCATTTGTAAATTAATATTTTTGTTTTGGGAGCATTAAATCAGCATAAACCGGAAATTAGTCTGCATTTTTATTTCAAACTCTTTCACTACAAAAACGATATATGCGATATGGGTACGCTATTCGAGGATATATTTTACATTTGTTGTAAATTAAAGATACGCCTTTTCAACTGATTTGTTTGATGGTGAAATCGAAAATATCCATTTGATCATGGCCGCCCTATCTGACATCAGAAAATGCAAACTGGTGTTAATCAAAATAAAAATCCTACATTATATTTCAATCCAGATGTTTTTTTTTTCGCAAATAATCTATTTTAACTAATTTGTTTGATGGTTGTATAGAAGATACATACTTGGTCATGACCCCCTTATCTGGCATGAGAAATTGCAAACCGGTGTCAATCAAAAGAAAAATCCTACATTCTATTTTAGGACGGACTTTTTTTTGTAGCAAATAATAATTTATTTTCACAAATTTGTTTAATGGTATTATAGAAGATACCCACTCTGTCATGACAGGCATATCTGACATCATAAAATGCAAACCGGTGTTAATCTAAAGAAAATCCTACATTATATTTTAGATAGGATCGTTTTTTTGTTTTTTTTTCAAATAAAAATTTCTTTTCACTTATTGTTTTAAATGGTAATACAGAAGATACCCACTTAGTCATGACCGCCGTTTCTGTTATCAGAAATTGCAAACTGGTGCACTAGTTTGCAATTTCTGATAACAGAAACGGCGCCCATGACTAAGTGGGTATCTTCTGTATTACCATATCAAATGAAAAATCCTACATTATATTTTAGAGCGGATGTTTTTTTCTCGCAAATTATAATTCCTTTCCAGTAATATGTTTAATCGTAAAATAGTACCTTTCCACTTTGTCATGGCTGCCCTATCTGACATCAGAAATGGCAAACTAGTGTTAATCAAAAGAAAATCCTTCATTATATTTTAGGCCAGATGTTGTTTTTTCGCAAATGATAAGTTATTATCCTGAATTTGTTTAATGGTAATATAGAATATATTCACTTGATCAGTGCCTGCATATCTGACATCAGAAATTGTAAATCGGTGTTAATCAAAAGAAAAAATCCTACTTTATATTTAAAGCCATATGTTTGTTTTCGTAAATAATAGTTTCTTATCACTAATTTGTTAAATGGTAATCTAGAAGATATCTACTAGGTCATGGCTACCTAGCATCAAAAATTGCGAACAGTGTTAATAAAAAAAAACCTACATAATATTTTAAGCCGGATGTTTTTTTTTCGCAAATGATAATTTATTTTCACAAATTTGTTTAATGGTGATATAGAATGTATCTACTTGGTCATGGCCGCCCAGTTTGACATCAGCAATTTCATCAGGTTTTAATCAATAGAAAACTCATACAATATATTATAGGCCCGATGTTTGTTTTTCGCAAATAATAATTTATTTTTACGAATTTGTTTAATGGTGATATAGAATATATCTACTTGGTCATGGCCGCTCTATATGACATCAAAAATTTCGAACATTGCTAATAAAGACAATTGTTTAATAGTAATATAGAATATATTCACTAGCTCATAGCCGACCGGGGAAGAGGATAATCGTGCGAGGGGCGGTGAAATGAGGCGACAACAAGGGAAGAGAGAGCCCCGGGCAACGCCGGGTACATCTGCTATTGATTAATAAGACGGAAATGATTACCAGCCGAAAGATGAGCAACACTATGGGACTGATAGCATTTATCAATAGTATGGACTGCGATTGATTACTTATGTGGAAGTTAATGACAATAATTTATACATATGAGATTTAAAGACGACTAATCAACAATGAAGCAATCTTGCGATAGTGTTTTCCACAGTGAGAACCCCTTGCAAAGAAGCTTTGCTCATTTTTCTTATCGTATATGTTGCCCTTAATTACTTAGTGGAAAGAGTATGAACCCTCAATTTCACTCAATTATGTGTAAAAAATGCAACTTGTGTTCAATTAATTGCATACAATAAATCGTTTATAACAGACATTGTGGGTTGACATTAAACAACCCAAAGGGAGTTTATTTGCCATATAAGAGACACACCAAACGAAATCCCGTCCGATATGTTGTAATTATTTCGCACTAATACTGTCAACATGGGCTACTTTAACATTAGTGGCTACTATGATAATCCTTCCGTATTTTTCGCTTTTAACTAATCAAACTTTATTTGTTTGGTCCGTTGAACTGGGCTGTAACATGTACGATACAACTGTAACATATTTCATGTTTCCCGCCAATGCTAAGCCAGTGCAAGAAGATCGTAGAAATACGGTTGTGACTATATTTCACCAAGGGAGAAAACATCATAAAAAAGTAAACAAAATATAACTGCAGAAACAGCCATTCAATCGCGCGATCTTGCTGATCTACGTCCATCAACGTCTGAAGTGAGAAAACGCAAATGTGATTCTAATTCTTGCAGCTGTACCTAATCATCTTTTTCTGTTCTGAGTGGTGTTTATATTACAGAGCGGGGGAATCATGATGTTGTAGTGTAGACTAAAATTAGAATGCATTTATAATGCATCATAATAGTAGACCGCTATACTATTACAATTTTTTACATTAAAAAATGTACACAAAGTTTAAATAAATATTTTTATTTATCGAGAAGATACAAACCTAAGTGCTATTCATTTAGGGAATAGGTATTTTCTTGCGTAACGAGAGCGGCAAAGTAGGAAGGCATGCTCCCAAACCTATCATAAGTAGTCCTCGGTCGACCGTACTGTTAGAAAAGATAGTTTGAATTTGTGGGCACTTGGGAAGCGTCTTTCCATTAGATATTATACCGTACAAGCAAACATATGAAACAAAGGAACAAAACGAAGGCGAAATGTTTGAAATAACATTTATTAACTACAAACCCGAAAAGGTTTGCTCCTATTAGAATTATGTTCGTAAAAATGAGTACATAGGTCTACAAATGTCTTAAAAGAGTGCGGTGTGTGCGTGAAGTTAAGAGAATGTGTCTCATATATCTTGGATTTTGTGCATGCGTTACGCCCTCGTATTTCAGGCGAGGTGAGAAAGAGAAAAGTAAGAGAACTTCTTAGTTATTTTTTCTTTTATAGTACAGATCTCAACGCGCACTCAGGTCTTAGCGCCCCCTGGTATATGTATGTGTAAATGAATGTGTGGAAAGGGTAAGTATTGCTAAGGATATTAATAATGTATTTTAGTTAGGGGTAAATGACAACTTGTGTCCAATTAAATGTATTCAATAAATCAGTTATATTAACGCAAGGAACATAGACGTTTTTGACACTTTTTGGGTGGAATAGAATTGAAAAGTATAAAAACGAAAGGAAAAAAATAAATACATAAATGTACTAAGCCGACTTTCGTCAACACTCATCAGAGTAAATACGTGGAAATAATTCATACACTACGATTAAAAACTATAGATAGTCAAATGAAGACCAGTGACAAGTTTAGGAAACATTCGGCGCTATTTATAAGATGGATGTGTTGACTAAATTATTTAAATTATTTAGTCGGCCCTGGCGTATTTCAGAGGGGTATGTTGCTTTATTCTGGATTCAAACATTTTGCACTGTTCTTCCCACGTACACGGCATCGCACCGACATTTAAATTGATGAATAATATGACTAATATGTTGGGGTGGGAGAACATCCTTGTGTACGGATTTTAATAAAGGTCGAACAGAAAAACAATTCTAGGGGTCGAAGCCTGATAACAACCAGCAGGCGGGATAGCGGAAAGAAATAGACAATGAGACTTGAGAAAAGCGAAGCGGGGATAGAGCGACAGAAAAAATCGAATTTGTGTCAACTAAGACGATTTATTGATCCTGGGTGCACGTACTTGCACAAGTCCACACACACATACTCGTAAACACGTGTACACTCACACACGTAAATACTCACACACGTAGGTTTTTCAGGCTGCTTACACCGTATTGGTGACTTAAAGCTTTTTAGGTCTAATGGAGTTGTTTTCCCACTGGGACGCCATGCTGAAAAAAAGATGGCTAAAAGTAGAAAAGTGACAGAAGTAATTTGAAAGACTGAAAGTAGATTAGCTAACTAAGTAGTCCCGAAATGAAATTGTTACAAAATGTTCTGATCTTGTTAAACAACACGTGTTTTGGGAGAAAAGTCAGTCTATAATAGTAGATTCCGTAAGGGTTCATCTCATGTTGAGCAAAACACATTCTTTTGCGTTCGCCATGAAGCTTCTTGTCTTCTTGGGTCATCCAAGGTAAGAGCCCTTCCTAAAACGGGTATTGCTACTTCTTCTTGTCTTCTTGGGTAATTCATCAATTGATGATGCAACATTCACGACGTTCCTGCGCCATGATTCTCGCTCACTCATTGCGACTAGAAGCTCCAGAAGAGGGTTTATTGTAATACTAGCAGGAGTACCCGGTGTTGCCCAGGGCTTTCCCTTCCCTGGTCGCTGCCCCTTCATCGTCTCCTCCCCGTTGCCCTCCTTTAACCGTGGCCCACTCTCCCCGTTGTGGCCCTCTCTCTATAGCCCTCTCTCCCCGTTGCCTGGGACGAAACTGTCCATTCCCTGGTCGCACCCTCACCTCCGCCAGCCGCTCCCCGTGTACCTGTGCAACAGCTGTATCTTCTCCGGTGTCTCCCACTCCCCGTATCCTCTCTACGTTCTACGGGGCAAAAGCTGTCTCTTCCCTGGTTATCCTCTCACACCACCTCTCCCGGGGCAAAAGTGTAATATATCAAGGGAGGCGCGAGAGCGCTCTATCCCTTAATAGACGCACGAATGGCCTATGCTGGAAATCTCATTTCTTTGATCAATAATAACTCAAAAACCAATAAACCAAATTAGTTAAAACTTTGCACAAAATTTTTATTTGATAGGTTCTATAAGTGTGTAGAATATTTCAGCATCATTAGTAAAGGAAACCTAGAGATCCAGAAAGTTCAATCATGAAATCGTGTTATCTGTGTATACGTACGTACGTACGTACGTACGTACGTACGTATGTACCACCCTGTATCTCATAAACTATTTGATAGATTCAGCTGATTTTTGGCAGAGATAGAGTTTCTAGGGTCTAGTTGATGGCATTTTAATTTCAGTTTACCATATACCTTACTTTTCCAGAAAATTCCAAAAAACCTTATGAGAAGGCATTACAAAAGTAGTGACATTCCATGAAAAATGCCAGTATACTGAAATCATATACCCTTAATAAGGTTAAGATGAAAATTCATATACACTAAATGTACAAAAGCAAGGAAATTCTCAAATTTTTACACTTTTATGGTCATTAAGGGTATGACTACATATCAACCAAACCATTTCATTATCACATCACTACAGCATAAATCTTTATGCATGAGTGGATGAAGTGGGTGAGGTGAGCTGAAGAAAAATTCCTACCAGTAAAATAGATAGCCCTGTTGTGCTCGCATACCTTTAATGGCAATAAAAGTGTAAACATTTTAGAATGTCCTTGCTTTTGTACATTTAGTGTATATGAATTTTCATCTTAACCCTATTAAGGGTATATGATTTCAGTATACTGGTATTTTTCATGGAATTATCATTGAAAGTACAATCTCTGTCTTCTCCGTCCACCACTGTCCTTCGAATATATTTAAGTTATCGTAAAAAAATGTCTTATGTGGCAGTGGGATTCGAACAATCAATCTCGTTCTTTAACCGTAACAGTTACGCTATCGACGCAGATAACAAAATCTATAGAAAAATAGGTCACTTTAACGTTATGTTCATTTTGGCAACCCGTACATACGCAAAACTTACAGATGACAGGAAAACGAAGAAATTCGGTATCACTGAAAGGTTCCGTGTCGGTTCAGCACGAAGGAATCGAGGTTTTTCCTATTTTTCGATATTTCTTGTCCGAAATCTGAGCGATTTAGAAAATGTCAATTGTATAGATTTTGTCGAGTGTCTCGGGAGCCTTTTGCAGACATACAAACATACCGACATCACACATACATACACCTCTTCTTTATATAATAGATTACGTTGTTATACATCATTAGTCATGTCTTTTGGAATCAATCACTTTCCGGAATAGTTTTTCATGTGATCTAATCTGTAGAAGCACCTGAAAAGCGTTTTTTATAATTAATCTAATATGTAAAAACAGCGGAAAAGCGTTTTTCATACCTATGCTTTTCGGGTTAATGCGTAAAAGAATCCGTTAAGCGTTTTTCATAGAGGGTTAATGTGTAGAAGCTCCCCAAAACGTTTTTCCATATGGGGCTTATGTCTACTTGCCTCCGAAAAACGTTTTCCATAGTAGTCCTAATGTGAAGAAACCAACGAAAAGCTTTTTCCATAGAGGGGCTTATGTTTGATTCCCCCGAAAAGCGTTTTCAATAGGGATGGGCCAATGTGTACGTGCCTGCGAAGAGTGTTTTCCATAAGAGTTAGAAGCTAATGTGTACTTGCCCCCGAAAAGCTTTTTTCCATATAAAGCCAAGGTGCAAAAGCCTGGAAAAGCGTTTTTCATATGGAGTCTAATGTGAACTTTCCCCCGAAAAGCGTTTTCCATAAAGCTTCTAATGTGTACTTACCCCAAACAGCGTTTTCCATAGAGGGCTGGCGTGTACTTACCCCCAAATGCGTTTTCCATAGGTGAGCTAATGTGTACTAAAAGCTTTTTCCATATGAAACTAAGGTGCAGAAGCCCCGAAAAATGTTTTCCATAGGGAGTCTAATGTGTATTTTCCCCCGAACAGCATTTTCTATAGTGGGCTGATGTGGATTTACCCCGAAAAGTGTTTTGCATAGGTGGGCTAATGTGTACTTTCCCTCGAAAAGCGTTTTCTATGGGGGGGGGGGGCTAATGTCTACTTTCTCCCAAAATGCGTTTCCCATAGTGGGCTAATGTGAAGAAGCCCACGAAAAGCGTTTTTCATAGAGCTGCTAATGTGCATAAACCCGCTAAAAACGTATTCCATAGAAGGAGCTAAAGCGTTTTTTTATGGGGTGACTAACGAAAAGCATTTTCCATAGTCGAGGCTAATGTGTACTTGCTACCGAAAAGCGTTTTCCATAGGAATAGAAGAAGAAAGAAAGAACGCATGGGAGTAGGATGAAAAAAAGAAGTAAGTAAGGAAAGAAAAGTGGGAGAAGAAGCAAAAAAAGAAGAAAAGAAGATGTAGTAGTAGGAGTAAAAGGTGGTAGTGGGAGAGAATTAAACAAGAAAGGAAGAAAATGTCGTATTGGGAGGAAGAAGTAAGAATGTAGGAAAAGGTATAAGTAGAAGAGAAAAAAGAAAGAAAATGATAAAAGTGGTAACAGGAGGGGAAAAAGAAAGAAATTGAGAAAAGGTGGTAGTAAGATGGGCAGCAGAAAAGATGAAAGTAAATGTGATATTGGGAGAGAAATAAGAAAGAAAGGAAGAAAAGATGGCAGTGGGGGAAAAGATAAAAGAAATTGAGAAAAGGTGGTAGTGGAAAGGAAAGAAGAAATTGAGAAAAGGTTGTAGTAGAAGAGAAATAAGAAAGAAAGGAAGAAAAGATGGCAGTGGGGGAAAAGATCAAAGAAATTGGGAAAAGGTGGTAGTGGAAAGGAAAGAAGAAATTGAGAAAAGGTTGTAGTAGAAGGGAAATAAGAAAGAAAGGAAGAAAAGATGGCAGTGGGGGAAAAGATAAAAGAAATTGAGAAAAGGTGGTAGTGGAAAGGAAAGAATAAATTGAGAAAAGGTTGTAGTAGAAAGGATAGAAGAAAGAAAGGAAGAAAAGTTTGTAGTGGGGGGGAGAAAGAAAGTAGGAAAAGGTATTAGTGGGAGGAGAAGAAGAAAGAAAGTGATGGTGGCGGTGGTGAAGGAAAAAGAAAAGTGGTGGTGGCGGCGGTGGTTGTAGTGGCAATAGTAAAGGTGGTGGTGGTGAAAATCGTCACCCATTTAGTACTGGCCAGTATAGGCGTTGCTTAACTTTGATTGGACTGCACCTCGTTTTCCGAAATCGTCACCTATTTAGTACGCTTCAGGATATTCGTCGCTTAACTTTGATTGGCCAGCACCTGGTCTTCCTAAATCGTCACCCATTTAGTGTTTGCCAAAATATGCGTTGCTTAAGATTGATTATACTGCACCTCGTTTTCCAAAATCGTCACCCATTTGTTACTGACCAGGATATGCGTTGCTTAACTTCGATTGTATATTACTTGACGGCATTGTTGTTGTCATTATATTAGAAATTGTCCTTCAAATATATGAAAAAAAGAACTTCAACTTATCTAAGGATTACTAATATAATGCCCACAAGAGTGTCGTAACAGTTGCCGACCTTGTGTCTCATCGATGTAGAAAGGAGATTATAACAAAAAATTAAAAATAAAAAGTTTAAAATTAACATATTTCTCGGCCTTTTGGTTGAGATTAAAGTGTAGTATCTGTTCCTTTAGACTGGTACTGTCTTGGCCTTTTTCGAAATATTAACCAGTTAGAAATGTCTTAATATAGTGAAGTTAATTTTTTTGTTACTATTAACCAACTTTTGGTGATACATGAATAATGAATTTTACCAGAGATCATGAATCGTATAAATAAATCTAACACAACTATTAATAAAACAAATATTATGAAAGTTTATATTTTTTATTTATGTACAAAAATGTTTATTTTGTTATCAACGATTGTTTTGGGCACGAAGTAGTAAGGTTAATTTGATTCGGTTCAAATTTTGTAGAGCAAATGTGGTATTGTGGTGACTTAGATGATTCTAGCTTAGAGTAGGGTATACAATTTTATTAGTTTAGATAAAAGATGCCCAACGACTCTCATTTTCCCCAACCTTTTGATGTCTTGTGCTAAATTTGTCCTGAATGTAAATTATTATATATTTTCTGCAAATAAACAAATCAAAGTGTAGTATCTGTTCGGATGGATGATACACCCTTTCGACCGGTACCGTCTTGCCCATTGGGCTTTGATTCCGCCGATATCAGGTTTTGTCCTGCGCAGTTCTAGGGGGTTCACCCTCCCAGGCTTAGCTTCCTCACCCATTAAGATGGGGTTAGTTTATTGCTAATCGGTTGAGGTGCCCCTACCGGGGAATGCTTCCAGAGCTACCACTGTAAGGGTCTGCGTGTTGTTCTTCCAAGATCCGAGCAATTCTTTTTCATAAATTGGAAGGACAATTTCTAATATAATGTAAACAAGAGTGTCGTAATAGTTTCCGACCTTGTGTCACATTATATTGCGGTGTAAGGGAGATAAAAAAAAAAGTAAAAAAACTAAAAATTAAAAAAAAGTTTTTTCTCTGCCTTTTGGTTAAAGTTAAAGTGTAGTATCTGTTCCTATGGATGCTACAGCCTTTAGATTGCTACCGTCTCGGCCTTTTCCGAAATAGTTATCAGTAACCAATGTCTTTGTTTTGCGAAGTTATTTTTGTTTACTATTAACACATTTTTGTTTGTAAAAAAAATAGTGTATTTCACCATCAATCATGAATCGTATAAACAATTAACATTTATAAAAGTAATATCATAATATCATTATATTTTTTAATGTAAACAGAATGATTATTTTGTTATCAGCGATTGTTTTTGTTACGAAGAAGTATGTGCAATTTTGTTCGGTTCGAATTGTTTAGAAGTATGCGAAAAGTAAAGGTTAATAACTAAATACAAAATCAAAAGAAATAGTTTAGTAATTTTATTTCACGAAAAACGAACTCATGATGTTTTAAAAATATTTTAAGTAAGAGTTTATTTTGGTTTCGATTTTTTTTTACTATTAACAAAGTTTGGTTTGTAAAAGAATAATGTGTTTTACCATCAATCATAAATCGTATAAATAATTAAAATAAATACAATTAATGTTATGAAAGTTTATATATTTTATTAATGTAAACAAATGTTTTATTTTGTTATCAGTGATTGTTCTTTGTTATAACGTTGTGTTAGTAAAAGAATGTGTTTTACCATTAATCATAGAATCGTATAAACAAATTTCTCTTAATTATTATCAACAATAATATCGTGAACGTTTATATTCTTTTTATGTAAACAGAATGGTTATTTCGTTGTTAGCGATCGTTTTTGTTACGAAGAAGTACGTGTAATTCGATTAGGTTCAAATTCTGTAGACGTATGCGTTAATAAATGAATACAATTTCAAACGAAATAGTTTAGTCATTTTATTTCACGCAAAACAAACTATTTTTTTTAATAATTTAAGTAAGAGTTTATTTTTGTTTAAAAGTAAGTGTAATAAGTACCATATTTTAGAAGGGAAATCCTCAAACGAATATAAAAAAGCAAATTGCGTATATTTAAACTCTTTTTTTTCTTGGCTTTGATTGATGCACTTTCTTTATCGTTAACTAAAAAAAGAAGAAGAGATCTCGTGGGAAGACACTGACCGAAAACTTCAGCCAATTAAAGCACTACACGCCAGCTTGACCACGCGTGATTTGACCCCTTATAAAAGCAGGAGCCTGTCTCTCTCCCTCTCTTTTCTCTTCCGCATTCCAGACAACACACACAGAAGACTGTCGTTGTCACCCTCCCCTCGATCGAACACACCCCGGAGAAAATCAAAGAGTATGTACAATTCTTCAATTCCTACCATGAACAAAGAATTCTCTCTCAACACACACACACATTACAATTGCCACAAAAAGACAAACGAAACTTTTCCACGCTCGCACATACACACGCATTTACACAGACACGAACTTTTCAACGAACATTTCCTTTCTGTGACGAACCCAAGTTTTATTATCAAAAATACATTGTTTTTGTTAATGTGAGTTTTTTACGCTAAATGTAGTAAATACTACTATTGTCTTTTGTCTTTTCCTTTCCTTCGTTCGTTTCAATATAATAATAATAATGTTGCTTAATCCACATTGTTTATTTACTCTGTTTATTTTTGTTTCCACGTTGTTGCATTATAATAATTCCATATTTTCTATTCTGTACATAACGCAAATAGGTCACAAATCGCTAAGACAACACAAAATATAAATTTTTAATATTATTAATTTTAAAATGATTTGTGACCCGAATAGCAATATTTATCTCAATAAGATACGAATTAAACCCCTTTAATTAATCAATACCGTTTTATTATAAACGCACCAGGCCACGTGTGGTACCCGCACATAAATATGGCCACCCGAGCGTTGGAGAGACATGCCGCAAAAAAGGTATCTTATACCCTTTGCTTGTGGGCCCTCCGCTATAACTGGTGACCATCGGACGTTGAAAACGCTAACTATACAATAATAATATAATCCTTCTGACAACTAAACAGTATAAAAATGAAATAGAAACAAAGAAATACATATAATTTAGCGAAGAAAATTTAAAACAAAATCAAAAACAAAACTTCAAAAATATGTCATAGGCGTGCGGCGTGGAAACAAACACAAACAAAAGAAAAATGCATATAAACAGAACTATGCAAGCTGGTTTCAACAAAAATACAAATACAAAGACAAGTACAAAACTCGTATATATACAAATAGAAATACAAGAAAAATACAAAGAAAAGACGATTAAACAACAAGCAAAATAGTTACAAAAACAAAGACAAGTCTACAAAACGAACCAAAAAATTCCTTTTTCACAAAACAAAACAAAAACATCTTCTTTCACAAAACGAAAAAAATCCTCGTTAACGAAACAACAAAAAAACTCTTTTCACGAAATAAAAAAAATATCCTCTTTTACGAAATAATTCTACAAAAAAACAAGAATCATTTTTCACACAAAAAACTACAAACATTGCAAACAACATACACAAATCAACACTCCGTGACAAAAAGCAATACAACAAAAATGGAACAGTAAGCAACGAAATACCACCAGGAAAAGAAAGATTGGTGACAAACAAAACAAAATATATAAAAGTCAAAAAAAAATTAAAAAATAAAATAGACTTCAGCCCGACAAACAAAAAACGAAAACAAAATGTTACTCAGCCGAAGAACAAAGGAAACAACAAACATCCAGGACAAATCTATAATCTGACAAAATTTTCATCAGCCCAAGAGTCCGTGCGCGGACGCAAAAATTTCAAGAAAGCGTCGAAAGTTCGGCTTTATACAGTAAATTCCGGCTTTATACGAGAGGCATATATTCCCATGAGATTTTCTTCAGCCCAATAATCGATAGTATGAACGCTAGTTCAAGCGGATGAGAAAATAAACGCACAAAAGTCAGCAATACCAATAATTACCCCCTTCGCATGGAAGAAAAACACAATGAACTAAAAAAATAAACGAACGCTAATTCTTTGCTGGAACAATCGCGCCACTGTCATACAAAGCACCAAAACATGTTCATCTATGCAGCGTCACTATTGAAAAAATAACCTATATTTATGCGCTCCTGATATATAAGAGAACCACAATCATGTTTCTTTATGTAATACAACTATGATAAATATCCTAACAGGATGAACGCCAAGTCATAGCTAAGAACGATTATATATATATATATATATATATATATATATATATATATATATATATATATATATATATGAATACAACCAGCAAAACGCCAACACTGGACACTAAATGGTGGATCGATTCTGTACGAGGATAGTAAATTGCGACAACTATTTCAAAAAGTTCTCTCATATAATATTTTTTTGTCAGAATTGCCAAAGAAAATATAAAATTCCTAGGTCAGAGGTATATAGATATATATTTACCTACGAATAAATGGCAGATCTGTGAACTCCGTTCTGGCCCTGGAAGTCATGTAGCAGGAGCTACAAAGGTGCCGAACCATTATCGAAAAAGCAAATTGCGTTTATTTAAACGTATTTTCTTTCTCACTTTGATTGATACACTTTCTTTATCTCTAACAAAAAACAGAATAAAAGATCTCGTGGGAAGACACTAGCTGAAAACTTTGGCCAATTAAACCCGACACGCCAGCTTTCCCACGAATGATCCGACCCCTTATGAAAGCAGCAGCAGTCTGTCTCTCGCTCGCTTTTCTCTTCCGCGTTCACGACAACACACACAGAAGATCGTCAGTGTCACCATCCCCTTGATCAGGGAGGAAGATCGCAAATCCAAAACTAGGTACAATTCTTAAATTCCTACCGTGTACAGAGAATTCTCGTCAAAAAAACACACACATTACAATTGACATCAAGAGACAAACGAATATTTTCCAAACCCGCACATAGACACGCATTTATACAAACACGAACTTTTTGTTTATGTAGTGTCATTACTATATAAAAAATAGTAATGCCTCCTGTTGTATCAAAGAACAAAAATCCTATTTTTTTATGTTGCGTCACTATTATAAAAATAAATCATATTCATGCGCCACTGTCATATAAAAGAACCAAACTCATGTTTTCATGTAGCGTCACTATTATTAAAAATACTCGTATTAATGCGCCCCGTCGTATAAAAGAACCAAACTTCTGTTTTTTTATGTTACGTCACTATTATAAAATAGAACTCTTATTAATGCGCCACTGTCATACAAAGCACCAAAAACATGTTCATCTATGCAGCGTCACTATTGCAAAAAATAACCTATATTTATGCGCTCCTGTTATATAAGAGAACCAAAATCATGTTTCTTTATGTAATACAACTATGATAAATATCAAATAAACAAAATCATGTTCATTGATGTAGCGTCATTGTTATAAAAACATGATTAATGCGTTCCTGTCGTATCAAAGAAACAAAATCATGTTCATTTGTGTAGCGTCACTATTACAAATAAACTTATATGATTGCGTCCCTGTCATAGTGAAGAACCAAAATCATTTTCCTTTATATAGCGTCACTATTATAAAAAAAAAGAACTCATACTCATGCGCGCCTTTCATATACAAAAACCAAACTCATGTTTTTATGTAGCGTCACTATTATAAAAAAATACTCGTATTAATGCGCCCCTGTCGTATTAAAGAATCCAACTCATGTTTTTATGTTACGTCACTATTATAAAATAGAACTCTTATTAATGCGCCCCTGTCATATAAAGCACCAAAATCATGTTCATTTATGTAACGTCATTGTTATAAAAAATATTAATGCGCTCCTGTCGTATCAAAAAATCAAAATCATTTTTATTTGTGTAGCGTCACTATTACAAAAAAAACTCATATGATTGCGCACCTGTCATATCGAAGAACCAAAATCATGTTCCTTTATGTAGCGTCACTATTATAAAATAGAACTGATATTAATGCGCGCCTGTCGTACTAAATAATTACAATAATGTTCTTTTATGTAGCCTGACTATTATAAAAAAAATATTTTAATGCGTCGGTGTTATATCAAGAACCAAAGTCATGTTCCTTTATGTAGCGTCACTATTAAAAACAAACAATCATATCAATGCCCCCTATGATATCAAAGAATGAAAATAATGTTTATTTATGCAATGTAACTATTATTGAAAAAAGATCTTGTACTAATGCGCTTCTGTCATATAAAAGAACTATAATAATGTTCGTTTATCTAGCGTCACTATGATAAAAAAATTATGCGCCCCTATAGTATCAAAGAGCAAACATCATGTGGATTTATGAGGCGTAACTATTAAAAAAATGAACTAATATTATGCGCACACGTCATATCAAAGATCCAACATCATGTTCCTTTATATAGCTTCACTATTATAATAAAAATAACTCATATTAATCCGCTCTTGTCGTATATGAGTTCTAAAAACCTGTTTTTATTAAAACCTGTCGTATCAAAGAACCCATAAAGTACCTTTGCGCTCCTGTTTATGAAGAAGAAGAAGAAGAAGAAGAAGAAGAAGAAGAAGAAGTAGTAGTAAACGTATTCCACAGAGGCACAATACTGCACAAGCCCCCAGAAAGCGTTTACCATGATGGTGCTCAACTGCACACGCTTGCTAAAAACGTATTCTATAGGGGCGCTATCCTGCGTAAGCCACACGAAAGCGTTATCTATTAGGGCGCTTCACTGCACAAGTCCCCTAAAAACGTATTGCATAAGGGCGCTATACAACACAAACCCCAAATAAGTGTTTTCCATAGGAACGCTATACTGCACAGGCCAGGAAAAGCATTTTACATAAGATCACTATACTGCACAAGGCACCGAAAGCGTTTTCTATTTGGGCACTAAACTGCACAAGCCCCTGAAAAGCGTTATCTATACGGGGTCGTACTGCACAAACCAACCAAAAAGTATTTTCCATAAAAGCCCAATACTGCACAAGCCCTCATAAAGCGTTTACCATATGGACGTTAAACTGAAGAAGAAGAAGAAGAAGAAGAAGAAGCCCTTTGTCTCCAAAACTCGTGAAAGAGTTTGTGACGTAATATAGTTCAAACTTCGGGCTTTGATTCCGCCGGTCTGAGGAATTGTCCTATGCAGTTCTAGGAAGTTCACCCTCCCACGCTTTGCTTCTCACCCTTTCAGAAGGGGTCGGTTTATTGCTAATCGCCTGAGTCGCTCCTGCCGGGAATGCCGGCGGAGCTGCACAGGCATGCTATATAAGCCAGAGTGCTCATCTTCTCGGGCGCTGGCTTTCCAATCTTACTTTTCGACCTTGTGTCACATCTTACAGCTGTGGGAAGGAGTATATATACAACAACAACAAAATATTTGATCTTGGCCATTTGGCTAAGATCAAAGTGTAGTATCCGTTCCGATGGATGCTACACTCTTATAGACCGGAACCGTCTTGGCCTTCGGGCCTTGATTCCGTCGGTCTGAAGGATTGTCCTGTTTACTTCTAGAGGTCCACACTTCCTTTCTTTTCTCATCCTTCGAGAAGAGGTTAGTTTATTGCTAGTCGCACCTACTGGGTTATGTCGACGGGGCTGCACAGGCATTTTTTGTAGGCCAGAGTTCTCATCTTCTCGGGCGCTGGTTTTCCAATCTCACTTTCCGACATTGTGTCACATCTTACCGGTGTTGGAGGGAGTTTATAAAAAAAGGTGAAAGAAGGACATCTTGGATATAGGCTTTTTAGCTAAGATCAAAGTGTAGTATTTGTTTCGATGGATGCTACATTCTTATAGACGGGTACCGTCTTGGCCTTCTGGTCTTGATTCCGCCCGCCTGAGGGATTGTCCTGTGACGTTATAGAAGGTCCACACTTCCAGGCATTGCCTTCTCACCTTTTGAGAAGGGGTTAGTTTATTGCTGATCGCCTGAGGCGGGCTTACCGGGGAATGCCGACGGGCCGTCCAGCCATTCTTTTTGTAGGCCAGAGTTCTCATCTTCTCTGGCGCTTGCTTTCCAATTTTACTTTCCGATCTTGTGTTACATCTTACCGCTGTGAATGCCGACACCTTTCCCGCAAGTTTTGCCTTAGGCTTACCCATCGGCGAATGCCGACACTCTTCCCATAAGTTTTGCCCGAGGCTCCCCCACCGGCGAATGTTGACACTCTTCCGGACATGCAAACACATTTACACATATACACACAAAGCATTTCTTCAGCGGTAACTATGTGAATCAGCAAGCCTTCTATTGTCTTTGACTTGACATCGAGGTTGTGAGTTCGAATCATGACCGCGGCGTCAAATGTATTTATTGTTTATTTAGTTGTTAAGATATGCCTTAATGTATTTCTTAAGTTTACAAAGATTCTCACTGACTTGAAAAGTAAGTAAATAGTATTTACCACCCCCTCTTACGTTTACAAAAATTCTCAAGAACGGACCGACAGACAGACAGACAGACAGACAGAGAAGGTGCTCGTTGTATTATAAGTGAACTAGCGAAGATATACTCCCTACGGTCGTATATTTTAGCAAGGCTGCCGCGTTTCACCCTTCTGCGACTGAAGAGTTACACACTCAACCGAGCGGGTTCAGTGAATTGTTTAATAGAGTTAATTTGATTGTTTTTCAGACAGACAGAGAAACTGTTCGTCTATTTTTGCTACGCTGCCGCGTCAGAAATGAACGATCACTCGTAAACTGATGGCACCCCAGTCATATCGAAGAACCTGTTTTGATAGACAGAATGATAGACAGACAGATAGACAGAGAACCTAGCCAAGATAGCCTCCCTACGGTCGTCTATTTTTGCTCGGCTACAGCATCAGAAATGAATGTTCACCCGTAAACCGAATGCGCCCTAGTCATATCGAAGAACCAGTTTCGATAAACAGAATGACATACAGACAGACATAAGGTGCTCGCAATCTTATTAGTTGAAGATAGAATTATAACAAAAAATGTCTGTCATCGAAAAGAAACGTTACTAAAAATTCAAATTAATCTATATAAAATGAAAACTTTAATATTTTGGGGTGGTTAGACATTGATTGTTTTTAGTTAAAAATAAAAAAAAACAATTCCCCCCAATTTTTTTTCACCCACGTCAACCCTATTAAAATATTTTTTGACCCTCCCCCACCCAAAGAAATAAATTAAAAAAAACTTTAAAAAAAAATTCTTTATAAAATAAAGAAAAACATATATTTCTTTGGGTGTGAGAGAGTAAAATATTTTTTTTGGGGGGGGGGGCGGGTGAACTGATTTTTTGTTCTATTTTTAACTAAAAATTTTTGGGGTGGGGGAGAGTAACATAATTGAGGGGAAGCGGGGGGAATTTTTTTTATACCAAAAATATTTATTTGGGTTGAGAAGGGTAAAAAAATGGGAGGGGAGTGAGAAAAAAAATTTTCTTACAAAAAATAAATATTTTTAGGACTGTTTGCGTGGGTGAAAAAAAATTTGTGATGGGGGGTGAAAGAAATTTTTTTTCATTTAACTAAAAATATTTTTGGTCTGAAACAAAGAACACCAATGTCTAACCACCCAACATACTAACGCTTTCATTTTACATGGATCAATTTGAATTTTTAGTAACGTTTTGTACAGTGTCGTTTTTGCCACCAATGTCAAGGGTGAAAAGTTTGTCAGTGCGTGAAAGCACGCGATAAGGACCAGTATAGGGAGGAGTAAGTACGGCTTTTACGGAGTGTTTTGTTATCAAAAACATGAGTCCATGACGAAATGTCTTTCGGGACCGAAGATTTAATGGTCTGTTGCCTAGGGTGCATAACTGGGAGCTCATTAAAGTAAGCTCGCAGTCTGTTTATGTACAGAGCTGTATCTGTTGCCGTTAAATCTATCAGGGTCAGCATCTGACCCGGCAACGATAGAGGTAGTCCATAAACAAGTTTGGCTGGAGAGTATCCGAGGTCCTCTTTGATCGCAGCACAACAATCAAGAAGGACAATAGTACGTACTCGCTCCAACGCGGCTTTTAATTGACGATGGAAGCGTTCTATCATTCTGTTAGGAGCTGGATGATAGCTAGTAGTACGGATAAGTTTAATCCCTAAGATTCTGGAAAGTTCCTGGAATAGGTGGGATTTAAACTGTTTACCATGGTCGATGGTAATAGTTGTGAAAACTCCGTAACGCGATATCCAGCCTGATATAAGGGCTCGCGCTACAGAGTCAGCCGAAATGCATTTCAGGAGAATGGCTTCAGGCGACCGTGTAAAGCGATTTATAAAGGTCAGGAGATAAGTAAATCTCTGATTGAATGACCATGGTCTAACCAGATCAATATTAATATGGCCGAACCATGCGACTGGAGTGTTGAATGTTCCAAGCGGTGCACGAATATGCTTGTGCACCTTTGACTTTTGGCAGGATACGCAGGAAGGTGTCCAGGCAGTGATGTTGCGCTTCATATTCGGCCAGAAAAATCTAGCTTAAATCAGCTTTACTGTGGTTTTTAGTCCGGGGTGTAACAAGTTGTGAAGAGTATAAAAGACAACCCTACGATGAGTCAGTGGAACAAAAGGGCGAGGTGAATCTGTTGAGGTGTCATTGATGATATGTGTGTCCGAAGTGGGTACGGGCAGGTATTTGAATTTACAAGTTGCAAACTTTGGAGATGACAGATCCAGAGTGTTCAGACGTGGCTGGTCTAAAGCCATCTGTTGTATATCGATATCTGATAGTGAAGACAGAGAATTTATAGAAAGACATGGCAAGGCGTCAGCCGCAGCATTCTGTTCACCAGACATATGTCGGATATCGTTGGTAAATTACGAAATAAAATACAAGTGGCGAGTCTCGCTGGGAGAATACTTGTTCGGCTTAGCACGCAGTGCATATGTAAGCGGACGGTGATCAGTGTACATCACAAATTGACGGCCGTCGAGTGATTACTGGAAGTGTTTCACTGCGAGGTACACTGCCAGTAGTTCACGACAAAACGTGCAGTAACGTTATTCTGCCGGTTTCAGTTGTGTCGAAAGTATTCGAGAGGTTGTAGTTGACCTTGGTGCTGCTGTTGCAACACTGCATCTACAGCTGTGCCCAATGCATCAACGACCAGTGAAAACTGGGCATTGGACAAAAGATGTGCTAGCATTGTAAGAATAGAGGGATTGTGATCCCCTATCTTAATTGTGACTGTGACACAGACCATTCTCTGGTCGCTAGCAAGATACGCCTCCTCCCCAAACGTGCCCACCGATCAAAGCAGAAGCCCCTGCCTCGCATCAATACAGTCGGAACTGCTATGCCTGAGCTGCGTAAACGCTTCGCCAGGGCCATGGACAAAGCCCTAGAAGACTGTCCAATAAACAGTGTCATGCTGAGGTGGAACCACATTCGAGAGGCTATGTTTCAGACTGCTCTCAATACTTTCGGCAGGAAAGAAAGGAGGCAAGAAGACTGGTTTGAGGCGGGAGCTGCTGGGATCAAACCTGCCATAGCTGCAAAGCGTGATGCCCTCCTCGCCAAAAGAGAGATCCATCCACTAGGACGTTTGTGGCACTCCGTACTGCTCGTAGCGATGCACAGAGGATTGCCAGACGCTGTGCAAATGATTACTGGCTCCATCTCTGCCAGAACATCCAGATTTCTGCCGATCTGGGAAACGTGCGCGGAATGTATGAGGGGATGAAAAAGGCTTTCGGTCCAAACGTCATCAAGACCGCCCCACTCAAGTCAGCTGAAGGCCTGGTCATTACTGACCGATGCAAACAGATGGAAAGGTGGGTTGAGTACTATCAGGAACTTTACTCGAAGGAGACCACTGTCACTGACTCAGCACTCGCGAAAACCAAATCACTTCCCAGAATGGACGAGCTGGACACCCCACCCACCATGGAAGAGCTCAGCAAAGCCATCGACTCCCTAGCCAGCGGCAAGGCCTCAGGCAGCGATAACATCCCACCTGAGGTAGTAAAGTTGGCAAAGGGTAGCTCCCTCCTGGAGCACCTATATGGACTCTTGCTGCACTGCTGGGAGGAAGGAACTGTGCCCAAAGACATGCGCCATGCTAAGATCATCACGTCGTACAAGAACAAAGGAGAAAGAAGTGACTGCAACAATTACCGTGGTATATCACTGCTAAGCATTGTCGGCAAGACGTACGCACGCGATCTCCTCAACAAACTGCAAATTCTCGCTGATCGCGTCTACCCAGAGGCACAGTGTGGCTTTAGACCCGCCGGATCGACCATAGACATGGTTTTTTCCATAAGACAACTCCAGGAGAAATGTCGCGAGCAGAGGAAGCCTCTCTATCTGGCCTTTATCGACCTGACCAAAGCCTTTGACTTGGTCAGCCGAGATGGACTGTTTGTCCATCCTTCAGCGGATTGGATACCCGCCCAAGCTTCTGAGCCTAATCGTGTCCTTTCATGAAGACATGAAAGGGACCGTCCAATTTGATGGATCGAGCTCTGAACCGTTCCCGATCAAAAACGGTGTCAAACAGGAATGCGTTCTTGCCCCTACGCTCTTCGGAATTTTCTTTTCCTTGCTCCTCTAGTACGCATTTGATGAGTCTGTTGACGGCGTGTTCATACACACCAGGAGCAACGGTGGATTATTCAACATCGCACGTCTGCGAGCCAAAACGAGGGTTCAGAAGGTTCTCATCAGAGATCTCCTTTTTGCAGATGCTGCTGCCCTTGCTGCACATTCAGAGGAGGCTATGCAGCGTCTTGTTGACTGCTTTGCAGCTGCATGCAACGAGTTTGGACTGTCCATCAGTCTGAAGAAAACAGAGGTCATGTGCCAGAACGTTAGTGATGCTCCAAGCATCTCCATTGGTGAACACACCCTCATGGTTGTGGACGAGTTCACCTACCTCGGCTCGAAAATCGCTGGCAGCTTTTCCCTATACTCTGAGCTTAACACAAGGATCGGCAAGGCAGAAACAGCAATGGCCCGCCTGACCAAACGAGTTTGGGAAAATGGTATGCTGACTACCAACACAAAGATGCAAGTATACCGGGCAGTTGTGCTGAGCACCCTCCTCTATGGCAGTGAGGCATGGACACTCTCATCAGGAGCGCAGACTGAACGCCTTCCACTTTCGTTGCCTCCGCAGACTCCTCGGCATCACCAGACAGGGTCGAGTCACCAACATCGACGTCCTGGCCAAGGCAGGATTGCCCAGCATGTATGCTATGCTGCGAGCTATACGCCTCCGCTGGTTGGGCCACGTGCTCCGCATGAACGACGGCCGCATTCCCAAAGACATGCTTTTTGGAGAGCTTGCAACTGGCACAAGGCGTACTGGACGCCCCACTTTCCGCTACGTGGACGTCTGCAAGCTAGATCTTAAAGCTGGCGGACTCAACCCCTCTCAGCTCGAGACCACTGCCTTAAACCGCCAAGGTTGGCGAATCGTCATCCGGAACATCATCAGTGCAGCTAAGGAGAGGAGAAACACCGGATGGAGGGAGAAGCGATCACGCAGAGCGCAAAAGACAGGAGTCGCCCCATCACATGCTCACTGTTAAGAAAACCAGAAAGATGAGAGAAAAAAAAACAAAAAACAAAGATTACACAGCCTGTTGCAGCCCTGGGTACAAATTCTGACCAAGACCATGACGCGCATCCCCCATGATCTCTCGAGGTCGATGGAGCCAACATCTTAATTTAACACACGAAATGAATTAAGGAAATAACGAAACCTTTTTACAACAACAACGAAAGGGGTTTATTCAGATCAAAGGTTACCTATACCATTCGGTATAGGTGGAAGAAAATTAGGACAGTGTCCGAAAGAAGAAGAAAATAAGTTCTTAGTTCAAATATCTTCAGGCGAAGATAGCAGGCGCCGTGAGCGTCCAGTAGACAAGGAGGCAGGAGAGAGGCTGAGACGATCATTCCTGGCTGGTGCCAGGGTGCCGTCTGATCATTGTCTGCAATATCCTAACGGAGCTGAAGTACTCCCTTAGGGAACTAATGATATCAATGCGCCCTACGAGCTGATTGGCCAAACCAGCTCACAGGGACACTGATACGCATTACAATGTAAATCTAATTCATGACTGCTGCGGATTTGCTAAGAATTTTTGATTCTTAGCAAACGTTAATAAGTATAAAAAAGTAAGCATCAAATAAAATAAAGGAAAAAAATCAAATACATTTCGTCAAATTCAATAAAAGAAGTTTCTGTTTTAAACGAATAAATCAATAAAATGTATTTTTTTAATACCTACAAACATATTTTCCGGGCGGCTATAAGTACGTATATAGTATGCGCACCGGCGCAGAGATAGGTACGTATATAGTATGCACACCGGGGCGAATATAGGTACGCATGTAGTATGCGCACCGGGTTAGAGATAAGTACATATATATTAGGCACACCGGGGTAGAGATAGGTACGTATATAGTAGGTACACCGGGGTGGGGATACGTACGTATATTGTAGGTGCACCGGGGTAGAGATACGTACGTATATAGAAGGAGCAGACATAGGTGGCACTTTTTATAGAAATATGTCATACTTTTGCTCCGGGCAACGGAAGAGAAAGGGTGGGGAAGAGACAGTTTTCGCCGAAGGCACCAGGGAGAAAGAGGTACCAGTGAGAAAGTGGCAACGGGGAGAGGGGGCGGTTAAATGGGGCGACCAGGGAAGAGAGAGCGGATAGCCCTGTCACTTATAATCTCACAAGCACATTTTCTGTCTGTCTGTCCGAGAATTTTTGTAAACCTAACAAATTGGGTTGTGGTAAATGCTATTTACTTAATTTTCAAGTGAATGAGAATCTTTGTAAACCTAAGAATTACATTGGGAAACTGTTAATTAATTAATTTAAATTGAATAACATATAAATAAAGTATAAACTAATTTCGACGAGACTGCGATTCGAACCCACCATATGTTCAGTATGTCCTACATATATATTATTCTGTCAAACTGTCTCAAACAACAGGCTTGTTCTGTAATTAACATAATTCATTTGTTTTAAACTTCTAATAAATTCATATTTACAAACGTACACTTATAACTGCTATTCTCAAATTTACAATACTTTTCTCCAAAGTAATATAAATAAAAAAAATATTCATATAATTAATTTAAGACATTTTATTCAGAAACCAGTCCGTTTTTAAACCATACTTGGAATGTAATGTAATGAAAAATGTCCAGCCATTAAACCGAAAATGACGTCATTGTGATTGGCACGCCGGGAGACGAGCATCGCCGTCGTTTATTTTTTTACGGTTAATGAGAATTTATTTTTTTATGTTGCAATTTTAGATTAAAGCACTCACTGAAAATCTTAATTATTGTATTTTCACTTTTCAACGCCTTGTCTATATCTCTACCTGGTGCACATTATATATATATATATATATATATATATATATATATATATATATATATATATATATATATATAGTCTAAAGAAGTTTTGAGTCATTTAAGACTTAACATATATATATATATATATATATATATATATATATATATATATATATCCATAAGGCCTCTATACTGTACAAGCGCCCGAAAAGCGTTTTCCATAGGAAAGCTTAACTACACAAGCCCCAAAAAGCATTTTCCGCAGGAGGGCTAAACTGCACAAGCTTCAAATAATCATTTTCTATAGGATGGCTAAACTGCAAAATCCCCCAAAAAGCGTTTTCCATAGGAGGGCTAAACGGCACAAGCGCCTGAAAAGCGTTTCCATAGAAGGCTAAAATGCACAAGCCCCGAAAAGCATTTTCCATAAGGCCGCTATACTGTACAGGCGCCAGAAAAGTGTTTTCCATGAATGAGTCAGCAAAATTACTACACGAGGACATTGATTTATTACCAAATTACTACATAAAAACGTTGACTTTGGTCGGAAACTATCACCCCCCCCTTACGAAACTCGGCTCAGTTGACCATCTAAGGATAAATATTTTTTTCTAATTCTGAGATATTATGCGACTGGAGGCATATCAACTTTACTATCTAGGTCGAGTGTGTCGGAAGCCTTTTGCGGACATACACACACACACATACACACACACAAACACACACACGACCCTTCTTTATATAGGAGATGGTGCCTCCCATCCTGTCGCTTGACCACTGAGTACTTTACCGGCAGATAAATCGCGCCCAGATACGTGTCCGGTCAGCGTCAAAAGTCGGTGTTGAACAACTGCAGAGATGCTTTGAAGGCAGTCATGCAGCATTTTGTTTGTTGCTTTGTTTCGCCACAATATTTTCAAGAAGACGCGTAGAATCTTGGTGTATAATCCATCGAGTTTCTTAGATGGAGCAACATTTAGTGTCTAAGAGTCTCATCCATAAAGTAAGATACATTCGAGCGATTCCTTAGGAAATTTTGAGTTTTATTTAAAGAGAAAACTGTTCACCAGGAATCACGATGTGAACTTGTTGAATTATTTCTGAAATGTGTAAATTGTAGTGACAAAATAAGCTGTGAAATTGTTCAAATGAAACATTGAAATGCGATGCTATTCCACTTGCTGATTGTAGAGACACGGTTATGAGAATGCGGCTAACATGTCAAACTAATACAATGGCGCACGAGCAATAATAAAAGAGCACCACCTTACTGCGATATTCTCTCTTTGTGGTTGCCATATATTTAATTTATGTGGTAATGGTGTTACTTAATGTACGTCAGAAGCCATCATCTACTTACGGAAGTATACACAAAATATACACCTTATTCAGTTGCTACCCCAATGTTCTTCGCCGATGTGCCAAGGACTGCATGCGTTCCGACTGGTTGCACTGTCAATTATTTTACGTACGCGATGTGTTTTAAACATCCGTAGAACTTTATAATAGTATTTTCTTAGAGAAAGAGATTAACATAGCACGGTTAAAAATATTGTTAACAATAGCTATTTTGTAGTGATAAAGATCCTCGCTCTTGAAATTTAAAAGACTAGAATTTAAGGTGATTGTTTTTTTTTATATAAGTGGAAGTGTTACACAGTTTATGAGATGCGTCAATAGGAACATCTCGAAAATGGGATGTTATTATTTATGTTCAGTTTTATGGTCAATTTAAGTACAAAGTTTCTTTGAAAAGGGTCTTGAGGTTTGTGTATTTGTTGATTGTTATCAGCTTTTGAATTTGTTATCAGTCTTTTAAATTTCAAAAGCTACAAAATAGTTATTGGTAAAAATCTATTGAACCGTGCCAAATTAATACCATTATTTGAATTAACAAATATAAAGCAAGTACTTATTAACAGCAGATTCCCTTATTATTGCTTTGATGAACAAATAAAATTAATGATTCGAAACTTAAAAACACCAGTGCAAATAATAATAATATTCAACATCACAACTCAAACAATATTTACATATACTATTGTAATCAAATGCAACCAAACTTTAGCTTAGAAGAAAAAGCCATGAAATATATAATACACAGATGCATATCCCCAATTCACAATAACAATTAATTTAAACTCATTATTTACTATAAGAATTTTAAAACCCTAAATCTCGTACTAAAAAACACCTCTTCCTCAACCCCAAAACCAATAGAAAGAACCAATGTTATTTATAAGTTCAAATGCCCTTTGGGAGAATGTACTCCCGATCTTAATAATACAGCTAATAGCTGCATTGGTTTTACAAGCACTACCCTATCCCACCGCCTCATCATGCATCTTGTAAACTCTAACTCAATTTACCAAATTCTACACTCTAAATACTGGACTTTGGGGAATATTTATCAATTGCTGTCATATAGCTATTGGTAAAATTTAACAACAAATGGAGGTATCACAACTTTCACATAGCTTCAACCCCATTTTTAGCCATGTTTATGAAACTAAATATAATCCACAGAACCCTTACGCCTATCAGCTCTGTTTCAAAATTCTTAATAGTCGGTTTATTATCTTAGGAGTGAATTCTGGAATACAGCTATATAAACATGTATACTTTTTATAACTTTATGGAGATGAAGATTATTTGCGCACTAGTCAAGTTCTCACACGAGTCTATATCACTACAAGTAATCGCTCACTGCAACAACAACAAAAACGTGTGGTTTTGCGCAGATCCCGAGTTTCACCAGATCTCCCTACTATCCGTTGCTTTTGATTCCCGTTGCACATCACTTTGAGTTCTTCTTGGTAACGATCGTTAGTTATCTCTGAAAATTCGTTACAATAAGCTTCCTTAGAATTCCAGTATCTTCCAGTTGAGGTCTGGATGGTGCTCTCTGTTCTTGGACTTTCCATCCTTCTAGACCCTTCACAATCATTCTCTGTTGCAGCACACATTGCAAGTGCCACTTTTTATGGTAGGTGTCAGTTTTTCTCACATATCCACACTGGCAGTTTCAGTTCCCTTGGTTTCATGTGATCTTCTTTCTAGGTTTGTACTTTTATCACGGCTTGTGTATGTTTCTTAAATGTTATGCTTATTTTATTTTAATTATTTTATTGAAGGGTCACAACTTATCAATGCCGGAGGTCACTTGAGAATAAAGTTAATTAGATGGAATGATAGCTAGTTGAAAGGAAGAAAGTTATCATGTGAGGATCGATTGTAATTAATGGACTGAACTAAATTTGCTTAATATCGGGGAGCGTATGAATCTGAAATCTGCTGACATTCGAATTGAAGACAAATGTAATCAGCCGGCAGAAGCTCTGGTCGTGGAAATTTCGCTTGACGCAAGTCATACGAGGGAAGAAAGCAAAGTTAATCTTTGTTATGGTAAACAATTCCCTTGAGTTTGAAGATAACATTGTTTGTTTTTTAAATAGTAAATGTTTACCAAAGAAAATGGTGAATATCTTTTGAGGTACAAATTAGAACTCCTTATAATATTTACGAATGTGAAAGTTTGGACTAATACTTTCATTTCTTATATCAAGTAATACCGCAATAAATATTTCAGATACTTCGTGACGACGGGCAGAGATTGCTGAATATGGACAGCAATAGAGAATCAGAAACAGCAGCTGTCGGGCTGGCGTTTCTATTTTTGCCGGCGAACATAAGCAGTAAAATCGGGCTTCTACTAATTTTTCTATATGTTTAAATTGCATTAGTTTGCATTGCTCCCATGGGCCAACCTTACCAACACAGTCATATCTGTGAAATATTTAATCATCCTGATTTGTAGAAAAAATAAATCATTTTATCGCGAAATTCCGTTTTTGTTGTTGTTGTTGTTGTTGAAAACGAAACAATGCGTTCTTTAATGACCGGAAATAAGTTTCAGCCGAAAGGAAATGAGTTTGAAATGTTTATGCTTCCGACGACGAGTTAAAAACTGCGATCGGAAACGAAAATGTCCGCCTAAAACCAAAAGTGATTGAATGAGCTTTGTTGATAGAAGTTAAACAGGAAATAGCTCGGCTTGGAAATCGACGAACTCTGGAAAAGTGAGAAGAGAGGAGGCATGCAAACAAATGCACTGTCGAATGCGAAAGATATTTCATGTATTCTTTCGTGATGAATTGAACGAAATTCTACGTAAGATGGATTAGATTTTGTTAACAATTGCTACTAAACAGGAAGATTTGTTGGTGTTGTTCTAAACCATCAGGCTAACTTGTGTTTGTCTCATCGAAACGATTTCTGCCTTTCTGCCATTCGTTTTAAATTAATTTCTTCATATATTCCTTTTAAATACCACGTTAGATACTATTTCATATATCACCTTAGATAGCACTTTATATATCTCTTTAGATATCACTTCATATATCACTTCATATATCACCTTAGATATCACTTCATATATCACTTAATATATCACTTCATATACCACTTCATATATTACTTTAGATATCACTACATATATCACTTTAGATATCACTTCATATATATCACTTCATATATATCATTCTGCAGTAAAAGGAGGATCACCTGAAAAGGTTTGTTCTCACGTCTTATTTTACAAATGACGTATCAAAATTAAGAGTTGTTTAAGAGAAAATCAGTGTGCTCAACTTTTGTATATCTTATTAGTATTTTAACGTTTGTTAAAAGAGAGGATCCAGAGAATTCGTCAGAATATTTATTTTTTATATAAAACTCGTGTCAAAAGCTAAACAAGCCACAGTAAAATATCTCCGTCTAATCTCTGCAGGCAAATACCTTTTCTTTGTGGCAGATCGCACGTAGACTGTTGATTTATTTCATATTCACTTGACGTTGTCCGCCATTATTTTACATTCAGTTTTGTCTCGCTTTTTATTTACTCTTTTAACTATGCCGTTTATCTACCATAGGATTTTAAGACGTAACTTTCATTATTACGGTATCGTTTCGTGATTAAATTATTACGTTAACCAAATTGTATAAAACTATGATTAAATGTGTTAAGCTAATGTTGTTTGAATCGATAAAATGAAGATTTGCTAACAGCTTAAACGATACAAAACTTCCATGGGCAGAGTTTCTTTCATAGAACTGTCCATCTGTGGAAGACATTGCCGCGAGCCTGATTCCCAGATGACTACTATATGGTCGTTTTCAAGTCCAATGTAAACAAGTTCTTGTAGATAATCAATTTCTGCCCTGCTACAACCACCGTGCCGGTGATCGCGATGTTGTCTCACCGCTCACCAGACAAGCTCTTTATCCTCGAATAGCCTTTGGGCCTTGATAAGCGGTGACCTTGATTGTAATAAAATGACTTTCTATTCGACAGCTTAAGCATAATTACATTCTGATAGATTTAATTTCTGAATTAAATTCTATTTTTGAAATCATTAATGTGTGAGCCACGAAGGGTCAAGACACTTACACACAGAGTGAGAAGTGATCACACAATTTTATTAATATAGAGATCACATTTATTATTTTGTTGTCACATAAACCAAAGTTTAACATTTTTAGTTCAAAAGAAAAAAGAATGAAACGAGATAGTTAAATAGATGGGATTGTATTAAAGTATATAGATGAATAAATATAAAAAGCAAAGAGATAGATACACCAATATGTACAGTGATATATATATATATATATATATATATATATATATATATTAGTAGTATATTTTAAAGGCTGTGGGTAATGCAACTTCCGGGTAAGATGCAAGTTGTAAGGAAGAAAAACAATAAATCGAATACGAAATATGACTTATTATTGTTTATTTTCTAAAATCTTACATAACAGCAAGAGTGTTATTAGCTGTTTGTGTGATGTCCGGATGATTAAAAAATCATTATTTAATATTTCTGGAAAAAGTAACTTCCCTTTGTCAAAAATAATCAATACCAGAAGAATTCCCCGACTATGCAGAGAATCTGACAAAATAAAATGGCTGCCAAAGCAGAACAGCAGCGAAAACCAGGCTTGCAGAAATGTAAATTAAAGTTTATTTTTTTAAGTTATGTTATGGTGATCGATAAACTGTTGGTTTTAATAATAATAATAATAATAATAATAATAATAATAATAATAATAATAATAATAATAATAATAATAATAATAATAATAATAATAATACATATATATATATATATATATATATATAATTTATTTATTTATTTTTTTAATTAATTTTTTATTTCATTTATTTTATAATTTTGATTATTGGTTATATTTTTAGTGTGTTTTATCTTCGTGATATTCATGTCTCCATCTTAGCATCTGTCAGAAACATTGGTGACCTTAGAATCACAGAATCAATCCTCATCTCCAGATTAAACCCCTCACTCAATCAGCGTCACGAGCTCTACTCACCGATCATTCTATAATATCTACCTCTTACCCACTGACCAACCCTCATATCTAACACTTATCATACTCCGTTTCTACCACTTCACTCATTTCTTTCCTCCTATATTAAATCATCACACACCCAAACAATCAAATAGGACCCCTCCCCATATGAACTTCCATCGCAACACACATTCAGCCACAAACCAAAAAACACTTTCAACCTATTCCACTAACCCACCAAAATAAGTCACCTCATATCCTGACATTGTTAATTAATTAACACAAACACATATAAAATGTATACAAATAAGATACAAATATAAAATAAATAAATAAATAAATAATAACAATGATGATAAATAAATAGATAAATAAATAATTAAATTAAATATAAAAAAATAAATAAATAAATAAATAAAAAAATAAATAATATTAGTAAAAAAAAATTTAAAAAGAAAAACTACTTAAAGAAATACAATAACAAGGTAAAATTAAGAATATATAAATAAACAAATGAACAAACAATAATACATCAGTGTTGCACATGTATATGCTTGTGCATGTATGTATACATATATAGTATATATATATGTGTATATGCATGTACGTATATATATGTATTGTATATATATATATATATATATATATATATATATATATATATATATATATATATAACTATTAATATATTACAGAATTCTACAATCCGAATCCATAAAATAAATTAATTTACTTAACTAAGTTACTTTATCCTATAGTAAATACATATCGCATTATTTCGAAATACACAATTAATTTCACTTCTTGAATATAGAATATCAATAAATTTAATATCTAGAATAGTCAAAATGAGAGATTAATTACTTTATTTTACTTTATTTTACTTTACTTTACTTAATTTAAAATTCTTAAAATACGTAAGAGAAGAAAAAATAAGAAGATAAAACACACTGAAAATATAACCAATAATAAAAATTATGAACTAAATAAAAGTTAAAAAAAATTGATTAAAAAAAATAAATAAATTATATATATATATGTATTATTGTTATTTTATTATTATTATTATTATTATTATTATTATTATTATTATTATTATTATTATTATTATTATTATTAAAACCAACAGTTTATCGATCACCATAACATAACTTAAAAAAACAACAACTTTAATTTACATTTCTGCAAGCATGGTTTTCGCTGCTGTTCTGCTTTGGCAGCCATTTTATTTTGTCAGATTCTCTGCATAGTCAGGGAATTCTTCTGGTATTGATTATTTTTGACAAAGGGAAGTTACTTTTTCCCGAAATATAAAATAATGATTTTTTAATTATCCGGACATCACACAAACAGCTAATAACACTCTTGCTGTTATGTAAGATTTTAGGAAAAATAAATAGTAAGTCATATTTCGTATTCGATTTATTGTTTTTGCTCCTAAAAACTTGCATCTTACCCGGAATTTGCATTGCCCACAGCCTTTAAAAACATACTACTACTATACCCAGCAATGCTTCAAGCAAACTACCATTCTCTACTATATATATATATTAAGGATGCTTTGCATGAACTTTGAATTCTAATAAAATTTGATTGACACCTTATTTTATTACTTCATTTTATATTATAATATATATATATATATATATATATATATATATATATATATATATATATATATATAAGGTGAGTCAATGAAAAATAGTTAGACCTGTAAATGGAAACAGATCGATATCTTCAGTTGTTCAGAACAAGGAGCATTTAGTAGATAAAAATATTTATTCTTCTTCTCTTTCAATTGTATTCCTTAAGCACGGCTTTTCAAAGATCAACATTTTATCATCAGAGGAAGTAGTGATTGATAAGTTGACAGATAAGAACAGTCAAAATTCAAAATTTGGAAAAAAAATTAAAAAAAAAGTTCTTTTTAAAAAAAGTTATTTCTAAAAAGTTTTTAAAAGTTCAAACGGGTGTGTAAATGAAATTCACCAAACACGGAGATCCAAGTTGTAAAGTTTTTAATACAAAAGAGACCATCAGAAAAAGTGAAAAAATAAAAAGGTATAATTAAACAGAAAATTAAAAAAAAATGTTCCATAGGTTACGCGAACGTTTTCGATTCTTCGTTGAATCATCTTCAGGTGTAAAACACAAATGAACAAACAACTGGAGAAAGAAGATCATTTTTTAAAGACGGCGGAGACACGCGCAGAGAACGTTTTCGCATTGTTCCAAGAAAATCGTTGACATTTGAATAAAGCGAAGCTGAAATAGCAACCCAGAATGAAATCGCATTACGTTAAGCATTTAAGTACTTATTAACAACAAATTCCCTAATTATATCGTTGATGAACAAATAAAATTAATGATTCGAAACTAAAGAAAAACACCAGTACAAATAATAATAATATTCAACATCACAACTCAAACAATATTTACCTATACTATTGTAATCAAATGCAACCAAACTCCAGATTAGAAGAAAAACCCATGAAAAATATTTCTGAAACAATGCGGAAAACATTCTCTGCGCGTTTCTCAGCCGTTTTTTTTTAATTCTCTTCTTTCTCCAGTTTTTGTTCATTTGCTTTTGATGTCTGAGGATGATCCGACGAAGAATCGAAAACGTTCGTGAAATCTATGGAGCATCTATTAATTTGTGTTATTTAAATACAAAAAAGCCCATCAGAAAAACTGAAAGAATTAAAAAGGTATAATTAAACGGACGAATTCTGTTATTTTAAACAAAGTTTGCACACACACACACACACACATATATATATATATATATATATATATATATATATATATATATATATATATTGGTACAGAAAAATTAGTACAACATTCGTATCGTCAGTTTCAAGCACGGAAAGACTTAGCCATCCGGCTCTCTTCAGCTTTAGATGGCTAAGTCCTTCCGTGCTTGAAACCGACGGTACGAATGTTTTACTAATTTTTATGCACCAAAATGAATAAATATTACGCTCTCAATTTTTCATTTTTAACTTTAATTCTTAATTAATCAAGCACTCTGCTGGGATTTTTACTGTCCTATTACAAAAAGTTATATATATATATATATATATATATATATATATATATATATATATATATATGTATATATATATAGATTTAAATATATAAACATATCAACATACCTAACTTTCTATAAATTGAGATGAGAACATATTATTGCTTGTATAAACCCAGTTAACATCACAGATTAATTATAATCAAACAATTTTACACCTGTAATTCCAAATTAGTCGGTAAAAAAACCATACATCACACAACTTTATAAAAATGTAAGTATTCTTTTTATTCGCTTAAGTTTAGAAATATAACACTAACGATTTATAACGTATCCAATTCCCTTAACTACGATTTGATTCTGCCACTGTTCTATACATTTACACACACTAACCGGGGGGGGGCAGACCTGCATTATCTTCTCTTTTGTAATGGTAAACGGCGCTACAATCCGTGATATAAAAAGCGACGCACACGAAATTCACCCTCTCTTTCATCCGATCTGACATTTGATTAACACACATCACTTGCACGTGCGCGCTCACACACACACTATACAGTGTGCAAGACGTTTCTCTCAACTTATGCACACACACTCTCACACACACACATCCTTCCTAGACTTTGTTGTACACATTCTCATCAACACAATTTCAAAGCCATCCCTGTCGGGTTCCTGAAGAATAAATGTTTTTTGCATACATTATTGTTTCCGAGTTTGTACTTTGTTTCTTTCGTAAATGCTTGTATTTGAACGTTTATATGGGGCCAACTCCCTGCGGATTATTTTCAGACAACATGACTTGGAATACGCACATAGATGTTACCTTTTTTGCTATGCGTGTTTATTGTTGCCACACCTGGGCTGGTGCACCAACTATTCGCCACTCTTTCTTGGACACGGTGCAAAAAAACAATTTCTAACCTAATATGTCCCGCACTGTCTACCAAGCTCCATCCCTGTCTGCATCGCCGCAGTATTTCATCCGTGTGCTTGTTTTACCAGTATTTCGACAGAAGTTGTTCCGATAAACTTACGGCACCTGTATCCCTCAAAAGAATATACACTCGACACACACGACTAGCAGCAAAACCCCACACTTCACTGTAGAGGTCCCCAGTTACCGGAAGATTTTCTACCTAAATAGCTTCCTTCCTTTGAACGCTTGCCTTTGGAATTCCCTGCCTGTTTCCTGTTTTCACAACCGTACAAACATGAAGAACTTTAAATATAATGTGAACAAACAACTTGCTGCCTAACTCCCAACATAGGGTTTCTCTACTATAAATAAACCCATCATCACAGTAGCCCATTTACCTTCAGCTACAATATGCCCAGTTTACGGATAAACAAAGTTTTTACAAAATCTTTAGGAACACAATTTGTCCGTCACGGGACTATTTTTATTTTCTCAACTATAACCATGGCAGATTAATCAACTTAAATGACTTTGACATCCAAATAATAAAATAGCTTGATGACTCTAGAGAGCACGTGTTGCTCTTGCATAATGCAATCGTTTATGATGCAAGCTGTAGAAAAATGTGTGAATTTGCTAAATATAGATGTAGGTTCGTGCGCGTTTGAGCGGATTTTTGTCTATCGGTATGTGTGCGTTGTTTACGTTTGGCTGTGTGTTTGGTTGTGTGTATGTAGATACTGGTATATGTGTAGGTTACTCTGTTTATGTTGGTGTGTATCGGTATATAAAGGTATAGATTTGGCTGTGTGTGGATATGCATATGTTCGCGTGAGTGATTGTGTGTGAATGGTCAGCGTGTGTCTCTGTAGTAATAGATATATGTATGTTGGATTGTAAGTTGATGAGGATGTGGAGATTACGAGTTGTGTGTGTGTGTGTGTGTGTGTGTGGTTTATATAAGTATGCACATGTTGGATATAGAGAATTTCCCGGCCAAGCTTCTACTAAGGCATGAACACACGCAGTGCAGTTTTAACCCCCCCCCCACACACACACGCATAGTTACATATAGGTAGACGCATCTGCATGAAGGTCAGCGAAAACATACAGCAGATAACTTATAGCACAGACAACAAGGACAAAAATACGCTTTAACGAAATTAAAACCGAAAAAAGAAACCGCAAAAAAAGTTTTTCTTTTGTTTCATAGAATGTCCAAATCTCATGAGATGTGTGTGTTATCTGGCATGCGAGATGTGTGTTGATTCGGTTTAATGTGGTTCGTTGGTGACGTCATGCTTTTTGGAGGCCGGGTCTGGCCAGAAATTGATGAATCACTGGCTGGACGCAAGAAGGGAGGGGTATGGCTAGTCTCTGATCTTATCATCTGTAAACGGTAGGGAGTAGATTTTAAAGAGAGAGAGAGAGAGAGAGGGGGAAGAGAGAGAGAGAGAGAGAGGGGGGGGGGAAGAGAGGCAGGGGGCCTCGTAGGGAGGGGAAGGACAGAATGAGGAAGTTAAGCAGAGGATTAAACAACGGGCATTTAAGAAGCGGCGAATGTTAAAAATGAATTGGAAACCAAAAAAAAAAAAAAATGAACGAAACAAAGATGGAGAGTCCCTATCTACTAGACCTCCCACGAGGGCAGAGTTAGACACAAGGTCAGTTTTTAATGTGGGAAAAATCTAGCTCCTCCCACAGGAGCCCTCTGGATTACAACAAAAAAATAAAAATTGTCTCCGTCTAAATTGATTTCTCTTTCACTCACCTAGGAAAGAAAAGATAAAGTGTAGCATCAGAATATACTTGCTCCCAAAATGCTATTTGAAATTTACGAGGACAGAGAAACAGACCGAACCTCCTATCGAGGTGCATAGTCGCATTTACAAAGAATCAAACGTTTTAAACGATTGAAATGCTTTTTCAAACTTATGCGTGACAGACCAACAAACAAAGCAGCCGACCGACAGAATCAACTCTTTATCCTGATACGTGGATTCTTTCAGTCATCTTTCTTCATTTCTGTTCCTTTAAAGATGCTTAAAAGGGAAATAAATGAAGAAGGATGACTGAAAGAAGATACAGAGAGAGAAAAACACGAATGATGAGATGAGTCGGAATAAAAATGGATTGAACGAAAGAAGGTGAAGGAATATATGAAAAATTAAAAGAAAAAAAACTAAAAAGGGGGAAAAATAAGTAAACGACTGAACAGAAGGAAGAAAAAAAGGAAAACAATGGGAAAGAAGAAAAGAATGAAAAATCAAAGAAAGAAAAGAAAAAAGAATAAAACGAATGAGGAATTATGGAAAGCAAATAGAATCGAAAAAGAAAGAATAATAATAAAAGAAACATGGGGAGAAAGTCAAAAAGCAAAGATGAAAGAAGGAATGAAATAAAATAAATAAATAATACAACAAAAAAAGAGAAAAATCAAATAAGGGATTCAAATAAGGTAGAAAGGCACAAGGTAAGAACAGAGAAGGGTGAACAGAAAGAAATGAAAGAAGAGAATGAAATAATAAAAAATAGTGCCGACCCGCCGAACTAATATCATAGTTCTACCCTTTCAATGTAGAGGCCCCTAGATGCTGGAAAATGTTCAACTTGGTTAGCTTCTTTTCTCGGGCTGCTTATCTTTAGAATTCCCTTTCTGCTCCCTGTTTCTCCGACTTTACAACGAGTAGGACTTTAAATGTAATATGAACAAACATCATGATGCCCAACTCACCACTCAAGTTGCCCCTACAAATCTGCCCCCTATTACAGCTTTAGTGTCAACATGTCTTGCTTGGGACAGAACAAAAGTTTAAATTTTTAAAAAATAACATAAAAGAAAAACAATGAAAAAAGACAGAATGAAAAGAAGCAGTACTAATGAATCGCGTTTTTCTACTTATTGGTCGATCCATGACAATTTGTAATCAGCAGGGAAGCAGTCCCACGGTAATGTTTATACGAGTGGGAAGCGATTACAAAGAAACTCTGTCTAAGTAGAAGACAAACAACGACAAGAATAATACAAAGAACAAAAGAAAAACGGGAAGAAAAAATGAAAAAAGAATAATGGAGAGATGACGAAGAAAAAAACGAAGAATTACAGAATATTACTACTAATACTACAACCAATAATAATAATAATGAGAAGAAGAAGAAGAAGAAGAAGAAGAAGAAGAATGGCTAGATGAAAAAAAGAGAAGGGAGTAGAGAGGAAAAAGAAAAAAAAATGACATGGGAGAAGAGGTGATCTCGAGGGGAGCAGAATGGGAGAAGAGGAAGACAAATCAACAACAATCTGATGAAAAATAAGACGGGTTGCGGATTCGGAGTGGTTTGAAACGAAAACTATAAAGGTGCGTGGGTGGTCAGATGGCGGGGTAGGTGTCTTATTCTGAGGTCGAGTGTCTGTGTGGGTCGGTGTGCATTGTGGGCATCCATTGCAAAATCCGACACCAGCCAATGGGAATGCGGTGGGATCATCTAACAGTTGAAATGGACAATACCAGTGACAGGTGGTCGAAATTGATCGCTTGATATTCATTTCAAATGAAAATTAACAAAACGCAAACCAAACATAATCGAAACACGCATATGAATAATAACAAGTCCGTCCAGTCTTAAGATGCGTCCATTCAATCTGCGCATTTGGCGATGAAAATGATATTTTGAAATTACACGTGACTAACAAACCAAAGACAATCACTTTTTTTAATAACTTGAAAACACTTGAAGCAATCAAGTAATAGGGATATGTAAATAATTTTTGTCACCATCAAATTTCCATAGGGCTTGGTTTGCGGTTTTACTATGTATGCCCGCCAGCACGACTTGGCACGTCAGCACGACAGCTGCTGCTGATTCTTTATTGCCCTCGTCATTCGGGTAATCTCGGCGTCTCGTTTCGAGCAAACTCTGATTCCTATCAACTTTTGGGAGGGGGGAACTATATGGAAAATGTCTTGCGTTATTATTTGAAATAAATATGGGCCTGGTAAGATATTTGTTCAAAATAAATTCTCGATTTTTTTTCAATATTATCCTGAAAAATATAGTTAGAACTAATTCTATTTTAAATGTGGTAACTCTGTTAGTGAAGAGTGAAGAACATTCTAAAAAAAATCTTAGATCAAAACAAATGACTGTTTTCCCTAAAATTTGAAATAGTCTTTTTAATAACAAATCTGCATAAAACCATAAAAATAGCACATTTGCTATTGGGTCAACAAGTTTTGTGTTTTGGAAACACATTTGTAAACAATGTTTTTTTTTCAGAGGAATATTTAAAAAAATTAGACATGTCAAACATATAAAAAGATTAAGAAATGTCACTTTAAGTTTCAAAAATCAAATGTTTTGGTATGCCAATTTAATTCATAAACAATAAATGAGAATATCAACAAATTGTTTAATTGAGAATTCTTTTTTGGCAAATATCGTTTTCGGTAAAAAATTCGTATTCCATATGATTTTTTCAACTGAAAGTTGTGACAACATCCATGTAAGTGAGAATTTGCTCGAAACAACGGGCAAAGATTGCAATAGAGAATCATCATCAGCAGCAGCTGGCGTGCCTGGTCGTGCTGGCGGGCATTAACAGTACAGCTCGTTTGATTTCTTTGTTTTTAACAAAGATTGTGCCTCAACATTATCTGGTCTGTATGAAGCTCCGTCGTTTGTTGCAGCTATGTGTCAACCTGCAAGATTGTAGGCGTTTACCCACGAACACCGAGAACAGCAAAGCTCATCGGTTGCATACGAAGTCGAGGAAGGTTTTGTCTAGAAAACTCAAAGAAATGGCGTAGAAGCAACGTTGCCACTGTTACTCCATTGATTTGCGGTTCCGAACCTGATACATCTTTGCTTGTCACAGAGACGACCAGAGCCTTGTTAGTTAAGTAACTCGGACACTACAACGTTACAACAGCCGCTATCACGGTGAGAAAAGAGGGGATACACCTTGATTGTGTAGTTTTTCAAATATTAAAATTTATTGACAAACCGAATAACCGACAAAAAAGGTTCATATAGACATGCGAGAAAGCACCTCTATGTAATCGAAACGATAAGAAAAATATATTTGCATCATCCAAAACTATATGATAAAGCGAGAAATAATTTTTAAATTTCAAAGTGTCACGAAGTAATTAGTTTTTAATCTATTAACTAAAAATTAATTGTTGACTTATTTACGATTGGACCAATTTTTTGTAATTTTCTATTTCAGTGAGGTGAGTGAAATAGTGTCAAGTACGTCATCCTTTTATTCGCTAAATTTGCTACATGCGAAAAATAAATGACTGCAGTCCGTTGAAAAATATTGAAATATATCGAATACACACAGAGGCGTTTATTGGCGCAAACCTGCAGATGGGCAGAAAGAATCAAAGATGACCTCACAGAACTGTTCTTGCTTATGGAATCGGGATAGGTTAGTCATATCATATGACCTAGCACGGGATCGGCGAAAGTGGGCTATTATGGTCAGAGTTGTTCTACTGGTTCGGGACGAAGAAAGCCGGCTTAACTTGACCAGGGTGATAGCCGTTACAAGTACAAGTACAAATATATATATATATATATATATATATATATATATATATATATATATATATATATATATATATATATAGGGTGATTCATAAGTCACTTCACTTAGCTATTTAAAATGATTCCCATATGAAGTACAAACATACTATGAACTTTTGATAATTGTTATCTTACTCTCTAATTACTGCTATTTGTTATTTTAAATTTGTTCGTTTATATATTTGTTTCTATATATATTTATTTCATAATCAAATATGCTACAAACAGTCGTAAATTCCTTGCAAAAGAGAATGGAGCTATGCATGCAGAGCGAAGGTGGGCATTTTGAAAATTTGCTGTAATTTTAAACTCCCATAAATGAAGTTGTTGAATAAACTTTCTGTTTTGTATTACCGTATTTTTCAAATATAAATAGCTAAGTGACTTATGAATCACCCTGTATATATATATATATATATATATATATATATATATATATATATATATATATATATATATATATATATATATATATATATATATATATATATATATATATATATATAATAGTTATTATATATAAATAATAACTATTTCATATATATACTTGTTTTATTTACCTCTCTAGGAATTGCCCGGTATTTGCACCTCAGGTGGTTAGCGATCAACTAACCGCTTCTCAAAAAAAAGATTAAGCCTGGGGGGGGGGGGACCTCTTGGGACTGAACAGGACCGAACGTCAGCCTGACAGCAACAAAGTCACTGTCAGACTTGTCGATAATGTATTACTGACGTGTCTGTAAACTATTTCCTATATATACTTATACTACCGATATTCAGCCGACGTTTCCCGGGTGTCAAGATATATTGCAAGTCTGGTTAGGGTGTCCTCTTAGGAAAAGTAATTTCAAATATCGTCCTTCTGTTTACGATTTTTCCCTTAAAAGAAAAGTTTAATATGACATTTCTAATATCAAGTGAATTAAAAAAAAACAGTTAGCGCAGTGGTGTTCTTTTCAAAACTATTTTTAGTGCTGCATTTTTTTAACGAATGGAAACGAATCGCCTTTTTCTAACTAATTTATATATTATATGACTTTTAAATTCATATCTCAATTGTTTAAATGTTTAAACATTTTTAAATACATTTTCACTAAGATAGTCTACGTTTAATTCTTTTTTTGTTTTATTAAACGACTACAATTTATTTAAAAAATGAATTTTGTTTCTTTCCGTCCTAATATATTTCAGTTACTTTTAAAATATCATCATGTTTACAATATTTCCCCTGATAAAAAATGGATCAAACCGTTTTCCCTGTTCTTTAATATTTTTAATCTAAAAAATACCAATAAAAATAAATATTTAAACTTTTTTTAAATGCCTGCGATATTCTTTGTTTAAGTTGATTTTTGTTGGCTGAAAGGAAGAAAATCTATTGAAAGAAGAAATTATTTTCTTTATGTTCGATTTCAGTTATTTTATAGACTTAGCCGATAATTGTCCCCAGTGACCACAGTTATTTTATATCGATCGATGGAACATTTTAATGGTGTCTTTATTCCCTTGAAAAATTAATCCTAATGGACACTTATTTGAATGTTCTAACTATTAGTATAGCGATTTCTATGACAACCAAACAAAACAAAACAACTTTTATCTGTATAGATTATAAAATAATATATTATATATCTGTTTTCAGTATTTACATCAGTAGAGTTTAGTAGTAAGGTCTGAATATATATTCATGGAAAGTAAGCGACATAGAAACGTGTTTTTCTTTCTTCTCTTCTTGCGTTTCCACTTTCTTCTCTTCTTGCGTTTTCACTCGTTTGTATACCACGTGTCACTTATTGTTTTCATCGATTATAGTTCCGACAAACGAGGAAAGAAAGCGGCCAGCGAGTTTTGTGACGTTTTTTTTTTCATCTTTCTTCCCCGCCTTGTTTTAACTTGTTTCGAAGATTAAAAGTATATAGATATATTTTATACGTAGCTTACAACTACCGTACTTCACTCTTTAATAAAGATCAATGTGTATTTATTTGCAATTTTATATTTAGTTGTAAATATATACCCTTCCCTTCACACAAATGTCTGCCTGACGAAGGGAAAATGCAAATCTATTTACATAGTCGGACGTTTTTCTTCTTTTTTCTTTAAATTTCTGTTTTCTATACCGATTCATAGGTTTTTCTTCTTTATCTTTTTTAAATTTCCCAGTTTAGACTTGTCCTTTCTTCTTTCTTACCTATTTTTTGATATGACCCATAATCGTTTTCTTTCAATTTCATTTTAACCGCTAACGTTATTGATGGCGTAAACATTTTTTTTACATCCAGCGTTATTTCCTAAATGTCTAGCCGCCTTCTACTCCCCAATAATCATAGGAAAACAATTAAAGGGGTGAAAAATCAAAGTTTTTTCTTTAGGTCATCAGAAATTTCTGGTGTTTTTTTTTTCAATTGCGATAGTTCAGTCCTATCCTATTGAAAAAAAAACAAAAAAAATCTTACATTGACAAGTAAACGACAAGTTAGAGAACATCCGCCGTTTGAAATGAATTCGGAAAGAAATCCTCTAAAAAGCCAACGTTAAGTGTTTTTCTTAATTCAGAAATTATAATAATAATTTCCATATGAAAATTTAAATTAATGACGTGACTATGAGTTTATATATAGTGGGAAAACTTGCGAAGGATAATTTTTCCGCGATTTTTGACGGAGAGTGAACACTAATATATATATCTTAATGAATAAATGCGAAAGTTTTTTCATTTATCACCCATGTCTAATAATCAAAACATGTTACTGTTATTTTAATCAATATTACAAATTAAAGATTTGATATTCTGTATGTATACTGGAGATAAAACATTAAGAGAAAACTTTTTGATTTCCTAATTAGCATAACTATTTTTTAAACCGTTCATAATTAATTAACATTTAGTATTATGGATTTGAAGTTGCATTTGCTTATGTTCGTTATTTATATGCTATAGTTTCGTTCATATTAACAGTAATTACTTAAAGTTATTTAATAAATGAATCTGAAAAAATACTAAAACACTTTCAGTTTAAACAACCAGCGCTCGCTCACGACCTTGAAGTCGAGCGAGGCATAAGCGAGAATAGAAAGTGGAGGGGAGAGAGAATGTGACAGTCTCGCTAGCTTTCTCTCTGATCCTTTTCGTCGCCCTCTTTTTTTAGTTGTTACATTTTCACTAAAAAATAAATAAATAACTTAAGTTAAGTTAATGCCTTTATTATAAAGTTTTACAACAAATTTATTGTTTAATGTTTACAAAGACTTTATCACTATTCTGATTGACAAATTAAAACAATAGTTTAGTAGCACTGTCCGAATTACGAAAAAATATTTATTCGTATTTTCCTATGATTGAAGATTAACATCCTCCGCGAAATTACCCCCAAACCACCCCAAAAGTATTCTACCTGTTTTAGGCAGTCACGTGTGAACACCCTGAAAAACTTCACGGACAGATGAAAAGAGAAAGAAAGTATTATTTTGGAATTTAAAGTGGGGGATTTTTTTTGTATATACATTTAATGTAAAATGATCCCTATTTCTCGGGCCAGTTTTAGGGCAGTTAACTTAATTTTTTTCTATGGGAGTTAAATCCTCTGCGTTTTTGGGGAGAGAGCTACGTTTTAAGGCGATTATATGTCATTTAATGACTTTGCCACTCGAACTAAGGGTTTGTAGTAAAAACTATTTGTAAGTGTCCTGAAAAGATAAAATGGCCCGGAAATTGGGATCATAGTACGTTTTATATATATATATATATATATATATATATATATATATATATATATATATATATATATATATATATATGGTAAAATGAAAAAGGAAAACCAAAAACTGGATGTTTTTTATGTGTACATCAACGTTTCGTCTTTATTTATAAGACTTCATCAGGATGATGATATAGGGAAAAGATATGCAAGCACAGATACATGTAGGGTAGACATGTTGGGAAGAAAAAAAATGAAAAATAATGGCAGCGTCTTGCTGGACGTCCGTACTTGTTAGAGAATGAAAATGAGTGGGAGAAAAAAGGGGAAGGGTGGAGGGAGCAAGGACTACTGTGGCTGGCGATGAGAGAAAGAGGTGGGGGATGAGCAGGGGTAAAATGGATGGCAGAGAGAGATTGGAGGAAGAGGGGGTGTTTGACCAGATGGCTGTGGTCGAGATTGAAGGGGAAGAGTGAGTTGGAATGTTTGTGTGTGGGGGGTGTATGCAGGGAAAATGGGGATGGGTAGAGAGGGAGGGAGGGGGCTGTGATTTTGGTGGATGGGCGAAAGTTATGGTCTTAGAGGGCGTTTGGAGAAAATGAGGGAATTTAAGAAGAGGTATGGGAGAAAATAGATGAGAGGGGGAAGAGGGAGGATTTGTCGTGATAGGGTGTGAAATATTTGAAATATTTGGAAAATGATAGCAATGAGTGAGGGATTGGAGTGGGTGGGGGAGGGGGGTGATTGAAAGGGTGGGTGAGGAATATTTGAAATATTTGGAACATGAGAAAGTTTATTTGGACTGTAGTATTAAAAATGTGAGGGAAAAAAAGTGAGGAAAAATAAGAGAAGATTCAGGGAGAAGAGGGAAGGGTGTGGGTGAATGGAAGAGTGTCATAAGGTTATGACACTCTTCCATTCACCCACATTTTTAATACTACAGTCCAAATAAACTTTCTCATGTTCCAAATATTTCAAATATTCCTCACCCACCCTTTCAATCACCCCCCTCCCCCACCCACTCCAATCCCTCACTCATTGCTATCATTTTCCAAATATTTCAAATATTTCACACCCTATCACGACAAATCCTCCCTCTTCCCCCTCTCATCTATTTTCTCCCATACCTCTTCTTAAATTCCCTCATTTTCTCCAAACGCCCTCTAAGACCATAACTTTCGCCCATCCACCAAAATCACAGCCCCCTCCCTCCCTCTCTACCCATCCCCATTTTCCCTGCATACACCCCCCACACACAAACATTCCAACTCACTCTTCCCCTTCAATCTCGACCACAGCCATCTGGTCAAACACCCCCTCTTCCTCCAATCTCTCTCTGCCATCCATTTTACCCCTGCTCATCCCCCACCTCTTTCTCTCATCGCCAGCCACAGTAGTCCTTGCTCCCTCCACCCTTCCCCTTTTTTCTCCCACTCATTTTCATTCTCTAACAAGTACGGACGTCCAGCAAGACGCTGCCATTATTTTTCATTTTTTTTCTTCCCAACATGTCTACCCTACATGTATCTGTGCTTGCATGATATCTTTTCCCTATATCATCATCCTGATGAAGTCTTATAAATAAAGACGAAACGTTGATGTACACATAAAAAACATCCAGTTTTTGGTTTTCCTTTTTCATTTTACCATCACGTCGGATTACCTTCATCCTTCTCTTCCCATATATATATATATATATATATATATATATATATATATATATATATATATAACTGATCCCTTACTAAATTCTAAAATATTTGTTTTTCTTTATCTTCGTTTTCCACGGCTTCAACACGCAATTGCCTAAATAAAAAAGCAGAATGTCATTTTTTCGGGAAGGGGGGAACATAAGAGAGTATTAATCTGCAAATTTACCCATATTTAATTTTTTTTTAATCTTATAGATTTTTTTAACTATACGTCCCTTTTTATTTCTATTTTAAGCAATTGATTTTTGTTGTGTTTACTCTTCCTGTGAAAATTGAATAAAAATACTTTTAAATTATCTAACTAATTAAATACCTTATTTGTATGGTATAAATAAAAATATTAAAAGTTTGGATATGATTGTAGATGAACACCCATCTCTCGATAAAATGAGATTCTACTTTTTAAATTGATTACGTGTGAATACAGTAAACACTAGCGCAAAGAACAACACATATTTTAGTATTTAGCGTGGGGGATTAGTTTCGCAAATACATTTAACGTAAAATGATCCTCCATTTTCGAGCCATTCTATTATAATTATGCTATTATTATGGCAGTTAACCATTTTTTGCCATTAGAGATGAATTCTGTACGTTATTGTTTAGGGGCGATTGTGTGTAGTTTTACAACCTTGCCAGTCGAACTTGGCATTAGTGTTAAAAATATATTAATTAACTGCTCTAATAATTTGAAATGACCGTAAAAAGAAGTATCTCATTTTTAAGGTGGGTGTAATTTAGCTGAGTGTTTTAATCTATACATTTACCAAAGTTTGTTCTTAATATTTTTGAATTCTCCGAGTAAAATTATTTTTTTAAATTATGGCATCCTATTCCAATTAATTGCTGCCGGGGGGATAGGTTTCGCTAGTATATATATATATATATATATATATATATATATATATATATATATATATATATATATATATATATATATATATATATATATATCGGTCGGCAAGTTAGACAGAGAAGAGATGTCTAATTATGATGCCTTAAATCTCGATGTTGATACGCTGGCCGTTAACGCCACACTGATGAGTCATAATTATTACGACTCATGAACACAGACAACATATCAACGCTAACATCCGAAACCTTTCTATAAGTTGAGTTAATATATCGTGTCGCAGAATTAGTTTTTAAATACATAAACCATTATGTGCCTCAAATTCTCCTTGGGTATAATAAAGTTTTAAGAGCATACATCAGTTAACTTTTTATAAACCCTTCCTTTAACCTTAAATGTTATAAAGTTATATATATATATATATATATATATATATATATATATATATATATATATATATATATATATATTTATATCGCTTCATTTGTAAGATTGGAGGAAAATTCCTATCATAGTGCTCGATTAATCAAGAAAATCAAAATTAAGAGCTTAATATTTATTTATTTATTTTGTGGTAAAGAAAATCAGAACATCAGTACCATTGGTTTCAAGTTTAGTAGGCGTTTACCTTCCAGCTCTCGTCAGTTTTGTTGACATCAGATCAACAAAGCTGACGAGAGCCGGATGATAGACGCCTTCTGAGCTTGCAACCAAGTGTACTGACGTTGCACTGATTTCCTGTACCACAAATTAAATAAACACACACACACACACACATACATATATATATATATATATATATATATATATATATATATATATATATATATATATATATACGTACATATATATATATACATTTGTGTATTTGTGCAGCATTTTTTCTTTGATACATGTTTGCTTGAACAGAAGTGAAAGTTTCTGTTCTTTTCGATCCAATTTTTCGATTTGGCGGACCAACGCGCTAAGGTTGTGCGTTAGTGTAAATAGAAACTCGCCATATTTGCAAACCTTTTCGACTCGCATGAAGAAGGTACAACTATCTTTTAACAAACAATTAAAATACACACACGCACAGATACATATAACTACACACGGGCGCAGAGAAACATATAGACATACACTATATCTAAACAGACACATGCATATACATAGAAACATGAATACACACCACACCCTGCAAAATTATACGCACAATCGTAAATAGCTACAGGCAACTATTCATGCCATATAACAAGATTCACAGAAAATACACATTACACAAACCATCTCACTGGCACATTTTACACATACAAAACTATACACACAACCACGCACACAACCACGCACAAAATAATGCACACAACCACACATTGACATTTCACTGTAAATGATAACCACATTTAGACACAGGTAAGTTTTTAATGTGGTGAAAATCCAGCTCCCCCACCCCTAAAAACAAACAAACCCGAGTTACTTTGGATCGGGACAAAGATACAAATTTCCTAAGTGCAGTGGGTGAAGAGCAGGAGCGCTAGGCGTTAGCTCATCAAAATATTTGGAACGGGGGCCATCCAATCATATTCAAACGATGTACATTTATGACAGAAAATCAAAGCGTTGGCCCCAGGAATACTGAGATATTACTGGACCTCTGTACGTCACTGCCTCAGTCTAGAAGAAATTCTGCTACTACTCTGACTGGGTATAGAACAGACACTACACCTTGATTCTAGTCGGAGTGCCGGGTAATGTTCTGTCTTACCAATTCGCTGTTCTTTGGTGTTTTTTGTTGTTTTATTTTTTGTTAATTTGAATCTGTCCTTTCTTTTCTGTTTTCGTTGTTTTCTTGTCGTTATTCGACCTGTCGCTTAAGAGTTGTTTGAGTCAATACGGTGCGTTCTTATTCTTCGCCCGAATAATCGTTGCGTTTGTAAAAAAAGAGAGAAATAATGCCAGATAAGGGGAGGGGTAGCGTAGAAAATAGAAATCCGCTAGCGTCGCTTTCAATTAGTTCTGATATTCGACGCAATGAATGGACGAGGCAAGTCTTTTTTATTTTTATTTTTTTACCATTCAAGCTTCTATAGTTAACCCACGGTTTTCTACCCGAAAGCACCCGTGTTCGTCCTCATCTTTCCCCTCCGCTTCTATCCACCCTGAATTAGGGGTCCATGCATCGTTCGCTTAACGTTTAGATGTCAAATTGTTAAAAAAAAAGAAAAAAAAACGGGTGGAAATGATATGACGTTGAACCAAGTTGAAAGGGGGTTGGTTTTAATAAGGGTGGCGATCACGCTATCCCGTCCCCCTACCCGGAACGCAAGTAAAGCCTCAACCCCGCCCAAACACCACCTTTCCGACTCCATTAGATTTACTTAAATAACTTATACTAGGTTTTGTGTACTGTAATGTAGACAATAAATGGATGTGATGGAAGATGCGGAAGGGGGACGGCTGTGGGCTGTGAATCGATGGGAGGGGAGGTGGGAGATGTGAGGTGGACAGGGGGTAAGGATAGATGCGGAGGGGGCAAAGTGTTTTTTTTTTTTCAATTTAGAAAGAAATGGTGAGTGCATTTTTGTTGTGAAGAACAACATGAGTGAGGTGTGAGGGAGATTCATTCAGAATGTAAGAAAGTGTGGGAAAGAACTACTACTACTGTTGATACTACTAAATACACGACTACTACTACTACTACTACTACTACTACTACTACTACTAATCATAATTAAAAAAGAAAAACGGTGACATCAGCATCGGTTGGTTCCTCAGAAAATTGGTTGTGAAGGTTCTTGGAATGATTGAAAAACAGGTAGTAGGACAAAAGCCCACCGGGCAAAAGACCACCGGACAAAGCCCCACAAAAGAAGTCAAACCCGGACAAAAGCCCACCAGCGTAAAAATAAATGAATTATTTAAAAATTTTGAAAAATATTTTGATATTTATTAATTTTACAATTATCAATAAGTCTTTCTAATTTTCTTTCCATACAAAATTTTTTACATTTCATTTTTAAACATTTTTCCGGTACTTCGTAAATACTGCATTTTTTTAAAGATTGCATCATAAAAAAATGACGCACCCTTTTTACTACTAACCCCAAGTCCATGTGGTAAAACGAAAAATACATTAAAAAAAAAATTTGCATAGTATTACACATCTTTCGCGAAAAGAAAAAACAACAATTATGTAAGATTGAAATTGGGGGATCAGTTTTGCATATAATTTTAACAGAAAATGATCCACCATTTCTGGACCATTCTAACTCTTTATGGCAATTAATTATTATTTTTTTGCAAAGGGATATAAAGTCTATGCATTGTTTTTCAGGCGGGGTGGGTGGTTTTTACTTTTTAAAGCGATTACGTGTGGTTTTACGACTTTGCCGATCGGACTTAGTGTTAGTGGTAAAAAAAAGTTAGAATAGCCTGATTTTTAGCCTGATTTTTTAGAATTACGTTAAATTTATATGCGCAACTAACCCCCTACTTTAAATTTAAAGAATAATTGGGTTCTTTTTTATGTGTTCGCATAAAGAGTTAGAATCTAATTTTTATTTGTTGGGGGGGGGGGGGGCGGGGGTACTTTTATCTTTTTCCCTTTACGTATTGTTCTCAAGATTTTGCTAAACTCATTGTGAGATTTTCATCTATATTTTTCTCTTGTACCATATTTTCCTATTTATTAACTTGTGACATTCTTACCTGTGCCAGTTTAACTAAATATGGTGAAAAACAATGCATAGAATTTATCTAATACATCCAAAAAAAGAGTTAATGCCCTAAAAAGTTAGAATATGCAAAACTGATTCCCAATTTCAATATAAAATAATTGTTTTTTCTTTCCGCAAAAGATGAGTAATACATACATTTAAAAAATGTATTTTTCGTTTTACCACCGGACTTAGGGTTAGTAGTAAAAAGGGTACGTGTTTTTTATGATGTAATCTATAAAATAAATGCAGTATATATAAAGTACCGGAAATACATTTAAACATGAAATTAAAAAAAAGTTGCCACGAAAAATGAATTGTAGACAAAGAGTTATTGATAATTGTAAAAAAAAAATATATAAAAATATTTTTTTTAATTTTTCAAAATTAATTTATTTTTACGTTGGTGGACTTTTGTCCGTGTGTAACTCATTTTTGGTGGGCTTTTGTCCGGTGGGCTTTTGTCCGAACACCTGAACGACCGGGGAGGGGGAACATCATCCCGATATATACTGGAAGGATACGGATAGTACTGAAATGCCGAGGGAGCTTATTGCGATTCAAATTCTAAAGAAAGCTAACGGCCGTTATCAACGAAAAGTCAATGGATAATGGTTGTTGCGAAAACACAAAGAGATTTTCAACGGAAAGAAGCGGAGCATACTGTCACTGGCAGTGGCTGGTCACTGGAAATTGATTGTGTGAGAACTCCTAATTAGTATGAAACAATAATAAACACAGAACCTGTAAAAGTATTGGGATTACTTGTATAACTTAATTGTATTATTTTAATTTTTCGGGCTACTGTTCTCATCTTGGATGTTATTCTCACAACGTTTCGGTCGATGTTACACACAACCTTCTTCACCTGAGTCTTGTCGAACTCAGGAATATGTACGAAATTTCGAACGGAACCTTTTATTTAATTCAGGGGTTGATTGTTCTTGTTCTCTCGTCCATGATCGAGTAGAAGGATCGTAGCGTGGTTCCTGGCTTGGCTAGTGTACAGACAGCGGGTTCGTCTGTAGGAAATGCCAATAACCACGCTGACAATTTAAAAAACATCATAAAGTGAAGGAGGAAAAGTGATAAAATGTGCATGAATGTGAAAATGGAAGAATGATGCAGAATAAAAGAGTGACACTTTAGCAAGTGCTAAATGCATGGCCTATTGTTGCCACATCTGGACTTGTGCACCAACCACTAGCCTCTCCCTGTTAGATAGGGTCTAAAAAGAACCTCTAATCTAATAACTCTCACACTGTTACCCAAGCTCCAGCCACTCTGCCATCGCAGAAATGTTGCATCACTGTGCTTGTTTCACAAATACTTCAATGGAATGTGCTCTGACGAACTTGCTACAGTTGTGCCCCCTCAACGTAAATAACCCGACAATCAGCAAAACCCCACCCCTTCACTTTAGATGTCTCTTGATGCTGACAAGTGTTCTACTCTAATAGCGTATTACCTCTAACTGCTTGCATTTGGAATTCCCTCCTTGCTCCCTGTTTGTCCAAATGTACCAACATGCAAAAACATGCACAACCAACCGCTTAGCATGCTCTATATACGTTGCCCCTGATGAACAGTCTCAGCGGCAATGCACCTTGTTTGGAATGAATATAAGTATAAACAGAATAACACAAATATGATATTCAGAATGATAAACAAATAAAAATCAAAACATAAATAATTTTACAACAATATGAAAGTGATGTGTAGTGATGAATTGTATTTTTTAGAAAAACTTAATGTTCTCATATTTTTGTAAAGAATGTTCCACTTTGTAAAAAGAAACGTATGTAAAGTGTGTATGTCTAGATGTTTGTTAGTGTGAATTTGCCTGTGTGAGTAATAGCCTGTATGAAATTTCTATGTATGGGCTTACCTTTGTTTTATCGGTGTGTGTATATGTGACAACTTGTGTGAGTGAGTGTGAATTCGTTTATGTGGACGTTATCAATGTGTGCGAATCTGTTTGTCGTTTCTTTGTGTGTGAGAATGTGTGTGCGAATTCAGTAAACGTTGCGCAAGAGTTTGAGTATTCTTTTTGCATTCCCGGGTGGGATTGGACCGTAAGATCGAACTGCATTCTGGTCTTCTTTCGGGCGTAGAAACAAAAATATCGTTTTGGGTTCCTTGTCATATCTTCAGTTTTCTGAAATGTTAAATTTTTAGAGATGTATATGCATCTTCATAATAGATCGATCACTAATTCTGTTAAGCTTCAGGATAAAATTGCAGCTTAACACATTGATTGAAATGAATTAGTGCAGAGGAAAAGGAGGAAGCGGAGGAGAAGATAAATGAAAATTGTTCAATTTTTAGGAGGGTGCGTTATTTAATGTGCATGTCGGTTGCTCGATCTCTTTCGAATAGCATTTTCATCGCTAAAGTCGCAGATTGAATGGACGCATCTTAAAATTGTCTTTTTATACGAGTGAGTCAACATTACCAATGCAAAAGAACATTCGAGGATTAGGTTCAATGAGATAGAATGATTTTCAGCAGAAAGATGAAAACAAAGTCAATGGTATGAACTAAGTTTGCTAACTAATAAGGCGGTTGATTATTTATATTGGATTTAATGACTGTATTGTAATTTGCAACGTAGCACTTCCACGACAACGTGTTTCGGAAAGCCAATATAGTGAAAGACGATGACTGGAATACACAAAAAATGATCAATTAAGTATATATTGACATTAGACTTAAATATAACGATGCTGTAGTCTACATGAAAGCAGTCCCGTGGTGATATGTTCCACAAAAAGAAGTTATTGGAAAGACAATCTTTTCATTGAACTTTCGCTTGACAAGAAAGTGTGCTTTGAGCGGTTCCTGCTACGATGTATCAGCTGCACTATATCTTAGGAGAAAGCTGATTCGTAGAGAGAATTGCATCAAGAGGTACGTTCTCGAGCGGTAGAATGACCTAACCATTTTTCCTTAGCAACAGATTTGATGTAAGTCTTTTATTTCAGGCTTAAAAGTTTATCAATGCAAGTGGCTTCTGCAAGGAGAGTGTTGGCAGTTTTAGAGATTTTAAATGTAACAAGCCCCCTTTTCTCTATTGCTTCAGGTTGGAAGAAAGATAATTAGTAAGATGGATGAATGCTCCCAGAATATGATTTTGAAGTTCATTATTCAAGATCAGGAAGAATGAATGTTTGAGTCGTGCCGACGTTGATACTTCATGCCATCAACACCTACTTTCATGATGAAGGGTACTGAACTATTAGAGTCGAGGATAATTAATGGAATGCATTAAGTTTATTTACTTATGTGGATACTTTATGGCAAGTATTTGTTCACATTGAATTTGAAGACAACTAACGTTTTAAATTCTGTGTTTGCCCTTTTTACTTACGAAACATCTTCATAAACTACAATATTGTAAATTAAGCCAAGTTTAATAATAATCAAGCAATAATGTGATTCGCGGATCATATCACTTTCCTCTCCTGGTATTTATCTCCTTGTTTTCGCATTGTTTTTTCCGTTCATTCTTCTGTTAATATCTTCTCGACACTGTCATTTTCGCTTGTATTTAACGCTTTTAAAAATACTTCCTTTTCTACATCTTTACTATTTTCAAATTTGAGAAATACGTACCTATAAAAATCTGTTTCGTGCGTAAATGTATGTCGGAGTAATGATTAGACGAGGCTATTTTTCTGAAGGTCAAAATCTGCTGTTCAAGTAGCATAACTAATGAAAGGTCCGGATTATTAGACGCCTCTTTTATAGGCGATAAACATGCTACTTACTGTATTAGCGAAACCAACCACATTGCATCTACCAGAATATTATGGGTTCCACGCCCTGTGTTTATTTATGGCTTCTTCATCCTCTTTTTATCGCTATGGGGTTATGGGTACTACCCCACTATGTTGGATCTTGATGTGGCACGTCTATATTCATAGTCCGATGCTTCATAATCCGACTTCTTCATCTTCCATCACATTTTCGTGCTCACTTATACAGACATCATCATCTTCACTTAGATCTTAATTGCTCTTTATGGCATTGCCTTTTATGCACTTCAAGTCATGAGGTGTCCTTTTTGTTTTCATTAGTTTATTAAGACATATGCAATGGGGTCTAATCTGCATAACCGTTAATGCAGACGGGCTATCAAATTAATCTGCATGTGGTATTTTTCTGTAAATTAATAATATTTTTGGTAGATAATTTTCAATCCCTTCTGACTAATAAAAAACTGCTTTCTATTCCATTTTATTGTTTGTACCATTCGTTCTGCCATTTCATCGGATTGCGGATGGTGTGAGGTGTTTTAGATGAATACACCCAATATTCCTTAGTCATAAACTAAGATTTTCCTCATAAAATTCGGGAGCATTGTAAGAGTGTTTTTGTTACTCCAGTTCTAGCGAATATTATTCGCAATATTTCTTTAACTGCATTACTTTTCTATCTTTTACTAGTAGAATTGGAGGACAAGTTGAAAAAGCGTTGACCAATATCAAACATAACTCCGCTAAAATGTACACAATCCATGTGAACTTTAAACCATCGTTCTGTTTCCTTGAGAAATGGTTGTAATTGATTCTGGCGTAAATTCTTTCTATTCGCACATTTAGGACATTTGCGGGCGTAGCATATCAGGACTACCAAGATTCAAACGTTTATGCATTGCGGTTATTCCGCACCGTTTTTCATAACGTATTTTCTATATATTCATGGTGGTACTACGAAATCCCCATCACAAATTACCCCTTTTCTTAATTGATTGTATCTGGTTTCTTTGTATGGCGTTTTCGCTGAAAATATATATAAATGGATGTCCGTCTTAGGATAAAATTAGGGATACATAATATAATTATAAATAGCATACGTCATTAACGTCACGTGTTTAAGACGATCAAAAATCTTTACTACGGGATGTTTTTCGGTGATTATTTCCATTTAACGTAGAATGCCTGGTATGCCTTTCAGCAAATAAATTCCGTGTTTATTTGTTTTGAAAGTCAGCAAATGCTTGAATTCTGTCAGTGTAATAAAGTCAACATTTGCTGTAGAAATTAGCTAAGACTTCTTTTTTATTCTTAAAAATGACGTTCATTATTTTCTGTATTGGATTTAAATCAGGTTAATTAGCAGATTTTTGAAATTTGGTATCCAAAAATACAAATTTGTACAGTTAAATATACGTTTACGTTTGTTTCAAAATTCTTGCTTTTTATACTTTACTAGACCACCCGTGACCCGTTGGGTCAGTTTGTTATATTAGCTATGGAATTCATGTATGAGCGTGACACTTGTGGCATAAAGAAAATAGTTTTTTTTACATAACAGAAGCATTTCTATGAAAGTATATTAAAATGAAAAAAGAATATAGATAGATTTCTATGAATCGTTCTGTTTATTATAATTGTTTTTTTTTTAAATTACAGTTACTGAATTATAAGTGGTTGGTTAGGGCGATTTGAGAAAGGAAGGGGGTACAACAGGCTTTCTCGCGTACGTAACGAAAACAGAGGGAGTAGGAGTGGTGAAATCTATGAGAGGGAAAGTGGGAGGTGGTTTCGTTCACCGACCGCTAGTATGGCTGATATTAATAATGAGTGTTGTTTTTTTGTTTGTTTGTATTTGTTTTTTAAAAAGGAGGAGTTTTTTTGAAACTGCGACAGACTTTACGAAGTCCTCCCGTTGAATGTTTTTAGCCGTGAAGAAAACAAATAAACTATTTGATGAAATTAAATGAAATTGTTTAAAAATTTCCAGAATGCAAAATTTCATGCGTTCGTTAATCATAATAGAGAATAACGGAATTGGAATAACAGATTGAAGACGATGCTATTTACGCATGCGCAACCGGATGTTGAAAACCGGAAAGCTGAAAGCTGATTGCAAACATACAAGAACAATAGACTTTTAGTATTATATAGATTAAATACACTAAAACACAAATTGGTTATTTAAATGTTGCCTCTTTAAAATCAATTGTCGTAAAGTACTTAATTCCTGCTCATGAATGCAGTATGTTTCAATGTTTGAAATATTAGATGAACACGAACAAATTTCATGATTTTCACCGATTTTGTAATCGCGGCAAATACTAAAATAATCAGGCTTTCTTTTAATTGTTATAATGGGTGAAACCTATTTACTTTCCCCAGGGAAGAACCAGTTGAATAATATCTTTTTAGCTGTTATAATACGTTAAGCCTGTTTACTTCCCCCAAAGAGTTGGATAATACATTTTTAGAGGCTATAATGGATGAAGCCTATTTACTTCCCTTAGAGAAAAAAAAACAAGTCAAATAAGACCTTTTTAGTTGCTATAATGGGGGAAGCTTATTTACTTTTCCTAGGAAGGAACCAGTAGGATAAGACATTTTCAGTTGTTATAATAGGTGAAGCCGAGGGAAGACCCAGTTGGATAAGACCTTTATATTTGTCATAATAGGTGAAGACTATTTACTTCTTAAGGGAGGAACCAGTTGGATAACACTTTTTTAGTTGTTTTACTGGATGAATCCTATTTACTTTTTAAGGGAGAAACCAGTTTTATAAGACATTTTCAGTTGTTATAATTGGTGAAGCCTATTTACCCTCTTCAAGTAAGCACCAGTTGGATAATACCTTTTTAGTGGTTATAATGGGTGAAGTCTATTTACTTTCCCATAACGAAACCGGTTAGATCAGACCTTTTTGTTATTATAATGGGTCAAGCCTATTTACTTCCCAAGGGAGGAACCAGTTGGATAAGACTTTTTTAATTTTTTACTAGATGAAACCTATTTACTTCCTCTGGGGAGAAACCAGTTGGATAAGCCCTTTTTAGTTGTTATAATTGGTGAAGCTTATTTACTTTCCTCAAAGAGGAACTAGTTGGATAAGACCTTTTTAGTTTTTATAATGGGTGAAGCTTATTTACTTGCCCCAGAGAGAAACAAGTTAGATAACACCCTTTTAGTTTCTATAATAGGTGAAGCCTATTTACTCCCCTTTGGAAAGAACTAGTTTGATAAGATCTTTTTAGTTGTTATATTTACACTTCTCAGGGAAGAACCAGTTGGATAAAACCTTTACTAGTTGTTAAAATGGATGATGTCTATTTACTTTCCCCGAGGGGGGAACCAGTTGAATAAGACCGTTTTAGTTGTTATAATGGGTGAAGTCTATTCACTTCCCTTAAGGATGAACCAGTATGATGATACCTTTTTAGTTGTTATAATGAGTGAAGCCTTTTTTTCCCTATAGAGGAACCAGTTGGATAAGACCTTTTTAGTTGTTATAATAGGCGAATCCTATTTACTTCCACAAGGAAGAATCAGTTAGATAATACCCTTTTTAGGTGTTATAAATTGTTAAGCCTATTTACGCTCCTCAGTGAGGAACTAGTTGGATAATACATTTTTAGTTGTTATAATTGCTTTAGCCTTTTCACTTCCATGAGCAGTTGAATAAGACTTCTATAGTTGTTGTAATAGGTGAAGCCCATTTACCTCCACTAGGGAGGAACTAGTTGGAGTATACCTTTTTTAGTTGTTATAATGGGTGAAGTCTATTTACTTTCCACGGAGGAAACCAGTTGGTTAAGACCGTTTTAGTTGTTATAATGGGTGAAACTTATTTACTTCTCCCAGGGAGAAACCAGTTGAATAATACCTTTTCAGTTGTTATAATAGATGAAACATATTTACTTCCCCGAGGGAAGGACCAGTTTGATAAGACCTTTTTAGTTTTTATAATAGGTGAAGCCTATTTACCCCCCTTTGGAAAGAACCAGTTGGATAAGATCTTTATAGTGTTTATAATGGGTAAAGCCTATTGACTCCCCTCAAGTAAGCACCAGTTTGGTAATACCTTTTTTAGTTGTTATAATGGGTAAATTAACTTTCACAAGAGGAAACCAATTGGATAACACTTTTTTAGTTGTTATAATTGGTGAAGCTGATTTACTTCCCCATGGGAGAAACTATTTGGATAAGACCTTTATAGTTGTTATCATGGATGAAGCCCGTTTACTTCTTTAGTGAGGAACTAGTTGGATAAGACCTTTTTAGTTTTTATAATTGCTTAAGCCTAATTACTTCCCCGAGGAAGGAACCAGTTGGATAAGACCTTTATAGTTGTTATTTAGGGTGCAGCCTATTTACTTACCTCACGAAGGAACCAGTTTGATGAGACCTTTTTAGTTCTTATAATGGGTGAACTCTATTTAATTCCCCCAGGGAGGAACCACTTGAATAACAATTTTTTAGTTGTTATAATCGGTGAGGCTTATAAACTTCTCTCAGGGAAGCATCAGTTGGATAAGACCTTTTTAGTTTTTATAATAGGTGAAGCCTATTAACTTCCTCCAGGGAGAAACCAGTTGAATAAGACTTTCTTCTACTATTTTACATAGTTTATTAACTATTCAGGTTGGAGATGAATAGGGCATCTACACTTCTTGAAATATGATAGATAATTTTTTACTCAGGACTGATTTTATAATTTTCTAAAATTAGAGTTCAGTTATCTTCAATATTCGAAGCATTGAGGTTAAACAAGCCATGCTTTTTATCGACAACCAGTATAATGACCGTTTCAAATGTAAATCTCGTTTCAAATGTGAAGTTTAAAGACTATTTTTATACAATTACATTAAATGTTCTTAATTTTAGACTTTTTATTATAAATTTGATTTAGAGAGTTGTTCCCAAACGTTTGCGGGAATAAGTTTTACTTCTAATCTAGTATGTTTTTTTAAAACTCATATTCACACCAAACAGTCTAGCGCGGTAGAGGGAGCCCAGCTTTTTTGCATTGTAAAATTTACGTCATTCACTTTAATTCCTTGAAATTATTTAGTTTTTCTTTACTGAAAAAAAACAACATTTCTACTATTTTTTTAGAGGGACGTTTATCATTTCGACGATTCTCACATTAAGTTGCCATTTACATAAGGCCTGAGTGATTTTTTTTGATTCGCACTTATTACATATTTGTCCCCATGCTGGAGATCACTGCCTAATTAATTCATACTCATAGTTGGGAAATTTGCATGCAGTTTAGTTTGCTTTATCGTGCATATATCCATACCCTTTGGTAGAATTTCTTCTTTTCGAAGTTTTCAATTAATCTTGTTATATTAAGTCCATAAACGCTTATAACGTCAGTTTATTTATCTGTAGTTGTTCTAGAATTGTAACACGACGTGAAAAGTTGTACATACCTTCTACTAATCTATGTGTGTTTACAGTTAACAATTCCTAGGTACCTTTCTCCAATTTCAGCTGCTGATAAATGTGGCTTAAATCAAGTTTGCTAAATTTTTCACCCTCTCTCAGTGGGGCAAATATATCTTCGGTTCGAGGAATAGGGTAGCTGGCACATAGAGCTGCTGCATTGATGGTTTGCTTATAGTCTCCACATATTCTGATCCCCCCCCATTGTTACTTTTAACAACGGGCACTATGCATATTCTACTCTTTTGTAAATGTCTTCGTTTTCTAGGCGGTCTAACTCCTTCTCCACTCCTTCTCACAAAGCATAAGGTACAGGCCTGGCTCAACAACATTTAGGCTTGGCTTCTTTATCAATGGGTATATTCACCTGAAAGTCTTTCAGGCATCCCATTTCTCCATTAAATAAGACATCATATTTTGTAAGTAATGTTTTAAGCCTCGATGGGATCTCCCTTGTTAAACAAAACAGCCGTTCCCAGTCCAGCTTTAACTTCTTCATCCAATTTCTACCACGTAGTGTTGGTACCTCTCCTCTCACAACCAGTAGTGGTAAACTGTTCACTTATCCTTCATGTAATACCTCTACAACTGTTGCCCCCTGAGGTTTTACTATCATACCAGTATAGGTCTTCAGTTTTACTGTGCTTTTTTTAAATCCTGAATCCTACCCAGCTCTTTAAATTTTCTTAGACTAATGACCGAACAAAATATCTCCTGTATCTACCTCCATGTCAATGTTCTTTGTTTAACAACAGCTCCACCTTTACCAGTGGTGTTCGTAGGTTGGAAATATTGTATAAATTCAATTCTTGCCGAGCCTCCCTCTCATCCAGACTAAACCTTTCCATAGTGAATCCTTGTTCAACTGTCTGGTTTTCATCGACCACATTCATTGCATCGCTCTCTTAAGTTATTTTTAAGAATTTACCTTGTTGCTGCCTGCACTTTCTGTGGGTGTGTTTTGTCTTATGACGTCTGTAACATTCACTATTTTTAAATGTACATTTATCTACCGTCTGTATGGTACTACGACATCTGTAACACTCCCACTTCAAGGGTAATTTGTGTATTGGGTTTTCATAATGGAAAATGTACTTTGTAACTAAATCAACAAGATTAAATCGCTACGACGTAATACAATTAAACAACAGTGCACAGACAGGTAGTAGTTTTATGTGGGAGAAACGGGAACAGAACAAGGATAATACATTGGGTTGAGTAAATGTAGACAAGAATTTTTTTTGTCGCCATCACTCGTCCATCTGTGAAACATCGAAACGTTTTCATATTCCTCATTTCTGAGGGGACGAAGACAGGCTCTACGTGTCCCCCTCGCCTAGTAGCTGAAAGCAATACCACCTCTTCCGAGTCAAGGAACGCTTACAGTGAAACTAATGTCTTCAACCAGCCATCCCCCTCCGCGACAGTACTCTCACGCATCCTTTTCAGGACGGGCGACTCCGATCGTCGAAAGTCAACATCTAGCAATTCTGCAGCTCAACATCGAAGGGCTAACTATGCCAAAGCTCGATGTCCTTGCTCAAATTGCCACCAACACCGAGGCAAACGTCATCCTCCTCCAGGAGACACACAAAGTCAGTGACACCAGTCTTAAACTCCCAGACTTCACGCTCGCTGGCTACACCAGCAGCAAATATCATGGCCTCGCGACGTTCGTGAAGAACAATATACCATGGTCGCCTGCTAGTCAGTCGACCAATGATGCCACAGTTGAGTAGATCAGTACGAAGGTGGCCGAGAATACCATAGTCAACATCTACAAGCCACCTCCATCCCGTTTGGAGCCGCACACCATCCCGGATGTGCCGGCACCTGCAATTTATGCTGGTGATTTCAATAGTCGCCACACCGACTGGGGATACATCACCAACCAGGACGGCATCACTCTATCTGAATGGGCATCTTCTGTAGATGCCACACTCCTCTACGACCCGAAGGAGCCTTCGTCGTTCACCTCGGGACGATGGAACACTGGGACCAACCCCGACTTGGCCTTCTTTAAGAACCTCCCGCACCAAGCACTGCCGGAGATACGCATCCTGAACCGGTTCCCTCACTCACAACATCGTCCATCGCTGATCACAACACCATCCTTGATCCAGCCAATAGGGGGAAGACCGGTCCGGAGATGGAACTTCTGCAAAGCGGATTGGCAAGGCTACAAGAAGGAGGTCGAAACATCAGTTACGGCTCTACCAACATCTCGAGCCGACAACACCGACGATGCTTATGAAGCCTACACAGAGATGCTGCTAAAGGCTGCGAAGAAACACATTCCCCGCGGACGACGTACCAACTATATCCCTTGCTGGGACGAGGAATGCGAAGATCTATTGCGCCGCCACTCTGACTCCACAAATAGTGAGGAGAGAGCAGCAGCAGCTACCAGCCTTCTGGATAGACTAAACACCAAGCGCCAAGAGAGATGGGAAGAAATCGTTTAGACGATCGACTTCACTCACTCGAGCCGGAGAGCCTGGCAGACCATGAACAAGCTTACTGGTCGTGCAAGTAAACCATCTCCTTGTCCCATCACTGCCAATTCCATCGCAGCACAGCTCATCAAGAATGGTAGCTTCCCAGATGCGGACAAGTACTTCACAAGAGACACCACAACCAAACTGAGGGATCTCCACACCTCACCGAGTGCCGACACTGACCTCTCGGGTGAGTTTACGATGAAAGAGATGGAAGTAGCCACCAAACGCCTGAAGTTGAATAAAGATCCGGGACCTGATAACATCAACCCGGAGTTTGTCATCCACCAAGGACGGAAAGCAACAGAATGGCTACGCCTACTCTACACCGTGTGCTACAGAACATCGCGGCTGCCAAAGATCTGGCGCCGAGCAAAGATCATCGCTCTGGCCAAGCCAAACAAGCCGCTCGATGAACCCAAAAGCTACCGCCCGATCTCGCTTCTCTGTGTCCCATACAAACTCACGGAACGGCTACTATATGCGCGTCTCGAACCGGTTGTGGAAACCATACTACCTAAGGAACAAGCCGGTTTCCGTCGTGGCAAGTCAACAACAGACCAAGTCGCCTTGCTAACCCAGGACATAGAGAGCGCCTTCCAGAGAGGAGAAAAAGCCGGCACTATCCTACTTGACCTCACGGTTGCATACGACACCATCTTGTTACGTGGACTCCATGTAAAGTTGCTGCAAACCATTCCAGATCGACACCTGGTGTTTCATCATGGAGATGCTGAGTAATCGTAGCTTCTCCCTCAACACCAGCGACGGCTAACGCAGCAGACTACGGAGACTAAAGAACGGCGTCCCGCAAGGCTCGGTTTTGTCCCCGATGCTCTTCAACATATACATCTACGACATACCGACAACAACAGCCAAAAAATACGGGTACGCCGACGACCTAGCCATCCTACAGACGGGCAAAAAATGGGAGACTATTGAGGCTGGGCTCACTGCGGACATAACGACCTTGTCCAGGTACCTCAAGAACTGGCGGCTGAAACTCAGTGTGGGCAAGACCATGTCCGCGGTATTCCACCTCAACAACCGCGAGGCCAAACGCAAGCTTAAAGTGATAGTTAACAACACCGCACTCCTGTTCGACGCCACCCCGACGTACCTTGGCGTGAAACCCGACCGCTCACTGACATACCGTCAACATATCGAAAAGGTGACGACAAAGGTGACATCACGTGTCGCACTAATTCGTTTTCTGGCCGGTACCACATGGGGAGCTGCAACCAAGACCCTGCAGATATCCACCCAAGCACTGGTTTTCTCAGCGGCCGAGTACTGCGCCCCGGTTTGGTGCCGAAGTACCCACACCAAGAAAGTGGACGCAGCTCTAAACACCGCCATACGCACAGTCTCTGGGACACTCCACGCCACGCCGGCGAACCAACTACCGATACTCTCCGGTATTGCCCCACCCGCTATCCGACGAGAAGCGACTGTCCTGGCACTGTCACGCAAGGCCAAGATCGACAAGAGACATCTGCTCCATGACATCATGAGCAAACCCCCTCCACCAGTACGCCTCAAATCACGCCACGCACTCTCCCAGCACGCGCATCAGCTTCTGGAAACCGTCCCAGACACCACCTCAAAGCAGATGTGGACCAAGAACCGCTGGAGGAAAGATTGGAAGCAAGCTGACCAACACCGACTGCACAGGTTCATCACCGACCCAGACGACATACCAGTGGCTGAGCTGCCACGAAGGCAATGGACCAATCTGAACCGAACTGGTGTGGGCCGTTTTTCTGCCACAATGAGAGACTGGGGTCTGTGAGAGGATGCTGCCTGTGAATCTGGCCACCCAGAACAGACAGTTACACACGTCATAGAGGAATGCCCGCTGTTCAAACCACTCAATGGCGAGCAGGGCATAGTGGACCTTGATGACGAGACGAGAACCTGGCTTGCCAAGACCGAGCTGCAGCTTTGAGGGAGCTGGCACAAAGAAGGGTGAAAGAGAGAGAGATAATCGGGAAATGTTTCCTGCATTGATTTAGAATATTTCCGGGCTGATTCGATTGACACTGCTATTGATTCAGCTTGATTCAGCGTTAGATCCCTTTCGCTCAGTAGGCGTTCCTGGATTTTCACATCTTTAATTCCACAGACTAAGCGGTCCCGTATGTATTAACCAACCCTCTCTTCAAAATTGCAGTGTTCGGACATTTTCCTTAAGCGGCCACATAATCACTTATAGACTCTTCCTCCCTTACATGTCTCTGCATCAGCTCAACTAGTTCATCAAACTTTTCTTTTCGTGACGATGATCTGCCAAACCTCTTAACACAGTATAGTATTTCTTCTTTATATATTCAAAACAACCACACCAATTACAACAAAGGCGCCCTCTGGGCCGGATCAAGAACTTCATCCAATGGCCGTAACTTGATACATTACAGTTGTTGCTGTTATTGTTATTGCCGTTGGAATTGTTTTTCGTGGAGTTGCAACTTCTTTACCATGTTTTATTTACAATTGTTTTTCTATTATCTATTTTTATAACTGTTATGGCGACGGCTACTTGTGGTCCGAAGCCTTCAGTTACCGAGGAAAGGGCCGGCCGAGGCTGCACCTTGAGGTTCGGAATGGAGCAAGCCTCCTAAAGCTATTATAAATGTGGTTGAATTTGTTGAGAAGGCGAAAAAGTGTCTTCATCTAGTAACTGACACTGGGTTAATTGTTGACATTCCTAAGTTAGAGGCGATTAAGAAGAGTAACTGTTGTTTGCAGTAGATAACAAGACACAGAAAGTTATTAGAGCTTCAACTGACCTAATTTGTAAGCCATTAGCAACTGCAGTATATCAGCCACAACGAATAATTCGTTGCAAAGGTTATAATACCTGGACCAAATTTGTTTCCTAATGAAGAAACATGTCTGCACTTATCCAAGACAGAAATTATCACCTAAGAGTATATTCTTAGAGTGGAATACATGGGTAAAAGAAGGCAGCTGTGTATATCTTTAACGTTCCATTCCATGTGGACTTAACCACTTAGGCGTTTTCTTCCTTAAATATGGGGACATTACGTCTGTAACCTGGGATGAACACCCAGGAATATGGGCATTTGAAATTATTTTGCATAACGCGGCTTTTGAAAACATTCCATATCATATGGAAATTGGAGAAAAGAAACCCCCAATAATTGGACCAGAAAGTTTTTTTGAATACTTTTGAATGCCCATTTTGAAAGCCAACACTTACCAATACCAGAGTTGTCCAACACTTAGGAGTTTCTTTTACCCAAAGACTTGGAATGCATATTTCCCCAACCATCAAAATCACTTGATGATGACTACCCAGTACTTCCTTATCTAAGTAAATAGGACGATAGGGGAAACACATCTAGTCGTCTAGCCCTGGACAAAATGAGAGAAAAGGAGATGCCATCCTAGAATCCGGGAAAGGATAAATATGTAGAGGTTCGTGACCTAAAAAATAACGTGATGAAAAGTACCAGCTAGTACGACCCCCCAATATAAGCTCGCAGTCGCCCGTCGAATCTCCCTCTCAATAAACCGAGCCTTTAGCCCTCAGCCCTCCCCTAAAACAAAGTCAATAATCTCAATTCCCAGTCTGACAAAACCACGTTCCCTCCGAAAGCTTTGCCCCCACCGATCACCGCTCCCTTCAAATAGAGGGAATATAAATTAATCCCTCTTAGCCCAGTAAAAAATACAATATTGTCTCCTCTCCAAAGCCTTCCTCTTTCGTCTCCCCACAAAACACCCCCAAAAGCACCCCCTGCATCACATGCAAAATAGCTCGCTTCCGTCTCACCCTTTCTCCACAATAGAAACTCTACTTCATCCCAATCCTCAATTAAAGAAGATATGCCATTTCAAACTCCCCCTCCAGTTCAAAGAATACAGAAAATACTTTTTTAAGAAAGAAGAAAGAAAAAAAACTGCTTTTCTCCCAGGAAATAAAATATGTGTAGTCAGTGAGGTACAGGAACAAACTGTCAAAAACTATAAAATAGCAGATCTAAAAAAACTACTTACGTAGAGGATCCCCAAAACTTTCCTTACGCTTTAAGTGTCCTTACAGTTATAAAAAAGCAAAGAAGCTAAAGGGCTAGGTGAGGCCACCGAACATTTTAATTTATCACCTCCAATGGCCATTTAAAAAATTAACTGTTAAAATGTTTAAGTAAAGATTGTGTTGGGAAGATCCCTGTTCGGTTGCATCTTTCTCCTTATAAAATAGCCAAGCAAACTTACCCCTTGGGTATTGGCGACATCTCCCAGGACGGGCACATCAGCATTCAAATCGCCACACATTATTTTGGGAATGCCGTCGGCATCCTGTTCTCATCGATGTTCGTTTCTGGAACCAAACTCTAAGAACTCTCAATGGCTCTCTATCTAGCAAGCATACCTTTCCGTGGGCCGACTCTCGTAAATTTCGAGTTGCTACAGCTCTTCAGAACCTTAGAGTGGACAATCACGAACATCCACTTAATTCCATGTGACCATTTGGTTGCGCTAGCTGGACGGTTTCACGATTACTCAATTGAGGGATGTTTCCTTGCTAGTAAATAATATTTAGGTTCGTCGTGTGACCCTTGATTCATTGATCTGGAAGGTAGGCTGTGCGTTCTAGATGTTACCATAAAAGGTAAGGCATTTCGGCTAATTGGGGTTTATACGCCCAATAACCATGCTGAACTTGCTTCTGTCTTTCGACGGACAAAACAGTTAATGAGTAGAACTCGGACGGTCATCTTAGCGAGAAACTGGAACGCGGTCCTTGATCCCGATATAGATCGTAATCGTGCTAGGGAAACTAACAATCATCGGGATGTTAAGACATTTCGTAAGTTTGATCTTATCAATAAATTCCGGAATAAGAAGCCTCGTGATAGAGTATGGATTTGGCATCTAGGCGCGGCTCCGGTTCGGTACAACTTTCGAGTTATATTGACCGGTTCTGAATTTGAAGAATCGACGTAGAATTATTAGAATGTCAAAGTTTTCATAATATAGTTTACTCGGATCATAGATTTGTTCGGGTCGGTGTAAACTTATATAAACCTAGGTCTAGATTGGCTGGGCACTGGAGAATCAACTCTTTGTTGTTTGATGTGAAGGGCTACCGGAACAGCTATTACTAACCTTATAGTGGGAATTGACGGTTGCTGTAATTTGGAATAGGAAGTAGGTTCACTTTAAGAAGGTAATTAAGTCTTTTACTGTCGATTTTAGCCGACGACTCAATCAAACAACTAGGGCAGCTACAGTGGCACTAAAATCTAGATTATATTTGGCTGTGAAGGCGGGGAATAGTGCAAAAATTACTATAATTAAAGCCAAAGCTGGCATCCATGGCTATACAAGAATATCCAACTTTAGTAATTAGAGCCAGGTTAAATAGGATGCCGAGGGAAGCAGAATATATAGCCGCTTAATAGCATGAAGAGGAACGTCAACAAGCTGCAGATCGTAATATCGCACGAGTCTAATTGCCGGATTGGCGTCTTGTGACAACACACTAAGGTATTCTAGAGGCATTTGTTCTCATTTCCAGGATCTTTTTTACCAGGAAAACCGGTCTGTTTAGCAAAATTCGACCGGTAGCTGACTTTTCACGTCTCGAGGTGACTGGAACAGTTAGGTGCAAAGGTTGTATAACAGAGGAAGAAGTTCATAAAATCCTTAAACGGGTCAGCCTGAATAAGTCCCCCTGGATCGATTGTTTGAGGATGTTGCACATTTTTTCCCTTGCTGACAGTTTCATTTAACTCGTGGTTTAGGAACGTAACAATTTCCAAGTACTTGACCATAGGTGTAGTGAAATTGTTACGCAAAAGCAAAGTTGGTGGGGATGGGTTAGATAATTTGCGACCCGAAACAATGCTAAATGCTGAGTTAAAGATTTTGGCCAAGATCTTAGCCAATCGACTGCAGCTTGTTTTGGCTTGTCTAATTAGCTCTGAACAGAGTTATACTGTAAAGGGTGGAGCCATTCAAGATAATTTGCACTCGATACGTTGGATCATAGATAAAGCCGCGATGATTAATTTAGATCAGTTCAAAATGTTCGATAGGGTGGACCATCGTTACTTAGAGGCTGTTTTGTCCGCGGCCGGTTTTGCCCCACAATTTCGCTTTTAGATTTGCCACTTGAATGCGAACCCCGGTGCGATGGTGAAGGTGAGTGATCTGAGTTCTTAGCCCTACAGATTATCCAGATATATTCGTCAGGGATGTCCGCTTTTACCGATGCTCTATGTGCTTGTTTTACAGCCCTTCTTCCACAGGTTAAGATTGAATCCGGTCCTAAATGGGATCACTTTGGCAGGAGCTTGCACCACGTTAAAGCGCCCCGCCTTTGTTGACGTCAAGACTGTGTTAGTCACGAGCAGTGTCGAGATTAGTGTCATCGACAGAGAAATCAGAATGTATAAAACAATAACATGGGCAAAAATTAATGTGACATGTCTGTGGGCTTGCGCATCGCTGTCTGGATAGATGTATCCCTGCAGGGGCTCTTTAGCTGGACTGGCCGGCTGGCCTTGTAAGCTACACGGCGTTTGGTTTGGTCCATATTATCAGCTAGAGAAAAATTAGTCGGAAGTATTGAAAGCGATTTGGGTCGCAGCTTGTCCGTAGATCCGTAGAAATCTTTCATTAAAGTGGAGAGCGGAGGTGTTTTATCTCTCACATTTATCTGATAATCTTATATAGTCTATCAGTGCTTCCACTACCGTTGGATACGTAGCTTGAGAGTCAGCGGGATGTTCTCAAGTTCTTGTGGCTTTGTAAGACCCCTATGGTCCGTCGCAAGATTTGTTATCTACATTTTTCTGAAGGCGGTCTGGGTATGCCAAACGTCGAGATCCGACGTCATACACTTCGATTTTTTAAAGTAGTACTTAGACTACATTAGGTACATGATATTGGGTTACAAAAAAGAACAACGATTATGACTTGGTTAGAAGTTAACTAGAAGACATGTATTTTTGTTAATTTTACTTCATAACTTAGCTAGTGTATGAACGATCTTATTATGGCCTGTCTTATTTTTGTCTTTTTCCTCAATTTTCCCCTCAATTTAGTTGGTAACTCCCCAATCCCGCCCCTAACTAGGTGTCAGAGCGCTTTATTTGCCAGAGATGCAGGTCACCCATCGCTATTTCTGAATGTCGTGTTTGTGAATAAAGCGTTTGGGCCTGCATCACCCTTTTTGTTCGATTTTCGATTTCAACTGACAGACTTGCGTATCTGCAACAGATTAGTAATGTTTTTTTTTTACTAACCTAGTTTTATTTCTTTGTAAATAATATCCATATATTTGTGTACATAATTTTTTATTTCCATACCTCTCGTTGCATATTTCACATGGATGAGATTTAAATAGGGTTTTCATCGCATTTGAGAAGGATGTATAGTATAAATGCGGTATTTTGGTGAATCATTGTCGTGAATAGACGTAGCTAAGTTAGAATAGTTAGCATTTGTTAGTGAAGACCGAATCTTTCCCCTCACCCTTTTTGGCTTTGTGCCGCATTTTGAATTTCTTTTTTAAATTTATGAATAACTATTCATTTCATTTCTGGGGAGCAGACAGCGAACAGTGAACAGTGCACAATGAACAGTGAATAGTAAGGAGTGAATAGTGAGCAGTTGACAGTGAACAGTGGATATTGAGATTTTTCGTGGCGGTGACACCGAAGAAAAGTCAATTTTATTCCATTATCGGATTACAAGAGTCAATGTGTTAAAGAAAGTGAGTTCGATCAATACCAGGCACAGTAGTGTTTAAGTTCTAGGTAAAGTGGTTGCCACTACACAATCTTCAGACAGGATATCGAGTTGTAATCCCAGTAAATGGATGATGGTAATAATGTCACGTTATTGCTTAGACAGGCTAGTCGGTTTGAATTCAGCTTTTATAATATGATTTTTTCTTCATTTGGTTGGCAATCAAATATTCCAGGATAGCTACAATTGTTCACATGGAGCATTTTCCCACTTGAAATTCTATTTTCGAATCGGGGCGCGTTTTCGCCCAGCATTTGACGTAAAAGCATAAAGGCTTTTCCTTTCTTTCTCTTCGTCGTAATTGTCTTCTTCATACTGTCGGTGCTCTCATTTCTTAAAACACTATCTTTACTTTTGTCCACAAACTGTATTAGGTAAAAAAAATATAGAAATCAGCTCGCTAACTCGTGGTACAGTTGATTTAATAACATAAACTTCTAAAATCGTAATCCGAATAGCGTATTATGTAACATCTGTTATGGTCAATATTTTTGGTGGTTGAATTTTTTTTTAAATTTGACTTCACGAAATGTCAGGCTCTCAATTTCATTCGGATAAGTCATTCGTAAATATTTCTTATGACCTCGTATCCCGCGTTCGCCAAAATAGGTGTGTTATTTTGTTCTGTTCTCACAGTACATGGCTGTATCGTACCTTTTATTCTAGCATGTGCTTCAAAGCATTCTATTCAAATTCTGCGAGTACAGATTTTTCGATATGCAAGGAAGATCCTATCGACGGCACCAATTTTTTACGATATTCAAAGTGCGTTAATAAAGTTGTATCACTAACAAAGAATGATTGCATAGCGGCTACTTTATAGGCGATAAAGCCTGGTTTATGCTAATTACTCTATTAACGAAGTCAACTATTTACAGGGTTATTATATAGGAGATATTGCGATAAATTATTGATTATTTAGATAATTCGTGACTCTAAAATTATTATTTTCAGAACGAAATTTGGTATAAAATGTATTAAGTGTTGATTAGTATTCAGGAGAGATGAAGTAACATTCTACGTTATTTAGGCCATCCGTAATTATAAATACTCTTCCTGGTGTGTAAACAGTACTAGTATTTAGGAGTTTGACATTAAAATGAAAATGGTTGTATGGCTACATCGAGCCAAACAGGCTGATATTACGATTGGAAGATTCGAAAAGCACGATTTACAATGATTACTTATGAGAGGAAAACTTTTCTTAGTCAACGTGAGGGTCGGCGTGTTACCGACGCACCATAGTAAACAAGTCTATTACTACAATGCGAATTACTCTGTCGGGCCAAAGACATCAGTAAATAAATGAGTTTGGAGACAGTGGGGGTTCTGGTAGAACAGAAGAATTGGCCTAAATGCGTCCATTCAATCTCCGGATTAAACATGACAAACCGATACATCCTCTTATATTGATGTGTGGACGCATGTAATGTAAGATATGCCCATTTTATCTCTGTATTTAACGATGAAAAGGCTATTTAAAACATGAGCGTGACAGAACGATCAACATATATATCCTCTTATAGAAATGCTAGTGGCGCATTTAAAATAAGATGCGTCTGTTCAATCCTCGCATTTTAGGAGAAAATGCCATTTTAAACTAAAGCGTGAATAACCAAGGGAAATATTTTAATACATACATAAACACGTTCTATCGCATTTAAATAACAAACAGACACACAAAACAATATTAATATTTAAAAAATGCATAAAGCTCACAGGAGGGACGGACTGTTTCGTTTATAGAGATTTGTTCGTTCGCATCTTATATAAAATCTGCACTTTAATATGTGCATTTAACAATTAAAATTATATTTAAAATATAAGCGTGAAAAAATAGAAAATGCTATTTTAATATTAAGCCTGCCAAACTAAACATAATTAAACGGGACAAACCAAAGAAAATCCTATTTAAAGGCTAAGCGTCACAAACGAACAGATGCTCATGTAGAGAGGTTTGTTCTTAAATGAGATGTGCCTATTCAATCAGTGCGTTTAACAATAGAAATGCTATTGAAGACTAAAGCGTGACAGACTAAAGGACTGACGGATCACCCCCCCTTCGATTGGGGTGAGGAGGGTGGCGAAAAAGGGGCCCGGGGGAGTGAAGGTGATGGGCGGGGATATGAAAATGTGTTGCGTTTTATAGGTCATTCATCGATCATCTTGTGACAATGCCCCCCCCCCCCCGGCAAGGAAGGATTGAATACCAAGAAATCGATTTGTTGACCAAGAAGAACACCCCAAACTGATACGGCACTCACGCTTACCCGCCCACACATGTACACACACACATAAAGAAAAGCTAACATATACACACATAGTCGCATACGTTTGCATAAAACGCACACAAATACACAGACGAGACATACACATGTCCTGTCGCATTTCAATTTCACGCATACACATCACATAAACAATTATAATATTCACACGTGCATACAGGCACATACACAATGACGCAGAGACACACATACATATTGCAACATATAAATACAACACACACATATAAAGCATAATTTTTCATTTGCAAGCAAATACTGATATCGTTTTACTCTTACACGTCCACATACAAACACATGAACATACACATAAATTCATTCACGCATACACAAATTACGCGTACATACAGAAACAACTCAAAGTAACACACATAGGGTTACATGCAACTAATCCACATTCACAGACACAAATAGAAGCATTATCGTATACATTCACCGAAAACACATCCAAACACATATAGACGAAAACACAGGTAAACAGACATAACACACACGTAAACACACTGACCCTCATGGATCAACACACCTCACTACAAGTAAAGCCAGAACCACATCACTATTCACCCGTGGATTCAGTCGAACAGTCTGGGGCCATGGCCTCCCACTGAAGATCGACTTCACGATCAGAATTCCCTTAATCAAGTTGCTCTCCGAAGGTCTCCAACCACCATCAGCTGTCTATTTACAATCACCATGATAACCCCTCACAGAACCCTACGTATTCTACACGACTATCACCGAGACCACCGCCAACACATTCACCTGAACCACCATTATTACAATCTGAAAATTCTGGAGCCAGATTATAAACAATTGATCCTCGAGGAATAACTTGGTAAAAGGCCTGAGATAATACCTAAACTGCCTTAAATCAATGCCTCGGGAACTACCAAAGCTGTAATAAAAAAATAAAAACATCGCCATGAAAAGACTTGTGCTAGCCAACACATCCCTCACAGAACTATACCAGAGCATGTAGGTTGCAGGACTCTACATAGTCAGATAAAACGCTCTCTGAATTGCAAAAGCAATGGAAGTCCATAGCACCAAGAACGATACCACCTTGAACACCGAAACTTCAAAATCAACTTAACCTATCCAGAAAGGAATTTCCTCAGATCAAACAATTATTGCATCGTTTACAGTGCAGCGGCGACTAAAGAACATCATCTGCAGATTGAGTTCAAAATATAAGACAAATATAGAGGGAATGAAAACAGGGCGAAAGTTGAAAATAAACAGTTAAAAAATGGGAGACAGTTGTATAGGAATCTCATAAGATATAGACAAGAACGGTGCAATCCAACCAGAAAAACAAGAGCTAGAAGACTTCTGGATTCCTCTGTTTGATAATCATGGCCCATGTAATCAAGAAGCTCAGTGGATTTTGGATATAGCTCAAAGTAATGACAAGTCTGAAATGTCAGAGCATGAGATAACGCATGGAATGATAAAGCGAAAGTTGGATCGATTCCAGAATCTCAAAAATGGCATAGACAAACCTAACAAACTTCCGGCTAAAGAAACTAATAGCTACTATAATAGCTACTTCACTAAACACCAACGGGCATGACTATTAAAAGTCGATAAAACCCCTATAGTTATACACAACGCCTTAACATATAGAGACCAATCTGCTCATACTACTCCTTACAAGCACTTCACTGGCCTGGTAGCATGTATATATATATATATATATATATATATATATATATATATATATATATATATATATATATATATGAACATCTCTCGTCTGGAGAATACCTTAAAAAAGAACAAGCAGGGTGCAAAAGGACGTTTTTGTGCATAAGGGTCAGTTGTTGATTAACAAGACCATCCTGGAAACCTGTACGAAAGGGCAGAGACACCTAAGCATAGTATGGGTTGATTGCCAAACGGCATATGATAGTGTGCCCCACTCGTGGCTACTGCGGTGTCTTTAATTATATAAGATCCATCCGGTAACCAGGAAAACAATGGCTGCCCATATAAAGATATGGCAAATAACCATGTAATTTAGCCACACCAATGGAACAATAGGATGTCTTGATGCCAAGATCTGAAAAGGAATCTTCAAAGGAGACAGGATATCTCTGTTACTCCTTTGCTTGGCGATAAATCCGCTACTGAACAAATGCCAGAGTGCCTACAACGTAAACCAGGGCCGCCAACAAAACCCAAACAAAAGAGTCAACGATCTGCTCCTTATGGATGACCTCAAGCTGTATACTAGCTCAGACACTGACTTAAGTCGACTCTTGCAGGTTGTACATACCTTCTCTAAAAATATTGGAATGAAGTTTGGCCTGCACAAATGTGCCAAGTTCTTCCTGAGAGATGGGAAGTAGATCCGGGCGGAGATCATACTGGCATCAGAGATCTAGAAGATCAGGAACGATACAAATAGCCTGGAATTGAGAACATGATTCAATTTAACAGGCCAAGATAAGAGAAAAAAGGCAGAAGATATGCACGTTGTGTAAATTTTTTAAATAAAATACAGCTTACAAACAAAAATAAAGTAACCGCCATCAACCAATATGCCATGCATGTGATCACATACAGCTTTAGGATCATTGACTTGACACGAAAGAACAGTAACGGCTAGACACTAAAAACAAGAATAATGTGCAGAAAATAGTGTCTACCGAGGCTGTAGGAGATATGGGTCTATTAGAAATTTACAGGCAGCATCGAGCGAGTATTGTGAGCACTGACCAATACCTTATGAGTTTACAGAACCCAGGAAAAAACAGACAAGAAAAATACTATCTAAAAAATAGATGCCTGCTATGGAAATAGACCAAAACAACCGCTATAAATACATAAAGACCTTCCATAGTAAAACACTTAGAGAATTGACCAATTAACAATGTGCCAACTATTTTGTAAGAAATATCCCTGGAATATATAGATTAGGAAGGCTAGCTCAAAAGAGGATCGTTCCACTATGATAATGGCTGCCCAAGATAAAGGCTTGATGATCAATGCTTTTAGGAAAATGGGTGGTCTAAGCAAGACAAGAAGTACAGGCTCTGCCACACAGAAGTATAAAGTGTGAGACAACTGAGACTCAGTTGTAAATTTAACTGGTCGGTGGCTACTATACAATGCGACATAATGGAGAGAATACATTTCTCTACTGGACCATCTGTAAGAAATGAATATCCAGTGTAGCAGCAAGTCCCGGGAACATATACCAGAAACAAATTGTTGGAAATAAGTTATACACCATTCACTATGACCATGCAATTCATACAGCTACATACCAAGAAACCAGAGCTGTCAGACCTGCCATAGTGATATAAGACAAAAGGAAGAAAGTACCAACGCATAATTATGCTTGCTTCAACAGAGCTAAGATGGCGAAAATAACTAAATACCAAAGTCTTATGTACGACATGAAATGAAATTGAAATCTTAGAAAGATCTCCATCTATTAATCATAGAAGCAACCGGGCTCATGAACAATAATTTAAAAAACTACTTGCTAAAACTACCGAGTTAACCTAGTACAAGAGAGATGCAAACAATTGCACTTAAAGGGACAGAATTATAAAAATATCTCTGGGTTGGAGTTTCTGAAATAGCAGATGAATGTCTGGCATCTGGTAAGATGTCTCATCCCAGCTAAACCAAAACAGTATGTTTTCTGCATAAACTTGCAATTTTGTGTTGAATTTTCTTGTGACCAATGCGTAGTTTTGTATTTTCTCTATTTTGAATAATGGTCTTTATAGGGGTGTGTGTGCTTATTTTCATTCTTTATTTCGATTCTTAGAGTTAAACATTTGGCAATCGATTTTTCTTCGGGTTTATTTGCCTGGGATTTCTTCCATCGAGACTTTAGCTTTGCAGAAGGCTTGATGGGGTCTAGCTCAGTTGAATGTCAACTGTAAAAGATAGCTAGAGTGTTAAGTTTTTAAAATAAAGTTTTTCTTTCTGGTTGGGGTAGGAGAGCTTGCTGAATTTTGTCACAATACCTTATGTGAGTTTTTTCATAGATGTTTATGTATTTTGACTTGCCGTTACCTTTGTCTAGGGCTCATTATGAAACTTTTACTATCCTCTTGTTCCTGTGTCTTTAATCGAAGTGTTTTCCTGTTAAAAATGTACAATTTTCGTTGATGAGCAACAGATTCGGGTTGAAGACTATATATTCCGCTTGATTTCTGGTGATAAACATGCGTTAGAAAGTATTTAATTTGGAAAAATAATACAAGCAAACATTTTTTTAAATACAATATTAATATTAACAAGTTTATATTGTATTTTTTATTTTGGGTATAAAACTCGGCCGGTGATCGCCTCAAATAACGTTATTGAGCACTCAGCAATTTATTTACTTTAGAAATAATGATTTCTCAGCGACCGCCAAAAATCTCTTTCAGAAGAAAATTACATTTAACATCTTTTTTTATTCATTGAGACTATGTTTATTCAAAGCGAAAATATATTTTCATGCCAAGATCTTAACATCTAGAATTTATTTTAACCTTCCGAAATGTTATCTACTCCTAACCAAGACATTTTTTATACCGGTTTCTATTTTAATAAACTGCATATTGCATACAACCCTCTGTGTCATTGTTGTTTCATCAGCATTTTTGTAGATTGATACCTTTTCTTAGACCCAAAACGGAGTTCTAATACGTAAAACCATTTTTTTTATTATTTCTAATTTGAATCCGGAAAATTACTTTTTCATGTCTGCTTATGTCAACATTGTTTCTAGTCGTCCTAGACCCCTCTTTGCTACAGAACTCAAGCAATGCCGATCCACGACATGTGTCGTTGAGGATTGCGTAACCCTTGCTGAATAATACACACATATGCAGAAACACTGATGGGGGTATCTTATCCATTGCTTATCGTGACTGAACGGAGGCCTGAGGTGTATGTATGTATCTCAATTTGTTCATGATCTATCTCTCTGTTTGCATGTACATCTGTCTATTTCTACATTATTTTCCTTATCAGTCAATTGATTAATTCGGGTTCTAAAAGCGGCCGCCGTGCCGTTAATTATCACTCACCCCCCTTCCTTCATTCTTAATGAGTCAACTTGACACACAAAAAATATGCTATCAAATGTTGATCCATCTTCAAATATAAAAATTGAAAGATCAAGAAAGGATCAACAACTCTATCTTTGAAAGCCGTCGTAATCCATGGATCAATCGGCGAGCCTTTGTCGTCAGGGGACACGGGGGTGGCGGAGAAAGGCACCCGACCTTTGTAGAAATAAAAAATAACTTTGCCTTTCACAGGCATCGAAACATTAATAAGTATCTCCGTCCGTCAGTCTGTCATGCTTAAATTTGAGAATGCTTGGTTTGTCACGCTTAAGTTTGAGAATGCTTGGTTTGTCACGCTGAAGTTTGAAATTGACGCATCTTAACTATATCCGATTTCGTATCGATACTCGCACAATTCTTCTATCACGTATATTCATTTACGTTTTGGTTGTATGTTTTACGGAATATCCATCTTAAAGATCATTTAATGCCGACGAAAAATTAGATGATTTATTGTATACTAGCAGGAAATTCGACGTTGCTCGGGATTGAATGAAAATTGCTGCTACATACTTTTTTACTATGCTCATAACACCATATTAGTTTCTTTGATTTTACTGACCCCTTAGTCTACATTTAGACCCCTAATATAGTAAGAAGAAGGTGACATCTTAGAAACCTTTTTGAGTGTTTGATACATATGGTTTAAATTTCATTAACATCGGATATACGTATTTTGAGTTGTATGGGGGTTCTCTCCCAATGGGCCACCTATAGGCGAAGGCCCGTAGATATTCGGCACATAGAGGGTAACGTAGATTCTCTAACCTTTCTTTCTATAGAGAGCACACAAACATCACACACCCACATCCATATATTGAGTTTTATATAGAGAGATAATTAATCTTAGTGTGGATGTATGTCTGGCTATAACTTGAAAGATACACAACAAACACCTAAAAAGTAGGTATTATTTAAATCAGCATAACCCCAGCAAAATAATATCAAAAAATTTTAAAGAAAGATTCGTTTTAAGGGGGTAATATATTTATAGAAACAAGTATTTGGCGTTGTCCGGGAATAAGACAATAGAATGTTAAGAAACGTTTTTAAACGTTCTTCGAAGGGAGAAGTAAGGCAACAATTTAGGAAGACTGTACAATCGAAGTCAAGCAACACATATCCTAGCCAGTACAAAATGGGTAACTATTTAGGCAGACGAAGTGCAGTATATTCGAAGTTAAGCAACGCACATCATGGACAGTATTAAATGGGGCACGATTTGAAAATACCAGGTGCTGTACAATCGAAGAAAAGCAACGAATAACCTGGCTAGTACTTAATCGGTGACGATTTGAGAAGACCATCTTTTGTACAATCAGAGTTAAGCAACGCAAATCCTGGCCAGTACGAAATGAGTGACGATTTGGGTAGAGCAGGTGCTGTACAATCGAAGTTCAACAATGTATATCATGGCCAGTACTAAATGGGTAACAATTTGAAAAGACCACGTGCTGTACAATCTAAATTGAGCAACGCATACCCTGGCCAGTTCTAAATGGGTGACGATTTAGGAATACCAGGCGCAGTACAGTCAAAATAAATCAATGCTTATCCTGGCCAGTACTAAATGGGTGACAATTTCAAAAGACCAGGTTCTGTACAATCAAAGTTAAGCAACGCATATTCTAGCCAGTACTAAATGGGTTACAATTTGAGAAGACCATGTGCTGTACAATGAAAGTTAATCCACGTATATCCTAGCCAGTACTAAATGGGTGATTATTTAGGCAGACCAGGTGCAGTACAGTCAAAATAAATCAACGCATATCATGGCCAGTACAAAGTGAGTGATGATTTAGGAAGACCAGGTGCTGTACAATCAAAGCAAAGCGATGCATATTCTGGTCTATTTGCAATCTTTCGGGTCCAAAATCGTAACATTACAGTACTACTTTTGATAATAGATATATAGTAAATATCTTCGGACTATTGAATTCATCAACGTCAAGTGTCTTAATATATAGAAATCGAAGGGGTAATACATTAGGAATTGAGCGTGACCATTAGGTCACCCCTGCGTTGTCCTGATCAATAATTTAAAGATTTAAGTATTCCTTTTGGTAACTGGTATATATTAACTCTCTTCGGACTATTAACTTCATTAACATTACGTATCTTCTTAATATGTTACAATTGATGGAAGAGAAGAAATTAGGAATTGACCGTGACAATTGGTTCTACTCAGTGTTGTCCGGGATAAAACATTGTAAAGTTACAGTATTACTTTTGATAAAGGATATATAGTAAATCTCTTCGGTCTATTGACTTCATCAACATTTGTGAAGTCGTCCTTACAAACATTAAATCATTAAAAGGGAAAGGGATGAGAATAAAAAGCCGGTTAAAGAGAGAGAGAGAGAGAGAGAGAGAGAGAGAGGAAGAGAAATAGAAAGTTTAATATAAATATGTTACATACACTATTTTTCTTCTATGTTGTGTTTTTATGGCCTCGGGCAACGCCGGGTTGCCCTGTTAGTTAAAGATAAATTGCAATTTTACTCATGATCGGGTCAAAATTGCGGATCGGTTATTTCGCCAACGTTATTATTAGAAAGAGCATACCAAGAATATTCGTGATCATTCGTATTTTCTCAGTCTTGAAAGTAGATTTCAGAAATTAAGTCTATTAATCAATTGAATTTTTTTGCTAATAAAGTAATAGATTGTTGAAACAGGTCGCGAGATCAGATTATGAACAGAAATAGCGTAGTACGTTTTCAGATGGAATTTAATGAATTAAGAAATAATGATTAGAAATGGAACCCAAAAAATCATTTTGGGGACTATCGGATGAAATATTTAGCAGAATGTTATCTCTATATTTATATTGTTTTCATTGTATAAATGTGAAATGTTATTTTATAAAATTATTTTAAGAGTTTAAATAAGACTTACATAATACTTAAATAGTGACATATGTGGTAGCACCAGCTTTTGTGAAAGGTTGGTTGGTTGGTTGTTTTACGGCATCCAACCAACCGAACAACCAACCAACCAACTTTTTACAAAAGCTTGTTTAAGGAGAATGGAAAGATTGAAGAGGGATAACACCAGCCAGACTTCCACTCGAAAGCTATGGAGAGTACTGGAACCTTAGCGAGGCTTGTTGTCACTCAAATTCCAGAGAAGACCAACGGTTGTTGCCAGCGAGAAATGGATAAGAAATGAAGGTAATTTGCAACGGTTATTGAAAAAGACAGGGAGTGTTGGAAATCTGGTGAGACTAGGTGTCACTCAGATTCCGTGGAACACCACGTGTAAGGGTTAAGGTTAAGGTTAGGGTTAGTGTTGCCAATGATATCAAAGAGGTTGATTAAAAACAATCCAGGTGGTGAATGGTATTCCAAAAACGAAAAAGTTATCCAAGCGGGAAATTTGCTTACTATCGATGCAGTATATGACAGTGGAAAGTGTATCCAAGGTGTATGCAAATTAATAAAACGATAGAAAAAACAAATCATATGAAAAGTTCAGTTTTCTGAACTTTTCATATGATTTACTTCATATGATTTGGTTTGATATCTTTCTTGAAGCTGTTTAAAACTTTATGACTTGGATGAACTGTATAAGTTTAGCAACAAAGTATCTTTTGGGCCGATATATGTTATTATCTGCAGTAATGTCATTGCGGTAATGGTCCTTGAGGAGAAGATTTTCTATGAAAACTCATGAGTTAAGGACTTTAAAGGACTTTACTTGAACATGGAATGCAAATAAAATTTGAGTCGCACCTTATTTTATTATTTCACTTTATTTAGTGCTATATATATATATATATATATATATATATATATATATATATATATATATATATATATATATATATATATATATATATATATATATATATACCTTCTTTGTAATAAAGTAGGAAAACTCCTAGCAGAGTGCTCGATTAATTAAGAATAAAAGTTAAAAAATAAGAGCATGATATTTATTTATTTTGATATGAATAAACACCTCATCAGCCCATATCCACATAGATTTCAAGAGCTTTCACAAAAATATTTAATTTATTTATCAGTCATTAGACTAATCTAACAAATCCATTTAAACAACCTCAAACCTTCATATTTCCAACAAAGTTACCTCCCTTAGATCAAGCAATTTATTTATTAAAATTACTCCGGGCTGTCTTAAAGAATTTTAATACGATATTAACTAACGGTTTTTCCTTTTAGAACGCACACCTTCGAGCACAAAAACAGTAACGGCTAATGATACAAATTCATAAAATTGGCTCACGGGAATTACATAGAAACTTTTTTATTTTTTATTTTATTTTTTTTATTTTAATTTTTTTTAATTTTATTTATTTTTTATTTTATTTTATTTTTTATTTATTTATGTATTTTTTAAATTATTTTTTTATGTTTTATCTTTTTATTTCTTATATTTTAATTTCAAATTTTAATTTTATTTTAATTTTATTTTCATTCCCTTTAATCTTATATTATTATATCTCTCCAAATTTCCTCCGGTTTTTAAATCTCAACAGTTCCATTACACTAAATTTAAATTCAAACAAACATACATAAAACACTGAGCAAATAACGCGTCCCAACGAGAGTGTCATGTGACTTCACATTTCCAAAAGAGATGACAACAGAAGCTGAAGAGAGCCGGATGACTAAGACTTTCCGAGCTTGAAACCGACAATACAAATGTTGTACTAATTTTTCTGTACCAATATATATATATATATATATATATATATATATATATATATATATATGTATATATATATTAATTGATCAAGTTCAAATATGTTAATAAAGTGAAGATAAAACCAAGTTTTTCAAGAGTGCTTAATACCAAGTAGAACATTTATGAATGAATATTGTTCATGTAAGTATATATATATATATATATATATATATATATATATAACTATTCCCTTCGTTGCATTGCTTACTGTGTATGTCTTTGTCTGCCCATGCCTCTGTATGTATCTCTGCCTGAGTGTGTGTTTCACTTTGTCTGTGTTTGCCACGTTTCTATTGAGTAGAGTGGGAGGTCGCATTATCCCCATAATCATGCGTTAATCTCCGTCTCTTGAGACTAGACAAGGAAACGCCTTAATTCGTGTTGATAAACTCCAAAATCACCGCAAAGCGCTATGGATTCTTCGCGGTAATGTCTCCACACCAAACCACGCACCCTTTTTTAAATTGTCGACGCTATTTTACAGGGGGTTCTCTCTTCAAATTTGATATATTCTTTTCACATGTAATTAGAGAAAAACTAAGCACACTATTATTGTATTAGCCTGTACAAAACAGGTTAATATATATATATATATATATATTACTTTTTTAGCAAATTATGTGCCATTTACAATTGTTTCAAAGGCAATTTATTCTAGCATTATATTGAAAATAACGCGAGATCACGAAGATAACAATTAATTTGCTAGTAGTAAATTATTCTCTAGCTGAATTTACCAGCATTTACACAAACACAACTGCCTCTGATTTTAGACACATTTTAGTTAATAACACGAAAATAATAAATTATAAAACCAATTTAAAAAAAGATTGTCGTAGCCATATTTATTAAAACCTAGCACTCTACATTAAATAACATTACGTATGAAAACATACAGAACATACTTATAGAACATACATATAGAACATACATATATAACATACATACAGAAAATAAATACAGAAAATGTATACAGAACATACATATGGAACATATATACAGAACATACATACGGAACATATCTACCGAACATATATACAGAGCATACATACATAGCATGCATATAGAACACATCTACCGAACATACATACAGAACATACATATAGAACATCAATACATAACATACATATAGAACATACAAAAGGAACATGTAGAACATATATACAAAAAATGCATTCAGAACATACATACAGAACATACATATAGAAAATACATATGTAACTTACATACAGAACATACATACAGAACACATATACAGAACATACATACGGAACACATATACAGAACAAACATACTGAACATACATACGCAACATACATATAGATCATACATATGGATATATACATATAGAACACGCATGCATTTTTCTGATGAACAGATCATTAGAAAAACTGAAAAATTAAGAAAGGTATAATCAAACAGAATACTTCCGTTACTTTTAACAATGTCTGCTTAAATAAAAGAATCCTAGATAAATACACTCAAACACAATATATATATATATATATATATATATATATATATATATATATATATATATATATATATATATATATATAATTAACTTGTTACAAATATCCAGGGGGTATGAATCCGAAGGAAGTTGAAACCGGGTTTATGAGAGTGCTCAATGAAAATTCAGAGCAAAATATATATTTTTTGATTATATTCCATTAGTTGCGACAAAACAAGTTTTGTTTCACTACACTACCACAAAATAAAAACCAAAAAAGAAACTCCCATAATAAAGTGGAAAATCTTGAAAAAATCCAGCACCTGCAAATCAATAAACTCTCCATGTAGATTATGCTTAAATGAAAAACTGGAAATTATCCGCTTTAAGGACAAAAACAAACTCCTAAATAGAAAACAAGAGACATCTATCAACTGTAAACATAGTAGACTCTACCTCCTTAGCAACCCACATACCCCACCTTAACCCCACACCAACCCCACATAACTTAAAAATAAAATTAAAAGTTGTTTTTTTTTTACAAAAATGAATGATAACATTAAACCCCCACTATACACTACCCCAAAACACACTATAACCCCCTACCCACCCACCCAAATTTACCACCCAATCCCACCCCAACAAGTCATGATGAATCTATAAATATATAACCACCCCTCTAAACTACCAATAACATCAAATCTCTACGTACTACCTATAATGCACAGCCTCAATAGCCTCTCAGCCATACTACCAATTCTAACATAAACCCATAACTGGTACTTAGTCCTTGTCATTGGTAGTAGAACAAAAAAGCCTACCATCACTTGTCGACTTATTTCGCCCAATGACTTCACAAGTAGCAAGATGGTAATGATGGTGATATTTTCATTATTACTATTATTATTATTATTATTGTTAGTAGTAGTAGTAGTAGTATTATTATTATTATTATTATTTTTTTTTAATACTATTATTATTATTATTATTATTATTATTATTATTATTATTATTATTATTGTTATTATCATTAATATTCTTACAAACTTGTTATTTCTATTTTTATTCTAATTTTATTTATATTTATCTTTATTTTTATTTTTATTTTTATTAAGGCTTTTATTAAGGCTATTACCACTGCGACTATCGTAGGTATGATTGGCAGGCGTTATCATTGTTATCATAATCGGTTTTGTTAATGCTAAAACTGGTAACACCATGAAACTTCTCTTATAAAATGATTCCACTAGTATTGATCTCGGTATAATATAGTCACAATTTAAAAAAATATAATCACAACAAAATACACTACAAATAATAAACAAAACATTAAAATAAAATAAATAAAATGCAGAAGTAGCAATTAATACCCTAAATTAAAATTATCAAACATTTTTATCCACATGATAATTACTTATTAGAATTAAAATAAAATAGGAATGACGGTTATAATCATAATTTTATTCTCATTTTAAATTTAACTCACTCTGGCCGTCGCCCCATCTCCCTTCCTCCCACCCCGGCCGAAATTGAGATCATCACAGCACAAACACGTGAAAACCTCCCACGCAATAATTTGAAACACGACTTGTTGGGGTCCTCCCCCTCCCCTCCCCCTCCCATCTCATGTCCCATGTCACCGTTATAGACAAAGCCCCAACTCTGTCCCCCTCCAATGTATTTTCAATTTTCAATCTCCCGTTAAGGTGAAGTTAAAACTTATGCCATTTGAATTCCATCGCTAGCCCGATGAGTTGGTCGCTATTTGCACCAATGAAACAAAACTTGTTTTGTCGCAACTAATGGAATAAAATCAAAAAAAAAAATATATATATATATATATATATATATATATATATATATATATATATATATATATAGTGAGAGAGAGAGGGAGAGAGAGATAAATGGAACATTGTTAGATAGCTATTTCTCTCTCTCTCTATATATATATATGTATATATAAATATACAATATCTGTGTATTATTGAAACATATATTTGTACAATTAAAACATTCAAATGTTTCACTACATTTCAAGTGATTTGACGACACTATTGACATTTTCCTTCGATACTATTCAGGGTCACAAGAGTAATTATCGTATGTCCATCAAATAACTGAAAACGAAATTCATTAATTTAATTCATTTGTTTGTTTAATAAAAGAAAAAGAAAATGAAACAAAAACATCTCTGAAAAAATAATTATTAGCCATAATCTGCAGTTATTTGTAATTGTCTTATTATCATCGCACGCACTGAACCTCCAGACAACTGTCACTTAGAACTGATTTTTTATACTTTTAATTTTTATTTTTGTGTTCTTCTCTGGTATTTTTATGTATACGTTTATTCTTCTACTCATCATTATTATGCTTGGCCTTTTGGCTAAGATCAAAGTGTAGTATCTGTTCCGATGGATACTGCACCCCCATAGATCGGTATTGTCTTGGCCTTCGGGGCTTGATTTCCGCCGGTCTATGGGTCTGATCTGTCCTGTGCAGTTCTAGGAGGTCCACCCTCCCAGGCTTTACCTCCCCTCTTTGGGGAGGAGTAAGTTAATTGCTTACTGCCTGAGGCGCCCCTACCGGGGAATGCCGACGGGGCTGCCCAGGCAATTTTTAATGGCCACAGTGCTCACCTTCTCGAGCGCTGGCTTTTCAAATCCCACTTTCCGACCTTGTGTCACATTTTACAGTGTGGGACGTAGATAAATAGCGGCCTTTTGGCTAAGATCAAAGTGTCGTATCTGTTCCGATGGATACTACTCCCCATAGACTGGTATTGTCTTGGCCTTCGCGGCTTGATTTACGCCGGTCTATGGGTCTGTCCTGTGCAGTTCTAGGAGGTCCACCCTTCCAGGCTTCACCTCCCCTCTTTGGGGAAGAGTAAGTTTATTGCTTACTGCCTGAGGCGCCCCTACCGGGATATGCCGACGGGGCTGCCCAGTCAATTTTTAAACCCCACTTTCCCGACCCGACCTTGGGTCACATCTTACTTGTGGGAGTAAGATAAAAACTCGCCTTGTGCCTAACTCCTGGAGAGGAGTAAATCAATACTCATCATTATTATCATTTGACATCATTTTTGAATCATGGTACATTTTTGTCTCATAATTATATTTTCAAGTTATTTCTTTATAAATCGTTATATTTTTATATTTCTATTATAGACTTTTTATCTACTGATTCTTTTAATATTGCATTAATTTAAACTCTACTCCATCTTGTTTTCTAAAAATGTTATTTTATTCATTTATTTCATATGTTCTTTAATTAATTCTTATTTAGTTTTGTTTTATTATACTTTATTATATTTTATTATTTAATTTTATTATATTGTATTTTCTATAGTTATTGGGTATCATTTTTATCCTTTTTATACTTTTATTTTCCCAATTCATTTATCTCATTTAACATTATTTTATTTTAGAATTATTATCGTTATCATTATATTTTCTTTTTCTTATTATGTTTTGTTAATGGATTTCTTAATTTAATTTCATTATATTTTATTTATTTGTTCATGTATATTTTGTCATCCTGATCTATCTTATATTTTGAATATTCTAAATGTATAATTTGCTGTTTCTAAAGAAGCTTCACTGCTATTATCTTTTCTTGAACTGACTGATAAAATAATATATCGTTGCATAATTAGATCTTATGTTTCACATATTTTCTGAACATATGTTTTTTTTCAAATAGTAGTGGAATCTGATGTTTTCTTAAATTACTTCTGTATGTGATGTTATAAACCGCATTAAGACGGCTTAGAGTCATCAGCACTATAATAAAAATAAGATATTTCCAAATAGTCTTGGAAACGATCGTACGCATATAATCGTTGGTTTTGAATTCTTGGCACGATGTTCAAGTTTTGTTGATCTCAACTCACTTTATATATATATATATATATATATATATATATATAGTTAAAGAAGTTCAAGTAAACACAACATGATACCGTCGGTTTCAAGTCAGCGATTATTCAAATTACGCCGACTATCCTCACTGATGTTCCAAACAGGACTTCTCAACATTGTCTGAGAATATAAAGCGTAATTTGAACAATTGTATGCCTGAAACCGACGTTATCATGTTTATTTGTCTTGACTTTCTGTAACACCATATATAAATAAATATTATGCTCGTATTTACATTTTAAACTTTTTGGAAAGTTGTATTTTTTTCATCGAGCACATTGCTCTATTCTTAATTAATTAATTGTAATGCAAAAAAGTAAAACGTCTTATTTCTTTTAATGGTTGTCAAACCCCACGCTAATGTTGCATCCTCTTTTTAGTTATTACTACAATGAAATAATGTTATCCGACGCGAATACAGATGCAGCGATATTATTTTCCCTTTTTGATCAAAATGATATACACTTATGTAGTAAGTGCCCTGGGCAATATCTGAAATATACATAGTATGTGGATCAATTTTAAAATCCTAAAAAGATTTTGTGAACAAACAAACACACTAACAGCAACTACATTTTAATGTATAGATTTAGTAAACTCTAAAATCACTGCAAAATACTTCTACGATTTAGGAAATGTATTATATACACCACATCGGCAAACATATACAGTCTGTTTCTTTTCATATAAAACTTAATTACTGTCTGTATGTGTGTGTGGTATTTCTATTTTCCTTATAGAAAAAAATGTTAGATAATCTACATAAAATCAAAATATATATTCTCATTTAAAAGTTACCGAGGAAGACAATGGCAGTTTTCTGGAATTTCTAGGTGTACCCTAAGGAGAATATAAGGTAATAACCCCCTTAAAACTTCAAATATATCCTATTTTTATGAAATTTAAATCATATGTATACAATTTCCTGATGAGGACCATAAAAGTGGCACCAAATCTTTAAGTCTCTTCCTAGCTTAATGACGCTATGGGGAGGCAAGACTTCTTTACAACTTAAAATATGAAATGTGTATCGTATGTATAATATTGTGCAGTTTAACAGTTGAAGTGGTTCCGTATCTCTACGTTACACTCTATGTGCTGAATAGCTTCGCGCTTCTACCATTAAGTGACACATGAGACAGAAACCCTGTGAACTTCAAATACGTATATCGATTTTAAAGAAACTAATTCTGAAAGTTTTCTAACATTTCAGCTACTTCCGCCTATATTAAGGGAGATAGTGAAAAACTACATAGTAGTGATCCTCATTCAATCCTGGGCAACGTCACGTCTTCCTGCTAGTTGATGATGAAGTTTATATGGAAAATATAAATATCGAAATTAATATGTATGTTATTGCTTGATATTTGGACCTCTCCACTTGATATCCACCGCTCTGACATTTGGGCTGCACCAATGACAGCGAAAATCTTATCTGGTTGTTTAATATTGTGTTGAATCTTGTCGTTTGTCAAGTCAAAAATAGCCCGGAATGATATCATCAGTTACCCCCAAAACAGGTCGGCCTCACTTTGGCCAGTACAGGGGGTAAAGGCGGTTGGATGATAAAATAGATGTTAGAGGAGGGTCGCGAAGTGTTGATCTTAACGAAATCAGGGCTAGGAGATGTAATGGCGGTCGTCAAGTGCCGTAAAGACTGAGCACCTGCAAATCGGCATTCTGCCCCGCCCACGACCCCACCCATTTTCTCTCACCTTTCTCGAACCAACAGAAAATCGCCCAAATCCATGCACATTTGAGAAACAGACGCCGCAATTCACAGCATT
>OY744546.1:28183283-28558283 GCA_963556195.1 Sepiola atlantica | reverse complement strand
TTATTATTGAATTTCACATTATTAGTGACTTTCATTACGTGAATGATTAACCTAATTCCATCCAGGGACCCATAAAAAATCGCTACCAATCTCTCGTTGTTAACCACCCCACACATGCATTTCCTCTCTCTCTCTCTCTCTCTTTCTCTCTCTCTCTCTCTCTCTCTATCTATCTATCTATCTATCTATCTATCTATCTATCTATCTATCTATCTATCTATCTATATGTGTCTCTTTCTCCCCGTTTTCTGTCCCTTCCCTATTTTCCCATGTATCTAACGTGTTTATGCATGTTCAAATATTTTCCAGTAATAAAAAATATGTTATGCATTGACCGTAGACTCTTTCCTTGTGCTAAAACACAGAACGCATTCCAGACGTGTTAAATCACATGAATTACTCTAAATTTCCCTCCATTTCCTCTTTGTGCCATCTCTATCCCCATCTCCCCCCGTATATTCTACTTTTATAGACTTTATTTTTATTATTTTGTTCATATCCCCCCTCTTTCTTTATCTCTGTCTTTCGCTCTCCCCTTCTCTTTTTTCACTCACTCGCTTTCTCTCTTTATTTGCATCTCTCTGCCTAATGTCTCTGTGTGCATGTTTTCCCTGTCCAGTCCCCCCTCTTTTCTTATCATAACAATAACAGTAAATGCTTGTATCCTATTTGAATGCTTTATTGAAGTTTCACATACATCCGATCGTCAATTGCTTATTAATAACATCCTGAACTGTTCAGAATTTTTTATTTTCTGGTTACCGTATGTGTATAAATATCGTAAGGCTTTTATTAATACACGTCTGACGTTCGCCCCCCCCCCGGGAAAATAGTTTGAAAACCTAGACAACGCATTATTTATGTTTTTTAAAATAAATTATTTATTTATTCTAAAAACTTGAGCACTTTCGTCCAGGTTTTTCAAAATATTCTCCTTATTATTGCTATTCATCAACGCTCCAAGTGTGGACTTTTCTATTCTACCTTATTCACGTAACCGCGTGCTACACACACCGGCATATGAACATTAATTGTCGATAACATCAAGACGAATTTCAACTTGACTGCGATAAATATGTCTCAATCAAGAAGGATTAAACGAAAAAAGAAGAGAAAAAAATGCTTATACTTTTGCTAAAGGTGTAGAATAAATAAATAATTTATTTAAAAAAACATAAATAATGCGTTGTCCAGGTTTTTCAAAATATTCTCCTTATTATTGCACTTTCATCAATGCTCTAAGTGTGGACTTTTCTCTCTCTCTCTCTCTCTCTCTCTCTCTCTCTCTCTCTCTGTATATATATATATATATATATATATATATATATATATATATATAAGATTATGACAATATAAATTAAATTCATATAGATTAGATTGATTCACGAAGAAATCTAATTTCAATTACAAAATACAAGTTCAATATTTAACATTAAATCGAGTTTATAGATATATTAATTTCAAGATTTATTATATAAATAAAAATTGTAATGAAAGCAAGTGATCAGTTTTTTAATTATTTAAAGAAAATCTATACAGTAAACAACAAATCTAGGTAGTTTACCAAAAATGGAGAGAGAATTGAAGTTCGTCACATGGGTGGAATAAGGTCCTAAAATAGAAAAATCAGAAAAATGTCCACCATTCACTTCAAAGCAGATATATTAATGGATGGAATTAAAATATTTTTAAAGATTAAACACCTATCTCTCTCTCTCTCTATATATATATATATATATATATATATATATATATATATATATATATATTATATATATATATATAAGCATGTATCACAAGTTAGTGAAAAAAAACAATCAAGTGCTCGATCGAAAGTTCTAGGAGAGCAAACATAAATGATTCTATTTAAAAACACTATACATTTGTTTGATCTTCTGCTGATACCTTCAGTTACATTCGGTATCTTTAACCCTCCGGGCTGAGTTCCCGGTGTTTTCATGAGACCGAAGATGTCGATGGAAGATCAAACTAATGTATAATATCTATTAAAATAAAAAATACATATGCTCTTGCTAAAGTAACTCAGCACTCTGATTATTCTTCCTATAACACTAATACGTATATTTAGACAGACAATTTAGACATGCCTGATTAAAGATGATATCATTTTCTCTTTTCATTATATTTTTTATTAATCTTCTCAACTCAGTTACTTCATACTCCATTACTTACAACGGGCGACTCGGAAACTTCCGTCGTCTTTAATTAGACATATATATATATATATATATATATATATATATATATATATATATATATATATATATATATATATATATATATATATATATATATATATATTGATTCAGCTAATAAATATATGCATGTGTAGATATCTCTGCAATCAAGTTTAGCTTGTCTGTTATACGTCATATAAACCCTGTTTAAGTTATTTAAAATACCATTCAAAGTACTATGTCTATAATGAACGAGTCATTGTATACGCTACATTTAAATCAAGTTTCTATTTTACTCATATCTTTTTAATGATATTGCCGATTCATATCTCCTCAATTAAGCAGACTGCTTATATATTGAAAAGAAATTTGTCCCTGAAAGCACTATTTCTTTATTATTTCCCCTGTTTTAAATATATTGTTAGTTACAATGACCCATGCGATAAAGGAAAAGAATATGGCCCACAGGTGAGAAGAGCGGTACGAAGAAATCTTAAAGAAAGCCTTGATTTCTTTACGATTAAAGCCAATCAAGCATTTATTTTTTACTGGCAACATTCGCTCGCTCATTAGCGCTTTAGAATTTAATTTCTATTCAACATTTGAGAGCATTGAAACAACACTAATCGATAAGAAAAGGAAGACAGAACTCTCCCCCCCCCTCTCTCTCTCTCTCTCTCTCGGTCTATCGATAAGAAAAAATCACGAAACTAACTAATCAATAAGAATTTACAACTAATCGATTAGAAAAACGAGACAAAACTAATCGATAAAAAGACGAAACAAAAACAAGACAAAACTCTATTTGTCCATCTTTCGTACTTTTTAAATAATAATATTAATTATACTACTACTACTACTACTACTACTACTACTACTACTACTACTAATAATAATAATAATAATAATAATTATTATTATTATTATAATAATAAGTACGATACTTTTGTATTATATTAAATGTGAAATAAATTATTTCCTTTCTTTTTTATTATTATTATTATCAAATATTATCGAGCTTTTTTTCTCATCTCTTCCTATAAAATTCAAACTTGCATAAGTGATTATTCTTTCGTTTTTTATCATTATAAGTAATTTTAAAGAATATGTTTCGCCCATAAAGTGAAATGTGCATAGTGCTTATTGAAACAAACCGAACACACATACGCTCACTTTATTATATACGTTCAATTATTTGATAGAAGTAAAAGTCAATATTCTGTTTAGTGATGTTTTTTTTTTTAATAAAAACCCGGAAGAGATGTCACTTTTTATATCTTGCATTCACATTTTGGGAGTTTGATGGTACGTAAATAGAAACATGTGATTGGTTGACAAAAAATGAATAAGCAGAGTACACATTACTAAGGCAGTGTAGATCCGCAAGGATTTGATCAGATTAAACTGTAAACGAAGGCATATGTTAAGTGACCACGCCCCCGGGCTGTGTTAGGTCTAATGTGTGGGCGGCGTTTTAAGACAATCCGAATTTCTTTTTCGTATCTTAAAAGCTATACATACGTATAATTACCTTGTAAAGATTTACAAGGAGTGTCATAATGCTGTTCTCCCAGGCATTGCCTTCTTTCGAATGGGACATGTGTTTATTGTCTGTTGCCAGAAGCAGCATCGTATGTGAGGTGATGCCGACGGGACTATGAAGGTTATACTTTGCTCCCAATCAAAAGTGTCCTTTTCGGGGAGTATAATATTTTTTTACATTAAAGCAAACTTATGTTTCACTTTGCCTTCATGGGGAGGGGTAGATTTGAAAAGTAATAACTTTACGGGTATCTATTTCATTAGATTTAGAATATACCCATGCTCAGATGCGTGAATCTCAGTATCATAGAGGGTTTAAGCATTTTAATATGCCGGGAGCCACAAGCAAGATATATGATACCTGTTTATAAATACCAAGAGATAGATATGTCATCCATCTGCAGATATCGCTATTTCATTAGATTAACGCACACTTAGTAAGTGGGAGTAAGCGTAATTTGCCTAATCAACACCAGAGCGGACTATGGAATCGGATCAACCCAGTTTAAATACTATCGGATCGACCGTAGTCATTTTCATACTAATACAGTTCGGAAATATATGAATCGCAATATCCTTTAAGTAAGATGAAAATTGTGACTTTGAGTTCAATTAAATTACAAGAAATAATCCAAAGACATCGATTTGCCACAGAAATATTTTCATATTCCTGTATCCGCTCGACTGAGCTCTAATATTTTGTTCCACCTTGTAAGACATTTACAGTAAGAACTCGTATTGTTACCACAACGGAATACAGACTTTTCTTCTTCCCTCTACGTGTCTAGTGTAGTGCGAAATCTGTAAAATACCTGCCGCGTCGTTTAATACATTACCGCAGGACTGCTTCCCTGCTTCTCTGCTTAATCGTCTTCAAATCCAATGTCAACAAATTCTGGTCGTAAACCGCCCCATAAGTCATCAAACGGGGGTCATACCATTTATCAATCTTAGTACTCCAATAGTTTTCCTCATCTTTCGACTGATAATCATTCCGATTCATTAACTTTTATCCTCGAGTGGCTTTTAGCTTTGGTGAATGGTGACCAAATATTTAAAAAAAAACTCATTTAAAGGTATTTCAATATCCTGCACGATGGACTTGGGAGGGAAGACAGTTCCTACTCGCTGCATGCCGCGTCTTCTGAGCCCTGATCAAAAGTGCACCGGGCTGATCACATCATGAGCAAATATTACAAGCTTTCTGGCAAATCCAGTTGGTTTCCTTTGACGTTTTCTTTACCCAGAATAATTGTTCCGTTCACCACTTGGGGACAATCCATGCATAGGAAATACCCAGCCTCGGTCACTACAAAAAGCCATTGTTTTTCAGCAGCAGGGGAGGTGATGACGTTAGTTTTAATTTTAACTGAACACATACTGAATGGAGAGTAATAGTTTTTTCAGCAAAGACAATTGCGACATTAGTTTCAATAAATGCTATGTGTAGCTTTGAACTGGCTGATCAGCCATCCTATTCTACTGATTTATCCCAATCTAACAATCACCTGTTCCTGAAATTACTCTTTGCTGGAAACCAGTGTAGAATTAATGATGACATGATAGCCAGGTGTAGAGTCGATAATTTGACCCAATTTCACGTCGTCTGTTATAAAAACCGTTATGTATACAGGTCCGATTGAAGACTACGGAATTTTCGCGTTTCATAATTGGTTAGATTATTTCTCGGCACGGCGACAAATTTCCGGGTCTCCGGTAGTAATTCGTGTAGTATTGCTCCGAGAGATCTTTTATCGGCCATCTCTTTTATTTTATTTATTTTATATTCATTTATTTTTATTTTATTATGGAAGCCGTTTAATACATTAGCACCGATTTTAAAGGCCATTTTGTTTAAAGGCCATTTTTATATATAGCGCTTCTATTATATGAAATCAGTGTGTACAATTTTTTTGTGTTTGATTTTCGTGTTAGTTATTAGTATTTTTCTTATCTGGGCTAGCTTTAGTGTTTTGTAGTGTGAACTTATGTGACGTTGAATTGCGCTGGTGTCGGAAAGATGACATATAAGACATCGGGAGAGAGTTTTTGTGTGGCTAATGAAGGTACTATGTTTTTCGGTTTGGTTAAAAAAGACATTCCTCAAATAGGCATGTGAACATATATAATACATTTGTTTTTCTTAGAGTTGGCTTTATGGTTTTATTATTGTTATTATAAAGTTAAACGTTTTAAATTTTGTAGAATAGATTTTTAGTTTTATTTTCTCATGTTGTTCGATAGTTTCAGTAGATCGGTGCATTAAGTTAAGTATTGCCCTTTCGTTGAGTTTATAATTAGAGTGCATTTGATTTGTGTAATATAGGTAGAAAGTGTCGTTTTTGTTGCGGGGTTTGTTCTTATTTTTTCGTGTATGGTATTTATATATAGTTTTATTTGTTGATCTACTATTCAATAGAGGAAATTTGTCATTCATGAAGGTTTGTTTTATAATAGCTATTTCTTTATAAAATATTGTTTTGAATAAAGATATAGTTTGTGCGCGGTGATAGTGGCTTTTATTAGGGCTATTTTATACTTTTGTGTGCATTCACTGCTATAGTTAAGGAGGCTGGAGCTATTATTTGTAGATTTTTGTGAGAATGTACTGTATTGCATAGGCTTATTGGCGTCTATTAATACATCTAAGAAGGGAATTGTATTGTTAATAATAATAATTCATGCGTACATGTAAAGATTGAGTGGATTCCTAAGGTTTGGTGGAGTTTTTTTTAATGATTTCGTGGGATTCGGTAGCGATGAAGATATCATCGACGTATCTAGTGTATATAGTAAGTTTGGTTATTAGGCTGGAAAAGATTTTATTTTCGATGTGTGCCATGTAGTATTCGGCGATGGTGGGACAGAGGGGTTATCGTATAGAAACACCGGCAATTTGTATGGATATATTTAATCTGTGGGGTCATTAGATGGGACATGGGTGGTTCATTTTCTGGGTCGGTCAAGGGTTTTGGGTTATATTGCTGGAGAGTTCATGGAAGATTGATAGAGGATTGTATTGTGCCTGTAGACTTTGTTTAAGGATGATTTCTATAGTGTTGTGTATGAGGACGTTGGTGAATAGGTTTTCAGTGTCTAGGGAGGCGGTTACGCAGTTTTGAGGAAAGTTTTATTTTAGTAGGTATGTATGTATATATATATATATATATATATATATATATATATATATATAATGGTCTATTGATGCATCAGTTGTTGTGCGCTGTGTGTTGTGTGCTCGTCACGTTCCTCTACCAGTCTTCAGCGATGGCTAGTCTAGGCGAAAAGGGAGCAGAGTGCGTAAGTCTTCTCTGTCAGTGCATAGCCTCTCCATAGGCAAGCTCTATCCAGTGCCTCTCTGTGGCGACACACGTCAATTGCATACCTTGCGGACTCAAGCAGAACTACAGAAAACTCGGAGGTGGTCTGCCACCTCCCCAGACATGCGGCATGCCAGGCCTCTCGCTGCATGGACAAGCCCTTATGCCCATGAACAGTCCCCAGCTATGGGTAAATAGTACCACCGCCTTGTGGTTATTCGTTCGATCGATAAAAGGCTAAGGGAGTAAACCCAAACAGAAAATCTGGAGTGTAGCCCATCAGACAGACAGACAAGCGCTGTACTCAGCTCTTCTCTGGCTGCTACTGAAATCAACCGGGTGCCGGGCGTAGTGGTAATTCCATTTTTCTCGGCAGCATCAGCAAGACCGAGAGGAGGATTCTGACGATTGGGCAACTCAGTCTCTCCATAGATCTGCACTGGCAAGCGCCCTTGAGAGAAAACTTCAGCTATGCATATGTATAGGACTAAACAGGGGAGCGACAGTTACCGGTTATAAGCCTACAGCTCAATTGACGTACAGCTGGGCGCCAGGGGTCGATCCCGACGGTGGGAGAGGTTATTTAACCTCATTGGACAGCTACCGCCCGCCATAAAGCTGAGCAGCCCTCAGCCAGTAAGGGGCTATCCCGCCACTGGCCACCTGGCTTACTGAGTGCGTAAGGCATAGAATCATTTCAACAAGTGGCCAGTAACAATTGCACCAAACAAAAATAAAAGAAGTACAAAGAAACCAGCACTTAGGCCAGGGTGCTGGAATGTTCGTACTATGATGACTCGCCTATCTACTGACATACTCAACATCTCCGATATCCGAAAAACTGCCATCATCAACAACGAGCTATTGAGACTAAAAGTAAACATTGCTGCACTACAAGAAACTCGCTTCGCCGACTCCGGATGCCTAAGGGAATCAGACTATACCTTCTGAACACAACAAATGGATCAATTAATCTATTGTGTGTGTACGCCCAAACACTCGCGGCACCTGCCAACACAAAGGAGCACTTCTACACTCAGCTGGATTGCACTATCAAGGCATTTTCACAGAATGAATACCTGATCATACGGAGGACTTTCATGCGCATGTAGGTGGTGACAACGATGCATGGCCAAGCTGCCTCGGTAACTTTGGAGTGGGTAAATGCAATGATAATGGCTAGCTTCGACTAAAACTCTGTGCATACCATGACCTCTTCATTACTAACACATTCTTTTGGGCCAGGCTGCATCGCAGAGTGTCTTAGATACATCCCAGGTCAGGGCGCTGGCACCAGCGTGACCTCATCATTACTCCACGACGGTTCCTGAAGCATTTCCTTATGTCTAGAGCCTACCATAGTGCCGATTGTGGTACGGATCATTCCTTTATATGCAGTAAGGTTAAACTTCAACCCAAATATTTCTACCGCACTAAACAGGAGGGTATTGCGCGTATTAATGTTAGCAAGACTCACCACCTAGACCGTATAGCGAAATTCAACGTGATGTTTTTCTCCACCTTCATAGGATATCACAGTCGACCTGCATCTGAACAGTGGGAACACTGAAGAATAACACCCACTGCACAGCTCTCAAAGCCTTTCTGAGTGTAGGATATGGAAGATGTCCCTTCTAACGTCCGTCACTGTTTACTATTAAAAAGCAAATGGCCGCTTCCATAGATTGCTATATATAATAATAAGAGAGACAGATAACCCCCGTTTACTCTTTTAATACAGGAGTAGATCCCTCCTTTACTTATACAGCCCCCCCCCCGCCCTGACTACGGTATGAATTGGCGTAGGCATTTTCGTATGTACCAGATAACCCGTGCGATTGTCCACACATTTGTGGGACAAGATTCTTGGCGCTCTTGTTCTGCGACATGACGGTTGTCTCAATAGTGGGGGACTAAGGGTGTGTGTATATCTTCATGTATTGCTCTCCAATACACCTGCGATATCATCAATTTCCATTTCATCCTCCTCACGCTCACTGGGTGGTCTGGCATTCATGTTTCGTTCGATATCCATTGCTTCCTTTGTGGGTCGTTCATGTGGGGGTCAGGATTTGTGGACAGATTTGAGATCCGTGGATTGGCATAATGTGGGTCATTCATAACTGGGTGAATTTTACGGAGAAACCGACGGTTGCGCAGCGTTATTCGATTGCTTCAGTACTGCCGGTTACTATATGTCTCCACGACCCTCCATCGACGAGGGTAATTACCATCCTGATTCTGGATCTGGACGAATTCTCCAACTTGGAGTTCCCGGAGTGGGCAACAATGCTGATTATAAAACTGCTCGTTCCGCATATACCTCTTAGCTATTGCAAACTTCCTTTGATCGCCGATTTCTCTCAATTGTTTCCGGTTTTGATATTTACCCCGTAGGACCGGAAGGTGATCTTTAATGATTCGACCGTGTAGCATTACGGCTGGAGACATGTTAAGGTTTTAGACATAGGTATTGCGATGGGTTAGTAGCACCTGAGCAGCCCGATCATGGCATAGACGTCCATAACTGTCCATATTGTCAGCTAGTATTCGTTTAGCTGTCTTCACGGCTAACTCTGCGCGGCCGTTGCTCTGAGCATAGTATGCTGATGAGGTACGTTTACGTATACTCCAGTTCCTTAAAAAGGAGTCATACTCCTGTAACTCAAACGGTGGCCCTCTGTCCGAAGAGATTTCCTCCGGTCACCCATAAGTACAGAACCAAATTCTCAAGGTGTCGTATACAGTTTTGGCCCTCTCCGATGTCATTAGGGCCACTGCCACCCATCCGGTATATCAGTCAGCGTATACTAGATAGTTCCTGTTTTGTATATCAACAGTCTACGACAACTTGTTGGAATGGAAAATCCGGTATTGGTGGTGATACAAAGGGCTCCTTGGTCTGGGATGGCACAACCGTGTTGCATGTGCGGCACTGGTATCTGGTTTGTTGTGCCAGAATACTGTTTACGCCCTGATATGCAGAATGAAGGGATTCCAGTATCTCTGCACGAAGTTTTCGAGGTATTAGGATTGTATTGCTTTTGATAATGACTCCATCTAGGAAGTATATTTCTTCCTGCATCGGCCAGAAAACCCGAACTATGGGTGGGAGGGCATTGCGTGATTCGGAGAAAACATTTGGGATCAGATCTCTTAAGGTCCTGCATACTTCATCTGTGGCTGCCGCGGCGACAATCCTTTCTGATGCTTTCAACTTAGGGTCGCCTTCATACATCAAGGTGAACCCGATTTTGACTGCAGTGTCGATCATTTGGTCAGGGTTTCTTGATGGGGTACCTGCTGAGTATCGGGATGCGTAATCCGGGGCTAAATTAAGTTTTACAGGGCGATGTTTTACTTGGAAGCGATACATCAGTGTCTATTCCTTGCAGTTCAACAGGCAGGGGTTTTAATATTTTCCAGGGCATGGTTAGAAAATATTTTCATTAGTGGCAGGTGATCCACTGTTACCAGCAAATCCGGACATCCAAGTATGAACATTCGGCATGATTCTAATCCATAGACAAGGGCTAACGCCTTTCCTTCCACTGGTGCATATCGCGATTTTGCATCATTGGTAAAACGGAACCCAGCCAGAGTAGTTTCCAGTAGCCATCCACACAACTCATGTTTACCTCGTCCTAACATCTACAGTGATTTTTAAATAGGAAGTACGATATTGCTGTGTTGCTGTAATCTGTCACCAGCCCTGTCACTCTGTTCATTTCGAATGGTTGGACACCCTTCTAAATTCTCTTCACTATCACTCTCTTCGATTCTTGGAATATGCTCTCTAGTGTCTCGTCCCAATAGAACTTTCTGTTTTTTGTCCTCAATAGTTATCGTAAGGGGGCCATAACTTCTGCTTGTGAAAAGGCAAGCGACACCTGATTCACAAGTCCTAACAAGGATCTAACCCCAGTGAATTTAAGGATGGTTTCTGTCATCTTTTTTTGTGGGTGGAAAACTAATTACAGTGACCAGAAATCCCGCGAATTCTATCTCCATTTCAGTTAAATGAAACTGATCCGGATTAAATACAATCTCCTTGTCTGCACAGCGACTGATATAGTCAACCGTGTGCCAGAACAATGACTCTATTGAATCGTCCATAGAATGCTGTCGTCTATGCATCGGGTCTTACGAGCCATATACACTGTGATGTCATCAAACCGACGGGTGTATCCGTCCCGTGATCCAATGATTCTTTAAGTGGCCCGACAGTACCTATATCGACTTCACTCGGTGATGAATGTTGTATCATCCTGTGCGGCTGGGATAGCGGTAGACTGTGGTATCCATTCCATTCGTCAAGGATCGTTTTCCTGGTGTATCCCGGTATCATCGAAATCTGATTGAATAGTGATGAGATGTGATGTGTTTCTCTCATAGTAGCATCATTACACTTTTGTAAGTCAACCGTGCGCCTTGGAGATCCATCTTTTTTCAGCATGACCACCATCCTTGAACAGCAGGTGTGTCTATTTTCCCCAGGTCCTTCTTCCCCTTCTTCTTCCAGTGATGAGGAACGGGTATTAGTGTGTGAATTGCTGTCGGTGTTACTCCCGGGACGAATTTTATTTGTAAGGGTTTACCTTCCATTGTTTGCAGTTGTTAATATGGACATGTGTTAAATGTACTTGTCTTAAAATATTCCACTAACCATTGTTCGAGTTCGTGTCTGTTGGCTTCTGTAGGTTTGAATGGGATGGTTTCTGGTTATATCGGAACTGACGTAATGCGCGGGCATCCAAATGAGGCAATTTCCTTTATATTTCTTAACGAGCTATTCTACGATAATGAAGTTGGCAAATTGGAAAGCAACAAACCCATATCCTTCAAGACAGTTTGTGACAAATAAAATCCCGATGTATTGTTTGATACATATACCGCCTGTTGTGTCCTTTTTGTTCCCACTTTTATGCATAGAAACAAAATACCTCTGATCTGTAATCGGTTGTCTGTTATGCCCCGTATCCTATGGGTAGTTGACACGAGGTATCCATCTGGGTTTCCAAGGAGTTTCTAGATCTCAAGTTTACTCGAACAAGTCTGCGCCCCTGTGTCTGCGAAGGCTGGGATGCGATGACCATGCTGGCTCACCGGTTTCATTGGTATTCGTTCAAATTTTACATGAGTTCCAGGCATAAAGGTGACTTCCATAGTCACCGAAAGGGCTAGCTCTGGGACGCTCATCTGAAAGTGTTCCCACTCCAGATCGAGGTGAGGCACGTTTGTCGATTGTGTTTTGTTGTACCTGCTGTATTGCGAGCAGAACAACTATCCGGAGCACTGTTGGTGAAAATGAACGACTCCCCATTCCGTGACATTTTACTCGTGGCTTCCGTTTTCGACCCCACAAGTTTACGGCACACTTTTCTCATGTGCCCCATCAATACACAAAAGTGGCATTTGAGTCCAACTGCCTGGCAATCCTTCAGATTCATTGACCTTCTGGGTGTGAAGTCTCTCCATATCCATTGCAAGGTTTGGTGTATCGTGGAATTAGGACGCCCTTGGCCCCCTGGTAGTGCTGTTATTGGTTCGACCGTTGCACGTTGAATAACGTAAGAGAAAGTGTGGCATTGTAGAAGTGAGGTGTTGACTTGTCTGTTGCCTCCAGACAGACCAACCGTGTGAACATCTGGTCCAAAGTGTCAAGTGACGCTACTTCCGCCAGTACCTTCCTTTGGTGTTCTACGTTGCTAAGTCCTGCTATAATTTGTCCGGCGACCATGTCATCTAAGTGGTCTACTTGCTGCCTGCAAGTTTGTTCATTTGAACATCGAACCCTGAATTCGCAGAATTTAGCATGGCAACGTAATCTCGATTAAAAAATGCGTTATCGACTCACCCTCTTTCTGCCTCATGGAGTGGAATTTCTGTCGGTGGACTTCTTTGTGTAATCCTCTTACTTCCACCAGTCGTATCTGACATAAAAGGTACTCCTCTGTGGCAGAGTTGAGCGTTTCCGGCCCTACTAATTCGAAGAGTAGCCTGTTCGTTTCCGGTGTACATGTCTCCCGTAGTTCGTTCCGGATTGCGGCTGGGTCTTCCAATCAACATACATCATTGTATCGGACCCATGTGTCCAAAAACAATGCCCATTCACCGTCTGTGATATCCAATCCTATTGAAGGTCGTTCTGGTCTTTTAACCCACAACATATTAGACTGACCGCGAAGCATTTCTTTTCGGAGCTCGATAAGTTGTTTCATTAATAATACACTTTCAGACTCCATGGTGGCTGGTTTTAGGTAAGTTCAATGTCGGACGTAGTGCTTGAATAAAATCCACGTTTACGGTATTTATAATCCTGTTTGTAGCGCCATGCAGAATATGGAAGATGCCCCTTTCAACTTCCGTCACTGTATATTACTAAAAAGCAAATGTCCGCTTCCACAGATTGCTATATATAATGATAAGTAGGAGATAACTCCCGTTTACTCTTTCAATACAGGAATAGATAACTCCTATACCTATACAGGGAGGAGGACGGGCTGTAAACGCAATGACTGGTATGATGCGAATTCTTCTACTTCCGACTCTCTGATTGGGACAAAATATTCATCCTTGCTATCATGCGAGGCCAACCTATCTTTTACAAAGCTGACGTCACTGAAGTGCAGTCCAAAAGGCTATCAGAGAAGCTGCAACAACTACTGGACGGAGTTCTCTAAGACTATTCAGCAGGCGGTTTATACAGGCAATATGAAAAACATGTATGACGGGATCAGGGCGCTACTGGACCAGCCATCAACAAAACTGCACCGCTGAAGTCCAAGTCGGCTGAACCTATACTAAAAAAAGTCAAACAGCTGTACAGATGGATAGAACACTACTCCGAGCTTTGATCCAGGGAAAACGTGGTACATCAGTCTGTCCAGTCTGCCCTGGATGCAATTGATCGTCCCCCACCCCCTGATGCATGCTCTCGCTAAGCAACCTACCATAGAAGAACTATGCAGAGCAATAGACAGACTGTCATCTGGAAAAGAACAGGAATAAACGATATACCAGCAGAGTTCTTAAAAAGTGTAAAAGCTAGCCTGCTTGAGCCCCTTTATAGTCTTTTGATACAGTGCTGGACAGAAACCTCAGTGCCTCAGGACATGAGAGACGCAAACATCATCAAACTCTACAAATACCAACAACTACCGCGGTATCTCACTGTTTAACTTCGTTGGCAAGCTATTCGCACACATAGTACTACTGCGACGCCAAGTTCTTGCCGATCAAATTTACCCGGAATCTCAATGCCGCATTCGTTCAGAGAGATGAACCATCGATATGCAAGAGAAGTGCAGAGAGCAAAACCAGCCGTTGTATCTCGCTATTATAGGTGTTCGATATCGTGATGAGACGGTCTATTAAAGATCCTCCCACTAATCGGATGCCCACCAAAACTCTTCAGCATCATAAGATCATTTCACAATAGCACGATGAGCACTGTACAGTTTAGCAGCGATATGTCTGGTGGGTTTGGGGTGAAGAGCGGTGTCAAACAGCTGTGTGTTGGCCTCGACACTTTTGGGAATCTTCTTCGCCCTACTCCTGAAGCATGCTTTCAAGAACACAGGAGATGGTATCTATTTGTACTACAGATCTGACGGCAGTCTCTTTAACATAGCCAGGTTCCGCTCTAAGACTAAGACCAAGTCAGTCCATATAATAGACATGCTGTTTGCCGATGATGCAGCCAGAGCATTGCATCAAGAATATGGTCTCCAAAATTTGATGGACAGATTTTCTGATGCTTGCAGCCTGTTCGGCCTCACAATCAGTCAGAAGAAAACCCAAGTTATGGGACAAGCAACCGTCTGTTCACCCAGCATTTCAATCCAAGATACACCACTGGAGGTCGTTCACCAGTTCCAATACCTAGGCTCAACTGCTTCAGACACCATCTCATTTGACGTAGAGCTCAACAAAAGGATCGTTAAGGCATCCACAACCCTCTCTAAACTAACTAAAAGAGTCTAGGAAAACATACTCTTTACCAATTCTACCAAGATGACCGTTCTCAGTATCCTACTGTATGGGAGTGAGTCCTGAATTACATACTCAACACAGAATAGGACAATCCAGGTTTTCAATATGAGGTGCCTAGGTAGGATAATTGGTATCACATGGCAGGACATAGTGAGCAACAATGATGTTCTGCAAATGAGCAGGTATTCCATATATCTACTCCCTACTGTGTGAGCGACATCTTCGCTGGCCGAACCATGTGCGCAGGATGGATGATGTGCGCATCCCTAAACATTTTCGTTACGGCGAGCTTGCCTAAGCAAGCTCGCCGTAACGAAAAAGGGGTCGTCTCCATCTCCGCTTTAAGGATGTCTGCAAGCGATATATAAAGGCTTGCTCAATGGACATTTATACATGGGAAGTCTCTGCATCCTGCTTAGAGATACGCCAGGCAATTATCATTAGTGAGAAGACCCTCCACGATGAAAACGCTGCAAAGAGAGCTAGGAGAAGAGCAAGCCTACAGGCAGACCATCCAGTCGAAGTGGCACATTACACAACAGCTTTCGTATGTAAATGCTGTAGTTGACCATGCAAATCAAGCATTGGTCTTTACAGTCACACAAAAAGATGAACACGAGCAACATCACAATACGGCGCTGATCCATAGTCGTTGCGACTGACGACTGCCAACCAAGAAAATAAAATACTAAAATGCTCAGTTATTTAAAATTATTTAAAAGTCTTCAAGAATTAAAAATAAAACCAAAGTATTACTTTATTTATTAATAGTTTTACGAAATATTAATTCGATTAAACATGATACCGTCGGTTTCAAGTCGGCCGATGTTGACAGTTATCATGTTGGAAAACGTAGAGGTGTTCAGCGTTGTTTGGATACAGTTATAAAAAGTATAAAATTATAAAATGACAAAATCTAAATTACGATAAAAAATTAAGGTATATTGCTTTTGAGTTGGGTTTGGATAGAATAATGGCTAAGAGATAAAAAAAAAAGCACAAACTCAGATTTAAACACAGTCGCCGAATGATTTTACTAATCGGAAACATGGGTTGGCATAATCAAAACAAACCGAATAGATAAGAAATTAGCTTTGTTTCAGCTGTCGATAAAGTGAGGCAGTTCACAGTTTCAAACTTTTCCGGGCTGGATAAGTAATCTAATTAAATTAAGTAATTTCAAACCCTTAGAATTTAATTCCTTTGAGAAATATGCAAATCAATGTTAAAATAAATTTTATAATATATTTTTGATTAATCTGAGACACTTATATGAATATGACAATATAAATTATTACAAATGTTTATGTGTTAAATAAAGTGAGGGTGCGTACATGTATATATGTGTATTCTATTCCGTATGTATGAGATTAGCAAGGCTGACAGCTGTTCGCACTTTCACTAATTTTCCACACGTACGTATCAAGGGCTGACCATTTCGAAATTCAGACAAGAGATGTTGATTCTCTGAACATTAGAAATAATGTATGCACTTGCAACTTACAATGGGCAGTAATATGAATAATGTCGATGTGTGTGTGAAAAAAGACAGAGAGAGTCGTCTCGGCGAGCGAGATGCGAAGATGGGAAATACTTTGTGTCAGACTTTTGCGATGCATACTCCATCCCCGCCGGTTATAAGTAAAAATTATAACTAGATTATACCCGCGACTTGAGCGGTATTAGTGTAGTTCTTGTGTATGTCAATTTCACTTTCTATCGTTTTATAGCCCGTTCGAAAAGAAACTTGTGAAATTTCATGAAAAAAAACCCAAGATGTTTCGTATTTGCATGAGAATGTAACAAGGATGAATGTATTTACGTAGTAAATTTTCAGCATGTTTGCAGTATGTTTTCAGCATGTTTTCAGTATGTTTTCAGAAAAATAATGCCAAATACAATTTAGCGGATTAAAAAATGTCACTTAGTTTAAAAACATATTTATGTATCGTTTTTAAATGTTATTATGTTATATTACTTCTTTATTATTATTTATAAAACATGTGTCGGTTAAAAAATTCTATATGATAAAAAAATTTGGGATTTTCTTACAATACCGCCCATAGATTTGACTAAACACAGTTCGGAAGAAGCGGCGGGGGGGGGGGTCATGTTTGACCTAATATGTACCATCATTTACAATTTTATCTACTCGAATTCTCGCGGAGCTACTGCACCTATTTTTTCAATAAAGAAGATTGGAAGCTGCAATTTTCCTTAAACTGTTAGCAAAACCGGAAATTGTGCACAACAAGAAAAGTTACACAGCGTTCTCCGACTATATTAGTTACGATGTATGTTTGTGATATAAACCCCTATGTTTACACAACACCCGTTGGACTACCTTCTCAACTCAGTCATGATTACTTTGATATTACTTTTGTGACAGATTGCCGCTTTCACTGATAATATTAGACGGGTCAATATACTTATTGGCCCCAGGATATCGCAATATTTTGTGCTTTGGTGGTTTTGTGCTAGGTTGGGTCTACAACATACAAAAAGTTGGACAAGATCCGAGTATAGAAAAGATTCTAATTTCGAATATGACTTTTTCGGTTTACAAGTCATTTTCCATTTACATGTAAAGCATTAACTCGGTAAGTTTTTATGATAAATCAATACATCTTGGATTTTTACCCAAGTTTTCAATGTCAATCGTTTACATGAAACTGTTACCAGTGATGCCAAATAAACCCTTGTACAATAACAATGGGTACCCCTACATCCATTACTCTTGTTGTATCAACTCTAATTCACTTACGTCACAGTGCTTTTTCAAACCTTTTAACACCTCATCATCATCTTCTACTGGATCATTTTTCATATTGTCATAATTTCTCTCTTAGCAATGTCCACATGCACTCGTAAATTCTAGTCAATGCTTCCTGTAGGTATATCTAAGGTTATTGTATTTTTCTGAACAGTTGCAATGAATTATATAAATCAGTGCATCTTGAGCCGGGCTTTTGTCCGTCATCACTGGAACAAGCTTCCCCCCTTCAACCTTCCACCCTCACTCAGATGGCATCATTTCATCACTACATCCTATCCACTCCATAATCTGGTAGTAAGTCCACAAAGAATGAAATTTACAGGCAGATGGCGTTGATGGGAGTCGTTCTGACGTGATGAACGCCTTAATTCTCGCAACTTTCTTGCAGAGCATTTTGTATATAATGATGCCAGGGAGTTTTTTCTCTATCTACATTGAATAAAGCTACCATTACATTACAACAATTGATTTCAACAACATCCTGGTTTTACTTTGGTAAAGAAAATGCATTTGAACAGTCTGTCATTGTTTTTCTCTCTTGACAATTCGTTGGTACCCCCAACGTCTTTCCATATTCCGAACACCCTGAACACCGAATCGCATTCCGGAATAGCATGCAGGAACAACAGATCATTACAAACTGCTTCGCCAAGCACCTGTTTGAGAACCTTGATATTGTAGATGCAAGATTTCGCTTTGTCAGAGCAAAAATAAAATGCAGTACATTTAGAAACATATGCACGGAACAGCAAGAAAACGTTCGTGTTTTCTCTAATGAAGATGGTTTATTTTAAAGCAGACATTTTGATGGCTGCCTTTGCAATCTCCGCTTGAATAACGTCACAGCCTTTCTGCCGCATTCGGTCCATGATCGTCTTGATCAGCACCTGCTTGTTTGCCACATTTGACAAGAAGTCCTAATTTTTCAGAGCAAATTTTGTTACCTCAGTAATGTTAATCTTTCTTGCATTCAGCTTTCAACATCGCCGCTGATGAGTACATTCTTTTATACTTGGTCTAACTTCATAAGCATGAGACACAACAGTTGTTGTCTCATAGTGTTCAACAGTAAATGATGCATAATCATTTGCAATCGAGATGTAGGTACTCCCCTCTTTCCATTTCAAGCGGTAAAAAAAGATCCTCCGTCTAGTACATTGTGCTCTTTGACTGTAACGGTTTGTGTCACAGCACTGTCCAATTTTTTTTTCAATATATTTTCTGGGAGTTGCTGCCAACTGTGGTTTGTCTACTGGACGTAAGATGCGCTTTCCTTCAAACAAAGGCATCGGGCAGAGACAAAGTTCATAGGACATGAGACTATCCAGCTTTGGATTACCCATCTGTGAGGACACGAGAAAACTCTGGAATAAAAGTACTGGATCAATGCTACGATCAGCAGAAACTTTGACATTCTTGCTCGATCCTGAAGGCTTTGCTTCTAAACTCCGTTTTTCAGAGCAGGAGAAAACTAGTTGTCCATCCATCTTCTGTACAATGTCTTTTCCAATTTCGAAAAGGTCCTAAACATTGACATCCTCGTTAGTAGTAATCCTTGAGATAATATTGCGTAACGATTCATCGCCTGAAAACGGCTTAAAGCTGTCAAGTGGTTCTACAATTTTCCTGAGATCTGTCTCACCTCATCTCACCCGTGAGACAGACAACTTTTTATGTTGTTCGCTTGTTGTGTAACTTATCGGTAAGTTATTGCATGGCAAGGTTGTAAGCGGATGCCATAGTGGACGACATGGCCCAACATCTTCTCTGTTGCTCGGGCATCTCACTATCCCGTGTGAGCCCACCATAGATTTTCAGTGAGCGCATTAGTGTTTGCTCGATGACAAAATCGGAGCAAATACTAGCCCAGTATTGGCTACTATGTCTGATTACGTGAAACCCAAACAGGAACTTTTGATGTACTACAGGATTGTCATCTTTCAATGAACACATCTTCTAGAGATATAGACGAGCCAACTTCAAATAATTTGGATGACCAGTGGCTGCGAATATTGGCAGGCAAGCGAAGACGGCACTAAGACGCAGCTCCCAAGGCTCCATTCGATCGGCTGAAGCAAGTGCTCTAACAATTCCTCGCATGCGCGGATCATTTATCTATAGATTGCTGTTTTTTTTGGAAGTCCTTTTCCGGGTTATCCATTATCAGAGTTAGACTGTTGTAAATCCTACCGATGGCATCTGATTCCAACAATGACTTCAAGTCACATTCATCAGTCTCCATCAGCATGTACAGCCGCTCAAGTTTCTCTACTTGGTCGTGAAAATTAGGTTCCTCCTCCAAGATTTTGGTAACAATCTGATCCACCAGCAGGTGGCCACGAAATGCATGTTGTCCTGCCTTTCCGCTCATCATGTGTACGACGGCATTTTCACTATATACTGTCTCCATGATCTCCTTGAAAGTAATAATGCACCACTGGTACCCATATAAAAATAATCACCCATATCTCTGTTTGTTAACCTGGGTGAGTGCAATAAGGGGTTTAGTAGTACGGGTGCCAATGTAAATGTAATGAGGAGTTTAGGGGTAGGGTACCCCTAGATATTATATAAGGGTTTATTTGGCATCACTCGTAACCCTTTTTTGTGAAAGATTGACCCTAAAAATAAGTGAAAATCTAAGATTTATTGATTTATGATAACTGACCGAGTAGGTGCTTCACATGTAAATTGAAAACTGACTTGTAAACCAAAACAAGTCCTATTCGAAATTTGAAAATTTTACATACTCGGATTTTGTCCAATTTTTTGTATGTTGTAGACTAGACCCAGCCTAACATAAAACCACCAAAAACAAAATGTTGCCATTTTTAGGTAGTATATTAAGTATTTTTAAGCAGTATATTGACCCGTCTATATGGTTTACTGATCGTCTCTTTGTCTACGGCATCGACGAAGATGAAGACAGTTAAACCAAAACACTTCAATAAATAACATTACCTTACTTTCGAAATATCATCAAAGATTCCTCCAAATCTGACACAGGGACACCAATCTTTGCGCAATCTTTTCCGCACATTATATATGGGACATTGCAACAGCTACATGTTTGCGTTTTCAATTCGCATTAAGGTTTCCTGTTATCCGAGGTCAGGGTTAAAACTCTGTTGTTGTCAGGGCATTTGAAAGCGGCGCGCGTACACGATTAACACACACACATGACCGCGAAGAGAAAATAGAAGACATTTGTGCGGGTGGCCGACCACATCACTTTATCCCCGTTTTTTCAGTTTCTCCGCCCTTCTTCAAATTTACCTCTTATCTTGTCAGTGCATCAACAAAACAACATCTACTCTCAACAAATGCTCACACCGCCCGCCCACAAACTACAAAAGTTCCACGCCGAACACTTGCCCACGTGACACGGTCCTCTCGGCGTCTTAGGGACCAGACTTAATTTCTTTTATTGTTTTATTTCGGTAGGATGGAGGGAAATGACAAAATGATTTGGCGTCTCGGCGAGGGACGAGCCATGTGTGCCCCCTTCCGTCTCCCACCCCGGTACTGGCTAACAGGGGAACTTTTTTTTACTAGCGCCTGTAACGCATATTTAATAGTGCTGTTTGGTTTTACTTTTGGCTCGTTGGCTGACTCGGTGATAACGATAGAATGCGCAGCTGTTACACTTGACAAGGAATTGCTAACCCCTTTCTTCTGTTTTTAGAGTGGAGGGGTGGGGCTTCAAGAAAACAAACGACGCAAAAAAGATTGTCTCCACAATTCTTGCAGACTTAAATTCCAGCACCAAGAAAAGGCGTGTATACTGTCTAGAAATATCATTAGTAAGAAAGGTGTGGCCGCCGTCAATTGGTGTAATTCTTATCGTCACAGACTGTGAAATCAGCAAAATAAGTTCAAGTATTTGGGCATTTGAAGAGGTATGAAGATAAACACACTTTTCATTCATGGGTAAAATACCAAGAGAACATCGTTTAATAATAATTTATATATCTTTATATTTTCTATGTCTTTGTAGGGAAAATATAGATCGATTCTTATAGTGATCGAGTAAAAAAAATTGTCTGCCTGCTAAAAAAATGAAATTTCTACATTACAAACTCTTGTATGAGAATAAGTAGGCCGATATTTAAACAAATTAAACAAGCAAGGATTTTCAAATTGATTATTGATCAGTTTTAAAAGTTAATACATATTTCCTTAATTTTAGTTTCATTGGTCTTTTTAAAAGAGTGTTTACACGGCACATTATGAACAAAACCTCCTATTTGAAAATTATAACATTTCAAATTTGCATTGAATTTGATTCGTAGCAATTGAACACTAATCAAGCAATATTCTATGGGTTTCAATTGCTTTAGTCTCTTTAACTCTTAGAAATTTTCTTGAATAATAATCATGTAATGATAACTCAAAATTGGAATAAGGATTCTAGACTAGGTTTATTATCATTATATTTTGATTTTATTTTTCGTAAGAGATCATAAATGCGGTGCAAAACTGTTCTGTTATGGGAATTAATTTTACCTGTCTTGGAACGGGTATTCTTCTTGTTATTCTATATAATATTTATATAAAACAATCTTGAGTGTTATTCTTTTAAAGAAAGTTGAATTATTTCAGCAACGCCCGACTTTCCTCTTCTCGCCGAATAATGCAATTGATATTGAAAAAATATTAAAACAAGGAAAACAAAAAATTCAAAACCAGAAAGAATGAGATTTCATACAAAAACACTCTCTGATCGAAATATATGTATATATAGCTTGGTTGTTTGTTATTCTTTTTACTAGCGATAGAACACCGGTGGGTTTATTATTATTTTTCGCTCCTTGAGCGATTAAGAATATCAAGGATACTGCATTCAATCGCCCTTAATCGATTGTGTCCTCAATTTTATATATATTTATTGATTAATATTTTCATAAATTAATATCTACGTACATAAAAACAGTTATTTCTGTTTACGAGCCGTCATCAGCATGACTACTCTGTTAAAGAAATCCAACGGTCGATGTAAATGTCCATAGTCTAGTGTTTTACCCCAGACCAGAACGCTCTGCCTCGATTGATGCACGTTTTATTATCGCCTATGATGTTACACAGTTTTTTGTTTGTTATTGATTTTGCTATTGATAGAACACTTGTTATCTTTTTGTATGAATAAGTTTGGTTGTAGTGAATATAGACAAAGTACTCTCTTTAAATACTTATACTACTTTCCACTACAATATATATATATATATATATATATATATATATATATATTTCATTTTCCCATCACGTCGCATTACTTTTCATCCTTCTCTTCCCATATATATATATATATATATATATATATATATATATATATATATATATATATATATATATATATATATATACATATGTATGTAAAATATTTAATTATATTTTAATATTTTACCTACATACAACGTCGCTTCGAGCTTTTAGCTCTCCTCAGTGTAGGGAAGTGACAGTCTCAGACGGTCACAGAGCGCGAACACAGTTCACAGTAACACCTTGAATCTGTAAGCAGTCGCCTAATCTCCTTGGCTATGGGCGGTTGTCACGTGATAACGGAGCAATTAAGTTGTATTTACAGTGAAAGCGGCGAGCGTATAAATCAAGACATTCAGATAGAACTCAACGACAGAGTCAGAGTATCACACTGAATCATTAAGTGAATGTCTATTTTTTAATCTCTCTTAAGTTCTCGATTTTAATTTTACTTAACGTGGCTTCTCATAATATTAAATTATATTTTAATATTTTACGTACATACGACACACACACACACACACACACATATATATATATATATATATATATATATATATATATATATATATATATATGATCTTATAATTTTGATGTTCAATCCTCGTTGTTCCTACTTTTATATGTGATGATAATGTCCATATAATTTACGCAGTAGAGCATACATTACAGTATACATTACGCTATGCACTATATACTACAATATACATTAAACAATACACTATATATGACAGAATATACACTACACCATACATTAAAAAAATATAGAATACATAAGTATTTATATGAAACAGTTCTTTATACATGACATAGTACTTTATACATTACACAAAACATGATACATTGTACACTATACATGACATAGTACTTTGTACATTACACTAAACATCATACAGTGTAACCTTTGCATGACATAGTATAATATACTTTACATAAAAATTATATGTTATACCCTATGTATGAAACACTACAATATACATTACACAAAACATCATGTATGTACTATGCATGTCATAGTACACTATACATTTCACAAAAAATTATATATGTACCCTGTGCATGAAATCGGACACTATACATTACACGGAAAAACATACAGTGTACCCTATGCATGACATAGTACACGATAATTACACAAAACATAATACATTGTACTCTATGCATGGCATAGTACACGATACATTACACAAACTATCATACATTGTACACTATGCATGACTTAATACAATATACACTACACGAAACATATATTGTGAAATATACTTTTCATTACGCATACTCTTTACATGACATATTAAACACTTCATTACACTATACACTTTACATTCTTTTACATTTCTTCACCCGAAAGAAGGCATATTGCCATTAAAACAAAATGTGTTACTGTGATAAGAGTCAGATTAAAAGGATGCAACTCGGGTGGAGAATTAGACAGGAAGATGTTTGTTCACATTACAGTTACATTTCTTACAGAAACAGGGAGCAGGGAATAATACCGAAGACAACCAATCCTAGTAAAGAAGCTATCATAGGAGAAAATCTTTTGGCATCTAAAGACCTCTACAGTGAGGAGATGATATTTTTCAGCTAGTCGGGTGCATCGGCGGTATTTAAATTGGTAGGGAGAGTACAAGTGCAGTATGTTCATCGAAGCGCATATTGTGGAAGTATTTGTATATCAATCACGGGGTTTAGCACCGTGGCGATGTGACTGGGGCTAGAGCTAGACAGACAGTACGGGACCTATTAAGTTATAAACTCTTTTTTCTACCCTGGCTAAGAAAGAGAAGCTAGTAGCTGCAATACACAATACCTTACACGTTACGATGTACATGTTTATATTACACGATAGAACATTTACAAGGGAATTTAGGTTTTATATAGCAAGAAATAATCTCAAGTATCTATTAGCGATACCAAGACAAATTTACCCCTAAATTACGTTAACACACTTGGAGCAGTCAGATCCCCGCAGTTAAACTACGTTGAGCCTGGTCAATACTTAGATGGGTAACCTTTTGTGAATGTTATTTTATGTAAGCAAACATTTCATTCATTCTAGCGTACTATCACTGGCATTTTCCGGCCATCCTTCCGATTAGCGCTTAAACTCGGTATAAAACATAAATCACGTGAGCTTTAGTGAAACTTTTTTTTACTTTCTAACTTACCGAGACTATCGAATGCGTGTTAGTAGCGAAGAAGACCACATAACACGTTTAGATTCTCCAGTTACCGTTAAGAAAAGAAACGTAAAGTGAATCCGAAAAGCAGCTGTGTTTGCGAGAGGACGTGATTCTGCCATACAGCACCATCAACGGGAATATAAACCAACTTTTCGTGGAGTTTGTCACTCCAACGCCAAGCCGAGAGAGAGAGAGAGAGAGAGAGAGAGAGAGAGAGAGAGAGAGAGAGAGAGAGAAAGACAAAGAGAAAGGTGTAAAAATGTGAGAGCGGCGAAGATAATGAGGAAATAAGTGAGAATAAGAAATAAAAAGGAGAGAGACAATGAGAAACTGAAAGTAAAACAGAGATAGATAGATAGAGAGAGATAGAAAAAGAGAGAGAGAGAGAGAAAGAGAGAAAGAGAAGGAAATGAAACGTATGCAGATAGGTTATGCATGTATAATACGCATATTTACATTGCAATGTTTTTACGTAAAATGATATGAGTGTATGTGTGCATGTCCGTATGTGTGTGAATGTGTCATTTTGTGTGTGCATGAGAACGCGCAAAACCTGACCTCCTTCCATTACGCCTCCATCTTGCCCTCTTCTGGTACTATAAAAGCCCGGATGTAAGACGTAGCAACAGTCATTGGTTGCTATGGAAACATTGATATTTAATACCAACTGAGTGACAATGGTGACGGCAGCGACGAGAGGTGGGGGTCAGGTCCCGATTTTTGGAGGGGGTCATATGTTAAGCGGAGAAGTAATTATTAAACCCTTACGTGCCATTATCAGATTCATATCATATACGACTGCAATGGGGGTGGGGAAGTGTATTACCCCCTTCCCTCATTCCGAGACCGGTCGGTGAAGGATTACTCAAGTGATGGTCGGGTTTTGATATTTCGCGTCTCCCCGTTGTCCTTCATTCTTTTCTTTCTTTGTAACCTGTTCTGAGATTGTTATCTGATTTTCGTAGTGAGGTTTATTGCTCAGTTTGTAGGGCGTCAAGCAAGGTCGAGAGTTTAAGGCTCCCTATCAGATTCTACAAGCATTGCAAAATATAAAACTAAATCAATCAGGTAACACAAGTGACCTTTTTAGAGATTGAACCCATGATCCTTCCGTTTAGTATCTTTTTTACGATGTTTGAGCGGCGTTTGATAGGGTTGTTTGGAAACTAGTGCCATATCTCTGTGAACCGGTGAAAGTTTGGAGGCTGATGCTACCTTGTAAACCCTTGCCTAGAACGATGACCTGATTTTCCTCTTGGCTGCATTTTCACTAGCAAATATGTGAGACTTTCAAACACACATTTGTACAGAATGTTTAGAAAATCAATGAAATAAAATCGAGATTATGTTCTATATGTGTAAATAATGAAATCAGTTCCAGTAAACATCGGTCCGGAAACGCTTGGTTTCCGAGTTATAAACCAAACACTGATGAATATTCTTACGTGTAAACATCTAACACGTACAATGTGTGTGCTAGTGCACTGTTATTTCTACATATAAGATAGTTAAACACTTTTCCTGGTGACAAGATCACAGCAAACCCCAGCCTAGGCCTGATGTTGCCACGCACACTAACAAAACCATGAAAGAAATGACACCTAACAAATATAAATCGTAGAGCTCAGAAGAAAAATCTAAGCGTCATTATCGGAAGGTTTTTTAAAATAGCCAACATGGTGAACCCAGTCAGTGTCCTGCGAATATTGGACCTGATTATGTCAGATAACAGGACACAACAACCAATAAAACAGGTAAATGTAACTACAGACCAACAGTATACAACAAACCAAATCCAGGTAAATGTAAGTACAGACCAACAGTATACAACAAACCAAATCCAGGTAAATGTAACTACAGACCAACAGTATACAACAAACCAATAAAACAGGTAAATAGATATAATCAGGATCAGAGCAGAAAACAAAGACAACGCAGAAAGAAATTGACCACAAATGAAAATAAAACTAGTAATAGACTGAAATTACATAGGCAACCTCTAAACAAAAAGGATCCTTTACACATAGAATGATCTCATTACGCTTCGATTTCTCAAACAGCTTATAAGATTATTTTCTTTAATATTATAAGCTATTGTAGAGTTTATTTTACGTGTTCTTAAGTGTTTTTATTTTCACGTTGTAGAATTAATCTTATTTTTTACCATTTCTTTTATTCTGTCAGTTCCGTTTCGATAAAAGAAAAGAGACGGCAGGAGCCGCACGAGGTTCACCACGGCCACAATAATAATTACATATTCTTCTCTTGATGATATATATATATATTTCGTACACCATCGACACCGGAGATGTCTGCGTGTGTTGGCCGTTGTTCAAATTCGTTTCTTCGGATGATTGGCGGCATTCAATATCGCTTAAAGAATGAGTCTCGCGAAATGGAGTGGCTGTTTCAGTGTTTCCAAATGGCCGTAGTGCTTTCGCCATCAATCTTCCGACTTTAAGAAACTATTTTCTCTTTTGTAGTAAATAAAAATTGAACAGCAAAAATAATTTAAAATAAAAGACACACACAGGAAAAGAAACGTACGCTTCATAGCGACTGTATTTTTCATCAACTTTTAATTCAACCATATATATAAATTTATAAAGATTAATAAAATGTATTATGGGTAAAGTTTACGATATATTTGTCAATTATTACTTTATATACGCATAATTTGTAACTTTTATATAACATAAACCTAATTTACAGAACATTTACAGCATTTTAAATCTCTTAGGAAAGTTTGCCACAACGCCCGATGAATTTCTGATTGATTTGAATGTATACTAAGTGCTGGATAAGTATATCTTGGCGGATGACCAGTTGCCATAGTCATTGTGCTTTAAGGCCTCGCGTTTCATTTTGTCCTGCCTTTTTAAAAGAGGGTCCTAATCAAGATTTGCTACTGTCAAAACTGACAATGCGCCTTTCATGAATCCCACAAAAGACGCTTAGGAGCTTCACAACTTTAGTTTATTAACAGACAAAACTCATAGTTTCAAGCCAATATTTCCAAACTTATAAATTGCTCTAGGCTTGTACCACTCACTGACCAATTGTATTGGAGAAATATCGTTTTAAAAGAGCTTTATCTGTATTTCTAGAAATAATGTGAACCGTTGGCCCACCCATTGAAATCGGCTAGATTGTTTGAATCAGGTACATGTGAGTTTGCAAAGCCAGTGAAATATAAAAATAAATTTAAAAATCCAAAATTAATCTCCCTCTACTCACTATATTATCTTTCACACTATCTTCTTTCGCTTTCTTTCTCTCCAGCTACGAATTTAATAGAATTACTTGGTGTATTGATATTTTCCTTAGTTAAAATGGACTATTCTACTCTTTTATCTTTGTTTTGTTTATTACCTTCTACTGTTAATAAACACTCACACCCACACAAACATAAATATATATATATATATATATATATATATATATATATATATATATATATATATATATACATATTATTTGTAGCTACCGTTTTGTTGGACCCTTTTAATGCGTGATAAGACAGCCGTCAAACATTGCTATGATGTAAAGTTCCTTTATGTAGAACACACTCTGACCGCTGCTTATTAAAATGTCCGATTACTGACACAAAAAAGTTTATTTCGTATGATTTCGCATGACTATTCACGCCAACCTCATCGGTTAACGCGTCGGATTTAGAATTATAAAAAACAGCCCTCGTTCCGGGATTCAAATCATTCGCCCGGCTTGAATGGTAATCTCTACACTTATGATACCACAAGGATTAAATGTATACATATGTAGATGATAATTGGATATTTCTTTATTAAATAATTTTTTGTAGCCCCCGTTTAGTTGGGCAATTTGTAATGCAAGATAAGACAGCCGTCAACCTTGGCTATAATGCAAGGTTCCTTTATGTAGAACACTCTGACTTCTGCTTATAAAAATGCCTGCTCACTGACATAAATGATTTCGCAAGATTTCGTACGACGGGCTCATCGGTTAAAGCGTCGGATTTGGAGTTATAAACAAACAGCTCTCTTCCGGGGTTCGAATCGTGCGACCGGCTTGCACGGTCACTTTAACACCGATGATTTCTCAAGGATGAAACATATACGGATGTAGTTAATAATTAAAGTATATAATATTATTATTAAATTATATAATATATATATATATATATATATGAGTGTGTGTATCCATTTTTGCTTAACTTCTATATTTTTTTTGTTATGAGAGGCGCTTAGATACCTTTTGTAATCATCTAAAGTACAATCCAAAATAAAATATTCCAAATCGTTTTAGAAACGATCGTACGCCAAATATTCGTTTTGTTTGAATTTTTTAGACTGATATATATATATATATATATATATATATATATATATATATATATATATATATATATATATATATATATATATTCAGGCTTCATTGAATATTAAGAAGTTTTCTCTTTTTATTATCTGCTATGTTATCTTATCGATACGACGGGCGAGATTTCTGGTTTCGAGTGGTAGTTTGAATATCATGGCTCCGAGCGTTGTTTGGTCGGCCATCACTCAAGCGCTTTTCATCTCGCGATCGTCATCAGGAGCTGTGTCTCATTTTTCCTCTTCATGCTATTATTTTTTTTAAGTGGTTTTTCTTTTAATTTTCGATTTTATTTTAATCATGGAAGAGGGAAAGAGCGTTAGTGTCGGTATTAAATGATATATTGTTAATGTCCGGTAAAACGGATTTTAGTCTGCGTGCACAATTGTTTTTGTGGATTATTTTAATGTTAGTTGTTAGTATTTTCCTTATTGTATAGTTTTTTGTGTGAGATGATATGTTGTTGAATGGCGCTTGTATAGTTTAGGTGGTACGTAAGACGTCGAAAGAGGGTTGTTGAGATCGAAAACGCGTGAGATAACTCATGTTCAAACTACCACCCCAAACAAGAAAACACGCTCGTCGCGTCGAAAAGATAACAAAGACAAGAAAAGAAACTTCGTAGTATCCGATGAATTCTGCATGAATAATTATTTGTTGCCTATATATATATATATATATATATATATATATATATATTATATGAATTATTAAAAATAATAATGAGCAATTAGAACGCCATTCAATGCATTTTTGTTTTATTAACATTTTTTCCAAATTAAATTATCAGAGATATACTTCCCTGTCAGAATTACATATAAATATACATTAAAATACCTTTTTGTTCTTTTTTCCTTGCTTTTTAGTGTGTTTTCAATTGGTCTGTTGTTAAAGCGAATATGGGATGAGAGTCTCTTTAGTCAAGACGCAGCGCGGGCAGTGCAGATTGAATAAGAAATGTTGTTCTCGGTGTAGAAAACATTGTTTATATTGTAATATGAATTGTTAAATATAATAATGAGCAATTAGAACGCCATACAATGCCTTGTGCCGCGTTTTGTACTAAATATACTCTTATCCAACATTCGCTTTAACAATAGACGAATTGAAAAAACACCAAAAAACGAGATGAGGAAAAACAGGTATTTTAATGTATCTTCATTTTAAATGCTGATGAGGAAGTATATCTTCGAAACTTAAATTTGAAAAAAAAAGTTAATAAAACTAAAATGCATTGTATGACGTTCTAATTGCTCATCATTATATTTAATCATTTATATTACTATATAAGCAATGCCTTCTAAACCAAGTACAACGTTATATATATATATATATATATGTGTGTGTGTATATATATATATATATATATATATATATATATATATATAGAGAGAGAGAGAGACATGGGGGGGGGGGAGAGAGAAAGAGCTACCAACGGAATTGAGAGTTATATATACTGTATTAAATTTGAGCGGTGGGTGGGGCAAACAACATATAGAAAGATAGGGTGAGAATAATAAGTAGAACGGTGGTAAGAGATAAATAACTTGGTGAACAGATACTACATTTTGCTCCTAGCCAAAAACCCAAGTCGCTATTCGAATTGGACAGAAAATAATTGAGCGTCACATGTGCAGAAGTTGGGTTTCCAGCGGCCAGTTGGGTCTGCATCAACGCTCTTATCGTCGTAATGCTGTTCTCTTTCAAAAACATGAATCAACAAGTATCAATCTTATCATAAGGGGTTCTGATACAGACGCCCACATTCTCAAATATAACTCGTTAGCCTCGGTCGGTTGGAATCACTATTTTCACTTTCAAAGTGGGAAAGTCGTTGGTTTAGCAGACTACACATTTTCGACGAGCTTGTCAGGTCCGCAATTGAACAGAGCTCTATCGCTCGAGACGCGGAAATAAAAAATAAAATTGTCTTATGACAATTTTATTTTACTCCAATGACAGTGGAGACTCATGTGCTTGTAAGCCCTTATTCAATTACGTTCTTTCAGAAGATTGGCGAGATTGCGTCTTGGTTAACAAATAAGTGTCGAGAAACGGCGTGGCTCTCGTATATCGTGTCTCAATGAAAATGATGCGGGAGCAGTGGTGTGTAGAGGTCTGATGGTTCCCTGCTGATGCCCGGGCCAATTGCTTGATTGTATGCCCCAAAGAATCCAGTAAAACTCCTAGTAGTGAGGAATTTTATGAGAAAGGGAGATTATTTGATAATGATTGGATGCCCTCTCCAGTCTAGATACTTGGAGAACAACCCCACCCCACTCCCTCTGTATGCAACTGTGCGAAAGTAATGATTTCGATATCATTGAGGGTGCTTACAGGTACGCCCCACAACAAGTTATGTCGTTAAGAAATTACTTTTCATAAGACAATTAATTTCACTTTCAAATAATATAGATAGCATATCTTACTATTTGGGGTATTTCAATTAAGCTTCATCAATTGTAATTAATATCTAAACGTCTACCAACAGAATAAAGAACGTAAATACTTTTCATATCGCGATAATAAAATAAAAAAGTTCTACTTGAAGAGCCTTCAAGTGGCTTTGCTCCCACGTATATCTGATGGGGAAAATGTATACAAAAAGCAGTTTTACTCCCTTTTATTATCGTACTTACTCCATTAATTACCCAAAAAGAAAACCCGTAGGACCATGAAATTAAGTTTCACAGAAAATAATGAAAAACAAAGACAAACACGATTATGAAAAACAGGCCTATTAATTCGCCCTCCTGACTCCTGATATCGAAAAGAATTTATTCAATCATATTATAACATTCGTACCACTCCGTTAATACAATTAAACATTTGATCTAATCCGCCCCCTCTCTCTCTCTCTCTTTCTCTCTCTCTCTCTCTCTCTCTCTCTCTCTCTCTCTATATATATATATATATATGTATATGATCGAGCACTTTATTTGATTTCTTTTCATATACAACCTGACACTCTCTCTCTCGCTCTCTCTCTCTATATATATATATATATCTATATATATATATATCTCCAAATATGATCTGAGGTTAAGATCGGATTCTAACTCTGCCTGATGAGATCTCAGTTTATAGTAACTGTTGATCGATAACATCGACATGCCAGTGTCGCAGATTTTGTACATGTTTGTGTAAATAAAATTATCATATATATATATATATATATATATATATATATATATATATATATATATATATTATATTTATAATTATTATCTACAGACACCAATGTTTTATGCTTATGCAATTATCAAGGTCGAAGATGTTAATTCCTGTCGGTCGAAGGATTCGAACCAGTTGCAAAGCCATTTCTGACACACTTTCTAATATTCTAGCCTTAGATTAACACTAATTTACATAAAGATTAAGAGAATTTAAAATGTACATGAATCTCAAATCACTAAGATAAGCCAGACAGTGTTCAACAACAGCAGAGGAACATCGCATTACGCATAGTTTGACTGCTTATTATTAAATTCTCATGGAGGACCAGTCCTTGTATTTAATGGGGTAATAATAATATTTTCAAAATAAATATTTATTATTATAACCCACAGACACTGTTGCTTCATGCTTATGTAATCTTCAGTATAGAACCCATGTATAGAGAGATATATTAGAGGAAGTTTATTTGTTGGTGTGTCTGTTTGTTCTCGATCGTTTCTTCTCGATATATGGCTTTAACAAATAGCGTTTAACACAGTAAATCCGATGCTACCTTTAACGGGAATCTACTAGTGTGCATATACTTTTTAAAATCTAATACATGGAGTAAAGTCAGCGGGGATGTGAGCCTGTAGATCTATTTTACACACGTTTATCGAATATATTATCATTCGGAGAATATTTAATCTGGATCAAAATCTAAGTTTTCGTGCTGATATAAAGAAAACAGTAGGAGGTATTATTAACCCAACAGAAATACGTTCTCACCCGATACTCTTTCGGGACAGGCCCAATTCCAACAGATAAAGGAAAGAGAGAGGGGAGAAAGAAAGATAGAGAGGAGAAAATACTGCTACCGCCATTGTCTCTAACTTAGACTGTTGGCCGGTTGTAGATCGTAGATAGTTTATCTATTTACATTTGACATAGTGCTACCCGTAAAATACCCGACCTTGCTTGAGTAAAAGTGATTAACTCACGAAATGTCTGCTCCCAGCTCTGAACCCCATATGACTATTTTTATTTTCATGTTTTGGTTTCTATAATTCTTAATTCTCAAGTTATAAATAAATTAAAAGAAACTGTTGTTTTGCTTTTGTTTTAAGAATTTCAAAATCACATTCGAATTATATACTCGACTTGGGTAAATAAATTTTAATTATTGCCAAAGATTACTTTCGACAGTTTAAAGGCTCCATAACCAGTCTAATTCCATACGGACTCAGTAAACGTCGCGGTTTCGGACATATTCATATGCCATATTGATGCAATTATAACTGATAAATAAACATTGATGTATGTTGTATTTACTATATGAATAAAATATGTATTCAAATCTTTAAAAAATAAAGGGATAACTGAAAATATTTTTTCAAATCCTATTTATACTCGATGTATGCGCGTGTGATATTTATGCAAAGTTAGAGTATCTACATGAAATCGAAAAGTGTATTATGTGGAAAACTGACCAGAGTAGACAATGGAAAAGTTCCCAAACCGCTAAGTGCACTTTAAGGGAGATATGAGGGTATAACACTCTTAAAACGTCAAATATATCTTTTTTTGATGAAATTTAAATCATATGCATAACATTTTCTGTTGAAAACAATGGAAGTGTTCGCGAATTACTAAGTTCCCTTGTAACGTAAAGGAGCTATCGGGGCTGAACCTACTTTAAAATTTGAAATATATCCTATTTGTAATGAAATTAATATCATGTGTATAAATTCTCTAAATGAAATGAACTCGAATCTCAACGTCAGCCTCTTTGTATTTAATTTGGTAAAATTTCACACCTAGCAATCAATAAATGTGCCCGAATTATGCTTACTATTGCACAAATTTCTGTGGTCTTACAAAGGTATTTGTCATAGAGACTGCATGCATGCCATATCTTGTTTCCCTTTAAGAGCTTCAGTTTCGTATACCTAACTATAATGTACTATGTTTTTTTCTCAAATTATAATAGAAAACTCCAATCAAACCAGGCTAAAACATCCACAGGCATGTGATGATTCTAAAGATGCCACTGAGTTTTATCATAGATCAACCATATCCGTTTTTAAAACGTATAAATTACCATTAGTCACAACTTTTGGTAAATTTTTGACAAAATCTAATCCTTACTTATTTTATAGTATTCGCTCAACCACTATTATTTCTATATCAATATACGTTGCTAACCGAATCATTGCCAGTGACTTTCTCTGAAATTTGAGTGGCCATAATATCCTTTAGATTCTAGTACTTTGCCTGCTCTCTCAGGGGAAGTCTTGATAGTGCTCTGTCTCATTGTTCGTTTAGTTTTCTGACTTTTCATGACCATTTTCTGTAGCACCGACGTGTGCTGGTACAAACATTTTTGTGTGTGGGGGGGCATGATTACAGGATGTTCCTTACATATAAACCTTGACAGACGATACATGCTCGACAATCGGTTCGACAGTCTGAGTATTTTGAAGTTGGGGCCTTGTTTCTGTCGGATTGAGCTATGGTTCTGTGCAGCTCGATAAGGTCACCGCTCCCAGGCTTTGTCTTCTGTCTTTGCGAAGAGGCTAGTTTATTATTAGTTGCCTGGTGAGCCTCTACCGGGGATTACCAATATGGGTGCATAGACATTGTTTGTAGGCCTGATTCACCCCTTTTAGTGCCTAGGCTTTTCAATGACCACTTGACCTTATCTCTAACCCTAACCCTAACCCGAGTTAGAGAAGGTAAATCAATACCATGACAATATCAGTTCCCTTCGATTCGTTTAATGTTCGTGCTATATATCGAGTTGTGTTTACGCAGCATTTCTTCTCCTTCTCCTTCTCCTTCTTCTTCTTTTTCTCCTTCTTTTTCTTCTTCTTCTTCTTCTTCTTCTTTTTCCTCTTCTTCTTTTTCTTCTTCTTCTTCTTATTAGTATTATTATTAGTAGTAGTGCTAGTAGTGCTAGTACTAGTAGTAGTAGTAGTATTCTTTTTAACCCGTTTTATTTTCTCATGTTCCTTTTAGATCTTATTGGATCAGATCATGTTTTTTTGTTGAGTTTTTGTTTTTATATATCTATGTAGAATCAATATATTTTCCCGAAATGGGCCTCTCCCACCGCCTTTTCAACTGAGAGAATTGTCCCGTCTGTTTAGTTTCCATTGTAAAAATGATTAGCGCCAAATTCGGCAAAGTGCTCGAAAATTCAACATCTCATGAAATAGAATTAAACGCCTTAAAAGACCAATAAAAACAAAACACATAGGAAATAGAAATGGGATGCATATAGATGAAGTAAGTTATATATATATATATATATATATATATATAGAGAGAGAGAGAGAGAGAGAGAAAGAGAGAGAGAGAAAGAGAAAGAAATAGAAAAAAGTAGAGAGAGAAAGGTATAAGGCCAGAAATTAATGCATACATACTAGAGACACAGAGAGATAAATGGGTAGATAAAAGTAGAGAAAGAGATAGAGAGCAAGAGAGAGATAAATAGATAGAGATAGAGATAAAGAGAGAGAGAGATAGAGAGACAGAGACAGAGAGAGAAGGAGAGAGAGACAAATATTCTCTAAGTCCATTAATCCTCAATCACAAAAATCGATCAGCCTTTGATGTTGGTCTTTGAAATGACAGAATAATCAGTTTTTTTTTTACTCTACATTCGCAGTCATTCAAGCGCAAACTTCTTCCGGATATACAAACGCATCGGTTTCGACTGACAACCGCAAGCTTATTTATATAGTTTAATGGTTTTAGATATGTGTCTCAATAGAGCACTATGTATGTAAGTATCAATACACAATTCATTCGAATCTGTTTCTGTATGTGGATGCGAAAATAATTCAGTGGTAAGATTGCGAATTATGGGCCTGACTCGCCACGTTCGAATCCCGGTCGAACTAATGTGTATATTTGACTGATATCATTCGTAAAGTTATGAATCTTTTGTTGGGTACAATTGTAGGGAGGGGCAGCTAAAGAAAACCCTAAACGAAGATCTGAGACTTGTTTCTCATTTTGGTTATGTTTATTTGCACCACACCTATGTTATCAGGGTGTAAAAAACATATGTACGGTGTTGTGCAAGACACGTGAGGCGGTAAAAAACAAGTGTGTCTACTGCTCACGTGCTGAACCATACTCGAAAATACACCAGTCAGAAATTATATATGTAATTTTATTTCAAGCTACCATATCGCAGAATGGTTCTTGCGTGTAGTGTTTAGATAGCATTTTATTATTATTATTATTATTATTATTATTATTATTATTATTATTATTATTATTATTATTATTATTATTATTATTATTATTATTATTACAAGTATTACTATTGTTATAAAGAATTTTATTTGATATGCAAATTACCATATCGCACGTTAGTCTTAAAGGAAATATATTATTATTATTATTATTTTGATTATTATTATTATTATTATTTATTTATATATAAGTAACATTGTAAGCTGAATTATTTCGACACTTGATTAGGGAAATGGTAGTTTGATCTGTACCATTGGAGAGCCATGCATATAACTGTCCTGTTTTTAAATTTCCGAAACAGTTACATGGTAAACAGCTGATGATCCCCGTGTTAATATTAGATGCTTACGTTAAGGTCTCCTGTTTTTGTTTCACTGTTAGATACTTAATCCCCCTTTTTTTATTTACTTACTATTATATATTTTATTTATTTATGAATTTTCCAACGAATGTTAAGTCTGCACTATTTTGGATTCAGTTAGTTTCTGTTAGAATTTAAACTGCATTTTCCTTTTGTTTTTGTCTTATCGTTTAAAATAACTCAAAGCTTCTTTAGACTATATATATATATATATATATATATATATATATATATATATATATATATATATATATATATATATATATATTCTTACGGTCGCGTCTCATTCGGAACGACATAACAATCACGAAAGAGAAAGAAAATAAGAAAGAAAAGATTTTTGGTCCTCAGGTTACAACATGCGTGCGCATAGAACGGAGGGGGCATGGGAACTCTTTCTCGAAACACATGTAAAGATAAAAAGACAGACGACAAACGCTTCGTGAAATAACGTAAGGCCAACACAAGTTAAAAGATTAAAATGACAAAATTTATTTTGATAAAATATATAAATAGGTACAGGATATAAAAACAAATCAAAAATTGTATAGGGTGGGGCTCTTATAAATGTTGAATAAGATCGAGCGAATATATACGTATAATGCAATAAAATAACCTGAGAGGAAGAAAGGGGCTGGCTTACAAATTGTTGGTGATCTTTTGAAGTTCATCAAAATAAAATGTCCGAATCTTCGACATGTATAAAAAGTTGTGGTGGTGACGGAGAGGTTCAAGTTATTCTTCTCTGTTTCGTCGTTCGATAATTCACCGGTTTCCAAGGGTTTTTGCACAAAATGCATCTTGGGAGTTTCGGTTGTCGCGTTTCTTCTTTTCTGTCATAAATCTGGAGCGACGAATTTCGCGTCTGCTCCGCCCAAAACTTTGGGTAGATTCTGTAGCAGTCTCGTCCTTTTTCAGTCCTCCTTTTACTTTCTTCTTTCTACCCTATCCGTTCAGCAGTTGATGTTGGGCCAGATGTAAAATTGGGGTGGGGGATCCAGGTCGCGGACTACAGCTGACCTATATAGAGATGACGAGATGACGAGATGACTTACCCCTTTTTCTCCAACGGTCACATTTCATTATGTGGAAAGGAGCCAGTCAGTCCTACTTAGATATGCAGTCTCACCCTACAAAATGTTAAAGGGAAAATATATGTACACCAGTGATACTTTCTCTCAAGCTATGATATACAATAATATTCTTAAAAAAAGGAATACATTCTCGCTCGATATTTTCAATTCTCTACTTGCTATATATTAAAATGAAAAAACTCTAATTTGGGGATTACGTGACAATATATATATATATAATGTGTATATACATATATAAATATATATATATATATATATATATATATATATATATATATATAGAGAGAGAGAGAGAGAGAGAGAGAGAAATATATATATATATATATATATATATATATATATAATTTTGTTATGTGTTGTTTTTCTCAGTCAAATATGAACATTGTAACGGAAGGAAAAAAATCAAATAATATATTATAGATTTTTTAATGCAAAAAACAAACCCCAAGAGACCTTTACTTGAGATTAAAAACTAGGGCAAACAAGAATATAAAAATTTAATATTCATTAATCAAATGAATATTGGATGTATCTTGTTTTTTTTATCTCACTGATGTGTATTATACACTAATGAAGCCTCTTTGTAATATTATGTAAATGTTGTATGTATAAATGTGTAGATTTACCAAATAGGCAGAAACAATTTTTGTATATTAAATGGATAATGAAAAACATTAATGAAAGGATTATAAAGAAAATAAAATGTGTATTATTAAATCAAATATGTTTAAATGTGAACAAGCCGCCTATATATAAATATATATATATATATATATATATATATATATATATATATATATATATATATATACATATGCATATATATATATTATATGAGAGAGAGATATATTCATATATATATATATATATATATATATATATATATATATATATATAGAGAGAGAGAGAGAGAGAGAGAGAGAGATCTTGTTTCATACGTGGGGGATCTAGTCTACTTTTCAGGGTATGTCGGATTCGAGAGAACAAAGTAATTAGAGAGCAATATTTGCAAGGTTATATGGGAAAACTCAAAACACCAGTTATAGGTAATAATTTATTTCACCTGCCCAGCAAAACGTTCAGATTCACATGAACACTTTATTATATTTCTGTAAGAGGAGATGAAAATTCGCAACTGCGTTTCGAAGGAAACTTTAACCCCAGTATCTGGATCTTTACTTAATAAATTTCAGATTTACATTGTTAACTCTGTATCTTATGATGGATGTACTCTCTCTTGCAACGGGTTAACTACTTCACAAAAACGCGGGGAGACTCTAGCGCTGGGCCATAAAAATCGCCCTCAAAACGCACACACACATCTTAACGCATACACACACACTTAAGCCAGAATGCATATTTTACTGTTGTATGATAATTTAGTTCTTAAGACATTTTATTAAATTAAAAACATATTTCGTTGAGGTCGCCTGCATTGTGATACTGTCCGACTCAAAACTGCTGTCTCAGCTGCGCGTGTTCTTGTGTTCTTTCTAGCACCCATTATATGTTCGTTATCTATAACAAAAGGACTATGGCATACTTACATTAACTTTGCAATTAATGCGAACGACATATTCACAGATGTACTCAAACACATACTTAAAATTAAGTTACAAACTATTTTCATCGTTGGCGTATCACATCGGCCACACAATGAAAAGTCAACACGGAAGGGAGAGAAAGAGAGAGTGTCAATTATGTGTTAATAGCATTGCTTAATTATATCATCGTTTCTTTAGAGCATAATAAATACGTGTTCTCTTATTAGATTTCCACCATGACTGACGAAAACTTCGCCGATCATTTTTTCTTTCAGTTATATCTGATGACATTTCCAGCGAAATATCATAAACTTATTTCCCACAAATATTACTTGATCATAATCTTAGTAACATCTTCGTAATACCTGTCTGAAACGCTTTCTATTTTCCAACACAAGTCCCATATATTTCAGCTAGTATTTACTAGTCAATATCTACTAGCAAACGTACCCACATCAATATTTAACATTCGTGCCCTTATCATCATGGATATTTTTACGTGAACAGATCATCGTAGAGTTCCAGAAAAACTCGCGTAGCACTCAACCGTATTTTGAGTTATAAGCTACCTTGCTTGATTCATCAGTCAGAAAAAACTTTACTTCATTTCCTCCACGTGACGCAACTCGGGATGTAAAGAATCGCATCTTGACGAACCGCTGTAAATGGCTTGTTCATCAAACACCGCGCCACATTGCGGCCAGAGCGCTTTTCGCCTAACCTCACTCTGACGCCTAGGATTGACCATCAATTTTCGCATTCGGGAAACCCGTCGGTTCTAAGGTCAATCACATTTATCGCAATAAAGCACAGAATCTAATAATTCGTTACATAACAAACTCAAAACCAGCCCCTTTGTCTATCAAGCCCTGAAGGTCACTCGTGGATAAGGGTAAATAGGTTTGCCATGTGGACTTAACACATTTAAGATGATGGTTCAAAAAAAGCAGAATGTTATTATCTGAGAAGATGGCCGAAGAAGAATTTGTTATCATTGGACTTGAAAATGGCCATTTTTTAGTTAACTTGAAGGCAACCCCGCAATATTGTGTTTCAAAAATGGGCAGTTCTTGGAAAGAAACTCTACTCAGGGAAGTTTCGATTAGGTTCAGGTAAATATAGTAAGAAAGGAAAATTATTCACAGTGGTTTTAGCTAGACGATATTTTGCTGTGAATGATGTACAGGGAGGAACTAGAGATTGGAGCTATGTCGAGCAACTACCATGAAAATAATGATAGAGTAGGAAAAGACTAGCAAAAGCTTTTGCTGTGAGAAAGAGGCTGAAGGGCCGAGAATATGACATATTTGATTGTCCTAGCGTATCGACTTACCTCTTTAACAGCCATTAATTAATTTGCACGTATGAATCAACATTTCTATTTACCTAGTCCATGACTAAAAATCCCTAATACGGATCCTCGTATGCACCATCAACACCTACGTATAGTTAATCTCACAAGGTAAACTCTACCGACTACTTTAATTCTACAACATACTCATTTTTATCCGCTTGTCTAAATTGTGTCCTACGCCAGAGACCAACAAAGGTAAGAGAGAAAGAAAAGAATTCGCATATCATTATTCAAATGTCATTTAACAAAGAGCAACTAACGGCAATAAAAGCATATTGTCCGCTTAACTAATTGTTCTTTCTTTTTCTGAAGTCAAGTTAAGTCGCGCCGTTGTGTGTGTATGTGTCTTGCCCTTTTTATATAACTAATTGTCCATTTCGTTTTTTCATTTTTAAAATTCTTCCTTTTTAACACTATGCTTACAGAGTTTTATTTTCTAATCTATTTGTTATGCCAAAATGTCGATTTCTTGCTCGTGTAGCGTTGTCAACCATCTTTCTTCTTCTTCTTCTTCTTCTTCTTCTTCTGCGTTTGCGTTATTCACTCTGTCTTTCTCTCTTGCCTCCCTCTCTATTTGCTAAGTTACCCTTCAAACTTTCCAAGTGTCCTTAATTAATTGTATTTCATCTGTCTTTCTTTCTTTCTTTCTTTAAAAAATTTGTACCTACGTTATCTTTTATAATTTAAGTTCCATTTATTATGTTTTTCCTTTATTTTAAATATTCACGCCATGAAACTAAGTCGCCCCATGGTAACGTATTTCTTCTTAATGAATCTTTTAAACGCCATTTTATTTTATAACACTTTTTTCTATTCTTTTCTGTTACCTTTTTAATACGTTTTTCATTTAAATTTAACAGACGAAAACATACCTTCGATGAGGCCACTAGCTTTGTGATCTTGCCTGACCGAGAACAGTTGTGGTTTCGCGCGTCCTTGCACCGATTATATTTATTTATCGGGCGCTTTAAAAATGGCCGCTTGAGAAGTTTTATACATTAACTATTTAATTAATTCGACTTATACGTTCTTAGAAAATAACGTATTTATTCAACCACATGCCCCCAAGTAACTTATACTCAATTTCTATAGCGTATGGCCTCGATCGAAAATTATTGCCTAGTCTGAAAGGTCAAACACAGAAATAGAGAAATACTAAAATTTGTGTTTAGCGCATTATATCATCGTTTCGCTAGAGAATAATAAATACATGTTGTCTCATTGAAGTTTCCACCAAGACTGACTATAGCTTCCTCCACTACTCTCTTTTTCAGTCATATCAAATTCGGCTAAATATTATCAACTTTTCCCTCACGAATATTGGTGTATTCCAGTGACTCTTGTCTTAAATGTTTTCTCTTTTCCAAAATAACTACCATATATATTAGTTAATACATACTAACTAATTTATACTAACAAACCTTTCCACATCAATATTTTACATTGCGTTCTGTGGTATATATGAGAAACATACTACAGCTAACTTTATGTTAATATGAGGAATTAACAAATTAAACAATAGTCTTTAAGAATATTCTCTATGAGCTACCGATATTTTCTGTTATTTAGATGAGATCGGGCATTAAAATAAGAAAACAGCTAACACCTTAAGTCTGAACTTCTTTTAAAATAACTAATATAAAATCTGTAATTAAAAACGTTGAATACAATCGATTTACAATTAATATTCCATAGGGTTACTGTAAGTTTCACACAAATAGTTTTGGTACCAGTATGAAGAAATATTTTCTCTCTTTTTATCCCTTGTTGTATACTGTGCCCACAGCCCTACCACCCATAAGATTGCACTGTGATAATAGGACAGATATTTACTTACCTAATTGATTTAATACTCATACATTTCAATTACTTGAATTCTTAGTTACATCTTCTGACACATTTAATCAAGGGTGCTTGCTGGCAAAGCAGAGATTTGTTTTCATGCCAGCAATTATTTATTAGTTTCTACATTTTATTTAATAGATGGGAGGAAAGAATTGTGGAAACTTATCTCACGCGTCTTCTTCATCCGGACGCTCGCACTTTTTATAGTTTTCATTTATACATTTTAACTAAATACAATGTGTTAGGATACACACATGTGGGAAAATGTTAAAATACACACACAACACAAAATATATTATGGATACATACAGTATTTAAATAAGTACTCAATAGGAAGTAGAAGTTTGTCACAATAAGAAAAAAACACGTTTGAATTACTATACATAAGAAAATGAGTTTCGATCTTTCATTTCCTACGGCCAGTAATCTTTATACTAGTACAAAGTTATATCTATGAGTATGTCTGTTTGTACGCAACTATAATCACGTAATTCGTCGACAAAAAAGAATATGCAGAGTACACATAACTAAGGTAGTTTTTTTACGATGTCAACTCTTCAAAACACTGAAAATTAAATGCGAATTTTTTACACTTGCCATACTCGAGTTCAAATTTCATCTCAGTTTAAAGAAGTTTCTTTTAATGTGATACGTGTTTTATAAATTGAAAGAAATTAACATCGCTTAATAACATCACATAAATATATTGTTTTAAACAAAGCGACCTTCATTCATAGTCCGCAAAAAGTATACATCAATAGATATTCAGCATTTTTTGCTTAAACACATCATTCATAAAGCAGCGGCATTCAGGTAAAGATTACTCAAGTAACGGCTATCGAGTAGTTCAGCTTTAAACATCTTTTAGAGTTTTCCAACCGATGACTGGGAACTTCTTGGAAAGCAACACTATTCATGGAAATCTCGTTTACTGTTAGGCACACAAGTAGAGAAAGGCAATTTATTTTCAGTTGTAGTCGTAGAACGAGTTCTTGCTGTGAATGTCTTACAAATATAAACAAGAGAATGAAGCTCGGGCGAGTACTTTTACTTGTTTCATTTAAATCGTTATGTCAAATTAATGAAACTGTTAAATCGAACTGGCTTGGTTAGTAATTTTTATTTTTATTTTGTTGTATGTAAATATTTTTTTAATTTAATGAAAAATAAACAATATTTAAATTTGTTCGAATCATATTACACTGAACTTATGTAAAAGGGGAAAGTATTCTAAACATAAGGGTGGCAGCGCATTAATTTTTAATTAATTAAATGCAATTAAATAAAATATAATAGTTATTTCTATATCAACAGAATTATTTTTATATTTTAAATCAATAAATGCAAGAGTTTTTTTCCATCCACCCTAACTAAATTAACATCAAAACAGCTAACCCTTATTCAATTCTATCATACTACTTAATAAATTGAAATACCATACCCATATATTGAACTGCAAAAACTTATCAACAGTTTAGGTTTTCTTGATTTACATATTTATTTTATGAACATATTTTAATAAAATAGTATTCTGTAATATAGAGTTGTAATTTTACATTGTCATATTTTTTTATATACGCAATATTTTCATCGATAGTAAAACGTCTGATGTTGCTGTTGATCAGCCAAAATGCCAAGGAACCATAAAATAATGGTTTTATGGAGAGGCAGTTTTACATGAATTTATTATTGGATTATATTTTAATGGATACATGTAGTATAGTATCGGTTCTGTTGTAATTACTTCCTACATTTGAAAGATAGTGTAGGTTATCCTCCTATGTATTAAATCCTTATTTGTGGAAGGGTATAATGTACTATCTGTCCTGTTGTCATCTTACCAGCACTACCTCCGTAGTAGTAGTATATGTTCTGCAGCCATGATACCATGCTCCATAGATATTACCTTCTCCTTTAATCAGACGATCTTCCCAGGTATAACTTTGATCTTTTTCGGGACAACATAGTATATGATCCGTCGTCATGATACCACGTTTCCATGATTATCTTTTCCGTTTGAGGGGGGGTAGTGTATTATCTGTTATGTTATCATGATATAATCCTCACAGGCATTAACTTTTCCTTTTTTTTTGAGGGGGGGGTCGTCATAATACTATTCTTTCAGTCATTACCTCCTCCTTTTGTCGTTCACCATGATATCATCCCGAAGGCTTAGCAAAAATATTCGACTGAGGGGAGCATAGTTTTGCTTGTATGAAAATAAAATGCAATAATTCTAAATTAACAATACTCAGAAATGAATTATTAAAATCAATTAAAAACAACAACATTAATCAGCAGTACCATTCACATTGAGAACTACGATGTTCTCTAGCATATAAATTAAAGTAAATATATATAAATTCAATAATATTCATGATGCCTCCGTCCGGTCTCGAAAGACAATGATACCCCATATAAGGGTGGTTGCGCGTGTAATAGTAAGTTCAGTATTGCACAATTCTTAATAATTTCTTCCCTGAGTCGGCACTGCCTTATTTCAATAGCAAAGACAAGTCCATGACGTCTGGAAACAATGCCAAGAAAATCGGAGAGTACATACAGCACCTGATCATCCCAAAGTGTCATCCATTTGAGTTCTGTCGTCCTATTATCGGGAGACAGGGGGTCACGCATAAGTGTTCTCTGCTTTCTGTTTTTTCCATTAACTTTCTGCAAGATATAACATCTTTATAAATATCTTTTATTTTGGTTTCTGAAGAGCAACGTGTAATTGCCTATAATTGTAACATACTGCATGTTGCGAAACAATTGTAAAACTAACGTCAATTCTGCCATTGCAAAACATAAATAATATGAATATAGACATCATTTTGATCATTAGAATTTTAAATAATCAGTATATATACGTATGTATATATATATATATATATATATATATATATATATATATATATAAGTGATGAGCTGGAGGCAATTGGCATATTGTTCTATGACAGCCCATGAAGAAAAAACAGTATATATATATATATATATATATATATATATATATATATATATATATATATATATATATATATATAGTCTCGGAAGTTTTTTTAACCTTCAAAACTGGAGAGAAAAAAATTTTCGTTGAAAGATTTTTGTCTAGTAAGTCAATCAATCTACTGCAATCACTATATTTATTAACTTCCAAGAATTTACTCTAATATAAATATATTTTTATATATGTTTTTTATATAAGGGATCGTCAGTTGTTTACCATGAAAACTGTTTCAGGATTTATATATATATATATATATATATATATATATATATATATATATATATATATATATATATATATATATATATATATATAAAAGAGAAGAACGGAAGAATGTCAAACTAACCCAAAGAGATTCATGTTATAACGAATTCCTTCCTATGCAAAACCTCAAAACACTCTATTTTAGCTACTGGCACAATAAGAAGTGTCCCAATTGTGCGTGTGAAACACAATATTGCGGGATTGTTTCATAGTTAACTACAACATGGTTGTTTTAAAGTCCAATGTTAACAAATTCTTCTTGAGCCATACTCTCAAGTAATGAAATTTTGCCCTGTTTCAACAACCATCCTTAATATGGTTTTTCACAGTTCACTTGACAAACACATTAACCCTTATCCTAGAGTGACATTCGGGGCTTGATAAGCGATGGCTTATTAGTACAAAAAGTTTATATGTTAGACACAAAGATGGGTCGGTCGTCATTGCCATGAAGGGGCTTATTATGAGTACGTTATGTAACAAATTATTAGATTCCGTGCTTTAGTGCGATAAATCTGATTGACCTTCGAACCGACGGGTCGATAATTAATGGTTAATTCTAGGCGTCAGAGTGAGGCTAGGCAAAACGCGGTCTGACCGCAATGTGGCGCTAGGTTTGGTGAACAAGCCAGAAAGAGAGGTTCGTCAAGATGCGATAATTTACACCCTAAGTAATAAATATACAAATATAAAAAAATAAAATAAAGTATTAAAAAATAAATTAATTAATTTATAAAATAATATAACTAAACTAAAGTAATGAATATAACAAATACAAATAAGTAATAGACGCAACCTTTCTTTTATTTAACTCTCCTTCTCCTCCTACCAAAAACCTACAATGAAATTATTTAAAAAAACACAATAAGTAAAGTCTTACTTAAAAATAAAAAAAACATATTCCTGATGACGACCACGAAGATCGAAAGCGCTAGAGTTATTGACGAATCAAGAACACTCGGAAACATACTATACCAGCTACCACTAGATACGAGAATTTTTTCTAGACGCATCGAGAATACCACTAAAAGGATCAACAAACGCGAAAATTCCGTGTCATTAAACAACGTTTGTTTCAATAAGTACGTGCAAAATGAATGACCCATCTCTAAAATGTAAAACAGTTCGAAAGCTCCTTTCACTTACAAATTCACCAAAATACAAAAAGGCAACAAATTTTCAGTATTCACGGTATATACTATTTTATTATTTTATATATATATATATATATATATATATATATATATATATATATTATTTTTTAATTTCAGTGAAAATGTCTTATTTTGTGAAAACAAAATGCACCTTTAATAAAGTTACATTTGAAAGTAAATAACAAAACGCATGAATTTTAAAACAAATTAATGAGCATACATCCCTATAATTGTAAACAATTACATTTTCTTGCAATATTTCTTATATATTACGAAATAACTCTTTAATTAATGTAAGTATTATCATTGAAAAATTGGGAAAAAAAATCTCATTGAGCCTAATGATATTTTATTTTGAATGGCATTAATCAGTTCGAAAAAAAAATGTTTTAAGGATTATACAATTCCTATAAACTATTACAAAACCATATCTTTTGTATAACTGTAAAAATAATAAAATGATATATTATAGCGCTTACGAACTATATGCTTTCTGAATGTAGCCAACAATTTTGTTTACATTTTATCGCGTACAGATTTTATCATTACTCTTACATTTTATAGATTAGTATGCACATTTTAGTAAAAAAGTATGAACATTGGTTATAATTCAGTGTTTTAATACTTTATTTTCATAATTATCTTCAAAATAGTTCAAGAAAATTGATATTAATCGTTCAAAGAGATTTTTTAATTAATTTTTTAAGGTTTAAATTTCACTATTTTTTTGCATTTTTTAACTAACGTGAGAACAATTTTAATTTAAATATTAATTTTCACGTGTAAAATTACATTTTTTTCTTTAGAAATTTTCATCTTCAAAACACAATCAAACTTTTAATGAAAACCAACTAAAAGAATTATAATAACCCTATTTTCACAAGGATAGTCCGTATAAACCACGACCATTTTTGCATGTACCTATATATATATATATATATATATATATATATATATATATATATATATATATATATATATATTATATTAGAAGAATATTTGTTTCAGGACGGATGAAATTAATTCTCCGAACAGAACACTTTTACACCACTTCTACGTCCTCTTACAAAGATGAAAATCAAATTCAAATGATAATATTCGAAATATAAGATAAAAATCAATTAAATGATTTAGTATCTAGAAAATGTCTTAAGGGCTCCTAAGAAACAATTGAAATTCCAGGAATCTTGCTTCATTAGTGTCTAATTATGATGGATAAAATTCAATGCAAATTTGAAATAACTAAATGTACAGATGTGAGGCTGTGTTCATATTATGCATCCTAAAACCGTTATAAATTCCCCAAAGAGACTAAATTTTAAGGGATATTTATTGTTAAAAAATCACAAAAACAGGAGGTATCTGAATTGTCACGAAGGGCTTCAACCCATTTTTGATCCCTTTGGATGAAACAAATTGAACTAAATAATACACACACTTTATCCCCTTGCAAATGTTTTCGTAAAGTCATAATGATCGGTTAATTTATTTCGGATTAATTCATATCCATATAAATATTTAAATACATACACATTCATAAATTTATGTAGAGAATAATTTGGAAAATTATTTTACTATTGTTTTTATTTTACAATTGATTTAATTTTATAATTTTTCAAATCTTACAATTGATTTTATTACTTAATCTGAGCATAAATAGTAAATCAAGTATTTGTATATGTGTCCGGATTAATATATATATATATATACACATACATATACATATATATATATATATATATATATATATATATATATATATAATTTGTTGATAGAAATGTGGAAAAGCAGAGTAACATACTAGCAAAAATAAGGACACGACCACGTCATTGTAGTTGGGCCAAGATATTTCGGTCGTTGGGTGCGAGTATATTCGTTTGGAAAAGAACTTTATTAGAAACAACTCAGCAATTTTCCTACTCTTTGCTTCATTTCACACCACGAGTTACACATTCAAACCTCCATCTCACCCTCCTTCTTACTCACTGCTTTTATCCACTCACCCTACTCCTCCCCTTACATGTAGTCTACTTCTTTATACCCACATCTGCCTCCTTCAATCCCTTGCTTTCTCCTCTTTTTCTTTTTCTTTTTCTTTTCTTCACAAGTCTGTATAAATTGCTGAGATTTGCTAAATAAAGTTATTTTCCAAACAAATATAGTCGAATCAAACGACTGAAATATCTTGGTCCAATTAAAATGACGTTTTCGTGTCCTGATTTTTTCTAGTATGTTACTCCGCGTTTCCACATTTCCTTAACAAATTTCCCATTTTGTCTGAAACTCTCATTTCATATACATATATATATATATATATATATATATATATATATATATATATATATATATATATATATATGTGTGTGTGTGTGTGTGGGGGGGGTGGGGGGTGTATATCTACATATGCATATATATACATATATAGTGTGTGTATTTCTGTCTGTCTGTCTGTATATAATTTGTACTATAATAATATGTATGCGCGGGTGTAACGAGCACTTCTGTTCTCTCTTCTATACAGCCGCGCAATGTTACGTCCGTTTTGAAATCTTTTGGAAAAGATTAGCTGCCCCCTACTCTCCACATGTCGCTCTGTAAATATTTGTCTAACTGCAAAAACTCGTTTTAGATATCAAACTTGCAAACACACATAAAAAAACATATTTTTGATGTTTACGAACGAATAGAGATGGAATATTTTTTGAAATTTAAAATAAGTTCTGTTTCCTTTCTTTTAGGTGGAATCACAACAGAAGTCAGAAACGTGTATTTATTTTTAATTTGATTTTTTTTTATTTTCATATTTTTTTTCATTTTCATTTTTTTGGCTATATTTTTTTGGCTGTGGGCTGGAAACATTCTTCTTGGGTGAAAATTGGTAAAGAGCTTTTATGTTGGGGAAATAAACTTATCTAAACAAATATTGAAGACCTTTTAATGTTATACATAAGGCTCTCTTATCGAGGTTGACTTAAGAGAGAGAGAGAGAGAGAGAGAGAGAGAGAGAGCGTGTGTGTATAGTTATGAGAGTGCGCCTGGAGAAGATTACGCGGGCATTGGTCGGCAATATTATCTTGTGTTTGAGTTTGTGCTTCCCTGGGCCCGTTCTCCGTTAAAGGACTTTCGGTTGTGCAAAGAAACACCATGGCTAAAAATCAATTTCAAAAAGTAATATTTCCAATTTCGCCGCCGACATTGGACATTCAAGAAATGTTTTCTTTTCCACAATTTTGCCTCATTTAATCGCATCAATTATGACAGGGATTGATTTTATTTACGTTGCATTTGCCGTCAACGTTTATGTTATAAAACAAAGTTTATGGGGCCAAATTAAAAGAGGATAAGTCATTATCAAAAAAAACAGTGACAAAGTCTATTCATACAAAATTTACTAATTTATACGAAACCTGCTAAGATAGTGGAAGATAAAGTTAAAAAAGAATGAGAGTTCAACGTACGTACGCGCCTGTGCTGTCTCTTAAAGAGGAACATAAAGGGGAAAGAAAGCGGTGTTCAAGTTTTTCTACTACTATTTTCTACAGTGAATATTTTCACTTTCTTGATTGGCTGAAATGAAGTGCTGATTTGAGATTTTGTCCAATCAAGATTCGATGCCTAAATACAATATTCACTGTGCTGTTACTCCCAACAAATTTCCTTAAATGCAAGTTAGATACATTGGTTTGGTCACGTGTATTACGTTATAGCTGCTCCTTCTGTCATACTATGAATTTGAATTGGGACATAGACAACTAGTATCAACGATGACTCTCATTAACAGTGAAATGCCAAAAGAGAGACGTGTAAAAAATTAGATAAGCTTTTAATCCAGCAGGACGGAATATAGATTGCTTGTTACTAAGTAGATTGCTTTTGATGTGGCTATTGACAAGTTCTTGTTTGAATCACTGATAAATCAACTTACTCATGACGAACAGCTTCTTAAGGATTTTGACTGAAATGTGTTAAGACCAGTTAATATTAATCAAATCCAAAGTGTATATCTATAGTAACAAGGATACCCGGCGTTTTCCGGAATTGAATGAGGAACCTTTACGCCTTAGCACATAGCACCATTTAAACGTTTTTAATTCTTATTTTTTGCATTTAATACTATCTAATTTTTGGGATGTTATCGAAGGATTTACTCAGCATTGATTAGTTGAGAAGAGAATACGTAACATTATTTGAACTAAATTTCAATATACGTACATACGTACTCCCGGCATCCACATGTAATCAATTAGAACATTTGCACGCTCCTCTACCAAGTACTGAACTCTTAACATTTCTATTCTTGTTATTTTCATTTTTATAAATTTTCAACTTATGAATAAAATAAGTGAAGGTGCTCAAGTAACAGTATTGAGAAATCTGGACAAAGATTAGAAATAATTGGAATCCGAGGGCTGACGCCATAGAATTATTTTGTAGGGTTAAAATCATGCCACATTATGACATTAAGACCTGGCTTGCTCAGAGATCGCCCATATTTTCTAAATAAGATATGGTTCGGTTCGGGTGTAGGAAGCTATCTTACCAGGCATTATCTCTTGCTTCTCGAGTGTCGGTTGATTTACTGCCGGTCCTCGATGACCGAGGAAGCCGATGGGTTCATTCTCAGTTATGTTGGTAACCCCATACAAACCACGACACTGATGAACACATATTAAGACAATAGTAGCATAGTGCGGAAACCAACACACAAAAGCAAACATAATTTTCAAACTGTGTTGCAGGTTAGTTAACATAAAATAACCATGTTGCTAGAAAACAAACAAATTGTGATCGAAAGAAATTGTGTGACATAGAATGATCTGGGTTTCTAGAACAGTTTGGTAATATATAAGGAAAATACTATAAATTAGCCTCTCACACCCTCCTAATTAAACGTAGTAGATCCAACAATTAATACCACGCAGAGACCATGCAGATAGGCTTAGCGTTGATTAAAGACTGATAGAGGATGACACCATCCATACTTCAACTTGAGGGGCATAGAGAGTACTGTAATCCTGAGGAGGCCTATCATCAGAAAGGGTGCAGAAAAAGCAATTGTGTGTCACCAACGAGCATTTAATGGCAACCGGCTGAGTTGCAATGATGATTAAAAGAAGCAGAGAGGACTAAAAATCTCGGGAGACTTCTTGTCACTCAGATTTTAAGGAACGCTATCTCTTTTTGCTTAGTAACGACTTGTGTGATAACTCCTAGTGAGTTAGAAATAACCGCTGAAGGTTCAGAATTATTAGGCAAATGGCCACTCAATATTGCATGAAGTACACTTGACACAAATGACCAACTACTACCAATTCTACTACTACTACTACTACTACTACTAATAATAATAATCGTATATGTGTTCAAAATTATTTGTAAAAATTTCATGAAACAAAACTCTAAATGCTCTCCGCTGGAGGCAGACTTAACACGACCCCTTGAATAAAACGGAAAGTACTGAGTATATATGTGAAGACTTGATTTTAATCAAATTACAGCTGGTGTGAGAAGTCCAAGTGTAAAAATGATTATTAAGAGAAATATTTTTTTTTCATTCTGTGATTTTCCATTCGTTTTTCCTTCATTCTCCCCTTTCCTTCTTTTCTTTCTTTGTTTTTATTTTATCTTTCTATACATTTTTTCCTTTCCTCTGTCTTATTTCTTTTATTCTTCTTCTTTCCTTTATATTCTTTTTTTATTCATTTATTTCTTGTTTGTCGTTTTTGCATTCTTTGTTTTTTTATTTATTTATTTCACTGTTTATTATTTATTTCATTTTTATTTTCTTTCGCACTTTAAAAAAATAATTATTTCTTTTCGTTCCTTTGTTTTCTTCATTAAATACGTTTTTTCTATGAACCATTGTTTTTTACTTCTTCTTCTTTTTTTATCCTTCCTTTTTTCATTCTTTTACTTGGTTCGTTTTGTTTCTTTCTTTCTTCTTCCTTTATTTTATATATTTTCTTATTACTTATTCTTTATTCATTCACATTTTTCTCTATTTCTTTCTTTCATCCTTCCTTCGTTAATTGACAAAAAATGAAGGGAGAATCATATCGCTTTGTATCCTATAAAATATGCTGTTTTTTTACTTTTTCTTTAAGACAGATAAAATTTCGAATCTGGTAAATGGATTGATATACAACATTAGACTAATATCTGGGGTTACGTTATTGTAAGGGGTTAATTTATGTGCTCATGCGCATGCCCGTGTGTGTGTTCAAATATTCCATTAATTTAGTCTCTTTCTGGGTGTATAAACCTCCATCTTTGCGTTTTTTCTGCGTCAACGTAAACGTTCCATGTTTATGTTCACATCCCCTTCAACCACCGTCACATCTGATTCCCACTTACCGCCCGCAAATGTTTGCTTTAATTTCGTCAATACCACAAAACCCCACCTTTTTTTTTCAAAACTATAAATCCCCCCACGTAAACACACAGTGAAAAAAAGAATTAACCCTCTACACACACATACATGTATATATATATATATATATATATATATATATATATATATATATATATATATATATACATAAATATAAACATATATAACTTCTGTGAGTATATTATTTTCCTTTTTTCTACTCCATCTGTTCAGAAACTGCCTCACTGGTGAAGGTTTTTCCTACATTGTGAATCCGATTAACTGGAATTAGCGTAGAAAACCCTGAACCCATAGGTCGGCAAACAGAGTGTGTCCGTGTTTTTTTGTGCCGGTCTGTGAATGTGTTTTATTTCCATACTATACAATTAAGAATAATCTATTCTGATAGCTGATCAACCATCTGACGCATTGTCTTACTAGTTTTTGGTAACATGAAACAACGGGCACTGTAGGATAGACTTTTAATTTTATAATATGTGCATTACACACATATACCCCTCTTGTATTACAATTGAACACTCTGGTTTATGTTATCCAGTTACACGAGAAATACACTCTTTCTATATATATATATATATATATATATATATATATATATATATATATATATATATGTGTGTGTGTGTTGGTGTGTGTGTGTGTGTGTGTTTAATGATACTTATTTGCTTGCATATTTCTTTAGGAAAATATTGTTGTTTTAAAAAAAAACACACAAAATAAATAGATAAATACATAAATAAACTTTTCCGGAAAGCTTAAGTCGTAACTTGACGATATAGCTAATTAAATTGAGAGTATATATTCTTATATACCTTTATTTAATAAACTGTTTACTCTTTAGAAATAAAAACTAAACAAATATTCAATACAACTCAACTCTTTATCAATTAACAAACAGCTTGTAAAACCACCGGAAAAATGTTTAAAAGGTAACCTTAAAGAACATTACTGTTAGTCATCTAACTTCCGGTTTTAGGTATTTTCAACAATATTATATATATATATATATATATATATATATATATATATATATATATATATATATATATATATTGCACGGGACTGATGAGTCTAACAAGAGAGACTTCCAGTATGACAATTCCGCTGAAACACAAGTAACCCACATATATACTATTTATACGAAATAATTAATATTAACTCTTTCATGAACACCGATCAAGCACTCTGATGTTTTTTATTACAAAGTTCTGATAGTATATATATATATATATATATATATATATATATATATATATATATATATATATATATATATAGTAGAAGAATACCCTACGATTCAGGGCGGGTAAAATTAATTCTCCGACCAGAATAGATTTGCACCAATTTTATATCCAATTACGATAATATCGAAATAAAGTTATATAATTATACGAAACGTTATGTCTAGAATTCTTATCCGAATGTTGATCACAACTTATTGCATGAGTTGGATTCAGTAAACTGTCTAATATTTAAGGTCGAATGGGTCTTAATAAAGATAGAATTTCAGGAAATCCTTCCTAATTTAAGTGTAATGACTCTGGATCTAATCCAAGTCAAATCTAAAATAATGTACTTTTTAAATGAAAGATTGTGCCACTGTTATGTCGCCTAAAACCTTTTCAAATAGTCAAAATAAACTGAAATTGAATAATATTTATAAATTGATGTCAAATAACTAGAGTTAACATTTGACAAAAATTGGAGGGATAAACAAAGGACTTCCACTCACAGTTCACTCCCTTCGTTTGAAATTAATTAAACTAAATATAACTGACATCACGACCACTTACACTTAGCAGCTGTGTTCCAAAATTCATAATGGTCGGTGAATTAGTTAAGAGTGGCTTCTTTACATACAAATATATAAGCATATACATATACGTAACTTTATATAAACAGACATATAATATATTCTACATATATTTTGTGCATTACTAACTACAAAATGGCTTAACATGTGAGTAGATCTTAGTATTAGTAGTGACTATACACTTATGGCAAATAAGCTACACCGAAATGTTCATCTTTTATTACACGGGATCATCAGTGTATGTTACTTGCCCATAAGTACATTTTCATACTATATATATGGGAAATAAAAAAGGAAAAACCAAAACGGATGTTTTTTTTTATAATCATCAACGTTTCGTCTTTATTTTCAGGATGATAATTTTAAGAAAAATGTCATGCAAGTACGTGAAAATATTGGGTTGACATGAGGGGTTGATAAGAAAAAGTAGTAGCCACTACTGGTTGCGCAGGCCCGAGGTCCGGGCTTAGTGAAGTCAGTAGCATGGAATGAAATTAATAGTTCTGAGTGAAAAAGTGGAGGGGTGGGGGTGAACGGAAATAATGTGGATGGCTGTTAGTGAAGAAGTGGAGGGCTGGGGGAAAGAGGAGGAGAGGGGGGAGGCATTGTGATTTTGGTCTGTGGGTAATGTCATGGTTTTAGAAAAGATTTTTAAAAAATTAAGGTGGTTTAAAAGTGGGAGGGGTAGGTGGGCAAGAGTGTGAGAAAAGTAGTCGAAAGGATGAAATGGGTGAGGGAGAGCGGGGAGATTTTGTTGTGGGTAGGTGTGAAATTTTTGGAGAGTAGTAGGTTTTGACCAGCTCGCTATGTCAAGAATGTGTGGAATGAGTAAGTTAGAAGGTTTGGGTTCGTGGTGAATGAAAATGTGTGTGGGGGTTGTGTGTGGGTGTGTATGCGGTTTCTAGTAGTCTTCACTGAGCTTTGTTGTGGATGTTCGGCGAAGACTACTAGAAACCGCACTAATCACAGCCTCCAGCACCACCAGACAACGAAATGGCTTTTATTATTTATCCCCCTTAATAAGCAAAATTATCCTCACTGAACAAAAACTCAACCTTTATTTTTCTCTTCACTCTCAGTTATACTCACATACCAGTCTCCGCATACCCCCCCACACGCAACCCATCCCCCCCCACACCCATTTTCACATTACAAATATTTCCTATATAAGTAAACAGTTCATGTAGCAGTTGTTATAATTTTTAGTCCTAAATCGTTTGGAAATCCTATGGTATTTGTGATATATAAAATGATATTTTGACAAATACAAGGTAATTCAGTTTTAATCAGCAGTCTTTTAATAATGTTATTCTTTTTCTTTCCATTACTGGATGTCAAAGATAGATATTGCATGATTCTTTGTTAATATTGTAAAACCATTACAATATTAAAAAACACAGACAGGTTCAATAAACAAACAATATCTGTCATTTTTGTTGATATTGATAGTGTTAACTATAATAATTAAATTTATAGAAAATAAAGTCAGTCGAATTTTCGATATAAGATTTAAATAGCATTTAAGCAAACAAATCACAGCTTTATTCTGAAATTATTATTGTTGTATTATGTTCTTTGCAATAAAAAAGGTATTTCGCATCAATTTCTTTAAAAACTAATTTTCAGGCTCGGATAATGACTGATATAGATAGATTTTTTAATGTTAAAATACACAACAGCTTACGTCATTTATAAAAAATATCAGATAAATAATAAATATGTTTAGATTAAATATTACGCAACTTTTTGTTTTATTATATTTACAAATATGTTTAGATTAAATATTACGCAACTTTTTGTTTTATTATATTTACATATAAATAAATATGGGCTTCCTACGCAACGAAGAGTTTACGCACTTAATAAGAAAATAAGCTTGGGCTTTCCCGCTAACCATTTACATGTGTTTGTACTTATAGCTACACTACACAAACGGCTTACATAAATATCTTTTATCACATATAAATATAATAATATAAACAATACTGTACATTTTTGGGGGAAGTGTTCACTTCAACAATTAATAACGCTACGGATGCTGATTATGGTAATAATTACCACATTTATTTACTTTAACCGATATGAATTAACAATGTTTTTTTTTCATTAATTACTTAAAGAAAATACCGATTTCTACCTAGACTTCATTCATAAAATAATAAACGTTACATACGATTAAAACGTTCGTACATTGTCATTATTAATGGACCTTGTTGCCTGCACATATTAGTTGTTATTCACTCGTTCTTAATATACTTTCGGCCAGAACAAAAAGAAGGAAAGATGGAAAGGTGGGTGACAGATGTTTTCATCTCTAGTTAAAATAGAATTGATATTTCTAATCTTAAGGTTACGCAAAAATTCGAACCTTGGTCAGTACGTATTCATGTTTTCTCTAATTTCGTGCAAACATTAACTGTGTTCGCATTATAAAATTAAGCGATTTCTATCATTTTACTTTTCTTCATTTTCTTTTTTTAAGAAATTCACGTAAATTATAACACTGAGAAGTCATTTATTTTCAATGTCTAAGATTAAATACGGAAACTTAAAAAGATTCTAAGTGATTTTAGAATGTTTTTACTACTTTAAAGATAACCATTTCTTCTGTGTTTAACTGCAAATCCGGAAATTTGCTTCGTATTATTTATAAAATACAGCCACCTTTAGTTCTACCCTCACTTCAATAATGTTTACACAAGTTCTTTTTTATAAAAACAAAGGCAATAATAACAACACAAGCTCATTTCATTTAATTATTAACATATCTAAGAGTTAAAACAAAAAGTTAAAACTTAATTTTACGAAGACTTCTGATTCATTTAAATATATTATTTTTTTGCAATATAATCATCAAATTAAAATGTTCCCGGCCACCGCCGAGTTTCGACAGCTAATTATATATAAATTATTATGAACCAAAATAGAAATACGTCTCAAATATTTTTATAAACACCCGGCGTATCCCGGAAGCATGTATAAGAAAATATAAGAGTTAAATTGTACTTCGTCCTTCCCCAATGCCCCCACTCTCTCCTTGATTATCCCCACTACATGTATATATATATATATATATATATATATATATATATATATATATATCCCTATCTCGTCTCCCCCTCTCTCTCTCTCTGTGGTTTAAATAATACAAAGGAAAAAGCAAGATAGAAAGAGAAAGTTGACTGACTGTTTGACCTAGTTTGAGTGTTATTTTTCAAAAATAAACTACTGGTAAGAATGAAAAAATGAAATTCGTTTTATACCCTATACACGAATTCGGCCCCTAGTAACCAAGGGACAATGACTATTACAGTATTTTAAAACAATATTTAAGTTCACACTGAATCTGTTGATCTGAAGTTTATTAGTTTATCTTGTGTAGTTTCTGACGTTTAGCTGGAGGTGCACATACACAGAGACTTTCTTTTATATAATAAATTTGATGGCATCACATCGAAGAGCAATGTAGACCAAGTTTTTGTTGATGCGCTCTCTTCGCATCTTGAGCACGTGGTGCAAACGGGTAAAATGTGGCTTGTTCCTTTTAACACATCTAGAGCTAAGCTTCTCTCTTCCAACGTTTGTGCCCTTGTTTTCCCCGTCAAAATACATGGTTCTTTCCTTGAGCAAAATCCCTTGCTTTCATATGCTCCTAGGATTGAATTTCACTCCAGATCAAAAATGTTGCTTAGCCTGCTGGAAAAATTCTATCGTTCCATAAAATGGGTGACTCCTGATGAAATCCTATACCTATATAAGTCAGACACGTCCTAAGATAGCGATACTGCTGTCATTTCTGGGAGGTACCGCTCAGAGCATGCTTAGTTACAGAGTTCAAGATAGACTTAAAAATGTTGTTGGGTATGATCACTTTCAGTGTCACACCCTCTTTCCACACAGAAAGGACGCCGCTATTCTCTCTCTACTCTATCGTTTATTTCATGTAAGGTGCTCGACTGAGCTCCAATCTCTTTCCCCGCCCTTTATAAAAGAATCACAGCAAGAACTTGTTTTGCTATCACAACGAAAACTTACTTTCATTTCTACTTCCACGTAGTGATTGGACGATTCCAACATTTTCCCGATTCCGATAGAATTACCGATTCTGTTCTAAATTTCAGATATCGATACAATTACCATTTCGGATTTTTTTCAAATTTCTACATATTTCATTATAGCTTTGTTGTTTTTTTACTTTTTGAATTAGAGTAAAAACCAGCGTAATTCCCACGTATATTTTAACAAAGGTAATGAGACACTTGTGGGGAGGAGCGTACATTGCACGAGTAGATCTTTCAACCTATTTTTCTCACATATTTTCCTTGTAATTGATTAAAAATAGTGCACTTGATTGAAAATAGTGTAATTGATTAAAAATAGTGCAATTGATTGAAAATAGTGTAATTGATTGAAAATAGTGTAATTGATTAAAAACAGTGTACTTGATTGAAAATAGTGTAATTGATTAAAAATAGTGCACTTGATTGAAAATAGTGTAATTGATTGAAAATAGTGCACTTGATTGAAAATAGTGTAATTGATTAAAAATAGTGCAATTGATTGAAAATAGTGTAATTGATTGACAATAGTGTAATTGATTGAAAATAGTGTACTTGATTGAAAATAGTGTAATTGGTTGAAAATAGTGTAATTGATTAAAAATAGTGTACTTGATTGAAAATAGTGTAATTGATTGAAAATAGTGTAATTGGTTGAAAATAGTGTAATTGATTAAAAATAGTGTACTTGATTGAAAATAGTGTAATTGATTGAAAATAGTGTAATTGATTGAAAATAGTGCACTTGATTGAAAATAGTGTAATTGATTGAAAATAGTGCAATTGATTGAAAATAGTGTAATTGATTGACAATAGTGTAATGTATTGAAAAGAGTGTACTTGATTGAAAATAGTGTAATTGATTGAAAATAGTGCAATTGATTGAAAATAGTGTAATTGGTTGAAAATAGTGCACTTGATTAAAAATAGTGTACTTGATTGAAAATAGTGTACTTGATTGAAAATAGTGTAATTGATTGAAAATAGTGTAATTGATTGAAAATAGTGTAATTGATTGAAAATAGTGTACTTGATTGAAAATAGTGTACTTGATTGAAAATAGTGTACTTGATTAAAAATAGTGTACTTGATTGAAAATAGTGTAATTGATTGAAAATAGTGTAATTGATTGAAAATAGTGCACTTGATTGAAAATAGTGTAATTGATTGAAAATAGTGCAATTGATTGAAAATAGTGTAATTGGTTGAAAATAGTGTAATTGATTGAAAATAGTGTACTTGATTGAAAATAGTGTAATTGATTGAAAATAGTGTAATTGATTGAAAATAGTGCACTTGATTGAAAATAGTGTAATTGATTGAAAATAGTGCAATTGATTGAAGATAGTGTAATTGATTGAAAATAGTGTACTTGATTGAAAATAGTGTAATTGATTGAAAATAGTGTAATTGATTGAAAATAGTGCACTTGATTGAAAATAGTGTAATTGATTGAAAATAGTGCAATTGATTGAAAATAGTGTAATTGATTGAAAATAGTGTACTTGATTGAAAATAGTGTAATTGATTGAAAATAGTGTAATTGATTGAAAATAGTGTAATTGTTTGAAAATAGTGCAATTGATTGAAAATAGTGTAATTGATTGAAAATAGTGTAATTGATTGAAAATAGTGTAATTGATTGAAAATAGTGCAATTGATTGAAAATAGTGTAATTGATTGAAAATAGTGTAATTGATTGAAAATAGTGTAATTGATTGAAAATAGTGCACTTGATTGAAAATAGTGTAATTGATTGAAAATAGTGTAATTGATTGAACATAGTGTAATTGGTTGAAAATAGTGTAATTGATTAAAAATAGTGTAATTGATTGAAAATAGTGTAATTGATTGAAAATAGTGTAATTGATTGAAAATAGTGCAATTGATTGAAAATAGTGTAATTGATTGAAAATAGTGTAATTGATTGAAAATAGTGTAATTGATTGAAAATAGTGCACTTGATTGAAAATAGTGTACTTGATTGAAAATAGTGTAATTGATTGAAAATAGTGTAATTGATTGAAAATAGTGTAATTGATTGAAAATAGTGTACTTGATTGAAAATAGTGTAATTGATTGAAAATAGTGTAATTGATTGAAAATAATGCACTTGATTGAAAATAGTGTAATTGATTGAAAATAGTGCAATTCATTGAAAATAGTGTAATTGATTGAAAATAGTGTACTTGATTGAAAATAGTGTAATTGGTTGAAAATAGTGTAATTGATTGACAATAGTGTAATTGATTGAAAATAGTGTAATTGATTAAAAATAGTGTACTTGATTGAAAATAGTGTAATTGATTGAAAATAGTGCAATTGATTGAAAATAGTGTAATTGATTGAAAATAGTGTAATTGATTGAAAATAGTGTAATTGATTGAAAATAGTGTAATTGATTGAAAATAGTGCACTTGATTGAAAATAGTGTAATTGATTGAAAATAGTGTACTTGATTGAAAATAGTGTAATTGATTGAAAATAGTGTAATTGATTGAAAATAGTGTAATTGATTGAAAATAGTGTACTTGATTGAAAATAGTGTAATTGATTGAAAATAGTGTAATTGGTTGAAAATAGTGTAATTGATTAAAAATAGTGCACTTGATTGAAAATAGTGTAATTGATTGAAAATAGTGTACTTGATTGAAAATAGTGTAATTGATTGAAAATAGTGCACTTGATTGAAAATAGTGTAATTGATTGAAAATAGTGTAATTGATTGAAAATAGTGTAATTGATTGAAAATAGTGCACTTGATTGAAAATAGTGTAATTGATTGAAAATAGTGCAATTGATTGAAAATAGTGTAATTGGTTGAAAATAGTGTAATTGATTGAAAATAGTGTACTTGATTGAAAATAGTGTAATTGATTGAAAATAGTGTAATTGATTGAAAATAGTGCACTTGATTGAAAATAGTGTAATTGATTGAAAATAGTGCAATTGATTGAAGATAGTGTAATTGATTGAAAATAGTGTACTTGATTGAAAATAGTGTAATTGATTGAAAATAGTGTAATTGATTGAAAATAGTGCACTTGATTGAAAATAGTGTAATTGATTGAAAATAGTGCAATTGATTGAAAATAGTGTAATTGATTGAAAATAGTGTACTTGATTGAAAATAGTGTAATTGATTGAAAATAGTGTAATTGATTGAAAATAGTGTAATTGTTTGAAAATAGTGCAATTGATTGAAAATAGTGTAATTGATTGAAAATAGTGTAATTGATTGAAAATAGTGTAATTGATTGAAAATAGTGCAATTGATTGAAAATAGTGTAATTGATTGAAAATAGTGTAATTGATTGAAAATAGTGTAATTGATTGAAAATAGTGCACTTGATTGAAAATAGTGTAATTGATTGAAAATAGTGTAATTGATTGAACATAGTGTAATTGGTTGAAAATAGTGTAATTGATTAAAAATAGTGTAATTGATTGAAAATAGTGTAATTGATTGAAAATAGTGTAATTGATTGAAAATAGTGCAATTGATTGAAAATAGTGTAATTGATTGAAAATAGTGTAATTGATTGAAAATAGTGTAATTGATTGAAAATAGTGCACTTGATTGAAAATAGTGTACTTGATTGAAAATAGTGTAATTGATTGAAAATAGTGTAATTGATTGAAAATAGTGTAATTGATTGAAAATAGTGTACTTGATTGAAAATAGTGTAATTGATTGAAAATAGTGTAATTGATTGAAAATAATGCACTTGATTGAAAATAGTGTAATTGATTGAAAATAGTGCAATTGATTGAAAATAGTGTAATTGATTGAAAATAGTGTACTTGATTGAAAATAGTGTAATTGGTTGAAAATAGTGTAATTGATTGACAATAGTGTAATTGATTGAAAATAGTGTAATTGATTAAAAATAGTGTACTTGATTGAAAATAGTGTAATTGATTGAAAATAGTGCAATTGATTGAAAATAGTGTAATTGATTGAAAATAGTGTAATTGATTGAAAATAGTGTAATTGATTGAAAATAGTGTAATTGATTGAAAATAGTGCACTTGATTGAAAATAGTGTAATTGATTGAAAATAGTGTACTTGATTGAAAATAGTGTAATTGATTGAAAATAGTGTAATTGATTGAAAATAGTGTAATTGATTGAAAATAGTGTACTTGATTGAAAATAGTGTAATTGATTGAAAATAGTGTAATTGATTGAAAATAGTGTACTTGATTGAAAATAGTGTAATTGATTGAAAATAGTGTAATTGATTGAAAATAGTGTAATTGATTGAAAATAGTGTACTTGATTGAAAATAGTGTAATTGATTGAAAATAGTGTAATTGGTTGAAAATAGTGTAATTGATTAAAAATAGTGCACTTGATTGAAAATAGTGTAATTGATTGAAAATAGTGTACTTGATTGAAAATAGTGTAATTGATTGAAAATAGTGCACTTGATTGAAAATAGTGTAATTGATTGAAAATAGTGTAATTGATTGAAAATAGTGTAATTGATTGAAAATAGTGTAATTGATTGAAAATAGTGTAATTGATTGAAAATAGTGTAATTGATTGAAAATAGTGTAATTGATTGAAAATAGTGCACTTGATTGAAAATAGTGTAATTGATTGAAAATAGTGTAATTGATTGAAAATAGTGTAATTGATTGAAAATAGTGTAATTGATTGAAAATAGTGTAATTGATTGAAAATAGTGCACTTGATTGAAAATAGTGTAATTGATTGAAAATAGTGCAATTGATTGAAAATAGTGCACTTGATTGAAAATAGTGTAATTGATTGAAAATAGTGCACTTGATTGAAAATAGTGTAATTGATTGAAAATAGTGTAATTGGTTGAAAATAGTGTAATTGATTAAAAATAGTGCACTTGATTGAAAATAGTGTAATTGATTGAAAATAGTGTACTTGATTGAAAATAGTGTAATTGATTGAAAATAGTGTAATTGATTGAAAATAGTGCACTTGATTGAAAATAGTGTAATTGATTGAAAATAGTGCAATTGATTGAAAATAGTGTAATTGATTGAAAATAGTGTACTTGATTGAAAATAGTGTAATTGATTGAAAATAGTGTAATTGATTGAAAATAGTGCACTTGATTGAAAATAGTGTAATTGATTGAAAATAGTGCAATTGATTGAAAATAGTGTAATTGATTGAAAATAGTGTACTTGATTGAAAATAGTGTAATTGATTGAAAATAGTGTAATTGATTGAAAATAGTGTAATTGATTGAAAATAGTGCAATTGATTGAAAATAGTGTAATTGATTGAAAATAGTGTAATTGATTGAAAATAGTGTAATTGATTGAAAATAGTGCAATTGATTGAAAATAGTGTAATTGATTGAAAATAGTGTAATTGATTGAAAATAGTGTAATTGATTGAAAATAGTGTAATTGATTGAAAATAGTGTAATTGATTGAAAATAGTGCACTTGATTGAAAATAGTGTAATTGATTGAAAATAGTGTAATTGATTGAAAATAGTGTAATTGGTTGAAAATAGTGTAATTGATTAAAAATAGTGTAATTGATTGAAAATAGTGCACTTGATTGAAAATAGTGTAATTGATTGAAAATAGTGCAATTGATTGAAAATAGTGTAATTGATTTAAAATAGTGTAATTGATTGAAAATAGTGTAATTGATTGAAAATAGTGCACTTGATTGAAAATAGTGTACTTGATTGAAAATAGTGTAATTGATTGAAAATAGTGTAATTGATTGAAAATAGTGTAATTGATTGAAAATAGTGTACTTGATTGAAAATAGTGTAATTGATTGAAAATAGTGTAATTGATTGAAAATAGTGCACTTGATTGAAAATAGTGTAATTGATTGAAAATAGTGCAATTGATTGAAAATAGTGTAATTGATTGAAAATAGTGTACTTGATTGAAAATAGTGTAATTGGTTGAAAATAGTGTAATTGATTGACAATAGTGTAATTGATTGAAAATAGTGTAATTGATTAAAAATAGTGTACTTGATTGAAAATAGTGTAATTGATTGAAAGTAGTGCAAGTGATTGAAAACAGTGTAATTGATTGAAAATAGTGTAATTGATTAAAAATAGTGTACTTGATTGAAAATAGTGTAATTGATTGAAAATAGTGCACTTGATTGAAAATAGTGCACTTGATTGAAAATAGTGTAATTGATTGAAAATAGTGTAATTGATTGAAAATAGTGTACTTGATTGAAAATAGTGTAATTGATTGAAAATAGTGCACTTGATTGAAAATAGTGCACTTGATTAAAAATAGTGTAATTGATTAAAAATAGTGTACTTGATTGAAAATAGTGTAATTGATTGAAAATAGTGCAATTGATTGAAAATAGTGTAATTGATTGAAAATAGTGTACTTGATTGAAAATAGTGTAATTGGTTGAAAATAGTGTAATTGATTGACAATAGTGTAATTGATTGAAAATAGTGTAATTGATTGAAAATAGTGTAATTGATTGAAAATAGTGTACTTGATTGAAAATAGTGTAATTGATTGAAAATAGTGTAATTGGTTGAAAATAGTGTAATTGATTAAAAATAGTGCACTTGATTGAAAATAGTGTAATTGATTGAAAATAGTGTACTTGATTGAAAATACTGTAATTGATTGAAAATAGTGTAATTGATTGAAAATAGTGCACTTGATTGAAAATAGTGTAATTGATTGAAAATAGTGCAATTGATTGAAAATAGTGCACTTGATAGAAAATAGTGTAATTAATTGAAAATAGTGCACTTGATTGAAAATAGTGTAATTGATTGAAAATAGTGTAATTGGTTGAAAATAGTGTAATTGATTAAAAATAGTGTAATTGATTGAAAATAGTGCACTTGATTGAAAATAGTGTAATTGATTGAAAATAGTGCAATTGATTGAAAATAGTGCACTTGATTGAAAATAGTGTAATTGATTGAAAATAGTGCACTTGATTGAAAATAGTGTAATTGATTGAAAATAGTGTAATTGGTTGAAAATAGTGTAATTGATTAAAAATAGTGTACTTGATTGAAAATAGTGTAATTGATTGAAAATAGTGTACTTGATTGAAAATAGTGTAATTGATTGAAAATAGTGTAATTGATTGAAAATAGTGCACTTGATTGAAAATAGTGTAATTGATTGAAAATAGTGCAATTGATTGAAAATAGTGTAATTGATTGAAAATAGTGTACTTGATTGAAAATAGTGTAATTGATTGAAAATAGTGTAATTGATTGAAAATAGTGCACTTGATTGAAAATAGTGTAATTAATTGAAAATAGTGCAATTGATTGAAAATAGTGTAATTGATTGAAAATAGTGTACTTGATTGAAAATAGTGTAATTGATTGAAATAGTGTAATTGATTGAAAATAGTGTAATTGATTGAAAATAGTGTAATTGATTAAAAATAGTGTACTTGATTGAAAATAGTGTAATTGATTGAAAATAGTGCACTTGATTGAAAATAGTGCACTTGATTGAAAATAGTGTAATTGATTGAAAATAGTGTAATTGATTGAAAATAGTGTACTTGATTGAAAATAGTGTAATTGATTGAAAATAGTGCACTTGATTGAAAATAGTGCACTTGATTGAAAATAGTGTAATTGATTAAAAATAGTGTACTTGATTGAAAATAGTGTAATTGATTGAAAATAGTGCAATTGATTGAAAATAGTGTAATTGATTGAAAATAGTGTACTTGATTGAAAATAGTGTAATTGGTTGAAAATAGTGTAATTGATTGACAATAGTGTAATTGATTGAAAATAGTGTAATTGATTGAAAATAGTGTAATTGATTGAAAATAGTGTACTTGATTGAAAATAGTGTAATTGATTGAAAATAGTGTAATTGGTTGAAAATAGTGTAATTGATTAAAAATAGTGCACTTGATTGAAAATAGTGTAATTGATTGAAAATAGTGTACTTGATTGAAAATAGTGTAATTGATTGAAAATAGTGTAATTGATTGTAAATAGTGTAATTGATTGAAAATAGTGTAATTGATTGAAAATAGTGTAATTGATTGAAAATAGTGTAATTGATTGAAAATAGTGTAATTGATTGAAAATAGTGTAATTGATTGAAAATAGTGTAATTGATTGAAAATAGTTGCACTTGATTGAAAATAGTGTAATTGATTGAAAATAGTGTAATTGATTGAAAATAGTGTAATTGATTGAAAATAGTGTAATTGATTGAAAATAGTGTAATTGATTGAAAATAGTGTAATTGATTGGAAATAGTGTAATTGATTGAAAATAGTGTAATTGATTGAAAATAGTGTAATTGATTGTAAATAGTGCACTTGATTGAAAATAGTGTAATTGATTGAAAATAGTGTAATTGATTGAAAATAGTGTAATTGATTGAAAATAGTGTAATTGATTGAAAATAGTGTAATTGATTGAAAATAGTGTAATTGATTGAAAATAGTGTAATTGATTGAAAATAGTGTAATTGATTGAAAATAGTGTAATTGATTGAAAATAGTGTAATTGATTGTAAATAGTGCACTTGATTGAAAATAGTGTAATTGATTGAAAATAGTGTAATTGATTGAAAATAGTGTAATTGATTGAAAATAGTGTAATTGATTGAAAATAGTGTAATTGATTGAAAATAGTGTAATTGATTAAAAATAGTGTAATTGATTGAAAATAGTGTAATTGATTGAAAATAGTGTAATTGATTGAAAATAGTGTAATTGATTAAAAATAGTGTAATTGATTGAAAATAGTGTAATTGATTGAAAATAGTGCAATTGATTGAAAATAGTGTAATTGATTGAAAATAGTGTACTTGATTGAAAATAGTGTAATCGATTGAAAATAGTGTAATTGATTGAAAATAGTGCACTTGATTGAAAATAGTGTAATTAATTGAAAATAGTGCAATTGATTGAAAATAGTGTAATTGATTGAAAATAGTGTACTTGATTGAAAATAGTGTAATTGATTGAAAATAGTGTAATTGATTGAAAATAGTGTAATTGATTGAAAATAGTGTAATTGATTGAAAATAGTGTACTTGATTGAAAATAATGTAATTGATTGAAAATAGTGCACTTGATTGAAAATAGTGCACTTGATTGAAAATAGTGTAATTGATTGAAAATAGTGTAATTGATTGAAAATAGTGTACTTGATTGAAATAGTGTAATTGGTTGAAAATAGTGTAATTGATTGACAATAGTGTAATTGATTGAAAATAGTGTAATTGATTGAAAATAGTGTAATTGATTGAAAATAGTGTACTTGATTGAAAATAGTGTAATTGATTGAAAATAGTGTAATTGGTTGAAAATAGTGTAATTGATTAAAAATAGTGCACTTGATTGAAAATAGTGTAATTGATTGAAAATAGTGTACTTGATTGAAAATAGTGTAATTGATTGAAAATAGTGTAATTGATTGTAAATAGTGTAATTGATTGAAAATAGTGTAATTGATTGAAAATAGTGTAATTGATTGAAAATAGTGTAATTGATTGAAAATAGTGTAATTGATTGAAAATAGTGTAATTGATTGAAAATAGTGCACTTGATTGAAAATAGTGTAATTGATTGAAAATAGTGTAATTGATTGAAAATAGTGTAATTGATTGAAAATAGTGTAATTGATTGAAAATAAGTGTAATTGATTGAAAATAGTGTAATTGATTGAAAATAGTGTAATTGATTGAAAATAGTGTAATTGATTGAAAATAGTGTAATTGATTGAAAATAGTGTAATTGATTGAAAATAGTGTAATTGATTGATAATAGTGTAATTGATTGTAAATAGTGCACTTGATTGAAAATAGTGTAATTGATTGAAAATAGTGTAATTGATTGAAAATAGTGTAATTGATTGAAAATAGTGTAATTGATTGAAAATAGTGTAATTGATTGAAAATAGTGTAATTGATTGAAAATAGTGTAATTGATTGAAAATAGTGTAATTGATTGAAAATAGTGTAATTGATTGTAAATAGTGCACTTGATTGAAATAGTGTAATTGATTGAAAATAGTGTAATTGATTGAAAATAGTGTAATTGATTGAAAATAGTGTAATTGATTGAAAATAGTGTAATTGATTGAAAATAGTGTAATTGATTCAAAATAGTGTAATTGATTAAAAATAGTGTAATTGATTGAAAATAGTGTAATTGATTGAAAATAGTGTAATTGATTGAAAATAGTGTAATTGATTCAAAATAGTGTAATTGATTGAAAATAGTGTAATTGATTGAAAATAGTGTAATTGATTGAAAATAGTGTAATTGATTGAAAATAGTGTAATTGATTAAAAATAGTGTAATTGATTGAAAATAGTGTAATTGATTGAAAATAGTGTAATTGATTGAAAATAGTGTAATTGATTGAAAATAGTGTAATTGATTGAAAATAGTGTAATTGATTAAAAATAGTGTAATTGATTGAAAATAGTGTAATTGATTGAAAATAGTGTAATTGATTGAAAATAGTGTAATTGATTAAAAATAGTGTAATTGATTGAAAATAGTGTAATTGATTGAAAATAGTGTAATTGATTGAAAATAGTGTAATTGATTGAAAATAGTGTAATTGATTGAAAATAGTGTAATTGATTAAAAATAGTGTAATTGATTGAAAATAGTGTAATTGATTGAAAATAGTGTAATTGATTGAAAATAGTGTAATTGATTAAAAATAGTGTAATTGATTGAAAATAGTGTAATTGATTGAAAATAGTGTAATTGATTGAAAATAGTGTAATTGATTGAAAATAGTGTAATTGATTAAAAATAGTGTAATTGATTGAAAATAGTGTAATTGATTGAAAATAGTGTAATTGATTGAAAATAGTGCACTTGATTGAAAATAGTGCACTTGATTGAAAATAGTGTAATTGATTAAAAATAGTGTACTTGATTGAAAATAGTGTAATTGATTGAAAATAGTGCAATTGATTGAAAATAGTGTAATTGATTGAAAATAGTGTACTTGATTGAAAATAGTGTAATTGGTTGAAAATAGTGTAATTGATTGACAATAGTGTAATTGATTGAAAATAGTGTAATTGATTGAAAATAGTGTAATTGATTGAAAATAGTGTACTTGATTGAAAATAGTGTAATTGATTGAAAATAGTGTAATTGGTTGAAAATAGTGTAATTGATTAAAAATAGTGCACTTGATTGAAAATAGTGTAATTGATTGAAAATAGTGTACTTGATTGAAAATAGTGTAATTGATTGAAAATAGTGTAATTGATTGTAAATAGTGTAATTGATTGAAAATAGTGTAATTGATTGAAAATAGTGTAATTGATTGAAAATAGTGTAATTGATTGAAAATAGTGTAATTGATTGAAAATAGTGTAATTGATTGAAAATAGTGCACTTGATTGAAAATAGTGTAATTGATTGAAAATAGTGTAATTGATTGAAAATAGTGTAATTGATTGAAAATAGTGTAATTGATTGAAAATAGTGTAATTGATTGAAAATAGTGTAATTGATTGAAAATAGTGTAATTGATTGAAAATAGTGTAATTGATTGAAAATAGTGTAATTGATTGAAAATAGTGTAATTGATTGAAAATAGTGTAATTTATTGAAAATAGTGTAATTGATTGAAAATAGTGTAATTGATTGTAAATAGTGCACTTGATTGAAAATAGTGTAATTGATTGAAAATAGTGTAATTGATTGAAAATAGTGTAATTGATTGAAAATAGTGTAATTGATTGAAAATAGTGTAATTGATTGAAAATAGTGAAATTGATTGAAAATAGTGTAATTGATTGAAAATAGTGTAATTGATTGAAAATAGTGTAATTGATTGAAAATAGTGTAATTGATTGAAAATAGTGTAATTGATTGAAAATAGTGTAATTGATTGTAAATAGTGCACTTGATTGAAAATAGTGTAATTGATTGAAAATAGTGTAATTGATTGAAAATAGTGTAATTGATTGAAAATAGTGTAATTGATTGAAAATAGTGTAATTGATTAAAAATAGTGTAATTGATTGAAAATAGTGTAATTGATTGAAAATAGTGTAATTGATTAAAAATAGTGTAATTGATTGAAAATAGTGTAATTGATTGAAAATAGTTTAATTGATTGAAAATAGTGTAATTGATTGAAAATAGTGTAATTGATTGAAAATAGTGTAATTGATTGAAAATAGTGTAATTGATTAAAAATAGTGTAATTGATTGAAAATAGTGTAATTGATTGAAAATAGTGTAATTGATTGAAAATAGTGTAATTGATTGAAAATAGTGTAATTGATTAAAAATAGTGTAATTGATTGAAAATAGTGTAATTGATTGAAAATAGTGTAATTGATTGAAAATAGTGTAATTGATTGAAAATAGTGTAATTGATTAAAAATAGTGTAATTGATTGAAAATAGTGTAATTGATTGAAAATAGTGTAATTGATTGAAAATAGTGTAATTGATTAAAAATAGTGTAATTGATTGAAAATAGTGTAATTGATTGAAAATAGTGTAATTGATTGAAAATAGTGTAATTGATTAAAAATAGTGTAATTGATTGAAAATAGTGTAATTGATTGAAAATAGTGTAATTGATTGAAAATAGTGTAATTGATTGAAAATAGTGCACTTGATTGAAAATAGTGTAATTGATTGTAAATAGTGCACTTGATTGAAAATAGTGTAATTGATTGAAAATAGTGTAATTGATTGAAAATAGTGTAATTGATTGTAAATAGTGTAATTGATTGTAAATAGTGCACTTGATTGAAAATAGTGCACTTGATTGAAAATAGTGTAATTGATTGTAAATAGTGCACTTGATTGAAAATAGTGTAATTGATTGAAAATAGTGTAATTGATTGAAAATAGTGTAATTGATTGAAAATAGTGTAATTGATTGAAAATAGTGTAATTGATTGTAAATAGTGCACTTGATTGAAAATAGTGTAATTGATTGAAAATAGTGTAATTGATTGAAAATAGTGTAATTGATTGAAAATAGTGTAATTGATTGAAAATAGTGTAATTGATTGAAAATAGTGTAATTGATTGAAAATAGTGTAATTGATTGAAAATAGTGTAATTGATTGTATATAGTGCACTTGATTGAAAATAGTGTAATTGATTGAAAATAGTGTAATTGATTGAAAATAGTGTAATTGATTGTAAATAGTGCACTTGATTGAAAATAGTGTAATTGATTGAAAATAGTGTAATTGATTGAAAATAGTGTAATTGATTGAAAATAGTGTAATTGATTGAAAATAGTGTAATTGATTGTAAATAGTGCACTTGATTGAAAATAGTGTAATTGATTGAAAATAGTGTAATTGATTGTAAATAGTGCACTTGATTGAAAATAGTGTAATTGATTGAAAATAGTGTAATTGATTGAAAATAGTGTAATTGATTGAAAAATGTGTAATTGATTGAAAATAGTGTAATTGATTGTAAATAGTGCACTTGATTGAAAATAGTGTAATTGATTGAAAATAGTGTAATTGATTGAAAATAGTGTAATTGATTGTAAATAGTGCACTTGATTGAAAATAGTGCACTTGATTGAAAATAGTGTAATTGATTGTAAATAGTGCACTTGATTGAAAATAGTGTAATTGATTGAAAATAGTGTAATTGATTGAAAATAGTGTAATTGATTGAAAATAGTGTAATTGATTGTAAATAGTGCACTTGATTGAAAATAGTGTAATTGATTGAAAATAGTGTAATTGATTGAAAATAGTGTAATTGATTGAAAATAGTGTAATTGATTAGTAATAGTGTAATTGATTGAAAATAGTGTAATTAATTGTAAATAGTGCACTTGATTGAAAATAGTGTTATTGATTGAAAATAGTGTAATTGATTGAAAATAGTGTAATTGATTGAAAATAGTGTAATTGATTGAAAATAGTGTAATTGATTGAAAATAGTGTAATTGATTGAAAATAGTGTAATTGATTGAAAATAGTGTAATTGATTGAAAATAGTGTAATTGATTGAAAATAGTGTAATTGATTGTAAATAGTGCACTTGATTGAAAATAGTGTAATTGATTGAAAATAGTGTAATTGATTGAAAATAGTGTAATTGATTGAAAATAGTGTAATTGATTGAAAATAGTGTAATTGATTGAAAATAGTGTAATTGATTGAAAATAGTGTAATTGATTGAAAATAGTGTAATTGATTGAAAATAGTGTAATTGATTGAAAATAGTGTAATTGATTGTAAATAGTGCACTTGATTGAAAATAGTGTAATTGATTGAAAATAGTGTAATTGATTGAAAATAGTGTAATTGATTGAAAATAGTGTAATTGATTGAAAATAGTGTAATTGATTGAAAATAGTGTAATTGATTGAAAATAGTGTAATTGATTGTAAATAGTGCACTTGATTGAAAATAGTGTAATTGATTGAAAATAGTGTAATTGATTGACAATAGTGTAATTGATTGAAAATAGTGTAATTGATTGAAAATAGTGTAATTGATTGAAAATAGTGTAATTGATTGAAAATAGTGTAATTGATTGAAAATAGTGTAATTGATTGAAAATAGTGTAATTGATTGTAAATAGTGCACTTAATTGAAAATAGTGTAATTGATTGAAAATAGTGTAATTGATTGAAAATAGTGTAATTGATTGAAAATAGTGTAATTGATTGAAAATAGTGTAATTGATTGAAAATAGTGTAATTGATTGAAAATAGTGTAATTGATTGAAAATAGTGTAATTGATTGAAAATAGTGTAATTGATTGAAAATAGTGTAATTGATTGAAAATAGTGTAATTGATTGTAAATAGTGCACTTGATTGAAAATAGTGTAATTGATTGAAAATAGTGTAATTGATTGAAAATAGTGTAATTGATTGAAAATAGTGTAATTGATTGAAAATAGTGTAATTGATTGAAAATAGTGTAATTGATTGAAAATAGTGTAATTGATTGAAAATAGTGTAATTGATTGTAAATAGTGCACTTGATTGAAAATAGTGTAATTGATTGAAAATAGTGTAATTGATTGAAAATAGTGTAATTGATTGAAAATAGTGTAATTGATTGAAAATAGTGTAATTGATTGAAAATAGTGTAATTGATTGAAAATAGTGTAATTGATTGAAAATAGTGTAATTGATTGAAAATAGTGTAATTGATTGTAAATAGTGCACTTGATTGAAAATAGTGTAATTGATTGAAAATAGTGTAATTGATTGAAAATAGTGTAATTGATTGAAAATAGTGTAATTGATTGAAAATAGTGTAATTGATTAAAAATAGTGTAATTGATTGAAAATAGTGTAATTGATTGAAAATAGTGCACTTGATTGAAAATAGTGTAATTGATTGAAAATAGTGTAATTGATTGAAAATAGTGTAATTGATTGACAATAGTGTAATTGATTGACAATAGTGTAATTGATTGAAAATAGTGTAATTGATTGACAATAGTGCACTTGATTGAAAATAGTGTAATTGATTGTAAATAGTGCACTTGATTGAAAATAGTGTAATTGATTGTAAATAGTGCACTTGATTGAAAATAGTGTAATTGATTGTAAATAGTGTAATTGATTGAAAATAGTGTAATTGATTGAAAATAGTGTAATTGATTGTAAATAGTGTAATTGATTGACAATAGTGTAATTGATTGTAAATAGTGTAATTGATTGAAAATAGTGTAATTGATTGACAATAGTGCACTTGATTGAAAATAGTGTAATTGATTGTAAATAGTGCACTTGATTGAAAATAGTGTAATTGATTGTAAATAGTGCACTTGATTGAAAATAGTGTAATTGATTGACAATAGTGCACTTGATTGAAAATAGTGTAATTGATTGTAAATAGTGCACTTGATTGAAAATAGTGTAATTGATTGAAAATAGTGTAATTGATTGAAAATAGTGTAATTGATTGAAAATAGTGTAATTGATTGAAAATAGTGTAATTGATTGAAAATAGTGTAATTGATTGAAAATAGTGTAATTGATTGTAAATAGTGCACTTGATTGAAAATAGTGTAATTGATTGAAAATAGTGTAATTGATTGGAAATAGTGTAATTGATTGAAAATAGTGTAATTGATTGAAAATAGTGTAATTGATTGAAAATAGTGTAATTGATTGAAAATAGTGTAATTGATTGTAAATAGTGCACTTGATTGAAAATAGTGTAATTGATTGAAAATAGTGTAATTGATTGAAAATAGTGTAATTGATTGAAAATAGTGTAATTGATTGAAAATAGTGTAATTGATTGTAAATAGTGCACTTGATTGAAAATAGTGTAATTGATTGAAAATAGTGTAATTGATTGAAAATAGTGTAATTGATTGAAAATAGTGTAATTGATTGTAAATAGTGCACTTGATTGAAAATAGTGTAATTGATTGAAAATAGTGTAATTGATTGAAAATAGTGTAATTGATTGAAAATAGTGTAATTGATTGAAAATAGTGTAATTGATTGAAAATAGTGTAATTGATTGTAAATAGTGCACTTGATTGAAAATAGTGTAATTGATTGAAAATAGTGTAATTGATTGAAAATAGTGTAATTGATTGAAAATAGTGTAATTGATTAAAAATAGTGTAATTGATTGAAAATAGTGTAATTGATTGAAAATAGTGTAATTGATTGAAAATAGTGTAATTGATTGAAAATAGTGTAATTGGTTGAAAATAGTGTAATTGATTGAAAATAGTGTAATTGATTGAAAATAGTGTAATTGATTGAAAATAGTGTAATTGATTGAAAATAGTGTAATTGATTAAAAATAGTGTAATTGATTGAAAATAGTGTAATTGATTGAAAATAGTGCACTTGATTGAAAATAGTGTAATTGATTGAAAATAGTGTAATTGATTGAAAATAGTGTAATTGATTAAAAATAGTGTAATTGATTGAAAATAGTGTAATTGATTGAAAATAGTGCACTTGATTGAAAATAGTGTAATTGATTGAAAATAGTGTAATTGATTGAAAATAGTGTAATTGATTAAAAATAGTGTAATTGATTGAAAATAGTGTAATTGATTGAAAATAGTGTAATTGATTGAAAATAGTGTAATTGATTGAAAATAGTGTAATTGAGTGAAAATAGTGTAATTGATTGAAAATAGTGTAATTGATTAAAAATAGTGCACTTTATTGAAAATAGTGTAATTGATTGAAAATAGTGTAATTGATTGAAAATAGTGTAATTGATTGTAAATAGTGCACTTGATTGAAAATAGTGTAATTGATTGAAAATAGTGTAATTGATTGAAAATAGTGTAATTGATTGAAAATAGTGTAATTGATTGAAAATAGTGTAATTGATGTAAAATAGTGTAATTGATTGAAAATAGTGTAATTGATTGAAAATAGTGTAATTGATTGAAAATAGTGTAATTGATTGAAAATAGTGTAATTGATTGAAAATAGTGTAATTGATTGAAAATAGTGTAATTGATTAAAAATAGTGTAATTGATTGAAAATAGTGTAATTGATTGAAAATAGTGCACTTGATTGAAAATAGTGTAATTGATTGAAAATAGTGTAATTGATTGAAAATAGTGTAATTGATTGAAAATAGTGTAATTGATTGAAAATAGTGTAATTGATTAAAAATAGTGTAATTGATTGAAAATAGTGTAATTGATTGAAAATAGTGCACTTGATTGAAAATAGTGTAATTGATTGAAAATAGTGTAATTGATTGAAAATAGTGTAATTGATTGAAAATAGTGTAATTGATTAAAAATAGTGTACTTGATTGAAAATAGTGTAATTGATTGAAAATAGTCTACTTGATTGAAAATAGTGCAATTGATTGAAAATAGTGCACTTGATTGAAAATAGTGTAATTGATTAAAAATAGTGCAATTGATTGAAAATAGTGTAATTGATTGAAAATAGTGTACTTGATTGAAAATAGTGTACTTGATCGAAAATAGTGTAATTGATTGAAAATAGTGTAATTGGTTGAAAATAGTGTAATTGATTGACAATAGTGTAATTGATTAAAAATAGTGTACTTGATTGAAAATAGTGTAATTGATTGAAAATAGTGTAATTGAGTGAAAATAGTGTAATTGATTGAAAATAGTGTACTTGATTGAAAATAGTGCACTTGATTGCAAATAGTGTAATTGGTTGAAAATAGTGTAATTGATTGAAAATAGTGTAATTGATTGAAAATAGTGCACTTGATTGCAAATAGTGTAATTGGTTGAAAATAGTGTAATTGATTGAAAATAGTGTAATTGATTGAAAATAGTGTAATTGATTGAAAATAGTGTAATTGATTGAAAATAGTGTAATTGATTGAAAATAGTGTAATTGATTAAAAATAGTGTAATTGATTGAAAATAGTGTAATTGATTGAAAATAGTGTAATTGATTGAAAATAGTGTAATTGATTGAAAATAGTGTAATTGATTGAAAATAGTGTAATTGATTAAAAATAGTGTAATTGATTGAAAATAGTGTAATTGATTGAAAATAGTGCACTTGATTGAAAATAGTGTAATTGATTGAAAATAGTGTAATTGATTGAAAATAGTGTAATTGATTGAAAATAGTGTAATTGATTGAAAATAGTGTAATTGATTAAAAATAGTGTACTTGATTGAAAATAGTGTAATTGATTGAAAATTGTCTACTTGATTGAAAATAGTGCAATTGATTGAAAATAGTGCACTTGATTGAAAATAGTGTAATTGATTAAAAATAGTGCAATTGATTGAAAATAGTGTAATTGATTGAAAATAGTGTACTTGATTGAAAATAGTGTACTTGATCGAAAATAGTGTAATTGATTGAAAATAGTGTAATTGATTGTAAATAGTGCACTTGATTGAAAATAGTGTAATTGATTGTAAATAGTGCACTTGATTGAAAATAGTGTAATTGATTGTAAATAGTGTAATTGATTGAAAATAGTGTAATTGATTGAAAATAGTGTAATTGATTGTAAATAGTGTAATTGATTGACAATAGTGTAATTGATTGTAAATAGTGTAATTGATTGAAAATAGTGTAATTGATTGACAATAGTGCACTTGATTGAAAATAGTGTAATTGATTGTAAATAGTGCACTTGATTGAAAATAGTGTAATTGATTGTAAATAGTGCACTTGATTGAAAATAGTGTAATTGATTGACAATAGTGCACTTGATTGAAAATAGTGTAATTGATTGTAAATAGTGCACTTGATTGAAAATAGTGTAATTGATTGAAAATAGTGTAATTGATTGAAAATAGTGTAATTGATTGAAAATAGTGCACTTGATTGAAAATAGTGTAATTGATTGAAAATAGTGTAATTGATTGAAAATAGTGTAATTGATTGAAAATAGTGTAATTGATTGTAAATAGTGCACTTGATTGAAAATAGTGTAATTGATTGAAAATAGTGTAATTGATTGTAAATAGTGCACTTGATTGAAAATAGTGTAATTGATTGAAAATAGTGTAATTGATTGAAAATAGTGTAATTGATTAAAAATAGTGTACTTGATTGAAAATAGTGTAATTGATTGAAAATAGTCTACTTGATTGAAAATAGTGCAATTGATTGAAAATAGTGCACTTGATTGAAAATAGTGTAATTGATTAAAAATAGTGCAATTGATTGAAAATAGTGTAATTGATTGAAAATAGTGTACTTGATTGAAAATAGTGTACTTGATCGAAAATAGTGTAATTGATTGAAAATAGTGTAATTGGTTGAAAATAGTGTAATTGATTGACAATAGTGTAATTGATTAAAAATAGTGTACTTGATTGAAAATAGTGTAATTGATTGAAAATAGTGTAATTGAGTGAAAATAGTGTAATTGATTGAAAATAGTGTACTTGATTGAAAATAGTGCACTTGATTGCAAATAGTGTAATTGGTTGAAAATAGTGTAATTGATTGAAAATAGTGTAATTGATTGAAAATAGTGCACTTGATTGCAAATAGTGTAATTGGTTGAAAATAGTGTAATTGATTGAAAATAGTGTAATTGATTGAAAATAGTGTAATTGATTGCAAATAGTGTAATTGAGTGAAAATAGTGTAATTGATTGAAAATAGTGTAATTGATTGAAAATAGTGTAATTGATTAAAAATAGTGTAATTGATTGAAAATAGTGTAATTGATTGAAAATAGTGTAATTGATTGAAAATAGTGTAATTGATTGAAAATAGTGTAATTGATTGAAAATAGTGTAATTGATTAAAAATAGTGTAATTGATTGAAAATAGTGTAATTGATTGAAAATAGTGCACTTGATTGAAAATAGTGTAATTGATTGAAAATAGTGTAATTGATTGAAAATAGTGTAATTGATTGAAAATAGTGTAATTGATTGTAAATAGTGCACTTGATTGAAAATAGTGTAATTGATTGAAAATAGTGTAATTGATTGAAAATAGTGTAATTGATTGAAAATAGTGTAATTGATTGAAAATAGTGTAATTGATTGAAAATAGTGTAATTGATTGTAAATAGTGCACTTGATTGAAAATAGTGTAATTGATTGAAAATAGTGTAATTGATTGAAAATAGTGTAATTGATTGAAAATAGTGTAATTGATTGAAAATAGTGTAATTGATTAAAAATAGTGTAATTGATTGAAAATAGTGTAATTGATTGAAAATAGTGTAATTGATTGAAAATAGTGTAATTGATTGAAAATAGTGTAATTGATTGAAAATAGTGTAATTGGTTGAAAATAGTGTAATTGATTGAAAATAGTGTAATTGATTGAAAATAGTGTAATTGATTGAAAATAGTGTAATTGATTGAAAATAGTGTAATTGATTAAAAATAGTGTAATTGATTGAAAATAGTGTAATTGATTGAAAATAGTGCACTTGATTGAAAATAGTGTAATTGATTGAAAATAGTGTAATTGATTGAAAATAGTGTAATTGATTAAAAACAGTGTAATTGATTGAAAATAGTGTAATTGATTGAAAATAGTGCACTTGATTGAAAATAGTGTAATTGATTGAAAATAGTGTAATTGATTGAAAATAGTGTAATTGATTAAAAATAGTGTAATTGATTGAAAATAGTGTAATTGATTGAAAATAGTGTAATTGATTGAAAATAGTGTAATTGATTGAAAATAGTGTAATTGAGTGAAAATAGTGTAATTGATTGAAAATAGTGTAATTGATTAAAAATAGTGCACTTGATTGAAAATAGTGTAATTGATTGAAAATAGTGTAATTGATTGAAAATAGTGTAATTGATTGTAAATAGTGCACTTGATTGAAAATAGTGTAATTGATTGAAAATAGTGTAATTGATTGAAAATAGTGTAATTGATTGAAAATAGTGTAATTGATTGAAAATAGTGTAATTGATTGAAAATAGTGTAATTGATTGAAAATAGTGTAATTGATTGAAAATAGTGTAATTGATTGAAAATAGTGTAATTGATTGAAAATAGTGTAATTGATTAAAAATAGTGTAATTGATTGAAAATAGTGTAATTGATTGAAAATAGTGCACTTGATTGAAAATAGTGTAATTGATTGAAAATAGTGTAATTGATTGAAAATAGTGTAATTGATTGAAAATAGTGTAATTGATTGAAAATAGTGTAATTGATTAAAAATAGTGTAATTGATTGAAAATAGTGTAATTGATTGAAAATAGTGCACTTGATTGAAAATAGTGTAATTGATTGAAAATAGTGTAATTGATTGAAAATAGTGTAATTGATTGAAAATAGTGTAATTGATTAAAAATAGTGTACTTGATTGAAAATAGTGTAATTGATTGAAAATAGTCTACTTGATTGAAAATAGTGCAATTGATTGAAAATAGTGCACTTGATTGAAAATAGTGTAATTGATTAAAAATAGTGCAATTGATTGAAAATAGTGTAATTGATTGAAAATAGTGTACTTGATTGAAAATAGTGTACTTGATCGAAAATAGTGTAATTGATTGAAAATAGTGTAATTGGTTGAAAATAGTGTAATTGATTGACAATAGTGTAATTGATTAAAAATAGTGTACTTGATTGAAAATAGTGTAATTGATTGAAAATAGTGTAATTGAGTGAAAATAGTGTAATTGATTGAAAATAGTGTACTTGATTGAAAATAGTGCACTTGATTGCAAATAGTGTAATTGGTTGAAAATAGTGTAATTGATTGAAAATAGTGTAATTGATTGAAAATAGTGCACTTGATTGCAAATAGTGTAATTGGTTGAAAATAGTGTAATTGATTGAAAATAGTGTAATTGATTGAAAATAGTGTAATTGATTGAAAATAGTGTAATTGAGTGAAAATAGTGTAATTGATTGAAAATAGTGTAATTGATTGAAAATAGTGTAATTGATTAAAAATAGTGTAATTGATTGAAAATAGTGTAATTGATTGAAAATAGTGTAATTGATTGAAAATAGTGTAATTGATTGAAAATAGTGTAATTGATTGAAAATAGTGTAATTGATTAAAAATAGTGTAATTGATTGAAAATAGTGTAATTGATTGAAAATAGTGCACTTGATTGAAAATAGTGTAATTGATTGAAAATAGTGTAATTGATTGAAAATAGTGTAATTGATTGAAAATAGTGTAATTGATTGAAAATAGTGTAATTGATTAAAAATAGTGTACTTGATTGAAAATAGTGTAATTGATTGAAAATTGTCTACTTGATTGAAAATAGTGCAATTGATTGAAAATAGTGCACTTGATTGAAAATAGTGTAATTGATTAAAAATAGTGCAATTGATTGAAAATAGTGTAATTGATTGAAAATAGTGTACTTGATTGAAAATAGTGTACTTGATCGAAAATAGTGTAATTGATTGAAAATAGTGTAATTGATTGTAAATAGTGCACTTGATTGAAAATAGTGTAATTGATTGTAAATAGTGCACTTGATTGAAAATAGTGTAATTGATTGTAAATAGTGTAATTGATTGAAAATAGTGTAATTGATTGAAAATAGTGTAATTGATTGTAAATAGTGTAATTGATTGACAATAGTGTAATTGATTGTAAATAGTGTAATTGATTGAAAATAGTGTAATTGATTGACAATAGTGCACTTGATTGAAAATAGTGTAATTGATTGTAAATAGTGCACTTGATTGAAAATAGTGTAATTGATTGTAAATAGTGCACTTGATTGAAAATAGTGTAATTGATTGACAATAGTGCACTTGATTGAAAATAGTGTAATTGATTGTAAATAGTGCACTTGATTGAAAATAGTGTAATTGATTGAAAATAGTGTAATTGATTGAAAATAGTGTAATTGATTGAAAATAGTGCACTTGATTGAAAATAGTGTAATTGATTGAAAATAGTGTAATTGATTGAAAATAGTGTAATTGATTGAAAATAGTGTAATTGATTGTAAATAGTGCACTTGATTGAAAATAGTGTAATTGATTGAAAATAGTGTAATTGATTGTAAATAGTGCACTTGATTGAAAATAGTGTAATTGATTGAAAATAGTGTAATTGATTGAAAATAGTGTAATTGATTAAAAATAGTGTACTTGATTGAAAATAGTGTAATTGATTGAAAATAGTCTACTTGATTGAAAATAGTGCAATTGATTGAAAATAGTGCACTTGATTGAAAATAGTGTAATTGATTAAAAATAGTGCAATTGATTGAAAATAGTGTAATTGATTGAAAATAGTGTACTTGATTGAAAATAGTGTACTTGATCGAAAATAGTGTAATTGATTGAAAATAGTGTAATTGGTTGAAAATAGTGTAATTGATTGACAATAGTGTAATTGATTAAAAATAGTGTACTTGATTGAAAATAGTGTAATTGATTGAAAATAGTGTACTTGATTGAAAATAGTGCACTTGATTGCAAATAGTGTAATTGGTTGAAAATAGTGTAATTGATTGAAAATAGTGTAATTGATTGAAAATAGTGCACTTGATTGCAAATAGTGTAATTGGTTGAAAATAGTGTAATTGATTGAAAATAGTGTAATTGATTGAAAATAGTGTAATTGATTGCAAATAGTGTAATTGAGTGAAAATAGTGTAATTGATTGAAAATAGTGTAATTGATTGAAAATAGTGTAATTGATTAAAAATAGTGTAATTGATTGAAAATAGTGTAATTGATTGAAAATAGTGTAATTGATTGAAAATAGTGTAATTGATTGAAAATAGTGTAATTGATTAAAAATAGTGTAATTGATTGAAAATAGTGTAATTGATTGAAAATAGTGCACTTGATTGAAAATAGTGTAATTGATTGAAAATAGTGTAATTGATTGAAAATAGTGTAATTGATTGAAAATAGTGTAATTGATTGAAAATAGTGTAATTGATTAAAAATAGTGTACTTGATTGAAAATAGTGTAATTGATTGAAAATAGTCTACTTGATTGAAAATAGTGCAATTGATTGAAAATAGTGCACTTTATTGAAAATAGTGTAATTGATTAAAAATAGTGCAATTGATTGAAAATAGTGTAATTGATTGAAAATAGTGTACTTGATTGAAAATAGTGTACTTGATCGAAAATAGTGTAATTGATTGAAAATAGTGTAATTGATTGTAAATAGTGCACTTGATTGAAAATAGTGTAATTGATTGTAAATAGTGCACTTGATTGAAAATAGTGTAATTGATTGTAAATAGTGTAATTGATTGAAAATAGTGTAATTGATTGAAAATAGTGTAATTGATTGTAAATAGTGTAATTGATTGACAATAGTGTAATTGATTGTAAATAGTGTAATTGATTGTAAATAGTGCACTTGATTGAAAATAGTGTAATTGATTGTAAATAGTGCACTTGATTGAAAATAGTGTAATTGATTGACAATAGTGCACTTGATTGAAAATAGTGTAATTGATTGTAAATAGTGCACTTGATTGAAAATAGTGTAATTGATTGAAAATAGTGTAATTGATTGAAAATAGTGTAATTGATTGAAAATAGTGCACTTGATTGAAAATAGTGTAATTGATTGAAAATAGTGTAATTGATTGTAAATAGTGCACTTGATTGAAAATAGTGTAATTGATTGAAAATAGTGTAATTGATTGTAAATAGTGCACTTGATTGAAAATAGTGTAATTGATTGAAAATAGTGTAATTGATTGAAAATAGTGTAATTGATTAAAAATAGTGTACTTGATTGAAAATAGTGTAATTGATTGAAAATAGTCTACTTGATTGAAAATAGTGCAATTGATTGAAAATAGTGCACTTGATTGAAAATAGTGTAATTGATTAAAAATAGTGCAATTGATTGAAAATAGTGTAATTGATTGAAAATAGTGTACTTGATTGAAAATAGTGTACTTGATCGAAAATAGTGTAATTGATTGAAAATAGTGTAATTGGTTGAAAATAGTGTAATTGATTGACAATAGTGTAATTGATTAAAAATAGTGTACTTGATTGAAAATAGTGTAATTGATTGAAAATAGTGTAATTGAGTGAAAATAGTGTAATTGATTGAAAATAGTGTACTTGATTGAAAATAGTGCACTTGATTGCAAATAGTGTAATTGGTTGAAAATAGTGTAATTGATTGAAAATAGTGTAATTGATTGAAAATAGTGCACTTGATTGCAAATAGTGTAATTGGTTGAAAATAGTGTAATTGATTGAAAATAGTGTAATTGATTGAAAATAGTGTAATTGATTGCAAATAGTGTAATTGAGTGAAAATAGTGTAATTGATTGAAAATAGTGTAATTGATTGAAAATAGTGTAATTGATTAAAAATAGTGTAATTGATTGAAAATAGTGTAATTGATTGAAAATAGTGTAATTGATTGAAAATAGTGTAATTGATTGAAAATAGTGTAATTGATTGAAAATAGTGTAATTGATTAAAAATAGTGTAATTGATTGAAAATAGTGTAATTGATTGAAAATAGTGCACTTGATTGAAAATAGTGTAATTGATTGAAAATAGTGTAATTGATTGAAAATAGTGTAATTGATTGAAAATAGTGTAATTGATTGAAAATAGTGTAATTGATTAAAAATAGTGTACTTGATTGAAAATAGTGTAATTGATTGAAAATAGTCTACTTGATTGAAAATAGTGCAATTGATTGAAAATAGTGCACTTGATTGAAAATAGTGTAATTGATTAAAAATAGTGCAATTGATTGAAAATAGTGTAATTGATTGAAAATAGTGTACTTGATTGAAAATAGTGTACTTGATCGAAAATAGTGTAATTGATTGAAAATAGTGTAATTGATTGTAAATAGTGCACTTGATTGAAAATAGTGTAATTGATTGTAAATAGTGCACTTGATTGAAAATAGTGTAATTGATTGTAAATAGTGTAATTGATTGAAAATAGTGTAATTGATTGAAAATAGTGTAATTGATTGTAAATAGTGTAATTGATTGACAATAGTGTAATTGATTGTAAATAGTGTAATTGATTGAAAATAGTGTAATTGATTGACAATAGTGCACTTGATTGAAAATAGTGTAATTGATTGTAAATAGTGCACTTGATTGAAAATAGTGTAATTGATTGTAAATAGTGCACTTGATTGAAAATAGTGTAATTGATTGACAATAGTGCACTTGATTGAAAATAGTGTAATTGATTGTAAATAGTGCACTTGATTGAAAATAGTGTAATTGATTGAAAATAGTGTAATTGATTGAAAATAGTGTAATTGATTGAAAATAGTGCACTTGATTGAAAATAGTGTAATTGATTGAAAATAGTGTAATTGATTGTAAATAGTGCACTTGATTGAAAATAGTGTAATTGATTGAAAATAGTGTAATTGATTGGAAATAGTGTAATTGATTGAAAATAGTGTAATTGATTGAAAATAGTGTAATTGATTGAAAATAGTGTAATTGATTGAAAATAGTGTAATTGATTGTAAATAGTGCACTTGATTGAAAATAGTGTAATTGATTGAAAATAGTGTAATTGATTGAAAATAGTGTAATTGATTGAAAATAGTGTAATTGATTGAAATAGTGTAATTGATTGAAAATAGTGTAATTGATTGTAAATAGTGCACTTGATTGAAAATAGTGTAATTGATTGAAAATAGTGTAATTGATTGAAAATAGTGTAATTGATTGAAAATAGTGTAATTGATTGTAAATAGTGCACTTGATTGAAAATAGTGTAATTGATTGAAAATAGTGTAATTGATTGAAAATAGTGTAATTGATTGAAAATAGTGTAATTGATTGAAAATAGTGTAATTGATTGTAAATAGTGCACTTGATTGAAAATAGTGTAATTGATTGAAAATAGTGTAATTGATTGAAAATAGTGTAATTGATTGAAAATAGTGTAATTGATTGAAAATAGTGTAATTGATTGAAAATAGTGTAATTGATTGAAAATAGTGTAATTGATTGAAAATAGTGTAATTGATTGAAAATAGTGTAATTGGTTGAAAATAGTGTAATTGATTGAAAATAGTGTAATTGATTGAAAATAGTGTAATTGATTGAAAATAGTGTAATTGATTGAAAATAGTGTAATTGATTGAAAATAGTGTAATTGATTAAAAATAGTGTAATTGATTGAAAATAGTGTAATTGATTGAAAATAGTGCACTTGATTGAAAATAGTGTAATTGATTGAAAATAGTGTAATTGATTGAAAATAGTGTAATTGATTAAAAATAGTGTAATTGATTGAAAATAGTGTAATTGATTGAAAATAGTGCACTTGATTGAAAATAGTGTAATTGATTGAAAATAGTGTAATTGATTGAAAATAGTGTAATTGATTAAAAATAGTGTAATTGATTGAAAATAGTGTAATTGATTGAAAATAGTGTAATTGATTGAAAATAGTGTAATTGATTGAAAGTAGTGTAATTGATTAAAAATAGTGTAATTGATTGAAAATAGTGTAATTGATTGAAAATAGTGTAATTGATTAAAAATAGTGCACTTGATTGAAAATAGTGTAATTGATTGAAAATAGTGTAATTGATTGAAAATAGTGTAATTGATTGTAAATAGTGCACTTGATTGAAAATAGAGTAATTGATTGAAAATAGTGTAATTGATTGAAAATAGTGTAATTGATTGAAAATAGTGTAATTGATTGAAAATAGTGTAATTGATTGAAAATAGTGTAATTGATTGAAAATAGTGTAATTGATTGAAAATAATGTAATTGATTGAAAATAGTGTAATTGATTGAAAATAGTGTAATTGATTGAAAATAGTGTAATTGATTGAAAATAGTGTAATTGATTGAAAATAGTGTAATTGATTGAAAATAGTGCACTTGATTGAAAATAGTGTAATTGATTGAAAATAGTGTAATAGATTGAAAATAGTGTAATTGATTGAAAATAGTGTAATTGATTGAAAATAATGTAATTGATTAAAAATAGTGTAATTGATTGAAAATAGTGTAATTGATTGAAAATAGTGCACTTGATTGAAAATAGTGTAATTGATTGAAAATAGTGTAATTGATTGAAAATAGTGTAATTGATTGAAAATAGTGTAATTGATTGAAAATAGTGTACTTGATTGAAAATAGTGTAATTGATTGAAAATAGTCTACTTGATTGAAAATAGTGCAATTGATTGAAAATAGTGCACTTGATTGAAAATAGTGTAATTGATTAAAAATAGTGCAATTGATTGAAAATAGTGTAATTGATTGAAAATAGTGTAATTGATTAAAAATAGTGTAATTGATTGAAAATAGTGTAATTGATTGAAAATAGTGCACTTGATTGAAAATAGTGTAATTGATTGAAAATAGTGTAATTGATTGAAAATAGTGTAATTGATTAAAAATAGTGTAATTGATTGAAAATAGTGTAATTGATTGAAAATAGTGCACTTGATTGAAAATAGTGTAATTGATTGAAAATAGTGTAATTGATTGAAAATAGTGTAATTGATTAAAAATAGTGTAATTGATTGAAAATAGTGTAATTGATTGAAAATAGTGTAATTGATTGAAAGTAGTGTAATTGATTAAAAATAGTGTAATTGATTGAAAATAGTGTAATTGATTGAAAATAGTGTAATTGATTAAAAATAGTGCACTTGATTGAAAATAGTGTAATTGATTGAAAATAGTGTAATTGATTGAAAATAGTGTAATTGATTGTAAATAGTGCACTTGATTGAAAATAGTGCACTTGATTGAAAATAGTGTAATTGATTGAAAATAGTGTAATTGATTGAAAATAGTGTAATTGATTGAAAATAGTGTAATTGATTGAAAATAGTGTACTTGATTGAAAATAGTGTAATTGATTGAAAATAGTCTACTTGATTGAAAATAGTGCAATTGATTGAAAATAGTGCACTTGATTGAAAATAGTGTAATTGATTAAAAATAGTGCAATTGATTGAAAATAGTGTAATTGATTGAAAATAGTGTACTTGATTGAAAATAGTGTACTTGATCGAAAATAGTGTAATTGATTGAAAATAGTGTAATTGGTTGAAAATAGTGTAATTGATTGACAATAGTGTAATTGATTAAAAATAGTGTACTTGATTGAAAATAGTGTAATTGATTGAAAATAGTGTAATTGAGTGAAAATAGTGTAATTGATTGAAAATAGTGTACTTGATTGAAAATAGTGCACTTGATTGCAAATAGTGTAATTGGTTGAAAATAGTGTAATTGATTGAAAATAGTGTAATTGATTGAAAATAGTGCACTTGATTGCAAATAGTGTAATTGGTTGAAAATAGTGTAATTGATTGAAAATAGTGTAATTGATTGAAAATAGTGTAGTTGATTGAAAATAGTGTAATTGAGTGAAAATAGTGTAATTGATTGAAAATAGTGTAATTGATTGAAAATAGTGTAATTGATTAAAAATAGTGTAATTGATTGAAAATAGTGTAATTGATTGAAAATAGTGTAATTGATTGAAAATAGTGTAATTGATTGAAAATAGTGTAATTGATTGAAAATAGTGTAATTGATTAAAAATAGTGTAATTGATTGAAAATAGTGTAATTGATTGAAAATAGTGCACTTGATTGAAAATAGTGTAATTGATTGAAAATAGTGTAATTGATTGAAAATAGTGTAATTGATTGAAAATAGTGTAATTGATTGAAAATAGTGTAATTGATTAAAAATAGTGTACTTGATTGAAAATAGTGTAATTGATTGAAAATAGTCTACTTGATTGAAAATAGTGCAATTGATTGAAAATAGTGCACTTGATTGAAAATAGTGTAATTGATTAAAAATAGTGCAATTGATTGAAAATAGTGTAATTGATTGAAAATAGTGTACTTGATTGAAAATAGTGTACTTGATCGAAAATAGTGTAATTGATTGAAAATAGTGTAATTGGTTGAAAATAGTGTAATTGATTGACAATAGTGTAATTGATTAAAAATAGTGTAATTGATTGAAAATAGTGTAATTGATTGAAAATAGTGTAATTGAGTGAAAATAGTGTAATTGATTGAAAATAGTGTACTTGATTGAAAATAGTGCACTTGATTGCAAATAGTGTAATTGGTTGAAAATAGTGTAATTGATTGAAAATAGTGTAATTGATTGAAAATAGTGCACTTGATTGCAAATAGTGTAATTGGTTGAAAATAGTGTAATTGATTGAAAATAGTGTAATTGATTGAAAATAGTGTAATTGATTGAAAATAGTGTAATTGAGTGAAAATAGTGTAATTGATTGAAAATAGTGTACTTGATTGAAAATAGTGCACTTGATTGCAAATAGTGTAATTGGTTGAAAATAGTGTAATTGATTGAAAATAGTGTAATTGATTGAAAATAGTGCACTTGATTGCAAATAGTGTAATTGGTTGAAAATAGTGTAATTGATTGAAAATAGTGTAATTGATTGAAAATAGTGTACTTGATTGACAATAGTGTAATTGATTAAAAATAGTGTACTTGATTGAAAATAGTGTAATTGATTGAAAATAGTGTACTTGATTGAAAATAGTGTAATTGGTTGAAAATAGTGTAATTGATTAAAAATAGTGTACTTGATTGAAAATAGTGTAATTGATTGAAAATAGTGCACTTGATTGAAAATAGTGCACTTGATTGAAAATAGTGTAATTGATTAAAAATAGTGTACTTGATTGAAAATAGTGTAATTGATTAAAAATAGTGCAATTGATTGAAAATAGTGTAATTGATTGAAAATAGTGTAATTGATTGAAAATAGTGTACTTGATCGAAAATAGTGTAATTGATTGAAAATAGTGTAATTGGTTGAAAATAGTGTAATTGATTGACAATAGTGTAATTGATTAAAAATAGTGTACTTGATTGAAAATAGTGTAATTGATTGAAAATAGTGTAATGGAGTGAAAATAGTGTAATTGATTGAAAATAGTGCACTTGATTGAAAATAGTGCACTTGATTGCAAATAGTGTAATTGGTTGAAAATAGTGTAATTGATTGAAAATAGTGTAATTGATTGAAAATAGTGTACTTGATTGACAATAGTGTAATTGATTAAAAATAGTGTACTTGATTGAAAATAGTGTAATTGATTGAAAATAGTGTACTTGATTGAAAATAGTGTAATTGGTTGAAAATAGTGTAATTGATTAAAAATAGTGTAATTGATTGAAAATAGTGTACTTGATTGAAAATAGTGTAATTGATTGAAAATAGTGTAATTGGTTGAAAATAGTGCACTTGATTGACAATAGATTACTTGATTGACAATAGTGTACTTGATTGAAAATAGTGTAATTGATTGAAAATAGTGTACTTGATTGAAAATAGTGTAATTGATTGAAAATAGTGTAATTGATTGAAAATAGTGTAATTGATTAAAAATAGTGTACTTTATTGAAAATAGTGCACTTGATTGAAAATAGTGTAATTGATTGAAAATAGTGTAATTGATTGAAAATAGTGTACTTGATCGAAAATAGTGTAATTGATTGAAAATAGTGTAATTGGTTGAAAATAGTGTAATTGATTGACAATAGTGTAATTGATTAAAAATAGTGTACTTGATTGAAAATAGTGTAATTGATTGAAAATAGTGTAATTGAGTGAAAATAGTGTAATTGATTGAAAATAGTGCACTTGATTGAAAATAGTGCACTTGATTGAAAATAGTGTAATTGGTTGAAAATAGTGTAATTGATTGAAAATAGTGTAATTGATTGAAAATAGTGTACTTGATTGACAATAGTGTAATTGATTGAAAATAGTGTACTTGATTGAAAATAGTGTAATTGATTGAAAATAGTGTACTTGATTGAAAATAGTGTAATTGGTTGAAAATAGTGTAATTGATTAAAAATAGTGTAATTGATTGAAAATAGTGCAATTGATTGAAAATAGTGTAATTGATTGAAAATAGTGTAATTGATTGAAAATAGTGCACTTGATTGAAAATAGTGTAATTGATTGAAAATAGTGTACTTGATTGAAAATAGTGTAATTGATTGAAAATAGTGTAATTGATTGAAAATAGTGTAATTGATTGAAAATAGTGTACTTGATTGAAAATAGTGTAATTGATTGAAAATAGTGTAATTGGTTGAAAATAGTGTAATTGATTAAAAATAGTGCACTTGATTGAAAATAGTGTAATTGATTGAAAATAGTGTAATTGATTGAAAATAGTGTAATTGATTGAAAATAGTGTAATTGATTGAAAATAGTGTAATTGATTGAAAATAGTGCACTTGATTGAAAATAGTGTAATTGATTGAAAATAGTGTAATTGATTGAAAATAGTGTAATTGATTGAAAATAGTGTAATTGATTGAAAATAGTGCACTTGATTGAAAATAGTGTAATTGATTGAAAATAGTGCAATTGATTGAAAATAGTGCACTTGATTGAAAATAGTGTAATTGATTGAAAATAGTGCACTTGATTGAAAATAGTGTAATTGATTGAAAATAGTGTAATTGGTTGAAAATAGTGTAATTGATTAAAAATAGTGTACTTGATTGAAAATAGTGCACTTGATTGAAAATAGTGTAATTGATTGAAAATAGTGCAATTGCTTGAAAATAGTGTAATTGATTGAAAATAGTGTACTTGATTGAAAATAGTGTAATTGATTGAAAATAGTGTAATTGATTGAAAATAGTGCACTTGATTGAAAATAGTGTAATTGATTGAAAATAGTGCAATTGATTGAAAATAGTGTAATTGATTGAAAATAGTGTACTTGATTGAAAATAGTGTAATTGATTGAAAATAGTGTAATTGATTGAAAATAGTGCAATTGATTGAAAATAGTGTAATTGATTGAAAATAGTGTAATTGATTGAAAATAGTGTAATTGATTGAAAATAGTGCAATTGATTTAAAATAGTGTAATTGATTGAAAATAGTGTAATTGATTGAAAATAGTGTAATTGATTGAAAATAGTGTAATTGATTGAAAATAGTGCACTTGATTGAAAATAGTGTAATTGATTGAAAATAGTGTAATTGATTGAAAATAGTGTAATTGGTTGAAAATAGTGTAATTGATTGAAAATAGTGTAATTGATTGAAAATAGTGCACTTGATTGAAAATAGTGTAATTGATTGAAAATAGTGCAATTGATTGAAAATAGTGTAATTGATTGAAAATAGTGTAATTGATTGAAAATAGTGTAATTGATTGAAAATAGTGCACTTGATTGAAAATAGTGTACTTGATTGAAAATAGTGTAATTGATTGAAAATAGTGTAATTGATTGAAAATAGTGTAATTGATTGAAAATAGTGTACTTGATTGAAAATAGTGTAATTGATTGAAAATAGTGTAATTGATTGAAAATAGTGCACTTGATTGAAAATAGTGTAATTGATTGAAAATAGTGCAATTGATTGAAAATAGTGTAATTGATTGAAAATAGTGTACTTGATTGAAAATAGTGTAATTGGTTGAAAATAGTGTAATTGATTGACAATAGTGTAATTGATTGAAAATAGTGCACTTGATTGAAAATAGTGCACTTGATTGAAAATAGTGTAATTGATTGAAAATAGTGTAATTGATTGAAAATAGTGTACTTGATTGAAAATAGTGTAATGGATTGAAAATAGTGTACTTGATTGAAAATAGTGCACTTGATTGAAAATAGTGTAATTGATTAAAAATAGTGTACTTGATTGAAAATAGTTTAATTGATTGAAAATAGTGCAATTGATTGAAAATAGTGTAATTGATTGAAAATAGTGCACTTGATTGAAAATAGTGTAATTGATTGAAAATAGTGTAATTGATTGAAAATAGTGTAATTGATTGAAAATAGTGTAATTGATTGAAAATAGTGTAATTGATTAAAAATAGTGTAATTGATTGAAAATAGTGTAATTGATTGAAAATAGTGCACTTGATTGAAAATAGTGTAATTGATTGAAAATAGTGTAATTGATTGAAAATAGTGTAATTGATTGAAAATAGTGTAATTGATTAAAAATAGTGTACTTGATTGAAAATAGTGTAATTGATTGCAAATAGTGTAATTGGTTGAAAATAGTGTAATTGATTGAAAATAGTGTAATTGATTGAAAATAGTGCACTTGATTGCAAATAGTGTAATTGGTTGAAAATAGTGTAATTGATTGAAAATAGTGTAATTGATTGAAAATAGTGTAATTGATTGAAAATAGTGTAATTGAGTGAAAATAGTGTAATTGATTGAAAATAGTGTAATTGATTGAAAATAGTGTAATTGATTAAAAATAGTGTAATTGATTGAAAATAGTGTAATTGATTGAAAATAGTGTAATTGATTAAAAATAGTGTAATTGATTGAAAATAGTGTAATTGATTGAAAATAGTGCACTTGATTGAAAATAGTGTAATTGATTGAAAATAGTGTAATTGATTGAAAATAGTGTAATTGATTGAAAATAGTGTAATTGATTGAAAATATTGTAATTGATTAAAAATAGTGTACTTGATTGAAAATAGTGTAATTGATTGAAAATTGTCTACTTGATTGAAAATAGTGCAATTGATTGAAAATAGTGCACTTGATTGAAAATAGTGTAATTGATTAAAAATAGTGCAATTGATTGAAAATAGTGTAATTGATTGAAAATAGTGTACTTGATTGAAAATAGTGTACTTGATCGAAAATAGTGTAATTGATTGAAAATAGTGTAATTGATTGTAAATAGTGCACTTGATTGAAAATAGTGTAATTGATTGTAAATAGTGCACTTGATTGAAAATAGTGTAATTGATTGTAAATAGTGTAATTGATTGAAAATAGTGTAATTGATTGAAAATAGTGTAATTGATTGTAAATAGTGTAATTGATTGACAATAGTGTAATTGATTGTAAATAGTGTAATTGATTGAAAATAGTGTAATTGATTGACAATAGTGCACTTGATTGAAAATAGTGTAATTGATTGTAAATAGTGCACTTGATTGAAAATAGTGTAATTGATTGTAAATAGTGCACTTGATTGAAAATAGTGTAATTGATTGACAATAGTGCACTTGATTGAAAATAGTGTAATTGATTGTAAATAGTGCACTTGATTGAAAATAGTGTAATTGATTGAAAATAGTGTAATTGATTGAAAATAGTGTAATTGATTGAAAATAGTGCACTTGATTGAAAATAGTGTAATTGATTGAAAATAGTGTAATTGATTGAAAATAGTGTAATTGATTGAAAATAGTGTAATTGATTGTAAATAGTGCACTTGATTGAAAATAGTGTAATTGATTGAAAATAGTGTAATTGATTGTAAATAGTGCACTTGATTGAAAATAGTGTAATTGATTGAAAATAGTGTAATTGATTGAAAATAGTGTAATTGATTAAAAATAGTGTACTTGATTGAAAATAGTGTAATTGATTGAAAATAGTCTACTTGATTGAAAATAGTGCAATTGATTGAAAATAGTGCACTTGATTGAAAATAGTGTAATTGATTAAAAATAGTGCAATTGATTGAAAATAGTGTAATTGATTGAAAATAGTGTACTTGATTGAAAATAGTGTACTTGATCGAAAATAGTGTAATTGATTGAAAATAGTGTAATTGGTTGAAAATAGTGTAATTGATTGACAATAGTGTAATTGATTAAAAATAGTGTACTTGATTGAAAATAGTGTAATTGATTGAAAATAGTGTAATTGAGTGAAAATAGTGTAATTGATTGAAAATAGTGTACTTGATTGAAAATAGTGCACTTGATTGCAAATAGTGTAATTGGTTGAAAATAGTGTAATTGATTGAAAATAGTGTAATTGATTGAAAATAGTGCACTTGATTGCAAATAGTGTAATTGGTTGAAAATAGTGTAATTGATTGAAAATAGTGTAATTGATTGAAAATAGTGTAATTGATTGCAAATAGTGTAATTGAGTGAAAATAGTGTAATTGATTGAAAATAGTGTAATTGATTGAAAATAGTGTAATTGATTAAAAATAGTGTAATTGATTGAAAATAGTGTAATTGATTGAAAATAGTGTAATTGATTGAAAATAGTGTAATTGATTGAAAATAGTGTAATTGATTGAAAATAGTGTAATTGATTAAAAATAGTGTAATTGATTGAAAATAGTGTAATTGATTGAAAATAGTGCACTTGATTGAAAATAGTGTAATTGATTGAAAATAGTGTAATTGATTGAAAATAGTGTAATTGATTGAAAATAGTGTAATTGATTAAAAATAGTGTACTTGATTGAAAATAGTGTAATTGATTGAAAATAGTCTACTTGATTGAAAATAGTGCAATTGATTGAAAATAGTGCACTTGATTGAAAATAGTGTAATTGATTAAAAATAGTGCAATTGATTGAAAATAGTGTAATTGATTGAAAATAGTGTACTTGATTGAAAATAGTGTACTTGATCGAAAATAGTGTAATTGATTGAAAATAGTGTAATTGATTGTAAATAGTGCACTTGATTGAAAATAGTGTAATTGATTGTAAATAGTGCACTTGATTGAAAATAGTGTAATTGATTGTAAATAGTGTAATTGATTGAAAATAGTGTAATTGATTGAAAATAGTGTAATTGATTGTAAATAGTGTAATTGATTGACAATAGTGTAATTGATTGTAAATAGTGTAATTGATTGAAAATAGTGTAATTGATTGACAATAGTGCACTTGATTGAAAATAGTGTAATTGATTGTAAATAGTGCACTTGATTGAAAATAGTGTAATTGATTGTAAATAGTGCACTTGATTGAAAATAGTGTAATTGATTGACAATAGTGCACTTGATTGAAAATAGTGTAATTGATTGTAAATAGTGCACTTGATTGAAAATAGTGTAATTGATTGAAAATAGTGTAATTGATTGAAAATAGTGTAATTGATTGAAAATAGTGTAATTGATTGTAAATAGTGTAATTGATTGAAAATAGTGTAATTGATTGTAAATAGTGCACTTGATTGAAAATAGTGTAATTGATTGAAAATAGTGTAATTGATTGGAAATAGTGTAATTGATTGAAAATAGTGTAATTGATTGAAAATAGTGTAATTGATTGAAAATAGTGTAATTGATTGAAAATAAAGTAATTGATTGTAAATAGTGCACTTGATTGAAAATAGTGTAATTGATTGAAAATAGTGTAATTGATTGAAAATAGTGTAATTGATTGAAAATAGTGTAATTGATTGAAATAGTGTAATTGATTGAAAATAGTGTAATTGATTGTAAATAGTGCACTTGATTGAAAATAGTGTAATTGATTGAAAATAGTGTAATTGATTGAAAATAGTGTAATTGATTGAAAATAGTGTAATTGATTGTAAATAGTGCACTTGATTGAAAATAGTGTAATTGATTGAAAATAGTGTAATTGATTGAAAATAGTGTAATTGATTGAAAATAGTGTAATTGATTGAAAATAGTGTAATTGATTGTAAATAGTGCACTTGATTGAAAATAGTGTAATTGATTGAAAATAGTGTAATTGATTGAAAATAGTGTAATTGATTGAAAATAGTGTAATTGATTGAAAATAGTGTAATTGATTGAAAATAGTGTAATTGATTGAAAATAGTGTAATTGATTGAAAATAGTGTAATTGATTGAAAATAGTGTAATTGATTGAAAATAGTGTAATTGGTTGAAAATAGTGTAATTGATTGAAAATAGTGTAATTGATTGAAAATAGTGTAATTGATTGAAAATAGTGTAATTGATTGAAAATAGTGTAATTGATTGAAAATAGTGTAATTGATTAAAAATAGTGTAATTGATTGAAAATAGTGTAATTGATTGAAAATAGTGCACTTGATTGAAAATAGTGTAATTGATTGAAAATAGTGTAATTGATTGAAAATAGTGTAATTGATTAAAAATAGTGTAATTGATTGAAAATAGTGTAATTGATTGAAAATAGTGCACTTGATTGAAAATAGTGTAATTGATTGAAAATAGTGTAATTGATTGAAAATAGTGTAATTGATTAAAAATAGTGTAATTGATTGAAAATAGTGTAATTGATTGAAAATAGTGTAATTGATTGAAAATAGTGTAATTGATTGAAAGTAGTGTAATTGATTAAAAATAGTGTAATTGATTGAAAATAGTGTAATTGATTGAAAATAGTGTAATTGATTAAAAATAGTGCACTTGATTGAAAATAGTGTAATTGATTGAAAATAGTGTAATTGATTGAAAATAGTGTAATTGATTGTAAATAGTGCACTTGATTGAAAATAGAGTAATTGATTGAAAATAGTGTAATTGATTGAAAATAGTGTAATTGATTGAAAATAGTGTAATTGATTGAAAATAGTGTAATTGATTGAAAATAGTGTAATTGATTGAAAATAGTGTAATTGATTGAAAATAATGTAATTGATTGAAAATAGTGTAATTGATTGAAAATAGTGTAATTGATTGAAAATAGTGTAATTGATTGAAAATAGTGTAATTGATTGAAAATAGTGCACTTGATTGAAAATAGTGTAATTGATTGAAAATAGTGTAATAGATTGAAAATAGTGTAATTGATTGAAAATAGTGTAATTGATTGAAAATAATGTAATTGATTAAAAATAGTGTAATTGATTGAAAATAGTGTAATTGATTGAAAATAGTGCACTTGATTGAAAATAGTGTAATTGATTGAAAATAGTGTAATTGATTGAAAATAGTGTAATTGATTGAAAATAGTGTAATTGATTAAAAATAGTGTACTTGATTGAAAATAGTGTAATTGATTGAAAATAGTCTACTTGATTGAAAATAGTGCAATTGATTGAAAATAGTGCACTTGATTGAAAATAGTGTAATTGATTAAAAATAGTGCAATTGATTGAAAATAGTGTAATTGATTGAAAATAGTGTACTTGATTGAAAATAGTGTACTTGATCGAAAATAGTGTAATTGATTGAAAATAGTGTAATTGGTTGAAAATAGTGTAATTGATTGACAATAGTGTAATTGATTAAAAATAGTGTACTTGATTGAAAATAGTGTAATTGATTGAAAATAGTGTAATTGAGTGAAAATAGTGTAATTGATTGAAAATAGTGTACTTGATTGAAAATAGTGCACTTGATTGCAAATAGTGTAATTGGTTGAAAATAGTGTAATTGATTGAAAATAGTGTAATTGATTGAAAATAGTGCACTTGATTGCAAATAGTGTAATTGGTTGAAAATAGTGTAATTGATTGAAAATAGTGTAATTGATTGAAAATAGTGTAATTGATTGAAAATAGTGTAATTGAGTGAAAATAGTGTAATTGATTGAAAATAGTGTAATTGATTGAAAATAGTGTAATTGATTAAAAATAGTGTAATTGATTGAAAATAGTGTAATTGATTGAAAATAGTGTAATTGATTGAAAATAGTGTAATTGATTGAAAATAGTGTAATTGATTGAAAATAGTGTAATTGATTAAAAATAGTGTAATTGATTGAAAATAGTGTAATTGATTGAAAATAGTGCACTTGATTGAAAATAGTGTAATTGATTGAAAATAGTGTAATTGATTGAAAATAGTGTAATTGATTGAAAATAGTGTAATTGATTGAAAATAGTGTAATTGATTAAAAATAGTGTACTTGATTGAAAATAGTGTAATTGATTGAAAATAGTCTACTTGATTGAAAATAGTGCAATTGATTGAAAATAGTGCACTTGATTGAAAATAGTGTAATTGATTAAAAATAGTGCAATTGATTGAAAATAGTGTAATTGATTGAAAATAGTGTACTTGATTGAAAATAGTGTACTTGATCGAAAATAGTGTAATTGATTGAAAATAGTGTAATTGGTTGAAAATAGTGTAATTGATTGACAATAGTGTAATTGATTAAAAATAGTGTACTTGATTGAAAATAGTGTAATTGATTGAAAATAGTGTAATTGAGTGAAAATAGTGTAATTGATTGAAAATAGTGTACTTGATTGAAAATAGTGCACTTGATTGCAAATAGTGTAATTGGTTGAAAATAGTGTAATTGATTGAAAATAGTGTAATTGATTGAAAATAGTGCACTTGATTGCAAATAGTGTAATTGGTTGAAAATAGTGTAATTGATTGAAAATAGTGTAATTGATTGAAAATAGTGTAATTGATTGAAAATAGTGTAATTGAGTGAAAATAGTGTAATTGATTGAAAATAGTGTACTTGATTGAAAATAGTGCACTTGATTGCAAATAGTGTAATTGGTTGAAAATAGTGTAATTGATTGAAAATAGTGTAATTGATTGAAAATAGTGCACTTGATTGCAAATAGTGTAATTGGTTGAAAATAGTGTAATTGATTGAAAATAGTGTAATTGATTGAAAATAGTGTACTTGATTGACAATAGTGTAATTGATTAAAAATAGTGTACTTGATTGAAAATAGTGTAATTGATTGAAAATAGTGTACTTGATTGAAAATAGTGTAATTGGTTGAAAATAGTGTAATTGATTAAAAATAGTGTACTTGATTGAAAATAGTGTAATTGATTGAAAATAGTGCACTTGATTGAAAATAGTGCACTTGATTGAAAATAGTGTAATTGATTAAAAATAGTGTACTTGATTGAAAATAGTGTAATTGATTAAAAATAGTGCAATTGATTGAAAATAGTGTAATTGATTGAAAATAGTGTAATTGATTGAAAATAGTGTACTTGATCGAAAATAGTGTAATTGATTGAAAATAGTGTAATTGGTTGAAAATAGTGTAATTGATTGACAATAGTGTAATTGATTAAAAATAGTGTACTTGATTGAAAATAGTGTAATTGATTGAAAATAGTGTAATTGAGTGAAAATAGTGTAATTGATTGAAAATAGTGCACTTGATTGAAAATAGTGCACTTGATTGCAAATAGTGTAATTGGTTGAAAATAGTGTAATTGATTGAAAATAGTGTAATTGATTGAAAATAGTGTACTTGATTGACAATAGTGTAATTGATTAAAAATAGTGTACTTGATTGAAAATAGTGTAATTGATTGAAAATAGTGTACTTGATTGAAAATAGTGTAATTGGTTGAAAATAGTGTAATTGATTAAAAATAGTGTAATTGATTGAAAATAGTGTACTTGATTGAAAATAGTGTAATTGATTGAAAATAGTGTAATTGGTTGAAAATAGTGCACTTGATTGACAATAGATTACTGGATTGACAATAGTGTACTTGATTGAAAATAGTGTAATTGATTGAAAATAGTGTACTTGATTGAAAATAGTGTAATTGATTGAAAATAGTGTAATTGATTGAAAATAGTGTAATTGATTAAAAATAGTGTACTTTATTGAAAATAGTGCACTTGATTGAAAATAGTGTAATTGATTGAAAGTAGTGTAATTGATTGAAAATAGTGTACTTGATCGAAAATAGTGTAATTGATTGAAAATAGTGTAATTGGTTGAAAATAGTGTAATTGATTGACAATAGTGTAATTGATTAAAAATAGTGTACTTGATTGAAAATAGTGTAATTGATTGAAAATAGTGTAATTGAGTGAAAATAGTGTAATTGATTGAAAATAGTGCACTTGATTGAAAATAGTGCACTTGATTGAAAATAGTGTAATTGGTTGAAAATAGTGTAATTGATTGAAAATAGTGTAATTGATTGAAAATAGTGTACTTGATTGACAATAGTGTAATTGATTGAAAATAGTGTACTTGATTGAAAATAGTGTAATTGATTGAAAATAGTGTACTTGATTGAAAATAGTGTAATTGGTTGAAAATAGTGTAATTGATTAAAAATAGTGTAATTGATTGAAAATAGTGCAATTGATTGAAAATAGTGTAATTGATTGAAAATAGTGTAATTGATTGAAAATAGTGCACTTGATTGAAAATAGTGTAATTGATTGAAAATAGTGTACTTGATTGAAAATAGTGTAATTGATTGAAAATAGTGTAATTGATTGAAAATAGTGTAATTGATTGAAAATAGTGTACTTGATTGAAAATAGTGTAATTGATTGAAAATAGTGTAATTGGTTGAAAATAGTGTAATTGATTAAAAATAGTGCACTTGATTGAAAATAGTGTAATTGATTGAAAATAGTGTAATTGATTGAAAATAGTGTAATTGATTGAAAATAGTGTAATTGATTGAAAATAGTGTAATTGATTGAAAATAGTGCACTTGATTGAAAATAGTGTAATTGATTGAAAATAGTGTAATTGATTGAAAATAGTGTAATTGATTGAAAATAGTGCACTTGATTGAAAATAGTGTAATTGATTGAAAATAGTGCAATTGATTGAAAATAGTGCACTTGATTGAAAATAGTGTAATTGATTGAAAATAGTGCACTTGATTGAAAATAGTGTAATTGATTGAAAATAGTGTAATTGGTTGAAAATAGTGTAATTGATTAAAAATAGTGTACTTGATTGAAAATAGTGCACTTGATTGAAAATAGTGTAATTGATTGAAAATAGTGCAATTGCTTGAAAATAGTGTAATTGATTGAAAATAGTGTACTTGATTGAAAATAGTGTAATTGATTGAAAATAGTGTAATTGATTGAAAATAGTGCACTTGATTGAAAATAGTGTAATTGATTGAAAATAGTGCAATTGATTGAAAATAGTGTAATTGATTGAAAATAGTGTACTTGATTGAAAATAGTGTAATTGATTGAAAATAGTGTAATTGATTGAAAATAGTGCAATTGATTGAAAATAGTGTAATTGATTGAAAATAGTGTAATTGATTGAAAATAGTGTAATTGATTGAAAATAGTGCAATTGATTTAAAATAGTGTAATTGATTGAAAATAGTGTAATTGATTGAAAATAGTGTAATTGATTGAAAATAGTGTAATTGATTGAAAATAGTGCACTTGATTGAAAATAGTGTAATTGATTGAAAATAGTGTAATTGATTGAAAATAGTGTAATTGGTTGAAAATAGTGTAATTGATTGAAAATAGTGTAATTGATTGAAAATAGTGCACTTGATTGAAAATAGTGTAATTGATTGAAAATAGTGCAATTGATTGAAAATAGTGTAATTGATTGAAAATAGTGTAATTGATTGAAAATAGTGTAATTGATTGAAAATAGTGCACTTGATTGAAAATAGTGTACTTGATTGAAAATAGTGTAATTGATTGAAAATAGTGTAATTGATTGAAAATAGTGTAATTGATTGAAAATAGTGTACTTGATTGAAAATAGTGTAATTGATTGAAAATAGTGTAATTGATTGAAAATAGTGCACTTGATTGAAAATAGTGTAATTGATTGAAAATAGTGCAATTGATTGAAAATAGTGTAATTGATTGAAAATAGTGTACTTGATTGAAAATAGTGTAATTGGTTGAAAATAGTGTAATTGATTGACAATAGTGTAATTGATTGAAAATAGTGCACTTGATTGAAAATAGTGCACTTGATTGAAAATAGTGTAATTGATTGAAAATAGTGTAATTGATTGAAAATAGTGTACTTGATTGAAAATAGTGTAATGGATTGAAAATAGTGTACTTGATTGAAAATAGTGCACTTGATTGAAAATAGTGTAATTGATTAAAAATAGTGTACTTGATTGAAAATAGTTTAATTGATTGAAAATAGTGCAATTGATTGAAAATAGTGTAATTGATTGAAAATAGTGTACTTGATTGAAAATAGTGTAATTGGTTGAAAATAGTGTAATTGATTGACAATAGTGTAAGTGATTGAAACTAGTGTAATTGGTTAGAAATAGTGTAATTGATTAAAAATAGTGCACTTGATTAAAAATAGTGTAATTGATTGAAAATAGTGTACTTGATTGAAAATAGTGTAATTGATTGAAAATAGTGTAATTGATTGAAAATAGTGTAATTGATTGTAAATAGTGCACTTGATTGAAAATAGTGTAATTGATTGAAAATAGTGAAATTGATTGAAAATAGTGCACTTGATTGAAAATAGTGTAATTGATTGAAAATAGTGTAATTGATTGAAAATAGTGTAATTGATTGAAAATAGTGTAATTGATTGAAAATAGTGCACTTGATTGAAAATAGTGCACTTGATTGAAAATAGTGTAATTGATTAAAAATAGTGTACTTGATTGAAAATAGTGTAATTGATTAAAAATAGTGCAATTGATTGAAAATAGTGTAATTGATTGAAAATAGTGTAATTGATTGAAAATAGTGTACTTGATCGAAAATAGTGTAATTGATTGAAAATAGTGTAATTGGTTGAAAATAGTGTAATTGATTGACAATAGTGTAATTGATTAAAAATAGTGTACTTGATTGAAAATAGTGTAATTGATTGAAAATAGTGTAATTGAGTGAAAATAGTGTAATTGATTGAAAATAGTGCACTTGATTGAAAATAGTGCACTTGATTGCAAATAGTGTAATTGGTTGAAAATAGTGTAATTGATTGAAAATAGTGTAATTGATTGAAAATAGTGTACTTGATTGACAATAGTGTAATTGATTAAAAATAGTGTACTTGATTGAAAATAGTGTAATTGATTGAAAATAGTGTACTTGATTGAAAATAGTGTAATTGGGTTAAAATAGTGTAATTGATTAAAAATAGTGTAATTGATTGAAAATAGTGTACTTGATTGAAAATAGTGTAATTGATTGAAAATAGTGTAATTGGTTGAAAATAGTGCACTTGATTGACAATAGATTACTTGATTGACAATAGTGTACTTGATTGAAAATAGTGTAATTGATTGAAAATAGTGTACTTGATTGAAAATAGTGTAATTGATTGAAAATAGTGTAATTGATTGAAAATAGTGTAATTGATTAAAAATAGTGTACTTTATTGAAAATAGTGCACTTGATTGAAAATAGTGTAATTGATTGAAAGTAGTGTAATTGATTGAAAATAGTGTACTTGATCGAAAATAGTGTAATTGATTGAAAATAGTGTAATTGGTTGAAAATAGTGTAATTGATTGACAATAGTGTAATTGATTAAAAATAGTGTACTTGATTGAAAATAGTGTAATTGATTGAAAATAGTGTAATTGAGTGAAAATAGTGTAATTGATTGAAAATAGTGCACTTGATTGAAAATAGTGCACTTGATTGAAAATAGTGTAATTGGTTGAAAATAGTGTAATTGATTGAAAATAGTGTAATTGATTGAAAATAGTGTACTTGATTGACAATAGTGTAATTGATTGAAAATAGTGTACTTGATTGAAAATAGTGTAATTGATTGAAAATAGTGTACTTGATTGAAAATAGTGTAATTGGTTGAAAATAGTGTAATTGATTAAAAATAGTGTAATTGATTGAAAATAGTGCAATTGATTGAAAATAGTGTAATTGATTGAAAATAGTGTAATTGATTGAAAATAGTGCACTTGATTGAAAATAGTGTAATTGATTGAAAATAGTGTACTTGATTGAAAATAGTGTAATTGATTGAAAATAGTGTAATTGATTGAAAATAGTGTAATTGATTGAAAATAGTGTACTTGATTGAAAATAGTGTAATTGATTGAAAATAGTGTAATTGGTTGAAAATAGTGTAATTGATTAAAAATAGTGCACTTGATTGAAAATAGTGTAATTGATTGAAAATAGTGTAATTGATTGAAAATAGTGTAATTGATTGAAAATAGTGTAATTGATTGAAAATAGTGTAATTGATTGAAAATAGTGCACTTGATTGAAAATAGTGTAATTGATTGAAAATAGTGTAATTGATTGAAAATAGTGTAATTGATTGAAAATAGTGCACTTGATTGAAAATAGTGTAATTGATTGAAAATAGTGCAATTGATTGAAAATAGTGCACTTGATTGAAAATAGTGTAATTGATTGAAAATAGTGCACTTGATTGAAAATAGTGTAATTGATTGAAAATAGTGTAATTGGTTGAAAATAGTGTAATTGATTAAAAATAGTGTACTTGATTGAAAATAGTGCACTTGATTGAAAATAGTGTAATTGATTGAAAATAGTGCAATTGCTTGAAAATAGTGTAATTGATTGAAAATAGTGTACTTGATTGAAAATAGTGTAATTGATTGAAAATAGTGTAATTGATTGAAAATAGTGCACTTGATTGAAAATAGTGTAATTGATTGAAAATAGTGCAATTGATTGAAAATAGTGTAATTGATTGAAAATAGTGTACTTGATTGAAAATAGTGTAATTGATTGAAAATAGTGTAATTGATTGAAAATAGTGCAATTGATTGAAAATAGTGTAATTGATTGAAAATAGTGTAATTGATTGAAAATAGTGTAATTGATTGAAAATAGTGCAATTGATTTAAAATAGTGTAATTGATTGAAAATAGTGTAATTGATTGAAAATAGTGTAATTGATTGAAAATAGTGTAATTGATTGAAAATAGTGCACTTGATTGAAAATAGTGTAATTGATTGAAAATAGTGTAATTGATTGAAAATAGTGTAATTGGTTGAAAATAGTGTAATTGATTGAAAATAGTGTAATTGATTGAAAATAGTGCACTTGATTGAAAATAGTGTAATTGATTGAAAATAGTGCAATTGATTGAAAATAGTGTAATTGATTGAAAATAGTGTAATTGATTGAAAATAGTGTAATTGATTGAAAATAGTGCACTTGATTGAAAATAGTGTACTTGATTGAAAATAGTGTAATTGATTGAAAATAGTGTAATTGATTGAAAATAGTGTAATTGATTGAAAATAGTGTACTTGATTGAAAATAGTGTAATTGATTGAAAATAGTGTAATTGATTGAAAATAGTGCACTTGATTGAAAATAGTGTAATTGATTGAAAATAGTGCAATTGATTGAAAATAGTGTAATTGATTGAAAATAGTGTACTTGATTGAAAATAGTGTAATTGGTTGAAAATAGTGTAATTGATTGACAATAGTGTAATTGATTGAAAATAGTGCACTTGATTGAAAATAGTGCACTTGATTGAAAATAGTGTAATTGATTGAAAATAGTGTAATTGATTGAAAATAGTGTACTTGATTGAAAATAGTGTAATGGATTGAAAATAGTGTACTTGATTGAAAATAGTGCACTTGATTGAAAATAGTGTAATTGATTAAAAATAGTGTACTTGATTGAAAATAGTTTAATTGATTGAAAATAGTGCAATTGATTGAAAATAGTGTAATTGATTGAAAATAGTGTACTTGATTGAAAATAGTGTAATTGGTTGAAAATAGTGTAATTGATTGACAATAGTGTAAGTGATTGAAAATAGTGTAATTGGTTAGAAATAGTGTAATTGATTAAAAATAGTGCACTTGATTGAAAATAGTGTAATTGATTGAAAATAGTGTACTTGATTGAAAATAGTGTAATTGATTGAAAATAGTGTAATTGATTGAAAATAGTGTAATTGATTGTAAATAGTGCACTTGATTGAAAATAGTGTAATTGATTGAAAATAGTGAAATTGATTGAAAATAGTGCACTTGATTGAAAATAGTGTAATTGATTGAAAATAGTGTAATTGATTGAAAATAGTGTAATTGATTGAAAATAGTGTAATTGATTGAAAATAGTGTAATTGATTAAAAATAGTGTACTTGATTGAAAATAGTGTAATTGATTGAAAATAGTCTACTTGATTGAAAATAGTGCAATTGATTGAAAATAGTGCACTTGATTGAAAATAGTGTAATTGATTAAAAATAGTGCACTTGATTGAAAATAGTGTACTTGATTTAAAATAGTGTAATTGATTGAAAATAGTGTAATTGGTTGAAAATAGTGCACTTGATTGACAATAGATTACTTGATTGACAATAGTGTACTTGATTGAAAATAGTGTAATTGATTGAAAATAGTGTACTTGATTGAAAATAGTGTAATTGATTGAAAATAGTGTAATTGATTGAAAATAGTGTAATTGATTAAAAATAGTGTACTTTATTGAAAATAGTGCACTTGATTGAAAATAGTGTAATTGATTGAAAATAGTGTAATTGATTGAAAATAGTGTACTTGATCGAAAATAGTGTAATTGATTGAAAATAGTGTAATTGGTTGAAAATAGTGTAATTGATTGACAATAGTGTAATTGATTAAAAATAGTGTACTTGATTGAAAATAGTGTAATTGATTGAAAATAGTGTAATTGAGTGAAAATAGTGTAATTGATTGAAAATAGTGCACTTGATTGAAAATAGTGCACTTGATTGAAAATAGTGTAATTGGTTGAAAATAGTGTAATTGATTGAAAATAGTGTAATTGATTGAAAATAGTGTACTTGATTGACAATAGTGTAATTGATTAAAAATAGTGTACTTGATTGAAAATAGTGTAATTGATTGAAAATAGTGTACTTGATTGAAAATAGTGTAATTGGTTGAAAATAGTGTAATTGATTAAAAATAGTGTAATTGATTGAAAATAGTGTAATTGATTGAAAATAGTGTAATTGATTGAAAATAGTGTAATTGATTGAAAATAGTGCACTTGATTGAAAATAGTGTAATTGATTGAAAATAGTGTACTTGATTGAAAATAGTGTAATTGATTGAAAATAGTGTAATTGATTGAAAATAGTGTACTTGATTGAAAATAGTGTAATTGATTGAAAATAGTGTAATTGGTTGAAAATAGTGTAATTGATTAAAAATAGTGCACTTGATTGAAAATAGTGTAATTGATTGAAAATAGTGTACTTGATTGAAAATAGTGTAATTGATTGAAAATAGTGTAATTGATTGAAAATAGTGTAATTGATTGAAAATAGTGCACTTGATTGAAAATAGTGTAATTGATTGAAAATAGTGTAATTGATTGAAAATAGTGTAATTGATTGAAAATAGTGTAATTGATTGAAAATAGTGCACTTGATTGAAAATAGTGTAATTGATTGAAAATAGTGCAATTGATTGAAAATAGTGCACTTGATTGAAAATAGTGCACTTGATTAAAAATAGTGCACTTGATTGAAAATAGTGTACTTGATTGAAAATAGTGTAATTGATTGAAAATAGTGTAATTGGTTGAAAATAGTGCACTTGATTGACAATAGATTACTTGATTGACAATAGTGTACTTGATTGAAAATAGTGTAATTGATTGAAAATAGTGTACTTGATTGAAAATAGTGTAATTGATTGAAAATAGTGTAATTGATTGAAAATAGTGTAATTGATTAAAAATAGTGTACTTTATTGAAAATAGTGCACTTGATTGAAAATAGTGTAATTGATTGAAAATAGTGTAATTGATTGAAAATAGTGTACTTGATCGAAAATAGTGTAATTGATTGAAAATAGTGTAATTGGTTGAAAATAGTGTAATTGATTGACAATAGTGTAATTGATTGAAAATAGTGTACTTGATTGAAAATAGTGTAATTGATTGAAAATAGTGTAATTGAGTGAAAATAATGTAATTGATTGAAAATAGTGCACTTGATTGAAAATAGTGCACTTGATTGAAAATAGTGTAATTGGTTGAAAATAGTGTAATTGATTGAAAATAGTGTAATTGATTGAAAATAGTGTACTTGATTGACAATAGTGTAATTGATTAAAAATAGTGTACTTGATTGAAAATAGTGTAATTGATTGAAAATAGTGTACTTGATTGAAAATAGTGTAATTGGTTGAAAATAGTGTAATTGATTAAAAATAGTGTAATTGATTGAAAATAGTGTAATTGATTGAAAATAGTGTAATTGATTGAAAATAGTGTAATTGATTAAAAATAGTGCACTTGATTGAAAATAGTGTAATTGATTGAAAATAGTGTACTTGATTGAAAATAGTGTAATTGATTGAAAATAGTGTAATTGATTGAAAATAGTGTAATTGATTGAAAATAGTGTACTTGATTGAAAATAGTGTAATTGATTGAAAATAGTGTAATTGGTTGAAAATAGTGTAATTGATTAAAAATAGTGCACTTGATTGAAAATAGTGTAATTGATTGAAAATAGTGTACTTGATTGAAAATAGTGTAATTGATTGAAAATAGTGTAATTGATTGAAAATAGTGTAATTGATTGAAAATAGTGCACTTGATTGAAAATAGTGTAATTGATTGAAAATAGTGTAATTGATTGAAAATAGTGTAATTGATTGAAAATAGTGTAATTGATTGAAAATAGTGTAATTGATTGAAAATAGTGCACTTGATTGCAAATAGTGTAATTGGTTGAAAATAGTGTAATTGATTGAAAATAGTGTAATTGATTGAAAATAGTGTACTTGATTGACAATAGTGTAATTGATTAAAAATAGTGTACTTGATTGAAAATAGTGTAATTGATTGAAAATAGTGTACTTGATTGAAAATAGTGTAATTGGTTGAAAATATTGTAATTGATTAAAAATAGTGTAATTGATTAAAAATAGTGTAATTGATTGAAAATAGTGTAATTGATTGAAAATAGTGTAATTGATTGAAAATAGTGCACTTGATTGAAAATAGTGTAATTGATTGAAAATAGTGTACTTGATTGAAAATAGTGTAATTAATTGAAAATAGTGTAATTGATTGAAAATAGTGTAATTGATTGAAAATAGTGTACTTGATTGAAAATAGTGTAATTGATTGAAAATAGTGTAATTGGTTGAAAATAGTGTAATTGATTAAAAATAGTGCACTTGATTGAAAATAGTGTAATTGATTGAAAATAGTGCACTTGATTGAAAATAGTGTAATTGATTGAAAATAGTGTAATTGGTTGAAAATAGTGTAATTGATTAAAAATAGTGTACTTGATTGAAAATAGTGCACTTGATTGAAAATAGTGTAATTGATTGAAAATAGTGCAATTGATTGAAAATAGTGTAATTGATTGAAAATAGTGTACTTGATTGAAAATAGTGTAATTGATTGAAAATAGTGTAATTGATTGAAAATAGTGCACTTGATTGAAAATAGTGTAATTGATTGAAAATAGTGCAATTGATTGAAAATAGTGTAATTGATTGAAAATAGTGTACTTGATTGAAAATAGTGTAATTGATTGAAAATAGTGTAATTGATTGAAAATAGTGTAATTGATTGAAAATAGTGCAATTGATTGAAAATAGTGTAATTGATTGAAAATAGTGTAATTGATTGAAAATAGTGTAATTGATTGAAAATAGTGCAATTGATTTAAAATAGTGTAATTGATTGAAAATAGTGTAATTGATTGAAAATAGTGTAATTGATTGAAAATAGTGCACTTGATTGAAAATAGTGTAATTGATTGAAAATAGTGTAATTGATTGAAAATAGTGTAATTGGTTGAAAATAGTGTAATTGATTGAAAATAGTGTAATTGATTGAAAATAGTGCACTTGATTGAAAATAGTGTAATTGATTGAAAATAGTGCAATTGATTGAAAATAGTGTAATTGATTGAAAATAGTGTAATTGATTGAAAATAGTGTAATTGATTGAAAATAGTGCACTTGATTGAAAATAGTGTACTTGATTGAAAATAGTGTAATTGATTGAAAATAGTGTAATTGATTGAAAATAGTGTAATTGATTGAAAATAGTGTACTTGATTGAAAATAGTGTAATTGATTGAAAATAGTGTACTTGATTGAAAATAGTGCACTTGATTGAAAATAGTGTAATTGATTGAAAATAGTGCAATTGATTGAAAATAGTGTAATTGATTGAAAATAGTGTACTTGATTGAAAATAGTGTAATTGGTTGAAAATAGTGTAATTGATTGACAATAGTGTAATTGATTGAAAATAGTGCACTTGATTGAAAATAGTGCACTTGATTGAAAATAGTGTAATTGATTGAAAATAGTGTAATTGATTGAAAATAGTGTACTTGATTGAAAATAGTGTAATTGATTGAAAATAATGTACTTGATTGAAAATAGTGCACTTGATTGAAAATAGTGTAATTGATTAAAAATAGTGTACTTGATTGAAAATAGTGTAATTGATTGAAAATAGTGCAATTGATTGAAAATAGTGTAATTGATTGAAAATAGTGTACTTGATTGAAAATAGTGTAATTGGTTGAAAATAGTGTAATTGATTGACAATAGTGTAATTGATTGAAAATAGTGTAATTGATTGAAAATAGTGTAATTGATTGAAAATAGTGTACTTGATTGAAAATAGTGTAATTGATTGAAAATAGTGTAATTGGTTGAAAATAGTGTAATTGATTAAAAATAGTGCACTTGATTGAAAATAGTGTAATTGATTGAAAATAGTGTACTTGATTGAAAATAGTGTACTTGATTGAAAATAGTGTAATTGATTGAAAATAGTGTAATTGATTGAAAATAGTGTAATTGATTGTAAATAGGGCACTTGATTGAAAATAGTGTAATTGATTGAAAATAGTGTAATTGATTGAAAATAGTGCACTTGATTGAAAATAGTGTAATTGATTGAAAATAGTGCACTTGATTGAAAATAGTGTAATTGATTGAAAATAGTGTAATTGATTGAAAATAATGTAATTGATTAAAAATAGTGTACTTGATTGAAAATAGTGTAATTGATTGAAAATAGTCTACTTGATTGAAAATAGTGCAATTGATTGAAAATAGTGCACTTGATTGAAAATAGTGTAATTGATTAAAAATAGTGCACTTGATTGAAAATAGTGTACTTGATTGAAAATAGTGTAATTGATTGAAAATAGTGTACTTGATTAAAAATAGTGTACTTGATTGAAAATAGTGTAATTGATTGAAAATAGTCTACTTGATTGAAAATAGTGCAATTGATTGAAAATAGTGCACTTGATTGAAAATAGTGTAATTGATTAAAAATAGTGCACTTGATTGAAAATAGTGTAATTGATTGAAAATAGTGTAATTGATTGAAAATACTGTACTTGATTGAAAATAGTGTAATTGATTGAAAATAGTGCACTTGATTGAAAATAGTGTAATTGATTGAAAATAGTGCACTTGATTGAAAATAGTGTAATTGATTGAAAATAGTGTAATTGATTGAAAATAGTGTAATTGATTAAAAATAGTGTACTTGATTGAAAATAGTGTAATTGATTGAAAATAGTCTACTTGATTGAAAATAGTGTAATAGATTGAAAATAGTGTACTTGATTAAAAATAGTGTAATTGATTGAAAATAGTGCACTTGATTGAAAATAGTGTAATTGATTGAAAATAGTGTAATTGATTGAAAATAGTGTACTTGATTAAAAATAGTGTACTTGATTGAAAATAGTGTAATTGATTGAAAATAGTGTAATTGGTTGAAAATAGTGCACTTGATTGACAATAGAATACTTGATTGACAATAGTGTACTTGATTGAAAATAGTGTAATTGATTGAAAATAGTGTACTTGATTGAAAATAGTGTAATTGATTGAAAATAGTGTAATTGATTGAAAATAGTGTAATTGATTAAAAATAGTGTACTTTATTGAAAATAGTGCACTTGATTGAAAATAGTGTAATTGATTGAAAATAGTGTAATTGATTGAAAATAGTGTACTTGATCGAAAATAGTGTAATTGATTGAAAATAGTGTAATTGGTTGAAAATAGTGTAATTGATTGAAAATAGTGTAATTGATTAAAAATAGTGTACTTGATTGAAAATAGTGTAATTGATTGAAAATAGTGTAATTGAGTGAAAATAGTGTAATTGATTGAAAATAGTGCACTTGATTGAAAATAGTGCACTTGATTGAAAATAGTGTAATTGGTTGAAAATAGTGTAATTGATTGAAAATAGTGTAATTGATTGAAAATAGTGTACTTGATTGACAATAGTGTAATTGATTAAAAATAGTGTACTTGATTGAAAATAGTGTAATTGATTGAAAATAGTGTACTTGATTGAAAATAGTGTAATTGGTTGAAAATAGTGTAATTGGTTGAAAATAGTGTAATTGATTAAAAATAGTGCACTTGATTGAAAATAGTGTAATTGATTGAAAATAGTGTACTTGATTGAAAATAGTGTAATTGATTGAAAATAGTGTAATTGATTGAAAATAGTGTAATTGATTCAAAATAGTGCACTTGATTGAAAATAGTGTAATTGATTGAAAATAGTGTAATTGATTGAAAATAGTGTAATTGATTAGAAATAGTGTAATTGATTGAAAATAGTGTAATTGATTGAAAATAGTGTAATTGATTGAAAATAGTGCACTTGATTGAAAATAGTGTAATTGATTGAAAATAGTGCAATTGATTGAAAATAGTGCACTTGATTGAAAATAGTGTAATTGATTGAAAATAGTGCACTTGATTGAAAATAGTGTAATTGATTGAAAATAGTGTAATTGGTTGAAAATAGTGTAATTGATTAAAAATAGTGTACTTGATTGAAAATAGTGCACTTGATTGAAAATAGTGTAATTGATTGAAAATAGTGCAATTGATTGAAAATAGTGTAATTGATTGAAAATAGTGTACTTGATTGAAAATAGTGTAATTGATTGAAAATAGTGTAATTGATTGAAAATAGTGCACTTGATTGAAAATAGTGTAATTGATTGAAAATAGTGCAATTGATTGAAAATAGTGTAATTGATTGAAAATAGTGTACTTGATTGAAAATAGTGTAATTGATTGAAAATAGTGTAATTGATTGAAAATAGTGTAATTGATTGAAAATAGTGTAATTGATTGAAAATAGTGTAATTGATTGAAAATAGTGCAATTGATTTAAAATAGTGTAATTGATTGAAAATAGTGTAATTGATTGAAAATAGTGTAATTGATTGAAAATAGTGTAATTGATTGAAAATAGTGTAATTGATTGAAAATAGTGCACTTGATTGAAAATAGTGTAATTGATTGAAAATAGTGTAATTGATTGAAAATAGTGTAATTGGTTGAAAATAGTGTAATTGATTGAAAATAGTGTAATTGATTGAAAATAGTGCACTTGATTGAAAATAGTGTAATTGATTGAAAATAGTGCAATTGATTGAAAATAGTGTAATTGATTGAAAATAGTGTAATTGATTGAAAATAGTGCACTTGATTGAAAATAGTGTACTTGATTGAAAATGGTGTAATTGATTGAAAATAGTGTAATTGATTGAAAATAGTGTAATTGATTGAAAATAGTGTACTTGATTGAAAATAGTGTAATTGATTGAAAATAGTGTAATTGATTGAAAATAGTGCACTTGATTGAAAATAGTGTAATTGATTGAAAATAGTGCAATTGATTGAAAATAGTGTAATTGATTGAAAATAGTGTACTTGATTGAAAATAGTGTAATTGGTTGAAAATAGTGTAATTGATTGACAATAGTGTAATTGATTGAAAATAGTGTAATTGATTAAAAATAGTGTACTTGATTGAAAATAGTGTAATTGATTGAAAATAGTGCAATTGATTGAAAATAGTGTAATTGATTGAAAATAGTGTAATTGATTAAAAATAGTGTACTTGATTGAAAATAGTGTAATTGATTGAAAATAGTGCACTTGATTGAAAATAGTGCACTTGATTGAAAATAGTGTAATTGATTGAAAATAGTGTAATTGATTGAAAATAGTGTACTTGATTGAAAATAGTGTAATTGATTGAAAATAGTGCACTTGATTGAAAATAGTGCACTTGATTGAAAATAGTGTAATTGATTAAAAATAGTGTACTTGATTGAAAATAGTGTAATTGATTGAAAATAGTGCAATTGATTGAAAATAGTGTAATTGATTGAAAATAGTGTACTTGATTGAAAATAGTGTAATTGGTTGAAAATAGTGTAATTGATTGACAATAGTGTAATTGATTGAAAATAGTGTAATTGATTGAAAATAGTGTAATTGATTGAAAATAGTGTACTTGATTGAAAATAGTGTAATTGATTGAAAATAGTGTAATTCGTTGAAAATAGTGTAATTGATTAAAAATAGTGCACTTGATTGAAAATAGTGTAATTGATTGAAAATAGTGTACTTGATTGAAAATAGTGTAATTGATTGAAAATAGTGTACTTGATTGAAAATAGTGTAATTGATTGAAAATAGTGCACTTGATTGAAAATAGTGTAATTGATTGAAAATAGTGTAATTGATTGAAAATAGTGCACTTGATTGAAAATAGTGTAATTGATTGAAAATAGTGTAATTGATTGAAAATAGTGCACTTGATTGAAAATAGTGTAATTGATTGAAAATAGTGTAATTGATTGAAAATAGTGTAATTGATTGAAAATAGTGTAATTGATTGAAAATAGTGCACTTGATTGAAAATAGTGTAATTGATTGAAAATAGTGCAATTGATTGAAAATAGTGCACTTGATTGAAAATAGTGTAATTGATTGAAAATAGTGTACTTGATTGAAAATAGTGTAATTGATTGAAAATAGTGTAATTCGTTGAAAATAGTGTAATTGATTAAAAATAGTGCACTTGATTGAAAATAGTGTAATTGATTGAAAATAGTGTACTTGATTGAAAATAGTGTAATTGATTGAAAATAGTGTACTTAATTGAAAATAGTGTAATTGATTGAAAATAGTGCACTTGATTGAAAATAGTGTAATTGATTGAAAATAGTGCACTTGATTGAAAATAGTGTAATTGATTGAAAATAGTGCACTTGATTGAAAATAGTGTAATTGATTGAAAATAGTGTAATTGATTGAAAATAGTGCACTTGATTGAAAATAGTGTAATTGATTGAAAATAGTGTAATTGATTGAAAATAGTGTAATTGATTGAAAATAGTGCACTTGATTGAAAATAGTGCACTTGATTGAAAATAGTGTAATTGATTGAAAATAGTGTAATTGATTGAAAATAGTGCACTTGATTGAAAATAGTGTAATTGATTGAAAATAGTGTAATTGATTGAAAATAGTGTAATTGATTGAAAATAGTGCACTTGATTGAAAATAGTGTAATTGATTGAAAATAGTGTAATTGATTGAAAATAGTGTAATTGATTGAAAATAGTGTAATTGATTGAAAATAGTGTAATTGATTGAAAATAGTGCACTTGATTGAAAATAGTGTAATTGATTGAAAATAGTGTAATTGATTGAAAATAGTGCACTTGATTGAAAATAGTGTAATTGATTGAAAATAGTGTAATTGATTGAAAATAGTGTAATTGATTGAAAATAGTGTAATTGATTGAAAATAGTGTAATTGATTGAAAATAGTGCACTTGATTGAAAATAGTGTAATTGATTGAAAATAGTGTAATTGATTGAAAATAGTGCACTTGATTGAAAATAGTGTAATTGATTGAAAATAGTGTAATTGATTGAAAATAGTGTAATTGATTGAAAATAGTGCACTTGATTGAAAATAGTGTAATTGATTGAAAATAGTGTAATTGATTGAAAATAGTGTAATTGATTGAAAATAGTGTAATTGATTGAAAATAGTGCACTTGATTGAAAATAGTGTAATTGATTGAAAATAGTGTAATTGATTGAAAATAGTGTAATTGATTGAAAATAGTGCACTTGATTGAAAATAGTGTAATTGATTGAAAATAGTGTAATTGATTCAAAATAGTGTAATTGATTGAAAATAGTGTAATTGATTGAAAATAGTGCACTTGATTGAAAATAGTGTAATTGATTGAAAATAGTGTAATTGATTGAAAATAGTGTAATTGATTGAAAATAGTGCACTTGATTGAAAATAGTGTAATTGATTGAAAATAGTGCACTTGATTGAAAATAGTGTAATTGATTGAAAATAGTGTAATTGATTGAAAATAGTGTAATTGATTGAAAATAGTGTAATTGATTGAAAATAGTGCACTTGATTGTAAATAGTGCACTTGATTGAAAATAGTGTAATTGATTGAAAATAGTGCACTTGATTGAAAATAGTGTAATTGATTGAAAATAGTGTAATTGATTGAAAATAGTGCACTTGATTGAAAATAGTGTAATTGATTGAAAATAGTGTAATTGATTGAAAATAGTGCACTTGATTGAAAATAGTGTAATTGATTGAAAATAGTGTAATTGATTGAAAATAGTGCACTTGATTGAAAATAGTGTAATTGATTGAAAATAGTGTAATTGATTGAAAATAGTGCACTTGATTGAAAATAGTGTAATTGATTGAAAATAGTGTAATTGATTGAAAATAGTGCACTTGATTGAAAATAGTGTAATTGATTGAAAATAGTGTACTTGATTGAAAATAGTGCACTTGATTGAAAATAGTGTAATTGATTGAAAATAGTGCACTTGATTGAAAATAGTGTAATTGATTGAAAATAGTGTAATTGATTGAAAATAGTGTAATTGATTGAAAATAGTGTAATTGATTGAAAATAGTGCACTTGATTGAAAATAGTGTAATTGATTGAAAATAGTGTAATTGATTGAAAATAGTGCACTTGATTGAAAATAGTGTAATTGATTGAAAATAGTGTACTTGATTGAAAATAGTGCACTTGATTGAAAATAGTGTAATTGATTGAAAATAGTGCACTTGATTGAAAATAGTGTAATTGATTCAAAATAGTGCACTTGATTGAAAATAGTGTAATTGATTGAAAATAGTGTAATTGATTGTAAATAGTGCACTTGATTGAAAATAGTGTAATTGATTGAAAATAGTGCACTTGATTGAAAATAGTGTAATTGATTGAAAATAGTGTAATTGATTTAAAATAGTGTAATTGATTGAAAATAGTGTAATTGATTGAAAATAGTGCACTTGATTGAAAATAGTGTAATTGATTGAAAATAGTGCAATTGATTGAAAATAGTGCACTTGATTGAAAATAGTGTAATTGATTGAAAATAGTGCACTTGATTGAAAATAGTGTAATTGATTGAAAATAGTGTAATTGATTGTAAATAGTGCACTTGATTGAAAAAAGTGTAATTGAGTGAAAATAGTGCACTTGATTGAAAATAGTGTAATTGATTGAAAATAGTGTAATTGATTGAAAATAGTGCACTTGATTGAAAATAGTGTAATTGATTGAAAATAGTGTAATTGATTGAAAATAGTGCACTTGATTGAAAATAGTGTAATTGATTGAAAATAGTGTAATTGATTGAAAATAGTGCACTTGATTGAAAATAGTGTAATTGATTGAAAATAGTGTAATTGATTGAAAATAGTGCACTTGATTGAACATAGTGTAATTGATTGAAAATAGTGTAATTGATTGAAAATAGTGCACTTGATTGAAAATAGTGTAATTGATTGAAAATAGTGTAATTGATTGAAAATAGTGCACTTGATTGAAAATAGTGTAATTGATTGAAAATAGTGTACTTGATTGAAAATAGTGCACTTGATTGAAAATAGTGTAATTGATTGAAAATAGTGCACTTGATTGAAAATAGTGTAATTGATTGAAAATAGTGCACTTGATTGAAAATAGTGTAATTGATTGAAAATAGTGTAATTGATTGAAAATAGTGCACTTGATTGAAAATAGTGTAATTGATTGAAAATAGTGTAATTGATTGAAAATAGTGCACTTGATTGACAATAGTGTAATTGATTGAAAATAGTGTACTTGATTGAAAATAGTGCACTTGATTGAAAATAGTGTAATTGATTGAAAATAGTGCACTTGATTGAAAATAGTGTAATTGATTGAAAATAGTGCACTTGATTGAAAATAGTGTAATTGATTGAAAATAGTGTAATTGATTGTAAATAGTGCACTTGATTGAAAATAGTGTAATTGATTGAAAATAGTGCACTTGATTGAAAATAGTGTAATTGATTGAAAATAGTGTAATTGATTTAAAATAGTGTAATTGATTGAAAATAGTGTAATTGATTGAAAATAGTGCACTTGATTGAAAATAGTGTAATTGATTGAAAATAGTGCAATTGATTGAAAATAGTGCACTTGATTGAAAATAGTGTAATTGATTGAAAATAGTGCACTTGATTGAAAATAGTGTAATTGATTGAAAATAGTGTAATTGATTGTAAATAGTGCACTTGATTGAAAAAAGTGTAATTGAGTGAAAATAGTGCACTTGATTGAAAATAGTGTAATTGATTGAAAATAGTGTAATTGATTGAAAATAGTGCACTTGATTGAAAATAGTGTAATTGATTGAAAATAGTGTAATTGATTGAAAATAGTGCACTTGATTGAAAATAGTGTAATTGATTGAAAATAGTGTAATTGATTGAAAATAGTGCACTTGATTGAAAATAGTGTAATTGATTGAAAATAGTGTAATTGATTGAAAATAGTGCACTTGATTGAAAATAGTGTAATTGATTGAAAATAGTGTAATTGATTGAAAATAGTGCACTTGATTGAAAATAGTGTAATTGATTGAAAATAGTGTACTTGATTGAAAATAGTGCACTTGATTGAAAATAGTGTAATTGATTGAAAATAGTGCACTTGATTGAAAATAGTGTAATTGATTGAAAATAGTGCACTTGATTGAAAATAGTGTAATTGATTGAAAATAGTGTAATTGATTGAAAATAGTGCACTTGATTGAAAATAGTGTAATTGATTGAAAATAGTGTAATTGATTGAAAATAGTGCACTTGATTGAAAATAGTGTAATTGATTGAAAATAGTGTACTTGATTGAAAATAGTGCACTTGATTGAAAATAGTGTAATTGATTGAAAATAGTGCACTTGATTGAAAATAGTGTAATTGATTGAAAATAGTGCACTTGATTGAAAATAGTGTAATTGATTGAAAATAGTGTAATTGATTGAAAATAGTGTAATTGATTGAAAATAGTGTAATTGATTGAAAATAGTGCACTTGATTGAAAATAGTGTAATTGATTGAAAATAGTGCAATTGATTGAAAATAGTGCACTTGATTGAAAATAGTGTAATTGATTGAAAATAGTGCACTTGATTGAAAATAGTGTAATTGATTGTAAATAGTGTAATTGGTTGAAAATAGTGTAATTGATTAAAAATAGTGTAATTGATTGAAAATAGTGCACTTGATTGAAAATAGTGTAATTGATTGAAAATAGTGCAATTGATTGAAAATAGTGTAATTGATTGAAAATAGTGTAATTGATTAAAAATAGTGTACTTGATTGAAAATAGTGTTATTGATTGAAAATAGTGCACTTGATTGAAAATAGTGCACTTGATTGAAAATAGTGTAATTGATTGAAAATAGTGTAATTGATTGAAAATAGTGTACTTGATTGAAAATAGTGTAATTGATTGAAAATAGTGCACTTGATTGAAAATAGTGCACTTGATTGAAAATAGTGTAATTGATTAAAAATAGTGTACTTGATTGAAAATAGTGTAATTGATTGAAAATAGTGCAATTGATTGAAAATAGTGTAATTGATTGAAAATAGTGTACTTGATTGAAAATAGTGTAATTGGTTGAAAATAGTGTACTTGATTGACAATAGTGTAATTGATTGAAAATAGTGTAATTGATTGAAAATAGTGTAATTGATTGAAAATAGTGTACTTGATTGAAAATAGTGTAATTGATTGAAAATAGTGTAATTGGTTGAAAATAGTGTAATTGATTAAAAATAGTGCACTTGATTGAAAATAGTGTAATTGATTGAAAATAGTGTACTTGATTGAAAATAGTGTAATTGATTGAAAATAGTGTAATTGATTGAAAATAGTGTAATTGATTGTAAATAGTGCACTTGATTGAAAATAGTGTAATTGATTGAAAATAGTGTAATTGATTGAAAATAGTGTAATTGATTGAAAATAGTGCACTTGATTGAAAATAGTGTAATTGATTGAAAATAGTGTAATTGATTGAAAATAGTGTAATTGATTGAAAATAGTGTAATTGATTGAAAATAGTGCACTTGATTGAAAATAGTGTAATTGATTGAAAATAGTGCAATTGATTGAAAATAGTGCACTTGATTTAAAATAGTGTAATTGATTGAAAATAGTGCACTTGATTGAAAATAGTGTAATTGATTGAAAATAGTGTAATTGATTGAAAATAGTGCACTTGATTGAAAATAGTGTAATTGATTGAAAATAGTGTAATTGATTGAAAATAGTGTAATTGATTGAAAATAGTGTAATTGATTGAAAATAGTGTAATTGATTGAAAATAGTGCACTTGATTGAAAATAGTGTAATTGATTGAAAATAGTGCAATTGATTGAAAATAGTGCACTTGATTTAAAATAGTGTAATTGATTGAAAATAGTGCACTTGATTGAAAATAGTGTAATTGATTGAAAATAGTGCAATTGATTGAAAATAGTGCACTTGATTGAAAATAGTGTAATTGATTGAAAATAGTGCACTTGATTGAAAATAGTGTAATTGATTGAAAATAGTGTAATTGGTTGTAAAATAGTGTAATTGATTAAAAATAGTGTACTTGATTGAAAATAGTGTAATTGATTGAAAATAGTGTACTTGATTGAAAATAGTGGAAGTGATTGAAAATAGTGTAATTGATTGAAAATAGTGCACTTGATTGAAAATAGTGTAATTGATTGAAAATAGTGCAATTGATTGAAAATAGTGTAATTGATTGAAAATAGTGTACTTGATTGAAAATAGTGTAATTGATTGAAAATAGTGTAATTGATTGAAAATAGTGCACTTGATTGAAAATAGTGTAATTGATTGAAAATAGTGCAATTGATTGAAAATAGTGTAATTGATTGAAAATAGTGTACTTGATTAAAAATAGTGTAATTGATTGAAAATAGTGTAATTGATTGAAAATAGTGTAATTGATTGAAAATAGTGTAATTGATTGAAAATAGTGCACTTGATTGAAAATAGTGTAATTGATTGAAAATAGTGTAATTGATTTAAAATAGTGCACTTGATTGAAAATAGTGTAATTGATTGAAAATAGTGTACTTGATTGAAAATAGTGCACTTGATTGAAAATAGTGTAATTGATTGAAAATAGTGCACTTGATTGAAAATAGTGTAATTGATTGAAAATAGTGCACTTGATTGAAAATAGTGTAATTGATTGAAAATAGTGTAATTGATTGAAAATAGTGCACTTGATTGAAAATAGTGTAATTGATTGAAAATAGTGTAATTGATTGAAAATAGTGCACTTGATTGAAAATAGTGTAATTGATTGAAAATAGTGTACTTGATTGAAAATAGTGCACTTGATTGAAAATAGTGTAATTGATTGAAAATAGTGCACTTGATTGAAAATAGTGTAATTGATTGAAAATAGTGCACTTGATTGAAAATAGTGTAATTGATTGAAAATAGTGTAATTGATTGAAAATAGTGTAATTGATTGAAAATAGTGTAATTGATTGAAAATAGTGCACTTGATTGAAAATAGTGTAATTGATTGAAAATAGTGCAATTGATTGAAAATAGTGCACTTGATTGAAAATAGTGTAATTGATTGAAAATAGTGCACTTGATTGAAAATAGTGTAATTGATTGAAAATAGTGTAATTGGTTGAAAATAGTGTAATTGATTAAAAATAGTGTAATTGATTGAAAATAGTGCACTTGATTGAAAATAGTGTAATTGATTGAAAATAGTGCAATTGATTGAAAATAGTGTAATTGATTGAAAATAGTGTAATTGATTAAAAATAGTGTACTTGATTGAAAATAGTGTAATTGATTGAAAATAGTGCACTTGATTGAAAATAGTGCACTTGATTGAAAATAGTGTAATTGATTGAAAATAGTGTAATTGATTGAAAATAGTGTACTTGATTAAAAATAGTGTAATTGATTGAAAATAGTGCACTTGATTGAAAATAGTGCACTTGATTGAAAATAGTGTAATTGATTAAAAATAGTGTACTTGATTGAAAATAGTGTAATTGATTGAAAATAGTGCAATTGATTGAAAATAGTGTAATTGATTGAAAATAGTGTACTTGATTGAAAATAGTGTAATTGGTTGAAAATAGTGTACTTGATTGACAATAGTGTAATTGATTGAAAATAGTGTAATTGATTGAAAATAGTGTAATTGATTGAAAATAGTGTACTTGATTGAAAATAGTGTAATTGATTGAAAATAGTGTAATTGGTTGAAAATAGTGTAATTGATTAAAAATAGTGCACTTGATTGAAAACAGTGTAATTGATTGAAAATAGTGTACTTGATTGAAAATAGTGTAATTGATTGAAAATAGTGTAATTGATTGAAAATAGTGTAATTGATTGTAAATAGTGCACTTGATTGAAAATAGTGTAATTGATTGAAAATAGTGTAATTGATTGAAAATAGTGTAATTGATTGAAAATAGTGCACTTGATTGAAAATAGTGTAATTGATTGAAAATAGTGTAATTGATTGAAAATAGTGTAATTGATTGAAAATAGTGTAATTGATTGAAAATAGTGCACTTGATTGAAAATAGTGTAATTGATTGAAAATAGTGCAATTGATTGAAAATAGTGCACTTGATTTAAAATAGTGTAATTGATTGAAAATAGTGCACTTGATTGAAAATAGTGTAATTGATTGAAAATAGTGTAATTGATTGAAAATAGTGCACTTGATTGAAAATAGTGTAATTGATTGAAAATAGTGTAATTGATTGAAAATAGTGTAATTGATTGAAAATAGTGTAATTGATTGAAAATAGTGTAATTGATTGAAAATAGTGCACTTGATTGAAAATAGTGTAATTGATTGAAAATAGTGCAATTGATTGAAAATAGTGCACTTGATTTAAAATAGTGTAATTGATTGAAAATAGTGCACTTGATTGAAAATAGTGTAATTGATTGAAAATAGTGCAATTGATTGAAAATAGTGCACTTGATTGAAAATAGTGTAATTGATTGAAAATAGTGCACTTGATTGAAAATAGTGTAATTGATTGAAAATAGTGTAATTGGTTGTAAAATAGTGTAATTGATTAAAAATAGTGTACTTGATTGAAAATAGTGTAATTGATTGAAAATAGTGTACTTGATTGAAAATAGTGGAAGTGATTGAAAATAGTGTAATTGATTGAAAATAGTGCACTTGATTGAAAATAGTGTAATTGATTGAAAATAGTGCAATTGATTGAAAATAGTGTAATTGATTGAAAATAGTGTACTTGATTGAAAATAGTGTAATTGATTGAAAATAGTGTAATTGATTGAAAATAGTGCACTTGATTGAAAATAGTGTAATTGATTGAAAATAGTGCAATTGATTGAAAATAGTGTAATTGATTGAAAATAGTGTACTTGATTAAAAATAGTGTAATTGATTGAAAATAGTGTAATTGATTGAAAATAGTGTAATTGATTGAAAATAGTGTAATTGATTGAAAATAGTGTAATTGATTGAAAATAGTGTAATTGATTGAAAATAGTGTAATTGATTGAAAATAGTGCAATTGATTGAAAATAGTGTAATTGATTGAAAATAGTATAATTGATTGAAAATAGTGTACTTGATTGAAAATAGTGTAATTGATTGAAAATAGTGTAATTGATTGAAAATAGTGTAATTGATTGAAAATAGTGTAATTGATTGAAAATAGTGTAATTGATTGAAAATAGTGTAATTGATTGAAAATAGTGTAATTGGTTGAAAATAGTGTAATTGATTGAAAATAGTGTAATTGATTGAAAATAGTGTAATTGATTGAAAATAGTGTACTTGATTGAAAATAGTGCACTTGATTGAAAATAGTGTAATTGATTGAAAATAGTGCAATTGATTGAAAATAGTGCACTTGATTTAAAATAGTGTAATTGATTGAAAATAGTGCACTTGATTGAAAATAGTGTAATTGATTGAAAATAGTGTAATTGGTTGAAAATAGTGTAATTGATTAAAAATAGTGTAATTGATTGAAAATAGTGCACTTGATTGAAAATAGTGTAATTGATTGAAAATAGTGCAATTGATTGAAAATAGTGCACTTGATTGAAAATAGTGTAATTGATTGAAAATAGTGCACTTGATTGAAAATAGTGTAATTGATTGAAAATAGTGTAATTGGTTGTAAAATAGTGTAATTGATTAAAAATAGTGTACTTGATTGAAAATAGTGTAATTGATTGAAAATAGTGTACTTGATTGAAAATAGTGGAAGTGATTGAAAATAGTGTAATTGATTGAAAATAGTGCACTTGATTGAAAATAGTGTAATTGATTGAAAATAGTGCAATTGATTGAAAATAGTGTAATTGATTGAAAATAGTGTACTTGATTGAAAATAGTGTAATTGATTGAAAATAGTGTAATTGATTGAAAATAGTGCACTTGATTGAAAATAGTGTAATTGATTGAAAATAGTGCAATTGATTGAAAATAGTGTAATTGATTGAAAATAGTGGACTTGATTGAAAATAGTGTAATTGATTGAAAATAGTGTAATTGATTGAAAATAGTGTAATTGATTGAAAATAGTGTAATTGATTGAAAATAGTGTAATTGATTGAAAATAGTGTAATTGATTGAAAATAGTGCAATTGATTGAAAATAGTGTAATTGATTGAAAATAGTATAATTGATTGAAAATAGTGTACTTGATTGAAAATAGTGTAATTGATTGAAAATAGTGTAATTGATTGAAAATAGTGTAATTGATTGAAAATAGTGCACTTGATTGAAAATAGTGTAATTGATTGAAAATAGTGTAATTGATTGAAAATAGTGTAATTGGTTGAAAATAGTGTAATTGATTGAAAATAGTGTAATTGATTGAAAATAGTGTAATTGATTGAAAATAGTGCACTTGATTGAAAATAGTGTAATTGATTGAAAATAGTGTAATTGATTGAAAATAGTGTAATTGATTGAAAATAGTGCACTTGATTGAAAATAGTGTAATTGATTGAAAATAGTGTAATTGATTGAAAATAGTGTAATTGGTTGAAAATAGTGTAATTGATTGAAAATAGTGTAATTGATTGAAAATAGTGCACTTGATTGAAAACAGTGTAATTGATTGACAATAGTGCAATTGATTGAAAATAGTGTAATTGATTGAAAATAGTGTAATTGATTTAAAATAGTGTAATTGATTGAAAATAGTGCACTTGATTGAAAATAGTGTAATTGATTGAAAATAGTGCAATTGATTGAAAATAGTGCACTTGATTTAAAATAGTGTAATTGATTGAAAATAGTGCACTTGATTGAAAATAGTGTAATTGATTGAAAATAGTGCAATTGATTGAAAATAGTGCACTTGATTGAAAATAGTGTAATTGATTGAAAATAGTGCACTTGATTGAAAATAGTGTAATTGATTGAAAATAGTGTAATTGGTTGTAAAATAGTGTAATTGATTAAAAATAGTGTACTTGATTGAAAATAGTGTAATTGATTGAAAATAGTGTACTTGATTGAAAATAGTGGAAGTGATTGAAAATAGTGTAATTGATTGAAAATAGTGCACTTGATTGAAAATAGTGTAATTGATTGAAAATAGTGCAATTGATTGAAAATAGTGTAATTGATTGAAAATAGTGTACTTGATTGAAAATAGTGTAATTGATTGAAAATAGTGTAATTGATTGAAAATAGTGCACTTGATTGAAAATAGTGTAATTGATTGAAAATAGTGCAATTGATTGAAAATAGTGTAATTGATTGAAAATAGTGTACTTGATTAAAAATAGTGTACTTGATTGAAAATAGTGTAATTGATTGAAAATAGTGTAATTGATTGAAAATAGTGTAATTGATTGAAAATAGTGCACTTGATTGAAAATAGTGTAATTGATTGAAAATAGTGTAATTGATTGAAAATAGTGTAATTGGTTGAAAATAGTGTAATTGATTGAAAATAGTGTAATTGATTGAAAATAGTGTAATTGATTGAAAATAGTGCACTTGATTGAAAATAGTGTAATTGATTGAAAATAGTGTAATTGATTGAAAATAGTGTAATTGATTGAAAATAGTGCACTTGATTGAAAATAGTGTAATTGATTGAAAATAGTGTAATTGATTGAAAATAGTGTAATTGGTTGAAAATAGTGTAATTGATTGAAAATAGTGTAATTGATTGAAAATAGTGCACTTGATTGAAAACAGTGTAATTGATTGACAATAGTGCAATTGATTGAAAATAGTGTAATTGATTGAAAATAGTGTAATTGATTTAAAATAGTGTAATTGATTGAAAATAGTGCACTTGATTGAAAATAGTGTAATTGATTGAAAATAGTGCAATTGATTGAAAATAGTGCACTTGATTTAAAATAGTGTAATTGATTGAAAATAGTGCACTTGATTGAAAATAGTGTAATTGATTGAAAATAGTGCAATTGATTGAAAATAGTGCACTTGATTGAAAATAGTGTAATTGATTGAAAATAGTGCACTTGATTGAAAATAGTGTAATTGATTGAAAATAGTGTAATTGGTTGTAAAATAGTGTAATTGATTAAAAATAGTGTACTTGATTGAAAATAGTGTAATTGATTGAAAATAGTGTACTTGATTGAAAATAGTGGAAGTGATTGAAAATAGTGTAATTGATTGAAAATAGTGCACTTGATTGAAAATAGTGTAATTGATTGAAAATAGTGCAATTGATTGAAAATAGTGTAATTGATTGAAAATAGTGTACTTGATTGAAAATAGTGTAATTGATTGAAAATAGTGTAATTGATTGAAAATAGTGCACTTGATTGAAAATAGTGTAATTGATTGAAAATAGTGCAATTGATTGAAAATAGTGTAATTGATTGAAAATAGTGTACTTGATTAAAAATAGTGTAATTGATTGAAAATAGTGTAATTGATTGAAAATAGTGTAATTGATTGAAAATAGTGTAATTGATTGAAAATAGTGTAATTGATTGAAAATAGTGTAATTGATTGAAAATAGTGTAATTGATTGAAAATAGTGCAATTGATTGAAAATAGTGTAATTGATTGAAAATAGTATAATTGATTGAAAATAGTGTACTTGATTGAAAATAGTGTAATTGATTGAAAATAGTGTAATTGATTGAAAATAGTGTAATTGATTGAAAATAGTGTAATTGATTGAAAATAGTGCACTTGATTGAAAATAGTGTAATTGATTGAAAATAGTGTAATTGATTGAAAATAGTGTAATTGGTTGAAAATAGTGTAATTGATTGAAAATAGTGTAATTGATTGAAAATAGTGTAATTGATTGAAAATAGTGTACTTGATTGAAAATAGTGCACTTGATTGAAAATAGTGTAATTGATTGAAAATAGTGCAATTGATTGAAAATAGTGCACTTGATTTAAAATAGTGTAATTGATTGAAAATAGTGCACTTGATTGAAAATAGTGTAATTGATTGAAAATAGTGTAATTGGTTGAAAATAGTGTAATTGATTAAAAATAGTGTAATTGATTGAAAATAGTGCACTTGATTGAAAATAGTGTAATTGATTGAAAATAGTGCAATTGATTGAAAATAGTGCACTTGATTGAAAATAGTGTAATTGATTGAAAATAGTGCACTTGATTGAAAATAGTGTAATTGATTGAAAATAGTGTAATTGGTTGTAAAATAGTGTAATTGATTAAAAATAGTGTACTTGATTGAAAATAGTGTAATTGATTGAAAATAGTGTACTTGATTGAAAATAGTGGAAGTGATTGAAAATAGTGTAATTGATTGAAAATAGTGCACTTGATTGAAAATAGTGTAATTGATTGAAAATAGTGCAATTGATTGAAAATAGTGTAATTGATTGAAAATAGTGTACTTGATTGAAAATAGTGTAATTGATTGAAAATAGTGTAATTGATTGAAAATAGTGCACTTGATTGAAAATAGTGTAATTGATTGAAAATAGTGCAATTGATTGAAAATAGTGTAATTGATTGAAAATAGTGGACTTGATTGAAAATAGTGTAATTGATTGAAAATAGTGTAATTGATTGAAAATAGTGTAATTGATTGAAAATAGTGTAATTGATTGAAAATAGTGTAATTGATTGAAAATAGTGTAATTGATTGAAAATAGTGTAATTGATTGAAAATAGTGCAATTGATTGAAAATAGTGTAATTGATTGAAAATAGTATAATTGATTGAAAATAGTGTACTTGATTGAAAATAGTGTAATTGATTGAAAATAGTGTAATTGATTGAAAATAGTGTAATTGATTGAAAATAGTGCACTTGATTGAAAATAGTGTAATTGATTGAAAATAGTGTAATTGATTGAAAATAGTGTAATTGGTTGAAAATAGTGTAATTGATTGAAAATAGTGTAATTGATTGAAAATAGTGTAATTGATTGAAAATAGTGCACTTGATTGAAAATAGTGTAATTGATTGAAAATAGTGTAATTGATTGAAAATAGTGTAATTGATTGAAAATAGTGCACTTGATTGAAAATAGTGTAATTGATTGAAAATAGTGTAATTGATTGAAAATAGTGTAATTGGTTGAAAATAGTGTAATTGATTGAAAATAGTGTAATTGATTGAAAATAGTGCACTTGATTGAAAACAGTGTAATTGATTGACAATAGTGCAATTGATTGAAAATAGTGTAATTGATTGAAAATAGTGTAATTGATTTAAAATAGTGTAATTGATTGAAAATAGTGAACTTGATTGAAAATAGTGTACTTGATTGAAAATAGTGTAATTGATTGAAAATAGTGTAATTGATTGAAAATAGTGTAATTGATTGAAAATAGTGTACTTGATTGAAAATAGTGTAATTGATTGAAAATAGTGTAATTGATTGAAAATAGTGCACTTGATTGAAAATAGTGTAATTGATTGAAAATAGTGCAATTGATTGAAAATAGTGTAATTGATTGAAAATAGTGTACTTGATTGAAAATAGTGTAATTGGTTGAAAATAGTGTAATTGATTGACAATAGTGTAATTGATTGAAAATAGTGTAATTGATTAAAAATAGTGTACTTGATTGAAAATAGTGTAATTGATTGAAAATAGTGCAATTGATTGAAAATAGTGTAATTGATTGAAAATAGTGTAATTGATTAAAAATAGTGTACTTGATTGAAAATAGTGTAATTGATTGAAAATAGTGCACTTGATTGAAAATAGTGCACTTGATTGAAAATAGTGTAATTGATTGAAAATAGTGTAATTGATTGAAAATAGTGTAATTGATTGAAAATAGTGTAATTGATTGAAAATAGTGTAATTGATTGAAAATAGTGTAATTGGTTGAAAATAGTGTAATTGATTGAAAATAGTGTAATTGATTGAAAATAGTGTAATTGATTAAAAATAGTGTAATTGATTGAAAATAGTGTAATTGATTAAAAATAGTGTAATTGGTTGAAAATAGTGTAATTGATTGAAAATAGTGTAATTGATTGAAAATAGTGTAATTGATTGAAAATAGTGTAATTGATTGAAAATAGTGTAATTGATTGAAAATAGTGTAATTGATTAAAAATAGTGTAATTGATTGAAAATAGTGTAATTGATTGAAAATAGTGTAATTGATTGAAAATAGTGTAATTGATTGAAAATAGTGTAATTGATTGAAAATAGTGCACTTGATTGAAAATAGTGTACTTGATTGAAAATAGTGTAATTGATTGAAAATAGTGTAATTGATTGAAAATAGTGTAATTGATTGAACATAGTGTACTTGATTGAAAATAGTGTAATTGATTGACAATAGTGTACTTGATTGAAAATAGTGTAATTGATTGAAAATAGTGTAATTGATTGAAAATAGTGTAATTGATTAGAAATAGTGCACTTGATTGAAAATAGTGTAATTGATTGAAAATAGTGCAATTGATTGAAAATAGTGTAATTGATTGAAAATAGTGTAATTGATTGAAAATAGTGTAATTGATTGAAAATAGTGTAATTGATTGAAAATAGTGCACTTGATTGAAAATAGTGTAATTTGTTGAAAATAGTGTAATTGATTAAAAATAGTGTACTTGATTGAAAATAGTGTAATTGATTGAAAATAGTGCACGTGATTGAAAATAGTGCACTTGATTGAAAATAGTGTAATTGATTGAAAATAGTGTAATTGATTGACAATAGTGTACTTGATTGAAAATAGTGTAATTGATTAAAAATAGTGTAATTGATTGAAAATAGTGTAATTGATTGAAAATAATGTAATTGATTGAAAATAGTGTAATTGATTGAAAATAGTGTAATTGATTGAAAATAGTGTAATTGATTGAAAATAGTGTAATTGATTGAAAATAGTGTAATTGATTGAAAATAGTGTAATTGATTGAAAATAGTGTAATTGATTGAAAATAGTGTACTTGATTGAAAATAGTGTAATTGATTGAAAATAGTGTAATTGATTGAAAATAGTGTAATTGATTGAAAATAGTGTAATTGATTGAAAATAGTGTAATTGATTGAAAATAGTGTAATTGATGTAAAATAGTGTAATTGATTGAAAATAGTGTAATTGATTGAAAATAGTGTACTTGATTGAAAATAGTGTAATTGATTGAAAATAGTGTAATTGATTGAAAATAGTGTAATTGATTATCAATAGTGCACTTGATTGAAAATAGTGTAATTGATTGAAAATAGTGTAATTGATTGAAAATAGTGTAATTGATTGAAAATAGTGTACTTGATTGAAAATAGTGTAATTGATTGAAAATAGTGTAATTGATTATCAATAGTGCACTTGATTGAAAATAGTGTAATTGATTGAAAATAGTGTAATTGGTTGAAAATAGTGTAATTGATTATCAATAGTGCACTTGATTGAAAATAGTGTAATTGATTGAAAATAGTGTAATTGATTGAAAATAGTGTAATTGATTGAAAATAGTGTAATTGATTGAAAATAGTGTAATTGATTGACAATAGTGCACTTGATCGAAAATAGTGTAATTGATTGAAAATAGTGTAATTGATTGACAATAGTGTAATTGATTGAAAATAGTGTAATTGATTGAAAATAGTGTAATTGATTGAAAATAGTGTAATTGATTGAAAATAGTGTAATTGATTGAAAATAGTGTAATTGATTGAAAATAGTGTAATTGATTGACAATAGTGCACTTGATTAAAAATAGTGTAATTGATTGAAAATAGTGTAATTGATTGAAAATAGTGTAATTGGTTATCAATAGTGCACTTGATGTAAAATAGTGTAATTGATTGAAAATAGTGTAATTGATTGAAAATAGTGTAATTGATTAAAAATAGTGTAATTGATTGAAAATAGTGTAATTGATTAAAAATAGTGTAATTGATTGAAAATAGTGTAATTGATTAAAAATAGTGTACTTGATTGAAAATAGTGTAATTGATTGAAAATAGTGTAATTGATTGAAAATAGTGTAATTGATTGAAAATAGTGTAATTGATTGAAAATAGTGTAATTGATTATCAATAGTGCACTTGATTGAAAATAGTGTAATTGATTGAAAATAGTGTAATTGATTGAAAATAGTGTAATTGATTGAAAATAGTGTACTTGATTGAAAATAGTGTAATTGATTGAAAATAGTGTAATTGATTGAAAATAGTGCACTTGATTGAAAATAGTGTAATTGATTGAAAATAGTGCAATTGATTGAAAATAGTGTAATTGATTGAAAATAGTGTACTTGATTGAAAATAGTGTAATTGGTTGAAAATAGTGTAATTGATTGACAATAGTGTAATTGATTGAAAATAGTGTAATTGATTAAAAATAGTGTACTTGATTGAAAATAGTGTAATTGATTGAAAATAGTGCAATTGATTGAAAATAGTGTAATTGATTGAAAATAGTGTAATTGATTAAAAATAGTGTACTTGATTGAAAATAGTGTAATTGATTGAAAATAGTGCACTTGATTGAAAATAGTGCACTTGATTGAAAATAGTGTAATTGATTGAAAATAGTGTAATTGATTGAAAATAGTGTAATTGATTGAAAATAGTGTAATTGATTGAAAATAGTGTAATTGATTGAAAATAGTGTAATTGGTTGAAAATAGTGTAATTGATTGAAAATAGTGTAATTGATTGAAAATAGTGTAATTGATTAAAAATAGTGTAATTGATTGAAAATAGTGTAATTGATTAAAAATAGTGTAATTGGTTGAAAATAGTGTAATTGATTGAAAATAGTGTAATTGATTGAAAATAGTGTAATTGATTGAAAATAGTGTAATTGATTGAAAATAGTGTAATTGATTGAAAATAGTGTAATTGATTAAAAATAGTGTAATTGATTGAAAATAGTGTAATTGATTGAAAATAGTGTAATTGATTGAAAATAGTGTAATTGATTGAAAATAGTGCACTTGATTGAAAATAGTGTACTTGATTGAAAATAGTGTAATTGATTGAAAATAGTGTAATTGATTGAAAATAGTGTAATTGATTGAACATAGTGTACTTGATTGAAAATAGTGTAATTGATTGACAATAGTGTACTTGATTGAAAATAGTGTAATTGATTGAAAATAGTGTAATTGATTGAAAATAGTGTAATTGATTAGAAATAGTGCACTTGATTGAAAATAGTGTAATTGATTGAAAATAGTGCAATTGATTGAAAATAGTGTAATTGATTGAAAATAGTGTAATTGATTGAAAATAGTGTAATTGATTGAAAATAGTGTAATTGATTGAAAATAGTGCACTTGATTGAAAATAGTGTAATTTGTTGAAAATAGTGTAATTGATTAAAAATAGTGTACTTGATTGAAAATAGTGTAATTGATTGAAAATAGTGCACGTGATTGAAAATAGTGCACTTGATTGAAAATAGTGTAATTGATTGAAAATAGTGTAATTGATTGACAATAGTGTACTTGATTGAAAATAGTGTAATTGATTAAAAATAGTGTAATTGATTGAAAATAGTGTAATTGATTGAAAATAATGTAATTGATTGAAAATAGTGTAATTGATTGAAAATAGTGTAATTGATTGAAAATAGTGTAATTGATTGAAAATAGTGTAATTGATTGAAAATAGTGTAATTGATTGAAAATAGTGTAATTGATTGAAAATAGTGTAATTGATTGAAAATAGTGTAATTGATTGAAAATAGTGTACTTGATTGAAAATAGTGTAATTGATTGAAAATAGTGTAATTGATTGAAAATAGTGTAATTGATTGAAAATAGTGTAATTGATTGAAAATAGTGTAATTGATTGAAAATAGTGTAATTGATGTAAAATAGTGTAATTGATTGAAAATAGTGTAATTGATTGAAAATAGTGTACTTGATTGAAAATAGTGTAATTGATTGAAAATAGTGTAATTGATTGAAAATAGTGTAATTGATTATCAATAGTGCACTTGATTGAAAATAGTGTAATTGATTGAAAATAGTGTAATTGATTGAAAATAGTGTACTTGATTGAAAATAGTGTAATTGATTGAAAATAGTGTAATTGATTATCAATAGTGCACTTGATTGAAAATAGTGTAATTGATTGAAAATAGTGTAATTGGTTGAAAATAGTGTAATTGATTATCAATAGTGCACTTGATTGAAAATAGTGTAATTGATTGAAAATAGTGTAATTGATTGAAAATAGTGTAATTGATTGAAAATAGTGTAATTGATTGAAAATAGTGTAATTGATTGACAATAGTGCACTTGATCGAAAATAGTGTAATTGATTGAAAATAGTGTAATTGATTGACAATAGTGTAATTGATTGAAAATAGTGTAATTGATTGAAAATAGTGTAATTGATTGAAAATAGTGTAATTGATTGAAAATAGTGTAATTGATTGAAAATAGTGTAATTGATTGAAAATAGTGTAATTGATTGACAATAGTGCACTTGATTAAAAATAGTGTAATTGATTGAAAATAGTGTAATTGATTGAAAATAGTGTAATTGGTTATCAATAGTGCACTTGATGTAAAATAGTGTAATTGATTGAAAATAGTGTAATTGATTGAAAATAGTGTAATTGATTAAAAATAGTGTAATTGATTGAAAATAGTGTAATTGATTAAAAATAGTGTAATTGATTGAAAATAGTGTAATTGATTAAAAATAGTGTACTTGATTGAAAATAGTGTAATTGATTGAAAATAGTGTAATTGGTTGAAAATAGTGTAATTGATTGAAAATAGTGTAATTGATTGAAAATAGTGTAATTGATTATCAATAGTGCACTTGATTGAAAATAGTGTAATTGATTGAAAATAGTGTAATTGATTGAAAATAGTGTAATTGATTGAAAATAGTGTACTTGATTGAAAATAGTGTAATTGATTGAAAATAGTGTAATTGATTATCAATAGTGCACTTGATTGAAAATAGTGTAATTGATTGAAAATAGTGTAATTGGTTGAAAATAGTGTAATTGATTATCAATAGTGCACTTGATTGAAAATAGTGTAATTGATTGAAAATAGTGTAATTGATTGAAAATAGTGTAATTGATTGAAAATAGTGTAATTGATTGACAATAGTGCACTTGATCGAAAATAGTGTAATTGATTGAAAATAGTGTAATTGATTGACAATAGTGTAATTGATTGAAAATAGTGTAATTGATTGAAAATAGTGTAATTGATTGAAAATAGTGTAATTGATTGAAAATAGTGTACTTGATTGCCAATAGTGCACTTGATTGAAAATAGTGTAATTGATTGAAAATAGTGTAATTGATTGAAAATAGTGTAATTGATTATCAATAGTGCACTTGATTGAAAATAGTGTAATTGATTGAAAATAGTGTAATTGATTGAAAATAGTGTAATTGATTGAAAATAGTGTAATTGATTATCAATAGTGCACTTGATTGAAAATAGTGTAATTGATTGAAAATAGTGTAATTGATTGAAAATAGTGTAATTGATTATCAATAGTGCACTTGATTGAAAATAGTGTAATTGATTGAAAATAGTGTAATTGGTTGAAAATAGTGTAATTGATTATCAATAGTGCACTTGATTGAAAATAGTGTAATTGATTGAAAATAGTGTAATTGATTGAAAATAGTGTAATTGATTGAAAATAGTGTAATTGATTGAAAATAGTGTAATTGATTGACAATAGTGCACTTGATCGAAAATAGTGTAATTGATTGAAAATAGTGTAATTGATTGACAATAGTGTAATTGATTGAAAATAGTGTAATTGATTGAAAAAAGTGTAATTGATTGAAAATAGTGTAATTGATTGAAAATAGTGTAATTGATTGAAAATAGTGTAATTGATTGAAAATAGTGTAATTGATTGACAATAGTGCACTTGATTGAAAATAGTGTAATTGATTGACAATAGTGCACTTGATCAAAAATAGTGTAATTGATTGAAAATAGTGTAATTGATTGACAATAGTGTAATTGATTGAAAATAGTGTAATTGATTGAAAATAGTGTAATTGATTGAAAATAGTGTAATTGATTGAAAATAGTGTAATTGGTTGAAAATAGTGTAATTGATTAAAAATAGTGTAATTGATTGAAAATAGTGTAATTGATTGACAATAGTGTAATTGGTTGAAAATAGTGTAATTGATTGAAAATAGTGTACTTGATTGAAAATAGTGTAATTGAGGTAAAATAGTGTAATTGATTGAAAATAGTGTAATTGATTGAAAATAGTGTAATTGATTGAAAATAGTGTAATTGATTGACAATAGTGCACTTGATTGAAAATAGTGTAATTGATTGAAAATAGTGTAATTGATTAAAAATAGTGTAATTGATTGAAAATAGTGTAATTGATTGAAAATAGTGTAATTGATTGACAATAGTGCACTTGATCGAAAATAGTGTAATTGATTGAAAATAGTGTAATTGATTGACAATAGTGTAATTGATTGAAAATAGTGTAATTGATTGAAAATAGTGTAATTGATTGAAAATAGTGTAATTGATTGAAAATAGTGTAATTGATTGAAAATAGTGTAATTGATTGACAATAGTGCACTTGATCGAAAATAGTGTAATTGATTGAAAATAGTGTAATTGATTGAAAATAGTGTAATTGATTGAAAATAGTGTAATTGATTGAAAATAGTGTAATTGATTGAAAATAGTGTAATTGATTGACAATAGTGCACTTGATTGAAAATAGTGTAATTGATTGAAAATAGTGTAATTGATTGAAAATAGTGTACTTGATTGAAAATAGTGTAATTGATTGACAATAGTGTAATTGATTGAAAATAGTGTACTTGATTGAAAATAGTGTAATTGATTGAAAATAGTGTAATTGATTGAAAATAGTGTAATTGGTTGAAAATAGTGCACTTGATTGACAATAGTGTAATTTATTGAAAATAGTGCACTTGATTGACAATAGTGTAATTGATTAAAAATAGTGCACTTGATTGAAAATAGTGTAATTGATTGAAAATAGTGCACTTGATTGAAAATAGTGTAATTGATTGAAAATAGTGCAATTGATTGAAAATAGTGCACTTGATTGAAAATAGTGTAATTGATTGAAAATAGTGCACTTGATTGAAAATAGTGTAATTGATTGAAAATAGTGTAATTGGTTGAAAATAGTGTAATTGATTAAAAATAGTGTACTTGATTGAAAATAGTTTAATTGATTGAAAATAGTGTAATTGATTGACAATAGTGTAATTGATTGAAAATAGTGCACTTGATCGAAAATAGTGTAATTGATTGAAAATAGTGTAATTGATTGACAATAGTGTAATTGATTGAAAATAGTGTAATTGATTGAAAATAGTGTAATTGATTGAAAATAGTGTAATTGATTGAAAATAGTGTAATTGATTGAAAATAGTGTAATTGATTTACAATAGTGCACTTGATTGAAAATAGTGTAATTGATTGAAAATAGTGTAATTGATTGAAAATAGTGTACTTGATTGAAAATAGTGTAATTGATTGACAATAGTGTAATTGATTGAAAATAGTGTACTTGATTGAAAATAGTGTAATTGATTGAAAATAGTGTAATTGATTGACAATAGTGTAATTGATCGAAAATAGTGTAATTGATTGAAAATAGTGTAATTGATTGACAATAGTGTAATTGATTAAAAATAGTGTAATTGATTGAAAATAGTGTAATTGATTGACAATAGTGTACTTGATTAAAAATAGTGTAATGAATTGAAAATAGTGTAATTGATTGAAAATAGTGTAATTGATTGACAATAGTGTAATTGATTAAAAATAGTGTAATTGATTGAAAATAGTGTAATTGATTGACAATAGTGTAATTGATTGAAAATAGTGTAATGAATTGAAAATAGTGTAATTGATTGAAAATAGTGTAATTGATTGACAATAGTGTAATTGATTGAAAATAGTGTACTTGATTGAAAATAGTGTAATTGATTGAAAATAGTGTAATTGATTGAAAATAGTGTAATTGATTGAAAATAGTGTAATTGATTGACAATAGTGTAATTGATTGAAAATAGTGTACTTGATTTAAAATAGTGTAATTGATTGAAAATAGTGTAATTGATTAAAAATAGTGTAATTGATTGACAATAGTGCACTTGATTGAAAATAGTGTAATTGATTGAAAATAGTGTAATTGATTGAAAATAGTGTAATTGATTGAAAATAGTGCAATTGATTGACAATAGTGCACTTGATTGAAAATAGTGTAATTGATTGAAAATAGTGTAATTGATTGACAATAGTGCACTTGATTGAAAATAGTGTAATTGATTGAAAATAGTGTAATTGATTGAAAATAGTGTAATTGATTGAAAATAGTGTAATTGATTGACAATAGTGTAATTGATTGAAAATTGTGTACTTGATTAAAAATAGTGTAATTGATTGAAAATAGTGTAATTGATTGAAAATAGTGTAATTGATTGACAGTAGTGTACTTGATAGAAAATAGTGTAATTGATTGAAAATAGTGTAATTGATTGAAAATAGTGTAATTGATTGAAAATAGTGTAATTGATTGAAAATAGTCTACTTGATTGAAAATAGTGTAATTGATTGACAATAGTGCACTTGATTGAAAATAGTGTACTTGATCGAAAATAGTGTAATTGATTGAAAATAGTGTAATTGATTGACAATAGTGTAATTGATTGAAAATAGTGTACTTGATTGAAAATAGTGTAATTGATTGAAAATAGTGTAATTGATTGAAAATAGTATAATTGATTGAAAATAGTGTAATTGGTTGAAAATAGTGTAATTGGTTGAAAATAGTGTAATTGATTGACAATAGTGTAATTGATTGACAATAGTCTAATTGATTGAAAATAGTGTACTTGATTGAAAATAGTGTAATTGATTGAAAATAGTGCAATAGATTGAAAATAGTGTACTTGATTGAAAATAGTTCACTTGATTGAAAATAGTGTACTTGATTGAAAATAGTGTAATTGATTGAAAATAGTGTAATTGATTGAAAATAGTATAATTGATTGACCATATTGTAATTGGTTCAAAATAGTCTACTTTATTGAAAATAGTGTACTTGATTGACAATAGTGTACTTGATTGAAAATAGTGTAATTTATTGAAAATAGTGTAATTGATTTAAAATAGTGTACTTGATTGAAAATAGTGTAATTGATTGAAAATAGTGTACTTGATTGAAAATAGTGAAATTGATTGAAAATAGTAAGGCAACTAAAGATTTATTTCTCTTTTTAAACTAAGCTGATTATCAGTAGGACGGTTTTGGTTGATAAAATTCTATTTGATTTTTTTTATAAACAATTGCAAATAGTGAACCAGGACGTTTTTTTAGAAAAATATTTTCTATAAAATAGACTAGTAACTTATTTTAACAAGTAAAATATTGTAAAGCGAAAACAAAGAATAACTGTCCATCTTTTTTTCTTTCTTTTCTCTTTGAAGATCACACAGAATACGATGTTCGTTTCGAACAAGCAACTTGTGGAGGTGATGCAGTGCCTACATTAACAACCATATAACCCCCACATTCGGTGTCGTACTTTTAAAGAAAATATTGCAATGCCTGTCTCACCATATTAAATTGAGTTGTTACATTTACTGGGTTAACGAAAATGAAATCGGATGGTAATTTTATATGGGTAGACGCTTTTTTCTTTTAATCTTATGGTTAAAATCATCTACATACATTACACAGGTGTACACATTTCATGTTTACGGTACTATCAATTTTCAACAACAGCTTTTACGATTATATTTTTTTCAAAAACATACTTGTTTTTAGAGAGTGTCACCGAGTGGGTTCAGTTTGTTATAGAAGTTTATCTTAAATTGACAACCCACATAAGAGAATATCACCTTATACCACTAATATTTTCTACACAACAAATACATTGATATTGTAACTTTAAAAAAAGTATAATCGTCATTGCTTAACATTGCATGTTTTTATTTAAATAACTTATGTAAAGAAAATTGTTTTCAAATTGTTCAGAATCAAAATAATAGACACATTTTAGTCTGTAAACTCTATGAAACAACGTGATGTGTATTTACTTTAAAGCAGCAACAATACACAACTTATGTATTTTCTGATCAATTCTAGTTGTTTTAATTAATATTGATAACCATTTTCCTTTTAAATGCAATTTTTAAAGCTTTCTAATACTTTAAAACAGAGTTGTCTTTCATTATCGACATCTTGATGTTTCGGCGTGTCTCGTTTTAATCCAATGTGTATTACGTCATTTTCGATCGCAATTGTCTTCTCTCGACGACGGCCACGCTCGATCATCTAACATTTTCTGTTGTGGGCACTAACCGACTTGACCTAAAATCAACATTTAACATATTTAAAATTCTATTAAAATTTACCAAATATGTTTAACACATGTGCCACACGGAGCGGATGTTTAAAAGTTCTAATACTTGAAGAACAGGTATTGGTATGCAAAATAAGAAGACTGTAGGAACAGAATAGTTAACAAAGCTCGATCTCCTATGTTAAGAATGGGTTTCTAAATAAAAAATCTTAAAATTTAGAAAACTACTCTTAACACGAGGAAGCCGAGGGGGGGGGGTTCTAACCTACGAATGTTCATGTTTTTATACTAATTTAAAAACTTGGTCGGTTATTGCTACTTTCATAATAACAACTATGAAAAATATTGTTTAGTTTTACTGTAAAAAGAAAAACATGACGACGACGACGACGACGACGACGACAATAATGATGATGATGATGATGATAATAATAATAATAATAATAATAATAATAATAATAATAATAATAATATTACTACTACTACTACTAATAATAATAACAACAATAATAATAATAATAATAATAATAATAATACTCATAATAATAATATTAATAATACTAATGATAATAAGAATAATAATAATGATAATAATAACAACAACAACAATAACAATAACAATAAATAACAATAATAATAATATTAATAATAATATTGATAATAACAACAACAACAACAACAATAATAATAATAATAATATTAATAATAATAATGATAATAATAATAATAATAATGATAATAATAACAACAACAATAACAATAACAATAAAAATATTAATAATAATGATAATAATGTTATATTATGACGGGCCCTGTATTTCAAACGGGTAGATTAACTAGTATCAAATAGCTAATTTTGTTATCGAAAAATAGGTTTTGTTTCTGGACTCAGAAATGAGTCAGAGAAGTGTTTGATCCAGGAGTAGTCATAATAAATTTAGACCTGACGTGACCTTGAGTCAGAGATCAGAGTGAGACGTTTTTGTCCCCATATTGTGCGTGGGAACGAGGGTTACGTCACCACAGAAAACAATAACTTAGTTTTTAGAATCAGTCTGGGCCTAGAGGCGATATCGCCCAGACCGGCTGCGAGCATGTAGCCGGCAAAAAGGCAAGGCCCCGCTGTGGGGGGCAGAAGATATCCCAGAAAGGAAAGAAAATAGCCCGAGTATGAGAGAGTCGAAGCCGGAATCCCCCTGACAGCAACCGAACCGAGAAGTAAGAAAACTGTGTGAGAATAAATAAATTTGTGTGAAATATCCCTTCAAGAAAATCCGTGTCTCGTGTGTTCATTTTGTCTGAGTCAGACTTCTTCCTTCGATTAAGACGACACAGCCAGCGAAGACTAGACGAATCACAGGCCAAGGAAGAGAACAGAAGTTAAGACGACACAGCCAGCGAAGACTAGACGAATCACAGGCCAAGGAAGAGAACAGAAGTTAAGGTAAACTTTGAGATTTATTTGAGATTTATTTGAGAACTGTTTAGAGACCTTAAGATACGTATAAATGCTGAGATGCCGTGAACAGATACGTGGTTTTAAAAAGGCTTGAGATGCCGTAAATTGATACGTGAAGATTTAAGACTGTGGTTACGAAAGTATAGAGAAAAAGTGATATACAGTTCGAATTTTATAGAGCAAAATGATTATGAAAATGATATAGATTAAATTGTATCATCAGAAGTATTAAGAAAAAAGATTGAAATCACTATTAATCCCCTCGTGAACATTTCGCGTTATTTTCGGCCTGAGAGGATGTGATAGCGAACTGCTGAGGTGGTTTTGGAGAAATGCCTCAGTCGGAAGGATTTCTGCCTGTAGTGATAAAAGAAGCTCTCTCCCCCCTTGCTATGTAACAATAACAACGACGACGACGACGACGACGACGACGACGACGACGACGACGACGACAACAACAACAACAACAACAACAACAACAACAACAACAACAACAACAATAATAATAATAATAATAATAATAATAATAATAATAATAATAATAATAATAATAATAATAATAATAATAATAATAATAATGCAAATAGATATATAACACCCTCAACTAAATCCCTCATTACTGAAAAAAATAGGACTCTATTTTCATTTAGGGGATTACGTATAACACCCTGAAAATCTTGTCGGTAAGAAAAAAAGAAACATTATTTAAGAATTTAGAGCAGATGGTCACTTTCGTATATACTTTTAACGTAAAATGATAAACATTTCTGGACTATTCCAACCTTTTAAGGCTGTTCACGATTTTCTTTTACCACTGACCTTAAAGTACGACTGGCAATACACATTTTGGCTAACTGACCTGAAACGCTAGAATGACCGAAACTAGGGGCTCATTTTAGGCTAAATTTATATGTAAAACTGATCTCAGACTTTAAAAAAGTTTTTTTTTGGATGTTCACAAAAAGTAGAATCTCATTTTTGTGGGGGGTAGCTGAGGGTGTTAATCTATAATACTACAATGATGATAATAATAGTTAAAAGTTCTTATATCGTAAAAGAAGCTACTTAAATTCTACAAATAAAACAATTCAATCTTTCACATTACATTGAAATATAATTTTAAATATGAAACAAAAATTAATAAGCAACCTGTTAGTAATTCATTTTTAATTCATGAAACACATTTTACATTTTTTTACGTAGTAATAATATACGTAGACATAGACACTTTCTTAGGACAGTTTTGTGTTGATAAGAAATGGTCACTGTCTCTCACAGTAGTCAATGTACCTGTCTCTTGTCAATGGAAGGAAAATGTAACTACTGAACAACCAAACGGTTTAAAAATGAACCAATAAGTTTTTTATTATTAGTTTTTTTTATTTTATTGCATTCTATGTACATCTCCGTCCGCATTTTAAATCTTTTAAAAGTTCGTTTTACAACCAGTTTAAAGACATGGCCACCCACTTAAAATCCAAGAAGTGACGCCAAAATGTTCAAGTTTTTTTTCAAACCTTTTGTTCACGTCTTGTGATGTTTGTCAATGCTGGGGAACCGGACCAAAAGCCAGCGGAGAAAAGCCCACAATATTATTTTTAAAAAAACGGACGGATGCCCAAAGTATAAAATAAATGAATTCAATTTTAATAATGTAATTATCAATGATATTTGCCAGTACTTTTTTCTTGACAAAAATGTCTCATATAATTTTTAATCATGTTTCAGAACTTTGTAAATCAACAGCATTCTTTTAAATGTTACCTAACGAATTTATGCAAAATGAATTTTTTACAGATGTAAAATAAATATATATCGTATTTTGATGTTATTATAATCTATTGATTTTAATTTTACTGGTAGTTTAAAAACAATATCATCAGTAGAAGTATAGTTGAAAAATATTTAAAAAATCGTTCTTGGGGTGAGAAATTAGGCCAACATTTTTCCAATTCTGATACAGATTCCGATACCCTAGCAAAGTCCGATTTTTCCGATTCCCGATCTGATTCCGATTAATCGTCCCAACCCTATGTATGTGTGCAATTCATATGTGTAATGTCTATGACAGATCTTCTTCGCATAGGTTTCTCCTCTGTATAACACATTGCCACAGGACTGCTTTACTGCAAACTACAACATAGTAATTTTCAAATCAAATATCAACAGATTCCTGTCATATACCGTCCGTACAAGTAATCAAACTTACCCCATTCCATGATTCAACTCAATCCTCTGATGAGGTTCTTCACCTTTCAACTAGCTATCATTCCATCCCATTAACCCGTATCCTTGAGTAGCCCTTGAGTGGCCTTGATGAGTGCTTACCTATTAGTAAAAAAATAAAAATAAACAACACTTGTTTACCAATGTTTTGCAACGTATGTAATAGTTTTGATAATAGAATTATATCACTGTATCCTGTGTTTTTAGACTCACTCCACTTCTATGAGCCTCTTTTTTGTCCGCTTGTTTGTCTATCAGGCTTCAGTTGGAAATAGAATTCCCATCTCTAAATGCACAAATTGGAAGATGCTTTTTATTTTCGATGCATCCATTAATGTTTTTGTAGGTTGATTTTTCAAGCTGAAGCTTAAAATAATATTTTTGTCAGACTGTCACCTTTCAGTTTAAATACCATTAATATCACGTTATTTTGAAATACTACCGTCAACCATGGCTACTTTAAAATTGGGGTTACAATGATAACCTGTAGTTTTCGCTAATCACCTCGATTTGTTTGACCCCTAAAACTAGGTTGATATGATGCAACTGTAACATATTTACTGTTCCCCGCGCATGCTAAGCAACTACAAGAAGTTCTTGGAATTGCGATTGCCCATATGATTAAGGGTTATATTTCGTCAAAGGAGAAAATATCACAAAACCTGGACAAAAGATTCCGTCAGCAACAGCGGTTTCGTCGCGCGATCTTGTTGATTCGCGTACATGCGTTCTGGTGTTAGAATACAAGTGTCACTGATTATCGCAGCTGTTTTTAATCATCTTTTTCTGTTCCAAACAGGTGTTATAATGATGTCGTATTGTGGGGCTACTATGATAATGCATCATAGAATGCATTACTACGTAGTTACTATAGTCGTTTTTGATATTAAAAAATGTAAAAAGCTGAAATAAATGTCTTTTTTCATATTTTCACGAAAATCAAGAGCTAAGAGTTATTTATTCAAAAAATAGACTTTTTTGAGCAAGAAAAAGAATAGAAACAAATGGCACTAAATGTTCGTCAGTTGGTCACGGTATTTCGTCTGAAACGTTGGAAACATCACTTTCATCGCGAAACGCCAAAAATGAAACAGTTGACGTATCCTAATTTGGTACATTCTTATTTATGGGATAAGAAACAAATATAAATGAGTTTTGTTTTGGTTTGATTGTCTCACAATTCATGAACGATTAACACAAGGCAAAACACTGAGCTGCTTTTGAAGTTCACGCAAGAGAAGAAATAAGGCCAATCTGATTCGTCATTTTTTCAATTTGACAAGACGCGATAGGAATGTTACGGGGGTGTTGATGGAAACGGGTATAAGGAAAGATGACATTGGGAGGGGTTGTCATCGCCATCATCATCAGCCACTTATTGGAGGCAATTAAGGACAACTTTAGAATAGAAACGAAAGACATTAAAGTCACTCGGGCGAGAATAGTTCATTCAAACATCTGTTGCTCTTCACTCGCGCCAAGACAGAAATTCTCTCATCTTCCTTCTCTCTCTCTCTCTCTCTCTCTCTTTCTCTCTCTCTCTCTCTCTATATATATATATATATGTGTATATATATAAATATATATATATATATATATATATATATATATATATATATATATGTGTATATATATATATACATATATATGTATATATATATATATATATATATATATATATATATATATATATATATATAGATGGAGGTTTGTGTATGTTCGCAGTGAGAGAGAGAGGAGGATGAGACAATTTTTGTCTTATATATATATATATAAGATAAGAGATTGATGTAGTTTGTTTTAAGCATTATGTGTAATGTATGTGTAGATAATTTATAGAAGACAAAATGAAGTTGCATTATTAAATATGATAAAATTATAATAAAAGAAAAAACTAAAGTAAACAAAATAATAAAAATCTCTCAATAAAATATAAATAGTAAGCGAATGAAGAGAAATAGATATGAGTAAAAAATAGAGTAACGTAAAATTGAATATGCAGCTTGTATATATATATATATATATATATATATATATATATATATATATATATATATCTGTCGTCGTGGGGAGACACACATAAAAACAGCTAATAACGATTGAAGAAGTAAACGGCAGCTGAAATCATTAATAATATATAATATATGTAATATACTTGCAGCCTTTCCTGTTTAGATACGATTTATAAAAACAAAATCGCGCATGGAATGAATGAAATAAAATAACATTTAAAAAATAATATTACAAGGAAAAACCATAAATAAAGCGATAACTATTTTTAATACAATAACACAATAAACAACTGAATAAAAACATCCAATTATATAAAGAATAAAAAGAAATCAAAATAGGCAACGCATTATTTGATGAAAATGTTATCCTGCAGTGTCCACTGCGCAGCTGAATCTCTAACTTTACATCCACCATTTACAAAAAATTCAAGTTTAACGTAATAACCTGAGGAGGGGATATTTTCCGAAATATTGTGATATACGGAATATGCATTTACATCAGAAGTGAACGTAGTGGCACGGAAAACAAGAGTTATTAATATAAATTAATGACTAAATTAATTAGTCTAAACGAAACTTAGATATTTTCCGCATTGTAAATATCCTTTAATCAATTCTCTCCTTCACTTGCTCTCACTCACATACTCTCTCTCAATATATATATATATATATATATATATATATATATATATATATATATATATATATATATATATATATATATATAATATATATATATATATATATATATATATATATATATATATATATATATATATATATAGGTTCTTTTAATTACATATACATGTCTGGGATTGGGTCTTTGACACATCCAACTTTATTACTGAGCACTTGTATTAAATATAACATGTATTACCTAGTAAAAATATGTAAAAAAGAAGAACATCGCTTTTTTGTCTTACTTCTAAACGCCGACATATTTCTATTTCTAGCATTGGGATATTCTTTTAATACTCCACTATATACGTATTCCACACAATGATTAAAGGAAACTATATTTCTTATATATATATATATATATATATATATATATATATATATATATATATATACCTAATTTTATGTTAACATTTACGAAAAAATAATGTCTCCATGTTATTAACCGTTTTTTAGAATATATTTTTTCCAAAATCATAGTGATCTCCGAATTAAATATATATATATATATATATATATATATATATATATATATATATATATATATATATATATATATATAATTTTACTTTCATTTACCCGAAACAATGGAAATTACCAATTAGACGTAAAGTAAAATTGTCAATATAGATGCCCTGTAGATATGGTCCTAAGTATGGTGCAGCGAGATTTTTGTTGACATTACATTTGAACTTCGGAACTTGGTACAGTCAGGTATACATGAGGCAAGGGGGTCAAAAGACTAGCAGTTGGAGAAAAGAATCTATTAGAGTAGAAAGCCAGCCGGAATCTTACCACATTAACAGTGAAAGAGTTGTATTTTTTCTGACTAGCGGGTCGGTCGAGTGTATTTACGCCGAGGAGTGACCAGTACAGTATGTATTGCGAAAAACATGCACAGGGATGCAACATTGCGGCGATGGGACAGTGGCTGGAGTTTGGTAAATAGTGTGGGACCTATTTTATTATAGGCTCTTTTTTAGACCTAGTCTAAGAGGGAGAGGCTAGAGGTTGGTGCACCAGTCTAGATGTGACAACAATGTCCACTGTATTGGCAAATGGTGCCTTTGTAGCGATATAGAATATTGTCAGGTGTGCGAAGTTTTCTAGCTCGGTAGAGAGAGACCAACTTTCTTGCAGAAGCTTCTATGTATTTACTCTAATTTATGTTACCTGTGAATGCAAAGCGTAGGGATTTGAATAATGGACTATAGCAACCCCATAGATAAAGATTCTGCTAATAGTTTACTTGTGTGAACTTTTTCTTCTCACACTAAAAGAAACACTTTGTGCAAACCACTATATCAACAATATTAGAGACTATAAATACACATACCTAACTTTATATATATATATATATATATATATATATATATATATATATGTATAATGTTTTTACAATTTAATGAGGGAATTAAAGATGATAATATTAATTTGATGAATGCCTCAAATACTCTAATCAACCAACTTAATTAATATCATGCTCTTCAACCTATAGCCAAACATTCATTTCAAATGTAAGTGAACGCACACAGAACTCGTTTATATTTCTTATTGTTACTATCATCATGTTTATTTGTGTACATTTTTTCTGCGCATTTAGATTCAAAATGATGTGTTATTTTTATCCACTAACCTGAATATTTCTTATTAGTATATTTCCTGATTTATGCGTTTCCTATGGTTATTTGATATGTTATAATCAAGTATGGTGTCGAGTTTACAAATTTACCATCTACAATATTTTTAAACATTTCTAACAAATTACATTTCTTTATTATATCTAGATCTTACTAATGCTTAGTTATAATATTGTTTGTTAGATGATAACCTCAATATTCTCTGATAAATGTTTAAGATGAATGCATTTTTTACAGACTACGGATAGTTAAATTTACTATCAATATAGTATAGAGTTAGATTTATGGCAGGGTTTAAAGTTATTTTTATTTAATGTCATTTTCATCCCTGGTCTGTCTTTGTGAATTACTAGTAAAATATAGAGACAAACCAAATCAGTAAAACTAGAACGCCATAGATATATCTAATTGCTTTGGAGTAAAAATTAATATCTATTGAGCTTAAAGTTTAAAAGTTTGACTACAAATTATATATACATATATTACTATTATGTTTCCTTGTATTTGGTCTAGGCCCATGGGAACATTTTATTCAGTGTTTAGCATATCTTATTAAGTATAGTACTAACATATCTATTTATATAATAATTTTCTGAGATGTACTTTGGTTTCCAAGAGCTTTCTTGTACTTATCGATATTTTTTTTTAACCATCTATTTCATCTGTATTTACTTGGCGAAATTCGCTTCCAGAATGCCTAGGTATTTATAGGTGTCGCGTTCGCAAAGTGCTTTCATAAAATCTCAATTCGGTAATACTCTGCCGTATATTGCTTTAAGTTTTCCTTTCTAACTCTCAAGCAGTACTAAATTATACATTCGTAATTGCCCTGTGTTTGTCGGGTTTTTAATTCCATTTTGATTTTTGCCAGTATTTTCATATCAACAATACATGTGGTTAATTTATCCATAGTCTATGTACATATGAATCTTGCGTATGTAACTGACAGAAATCACAGCTATGACAAACAATAATGGAGATAGAGAATCTCCTAGTGTGACAATATTATCGAACGGAAAAGAGTTGATTCAAAACCGGATCGTGTTTTTTCTAAGAAGGCTTTCAGCTTATTTTGCACCAAAGAAAAACGAAGTCGCTAAGAGAAAGAAAAGGTTGTTTTCTCTTCTCAATATTTTTGGTGATAGGACATCTCCAAACGAAGTGATGACATTCATCATGGGCCATATGCTTTTTCTGCCGAGATAATTGCCATTGTGACAATATTGTGGGATTGAAAAAAATTAAAATAAGAATCGTCTTGTTCTCTTAAGTAATGAACAATTAAAACAAATTTAAAAACTGTTTTGGTACTAGAAGTGACCAACAAAAATGGATAAGAGAAGGAAGGATTGTTTTATTTGCCTTGCGATTTGATGTATGGAGGGGCCAGGTCAAAAAATTAGTCATCCGTCAGATATTCACTGTGTCAAAAACAAGGTAGCGCTGTTTATTATCTCGGCATTGAATGGACGTTAAAATAATGAGATGAACTGCATCCATGAACTCAAACCTTTGCAAGAAATTACAATTACATTGTTTTTAATAGGATCCCATACATCACCAGGCTTTGCGTGGCTGTGTGGGGCGATGGTGAGGTGGAGCGTCTGCTGAATGACACTTCTCCGTCTTTAGAGTAAATGTAATTAGTGGAAACACATTTTTCCCATGAATAAGTTTCAAGAGAGGGGGAATCCCCCCATTGAAGTAGCAGTGGGATATAGAAACAGATAAAAAAGAAAAAAAGAAAGCTAGATAGAATATGTTGACAACTCAGAGTCGAGAGGGCAAATCCCCGCGAGTGGAAATTACCAATATAGCAAAAAATAATAATGAGAATATTTGCTGGTAAAAAACACAGAAGTAGAAGATAGAAATGTGAAAGTACACTGCTTGTAACTAAACGACTTTTCTACCCAAATAATTGTTCTCATCCACAAACCAACCGACGGATTTATTAATTACTTTTCTTTAATTTTCCTGTTCTGAAATAACCCATTGCCCCTCAGTGGTACCAAGTTGCTGACCAGCGCCGGACAGTTGCCCTCTGATCTTTTAATCATAGCGTGCCAGAGCGGAAATAGCCAGACAAATACCCTTCGAGATATTCGGTCTTTATCAGTACAGAATATTATCCCGAAAAGTGCCAGATGATCAACCGAACTAAGGAACGGCCAAATTTGTGACGTCACTTAATCAAGGTGTAGGGTACACTTGTAAGACCAAACTCCGTATTCTTCTCTTTCTCATATATTACACACTTAAATCTTCTATTTTCTTGGGGGATTGCGGTGTCGTCGACTTTTCTTTGCTCTATCTGTTAAGTCTGTACCATTCACTAAGTGTCAAGACTGAAGCAAGTCCAGACCTGTGAAAGTCTCTTCTTTATATAATCAAGACAACAACAACAATTACAACAAAGACGCCATCTGGGCCAATCAAAAACTTCACTCAATAGCTGTAACTTGATACATTACACTATCCATGCCATAACTATATCTTTTTCTTTCGTTATACTTCATTCAGGATCTTTCGGTGGATGTTTAGCAGGTGGTTTGTGATTCTTTTCGATTTCTAGCACTATTTCTGTCTTTCGGGAGTAATCTACTGTTATTAAGGTCGTCGTAACTCTGTTCGCAAATTTGTGAAATTATATTTTCCATTATTATTATTATTATTATTTACTCATTTGGAGTCATTATCAATGATTTCTCACTGGCAGTAACAAGTTGTGTTCGATGGAGTTTTAGTGAAAAGAAGTGCCCCTATATTTCGAGCAGTTTGTGTCTCTTTCGATAACCGTTGCAAATCATTTTGCAATACCACAGAATCTGTTTACAATTGCTTACTCTTTGATAAGGACCGTAGGCTTTCTTTGTAATTTGGGTGACAATAATCCTCCTAAATATTCAAATATTATCTGCGTTATTCAAATGGTGGTCTTGATAGTGCTCTCCCATACTCGTTGATCATTCATGATCATTTTGAGTGATACTAAACAAGGCTGGTGCCACTGGATTTTCGGAGCGATGACAGATTATAGGAGTTTTAGCAGTTTTACTTCTCTTGATTATTTTTTGTACTTAATAGGAGCTCTTACACAGGTCACCATCAGAGATTTCTTGCTGATAATAACCAGTAGTGTTCCCTGGAGTCTGAGTGACAACAAGTCTCCCCAGATTTCCAGCTTTCTCCACCTCTTTCGATAACCTTTACAAATGACATTGCGTTATCGCAACAACCGCTTACCATTTATTTTTCGCTGGTCTTCATTGGAAATTAGGTGGCAATAAGCCTCCCCAAGATCTCAGTATTCTTCGCACTCATACGGTGGAGGTCTGGTTAGTGCTCTCTTACATCGGTCCTTCCTTCTTCCTTAACTCTTCACGAATAGTGTGTGTGGTATCAGCCAATGTTTATGCCGTATTTTCAATGGGAGCAAAGTTTATAAGATTTCTTGCGGTTTCAGTTTCCTTAAGTTCATGTGGTGTTTCCTTCCATCTTTTTCTTTTACTCCTGTTCCAGTTTCACTGGGTAGTGTTTGTAGTTTATGTAAGTTGATTTCTGCATTCGATGATTTTTCTTACGATTTCAGCTGTTTTCATCATTGCCGTATGTTGTATAGTCTCAGTCTTCCCCTTGATTCCTATTTCTCCTAGTCTTTTTCCATGTTTTTCGGGGCTGTTTCTAGTGTTCCTACAACTATTGCTATTATATTTAGTTTCTTCATGTACTATATTTCTTTCTGTTTTCTGGCTAGTTCCATGTATTTGGTTCGTCCATCCGCCCCTTTGCTCTTCACTCTCTGGCATGTTTGAACGGCAAAATATACAATTTAGCAGTTTCTTTCCTTCTTATTTATTATTATGACGTTCGGTCTTCTAGCTTGGATGAGTTTATCTGTTTGTACTTCCATGTCCAAAAGGATTTTGTGGTTTTAATTTTCCAGTACTGTCTCCGGTTTGTGTTTGTAACATTTGTCTGCATGTTCTAAATGCAGTCTTTTCCTTAGTTCCCAGTGTACTGCTTTCCCCAGGAAGTCGTGCCTGTTGTATTCTTTTTGGACTAGTTTGCTGCAGTCACTTATTATGTTATTTGCCGTTTCGTCTCCTTGTGAACAGAGTCTACATTTACTGTTTTCCTGGGGTATATCTATTTCATCCTTGATGCAGTTAATCGCAGTAATTTTTACTGTTCAAGTGCCCTTTTCTTAGCCATGTCTAGGGGATTTCGTGATTCTATTCTCTTGTGATTCTCACGAAACGTCGATGTAGCTATTTCTCTTCCCGCTAGTCTTTTTTGTCTTTTTGATTCTGGTTTCACTGCCTACTGTATTATTCATTTTTATTGTTTCTCTTACTGCGGTGATAAGATTTTCTGTGTTCTGAGTTATGTATTTTTCAAAGTCTTTTTTGTGTCTTCCACACAATCTTCTACACACAGTTTTCTACACTCTTTTAACGTAGAGTCAGTCAGTATATGTTTTGGGATTTAGTGTATTATTCATGGTCATTAGTCTCCTCTACTGGGCAAGCCTATGAATGGTCCAGTGTATCTTATTAGTTATATTACCAAGGTGTTTGCTCCTTTAATTAGATTTCTACAATATAGTTTTGTTTCTTAGAGTTTCCTTGTTTATTATTATTATTATAATAATTATTATTATTATTATTATTTTTATTATTATTATTATTATCATTATTATTATTATTAGTGATATTATTATTATTAGTGCTATTATTATTATTATAACTAGTGCTATTATTATCATTATTATTATTTTTATAATTATTATTATTAGTGCTATTATTATTAGTGCTATTATTATTATTAGTGCTATTATTATTATTATTATTATTATTAGTGCTATTATTATTATTATTATTAGTGCTATTATTACTAGTGCTATTATTATCATTATTATTATTATTATTATTATTATTATTATTATTATTATTATTATTATTGTTATGTACTCACTAGGAGTCATGATACAAATCATCTTTGGCGATTGCTTACCGAGAACAACCGGTTGTGTTCCCTGCAGTCTGAGTGAGAACAAGTCTCGACATATTTCCACTACTCTCCACATCTTTTCGATAATCACCGCAAATGATCTTGCGGTATCGCAACAGCCGCTACCATTGATCTTCACTCTGTGGCTGCTGGAACGGACAAATCTACAATTTGCAGTATTCTTCCTTCATGTTATACTATTATAACATCTGGTCTCCGTGCTTGTATGAGTTTATCTGTTTGCACCTTCATATTCACGGTAATTTACTGATTTTCATTTTCCTATACTCTCTCTGTTTTATGTTTATAACATTTATCCGCCTGTTTCAAATGCAGTCGTTTGCATAGTTCCCAGTTTATTGCTTTCCCACACAATCATGTATGTTCTTATATTTTGGGGGCTAATTTTCTGCATTCATTTATGTTGTTATTTACTGTTTCGCCTTTTTTTCCACACAATCTACATTTACTGCTTTCCTGAATGTTATCTATTTTAGCATTACTTTAGTTAGTCCTAATCGCATTGGTCTGGGCAGCGGTCAGTAGATGTTCCGTTTCTCTGTTCAGGTGTTCATTACTTAGCTATGCCCAGTAATGTGTGTTGATTTCTTCTCTGCTAATTCTTATGAAACACCCATGTAGCTGTTTTTCTTCCTACTTTTCTTTTCTTTTCTGTTTCTTTTCTGTTTCTTTTTGGTTTACGTGCTTCCAGTGTTGATCATTGGAACGTAATCAGCTGTTCTGTGTTCTGCGTTATGTATCTCTTTAGTAATTCTGTTTGTCTAGCGCCGTAATCTCCTTTTGGTTGACCACTTCTATGCCCTTAATTTTCTGCAGTTTCCACTTTTCATCTCTAGCAGTTCGCACTTTTCCATTCCAAATTCCATTTGAGAGTCCTGGCTGAAAATTCTGGTCGTATTTATCAGATGTTTCAGTTTCTTTTTTTATTATTATTATTATTATTATTATTATTATTATTATTATTATTATTATTATTATTATTATTATTATTATTATTATTATTATTATTATTATTATTTATATCTTACTTATTAACAATTAGTACTATATATAAAAACAATAATGATTTTCCATCTATAAACAAAGAATTACTAATCTACACAAAATTACAGTAAATAATAAGATCGTAGAATAAAAAGTAATTTTTTTGTGAGATAATCTTAAAAAATAGATAATGAGAGTAACATATAAATAAATAAAACTTAAATTAATCAATATGTGTAGATACCCGCTGAAACTGCTGTGAATTGTCAAAGCTAATAGCATTATATATATATATATATATATATATATATATATATATATATATATATATATATATATATATGTGTGTGTGTGTGTGTGTGTGTGTGACAGAAATGAATGGATAACTAATGTATTTGCGATCGAGATCAAGATCGGATGTGCAGGTTTCATTGCCATTCAACACCTGAATTCTTGACTTATCTTCATCAGATAAAAGGAAATACATCATAAGATCTACGATAAGGTTCTAATAGCATCAGTGTTGATATAGAAATTCCACAGTGTTACTACAGCCAAACAAAAACTGGTAGAACCGTGAGATACTGCTGGATCGTACTGGACTCGTGGTAATAATTCTCTAGCTGGAAACCATTTCTGAACCCAAAGCCATCAGCTGATAAATGCTTTGTTTGAATCAATGCTACTGTACAAATAACAGTTATTATATGAACTTTATATTCATACAAACATTTTGATTACATATCTTCATACATATTTCAGTTACAACCTTATTTAATGTCTATCATCATAAAACCAATGACAGAGAACATTCTTAAAAGATGAATTAATTTTAACAGATTCTGAATAATCTGAAAAGACAAATGAACAATTCTTTCACTCGAAAGTACATTTTTGATGTTAGAAAATAAGGCATTTTTCCATGGTGAAACTAAACAAAACATTATTCTTACTGCGCTGTTTCGTTCCTTTTGTTTAATGTCTATTTGCACATAACTATTAAACTATTTACCAAAATAAAGCATTTAAACACTATTTTCAATATTATTTGGCAAAATTCTTTTAAAACCTCTTTTCATTATTATTGTTATTTTCATTATTATTTGTTGAAAATCCCGTTTTTTAAACAATATAAAAGTTACCTCAATCAAGAAGGATTGTTTCTTAAGCGATATAGAAACAACTTAATCTTTAATATTTTGCATTGGTTACTTTATAAAAAAACAATATTTCCATTATCAACTATTTAACAAATATGTACAAGCAAACAAATGGACATTAGTTATAAACACACACGCCGGGACACGGGCTCATGTAAAATCATATTTTAATCACCTAAATTACTTACAGTGCAATGGGTTATTTCCTGATTAATTTATTTCATAATTACTATTATAATATGTATATTTTTAATTAAATCACTATTTTATTATTCTGTCGGGCAATGGCAGGTAACTACTCGTGCTGGTTGTGATATTAAATTGTTTTTAATTCTTTTAATTTATTTGTTCGAAAATATTTAACATTTCTCTGCCATTTTTAAAAGAACAAATACGCTATTACTTTATGAACAAATAGTTATTAATTCATAAACAAAGACGCTATTACTTTATAAACAAATACGCTATTACTTTATTAACAAATATGCTATTACTTTATTAACAAATATGCTATTACTTTATAAACACATACGCTATTACATTATAAACAAATATGCTATTACTTTATAAACAAACACGCTATTACTTTATAAACAAACACGCTATTACTTTATAAACAAATACGCTATTACTTTCTAAACAAAAACGCTATTACTTTATAAACAAATACGCTATTACTTTCTAAACAAATATTCTATTACTTTATAAACAAATTCGCTATTACTTTATAAACAAATACGCTATAACTTTATAACAAATATGCTATTACTTTATAAATAAGCATGCTATTGTGATATAGTACATGTAAATTAAAGTCTCTTACACTTCTAATAATACGAAAACCATACGAAATCATATGAAAAGTCTCGAAGCGTTTTCAAACCTTTTAAAAACGTTTTTACCGCACCTTTTTAACACATATGTTTAAGGCACTTTTAAGGCTTTAAACTGTCAGTCCTGTTACACTTCACTTTTTAAGCATGTTACTTATTAAAACATTTTTCGTTAAAACATAGTTCTTTTCAAACATTTAAAATTAAGCATGGTGCACTTTTTCTTTCAGTTTTAGTTCTTTCAGCTTAACAGATTAGGACCCAAAAATGTGCAACACATAAAAGTTACCGTACATTTTTTTCGTCTTCTGGTTGTGATCGCCGTTGATACCGTCGATTTCCATTGCGTATCTCTGGCCGTGATCGATGCTGGTGATCTTTGATCTGTGGATGCAACTTCATAGACAGGCAGAAGACAACGCGGAGACAATTTTTCCTCAGAGAGAGATTCAAGTCTTTTATTCTGGACTTCGTTGTGGAAGGGTTTGATCCATTCGTTCGCTCGATTCTCATTCATCCTTCTCGCTGTGTGATGCGACCATGCACGGAGATGTCTGCTTGATCTCGAAGAGGCCCAGACCATACAATAAGCGGCTACATCGTCGACTTGACGCTCTCACTTCCAAAGCCCTTCTGTTTTAAAATCCTTAGTTTCTCACGAAGAAGGAGTGATGTCACACTCCTTTGTCCTGTCATACAAATCATAGCCAGAGCTGGCCTGACCTTTATTGAAACTCAACTTTTGAAGTCGGCCAAGTTTCAGCAGTTGTTATGACTTCTTGGGATTACTCATTCTGAGAACAAATCTATTTGTCCCAAAATAGATGTCATTTCGACCTGCACTTAACTCAAACAAAGTTCACCCCTCTCACAATACAAAACTAGTGGACCTACACACTTTTAGGCATACATGGCCCCTCATAATATAACACTATCACTTTATAAACACACACGCTATTACTAAATAAACAAAAACGCTATTACTTTATAAACAAATACGCTATTACGTTATAAACAAACCCGCTTTTACTTTATAAACAAAAACGCTATTACTTTATAAACAAATACGCTATTACTTTATAAACACATTCGCTATTACTTAATAAGCAAACATGGTATTACTTTATAAATAAATTCGCTATTACTTTATAAATAAATACGTTATTATATTAAAAACGAATACGCTGTTACTTTATAAACACATTCGCTATTACTTAATAAGCAAACATGGTATTACTTTATAAACAAATACAAGAGGTATAATGTATAAATAAATACGCTATTACTTTATAAACAAACACGCTATTACTTTATAAACAAACCCGCTATTACTTTATAAACAAATTCGCTTTTACTTTATAAACAAATTTGAGATTACTTTATAAACAAATACGCTATTACTTTATAAACACACACGCTATTACTTTATAAACAAAGACGCTATTACTTTATAAACACATTCGCTATTTCTTCATAAACAAATACGCTGTTACTTTATAAACAAATACGCTATTACTTTATAAACACATTCGCTATTACTTTATAAACACATTCGCTATTACTTTATAAACAAATTCGCTATTACTTCATAAAGAAATACGCTGTTACTTTATGAACAAATACGCTATTACTTTATAAACAGACACGATATTACTTTTTAAACAAATATGCTATTACTTTATGAACAAAACACGCTATTACTTTTATAACAAATACATAATTACTTTATAAACTACTTCGCTATTACTTTATAAACAAATTCGCCATTACTTTATAATTGCTAAATTATTATTCTTTTTTAATAATCCAACTTACTCCGAAGAACGGATATTTAATTAGTATATACACCTATCTAGTTATATAGAGTAAGGTATATGTGTATATATATCATTTACACCTAAACTAATTAACCGATCATAATGGAAAAGCGAAAACGGTCGTCATCTAGCCTAGAAATGTGGTAAACTGTAGTACCCTCTCTTGAAAATTCAGATACTTCGGATTTTTTTGAAATTTTAGAAATATATATTAGGTATCAATTAATAAATAGTCCACAAATTTAAGTTTGTTTGGCGTATTTTAAAGGTTTTTAAAATGTATAATGGTCACAACTTCCCATTTTTAAATTTAAATATTTCAGATTTAAATGAAATTTAATCCATATTTCAATTTCTTTTTAAGACTTCTTAAATATTACATTTTAGACATGTTCTAGAATCAAAATCATGTAAAAGATTTTGATAAAGATTAAAATCTGACTCGGATTCTCATCGAAACCATTCAACTCTGCACACAATATATATATATTTATATATATATATATATATATATATATATATATATATATATATATATATATATATATATATATTCATATAGGCTGTAATCTACATAGGCGCATACACACGCACATATGAAAGTCATTATACGTATGGATTTCCTCGTTGATATATATACCTAGAAAAATACGTATATAATAGCGGATATTGTACTTAAATCCACCACTTACCTACGCAGTAAGTGATGCACGTACTCGTCAAAAATATATAAGTAAATAAAACGTATACAAAGAAGGAAAATGAACTCTATTGTTGAAGAGCAAGGTTTGATGAGTGACATCTCTCGGTAATAAATAGACGTGACACACAGCCATTCGCCCCTAATTCAGACGCCCACACGGGACCCCAGAGGTCTCACATGCCCCTCCAATGCTCCACCTTCTGTCACCCTTCACAGTGAAAAAACATTTCCGAGCTTCTTTTAGCATCAATCTTTATAAAGCCTAATGATCGTTTTTCTATTGTAACTCGGGAGCTTCCCACACGGAGGAGCCACCTACCCTCACCAATCTGATAGCCTATCACGTTTAGTCAGTTACAGCATGTACACAAAAGGGAACAAACACACGAACATCCGCATAGATCCTTACTTAAGGATATATATATATATATATATATATATATATATATATATATATATATATATATATATATATATATATATTAACAATAAAAGAATTCGTCTGTTACGTTATACCTTTCTATTTTTTCAAATTTTTCTGATGGTCATTTATTTCTCCAGCCTTTTAGTTTATTTACTTTTGAAACCTGCAGATGATTCGACGAAGAGTAGACAACGTCTGTTTTTATTTTAATAAATAAAAATAATGAATGTCCCATAGGTGCAACGGACGTCGTCAAATCATCTTCAAGTGTCAAAAGCAAATAACAAAAAAGCTGAAGAAAGAGGTGAATTTTTAAAAGACGGCAAATGAACCGCAAAGAGAACGTTTTTCGCATTGTTACAGGAAAGACGTTGACAATTTAAAATCAGGGACGCCGTAGTGGCATCACAGAATGAAATCGCATTACGTCAAGCATTTTAAAATGTTGCCACTGGTTTCATACGTGATGTTATTGATTGTAGGTTTTAGTGTTTTTATGTAGATAGCTTCAAGTATTTTACATTTTTCTTAGTTGGTTTCGGAATGTATTATTCTAGTGTTATTAACTAGAATTTGTCTTAAATCAGAGGGAAGACAGTTATGTTTTGTAAGTGTTAGTAAATTGAGCTAGAGTTTACAAGATGCATGGTGAGGTTGTGACAAAAGGGTAGTGGTTGTAAAACAAATGTACCTAATAGCTTTATTATTATTATGAGAGTTCATTCTCTAAAAAGGGCATTTTAACTAATACATAGTATTGGTTCTTTCTAGTGGGTTTGAATTTGTTCTCGGTCCGATTCATTACGAATTCTATGTCAAACCTGGAAAACAAAATATTAAATAACATGAAAAAAGTCTCTTTATGTACACGCTATTCTTATTCTAGCTGATAAGGATGACAAATACACAAACTACAAGACATTTTCCAAAAGAACTCTGTTTTTAAATTCACCATAGAACTGAACGAAAATAATCAAATCCCATTCTTAGATGTTCTTATTGACACCTCTAATAAATCGTTTAACACTTCTACTCCTAAAATAACAACCAGCTTAAATTCTAGTTATTAAAATTAAAAGAGCGGATAGTTCTTATCGCTACAAAAAAGCCATTGTTAAAAATCTATTAAACCGTGTTAAATTTATCCCATCCGCTAAAAAATACTATTCATTGAATTAAAAAAACCCAGTACTTTTAACAACGAATTCACTAATAGTATCGTCGATGAACAAATGTTGCAATACGTGTTCCTTCGGGGTACCCGGTAGCATCAAACAAAACACAACGATAGAGACAATGGCGTGCTCGAGAAACTATGTTTCTTTATTCTTTACAACTAGCTGGTGTGAGTTGGGTATACACACACATTATATATATATATATATATATATATATATATATATATATATATATATATATATATATATATATAATTAAATATTTCTTTGTTTTCAAAAATCTTTTGTCATTATTGTTCTTTCCCTTTCCTTACGAAGAAACCTATTTCTTTACCTTGACGGCGGTTTATTTCGACTCTACCCAACGTATGTTATTTTCACGAAAACCAGGCAAAGTGATTTACCTTGCAATCTAGAAGGAAACACGACAATACGTTCTGTAGCAGTCTGCTCCCGGAATATAAGGAAGGCTTGTGATCCCCACGCCAGTTGTTTACGGCAGTTCAACCGTGATGGGGGTTCCTCTCTTCGGGGCTGACCCACGACAAGTTTTTCTCTATATCCTCCCAATTCGATCTCTGCTACGTAAGCGCTCCTTCTTCCTTCGTTTAAAACCGCCGTTTTAATTTCTGACTTTGTACTCCGGGTACCTTCTTCTTCTGGCCTCGTGCACCTGACTCTTTTAAAGGCTACTGAGTTGTTGTTTTTTACGACGGCATACTCCGAAATGAACTTGTCGACCTCACACACCTTGGCTCGTTCAAAGGACGCTGATTCATTTCTGTTGTTCTTTTACTACACTAGTGACTGGTTTCTGTCATAAGTAGATCGCATTCTCTATTCCAAGTCCTGGAAGCCATATATATCAAGCCAATCAAATCCTCCCTTTGTAAACAAAAGGAGTGGCTTTTAGGACTTAATGTGATCAACTTGTGACCCTTCTCCCCATTTTTTTTTCATATTATTTTTTCTCCTAAACTTGTCACTAGTTTTCATTATATTTTTTTAGGTTTTAGTCGTATTTAATTACTTCCACGTTAATACTCTGATGAGTGTGGACGAAAGCCGGCTTAGTACATCAATTAATTTTTTTAATCGTTTCTTCTCGTTTTTATACTTGTTTAATTTCATTCAACCCTCCCAAAAATGTCCCAAACGTCCGTATTCCTCGCAGTTATATATATATATATATATATATATATATATATATATATATATATATATATATGTAATGTCGATACATAATACATTTATACAATGTATATATTAACATATATAAGTATATGCATATATATAGTAGTCTAAAATATATTTATCGCAAGTAAGCTACACAGAAACATTTGTTTTATTGCCGAGTAGATCATCAGGCTAAATGCATTTTAGCCTGATCATATTTCTGTGTAGCATATTAGACATGAGTATATTTTAACAGTACTATCTTTACTCATGTATTGAGTACTGTTAAAATACTAAAAAAAATAATATATACGTAATGTTTTATTTTAACAAAAATATATATATAAAATAATATATATATATATATATATATATATATATATATATATATATATATATATATATATATATATATATAATACGAGCAGTGCTACTTTATATTGCCAACAAAATATTATATAAGATTTATTTATAAAAAATCGATAGTTTATACCAATTAACATTTTTGGTCTTTCAAATATGAATTAATCTACCAGAGGTTATCTTGCCATTTAACTATGATAAGGATCAAAAAAGCATTAGAACTACCAGAGTTTCAAAACAGCCATATTATAGGAAAATCTGAAGGTTTACTTAATCAACGTCCAATCGCCGCGAACCTTCCACTTTTGTCGTTGATCGAGTAATTGTCAAATTAATTAGTAAGGGGGAATAATCAATATCATCTCGCCTAGGTTGATCAGGACCTTCGTTATTAATGATAATAAGCTAATCTATTTACGTCTATTTGTGTATACTTAATATATAAAGTAAAGTCAGTTTTCCATCTACATTAGTGTTTAATAGCTTTCGTTTAATACATAAAATTAACTCAGTTGTCTTCCTGGGAAGCTTTTTGAAATAAAGATAGATATAGAAAACTTGTTAGAGTAAAAACTGTTACTATTTCTTGTTTTTGTTGTATTATATCCTAGTCACTTATTCTTTATGATTAAAAAGAGTGGGGAGTTATTTCATTCCCTATTCGATATGCACTCTACTTCTTACTTATAATGTGTTCCAAAATTATTAAGATATATAAAAATATATATTAAAAAAAAATATATATATATCAATCGGAGAATAATAAAAATCGTGATTTTGCACACTTAACATGTATCACACCACTGCCTACCGAAAATGTTGCGAGAACATTTAATATTCATTACAACCGTACGCATTTCGCATATAAATTAATCTACACACCCCATTATTTATTTCTTTTCAATAAACATCAGTATTGACTTTTTCACAGTTATTCAGATCAATTAACGTTAAGATTCTTTGCAAAATATGTCAGGTAGGCAGAAACTACTGTCATAGGTTTTAAACGTCATAATTCAGATTTGGATCTATTGAAATGTGATTTTGGGACTCTGATAAATTACACAATCTATAAGTAACAACTATTCTCTAATAAACGTGCAATGTGTACGTTTTCAGCGTCTCAATTTCTCTTTACAGGTTTTAAAACAGACTTTGGAGAGGTGAAACTGTACACGATACAGTTTTCTTTTTGTTTTCCTTGTTGGGTTTGTTCAGTAATATTGAGGAGTCTGCGTTTGTGCAGCACACCCATAAACAGCAAAGAACACGTTTTACTTGCTTTTATTTATGAATTAAAATATTTAATTATAGAAAGTAAAATAAATAAAAAGAAAGAATAGTAATATGGGTTTCAGTAGAGGGTGCAGGAGTTTTTTGGGGTCCTCACATATTTTGGAAAACGCTAGAGTAGTTTCGCTAGTAGATAATATAACACAATATCTATAGTTTTGTTCTGACCTAGAGATACCGTTACTCATTATTTGGAATTAGATGCCAAGTTTAAGTATTTTAAAAGTTTATTTAGGTTTTGTTTTTTTTATTTTCAAATAAAATATTTGTTAACTTTTTCAAACCAATTTTTATTGTTAATCGTCGTCTCATTAATAATAATTTGTCTGATTTGAGCGTTTACTTAAAAGAGATTAGTCACTTTTTGTTTACTATTTTTTTATTTTTCAGATGTATATTTATCGTATGTTGTGTTGTAACACAACATACGATAAATATACATCTGAAAAATAAAAAAATAGTAAAAAAAAAGTGACTAATCTCTTTTAAGTAAACGCTCAAATCAGACAAATTATTATTAATGAGACGACGATTAACAAAACATACAACTAAATCATAAAATGTACGTGTGCATGGGTTAATCTATCGTTGTTGCCCTCTAGATGAATACATGCTAAATTTTCCGGGTATTTACACATCCAAGTTTATATGAAAATGCTAATAAAATCACTCATTATCATAAAACTCTTTCCTCGCATCCTGCAGAATACGATATATCATGTCTTAACATTTAAAGATTTATTCGCACTACTTTGAATAACGGACAAATTCATCTGAAATTCCAGGAATATACGTTATCACATTATAATCTCGATGATTTTCTTATTTTTTTTACTCTTCTTCACGTGTGTATTTTAGACTACACTGACTGATTCACCTGTGTGTGTCTTTTACAGTCACAACAGTTGACATTGAAATTTATTTTTTCATTTTACTTTTTATCACTCTAAACAAGGCATATTGCTATTTACAGTCACAACAGTTGACATTGAAATTTAGGTTTTCGTTTTACTTTTTATCACTCTAAACAAGGCATATTGCTATTTACAGTCACAACAGTTGACATTGAAATTTAATTTTTCATTTTACTTTATATCACTCTAAACAAGGCATATTGCTATTTACAGTCACAACAGTTGACATTGAAATTTATTTTTTCATTTGACTTTTTATCACTCTAAACAAGGCATATTGCTATTTACAGTCACAACAGTTGACATTGAAATTTATTTTTTCATTTTACTTTTTATCACTCTAAACAAGGCATATTGCTATTTACAGTCACAACAGTTGACATTCAAATTTATTTTTTCATTTTACTTTTTATCACTCTAAACAAGGCATATTGCTATTTACAGTCACAACAGTTGACATTGAAATTTATTTTTTCATTTGACTTTTTATCACTCTAAACAAGGCATATTGCTATTTACAGTCACAACAGTTGACATTGAAATTTATTTTTTCATTTTACTTTTTATCACTCTAAACAAGGCATATTGCTATTTACAGTCACAACAGTTGACATTGAAATTTATTTTTTCATTTTACTTTTTATCACTCTAAACAAGGCATATTGCTATTTACAGTCACAACAGTTGACATTGAAATTTATTTTTTGTTTTTACTTTTTATCACTCTAAACAAGGCATATTGCTATTTACAGTCACAACAGTTGACATTGAAATTTTTTTTTTCATTTTACTTTTTATCACTCTAAACAAAGCATATTGCTATTTACAGTCACAACAGTTGACATTGAAATTTATTTTTTCATTTTACTTTTTATCACTCTGAACAAGGCATATTGCTATTTACAGTCACAACAGTTGACATTGAAATTTATTTTTTCATTTTACTTTTTATCCCTCTAAACAAGGCATATTGCTATTTACAGTCACAACAGTTGACATTGAAATTTAGTTATTCATTTTACTTTTTATCAGTCTAAACAAGGCATATTGCTATTTACAGTCACAACAGTAGACATTGAAATTTATTTTTTCATTTTACTTTTTATCAGTCTAAACAAGGCATATTGCTATTTACAGTCACAACAGTTGACATTGAAATTTATTTTTTCATTTGACTTTTTATCACTCTAAACAAGGCATATTGCTATTTACAATCACAACAGTTGACATTGAAATTTATTTTTTCATTTGACTTTTTATCACTCTAAACAAGGCATATTGCTATTGAAGCATAAAAGACTACTGTGATAGAGACACGATTTATAGGGGAAACATCCAGTGAAAGTTGGGCAGCGACGCGTTTACTTGCATTCCATTTTAATGTCTGTATGTTAGTACGGTTGGAGTAACAAGGAGCTAGCAGGGAATTTCAAAAGAAACTCTATCCGAGGAAATAATCTTCAGATTGCAACTCCTCCCATATCTAGATACATGGAAAGTATAGAGTGAAAGTGTAGAGTTCAGCATCTTGTTACGTGGGAGGGTCGTAGGTATTTTCGTTTCAGGTGTACAAGTGCAGTAAGTTTATCGAGAGATATTTTGAAAGGCGGTAAATCTTTTTGTTGCTTTGTCTCGCAGGTTGATGCATTATCGTCTGAGGACATGTGTTGCATCACCTCTGCTTTCATTGTTGCTATGTGCCACTGTTCTACACGTGCGTTTCCGACATTTTAAATTAATATAAGGGGGTGGAATGAAAACATGAACACGAGGTTTAGATAAAAACAAGTATATTGAAGGAAAGTAAAATACAACAGAGGAACACTGAGAAGCAGTATTTATTATGAATAGAAGAGTGATAAGTCGGTTATAGGTATGGTACCATAGCATCCCTTCCCAAGCTTTACCTCCTCAGGAGTATTACTATTGTGTCCTTTTTGGATTGATTACGATAACGTCCGTTTCCTTTAAGATTGCCTCTTTTGGGGGGCTGCTTGGGGTACTGGTATGTCGAAAGTATCGTATATGATGTCCCTATCTTCTTCTTCTACCTTGGGGAGTGCTGTCAGTGTGATCCGACAGTGGTTTCCTAATTTGATTTAAGTATCTCTTATGACAGAACTGAGGTCCTTGGATTATGTAAACCATATTTCCAATTTTCTTTTCTATCGTACTAACTTCACAGAAAAAAGTGTTATTTTTAAATATCATTAAATATACTCTGTCCCTTGGGATTCATCTTTCTTTTGTTATAATTGAAGTTCGATCTTGTTTGGTCGGTGTAGGCAGTAATTTGTCAAACACGCATCTCACTTTTCACGCAAACATCATCTCTGTAGGAGATAATGAGGATAGTATGTTAACGTTTGGCGTGATCCTGTACACTTGTAAAAGCTGCTACAGGGCCGTTTCCGTGGAGAGCCGCAAGCTTATTACAGGTCTCTTTTTAGAGTGTCCACAAAGGGTTCCGCCTGGCGGCATTACTTAGGGTGATACGGGGGAGTCGTGATGTGTCTGATCTGGAAAATCTCACACAACCCTTTAGAGTCAGAGGACGTAAATTGCGTTCTGTTGTCTCTGACACAATAATCGACCACCCCAAAACAAGCGAACAATTCGTGCAAGAAGCTTATTGGAACCTTTGTAGTGGGCTTTTTTACATTGTAACACTAAGGACCATTTGGAAACACTATTGACTAGAATTAGATAATAAAATCCCTCCAACGGTCTCGTAAAATCCACGTGTATCTTTGACCAAGATCGGTTCGTCTTTGGGCACAGGCTATGTTTAATATGATGTGCCTTTGTCGCCAAGGCACAGTCCTTACTCGTATTTACGATTTTCTCAATGTCCTGATCCATTTTAAGCCAGTACACGAAGCTGCGCATCAAACTTTTCATCCTATTTGCCTCAGGATTAGTAACATGAAAATTCTTCAAGATTGTCTTCTGACGTTTTTTGGGAATGATGACTCTTTCGTTGTACAAGAATACATTGTCGCATAATGCAAAACTGTTCTGAAAATGTTGACCTTTATCAGTCATTTTAGTTGTTGTACTGATGATGATTTCATCATTTGATGCTTTCTTTTTTAATTTGATGTAGAGTCACCGGGAGCTATCTTACCGTGTTGCACAGCATAGATTTCATCACGGTGTTTTTAAGTGGCTCTTTCGGTCTTGGTACCGATCTAGACAATCCATCAGCGTGATATATCTTTTTTAATGTTAAATACTCTATTATAAAATTATAATTCAGTTAAATTGTTTCCCATCTCTATAATCTATTCGCCGTATACACAGGCAGGCCTTTTTCGGAACCGAAAATTGCGATTACCCCTTCATGGTCCGTCTGTAATGTAAACACTCTACCATCTAAATAGCGGTGGAACTTAGTTACAGCAAAACCTATTTTTATTGACTCCTTCTCAATTTGGGAGCACTGGGTTTCCGCAGGAAGCAGAGTCCTTGATGCATGCACGATGGGTTTATGCGTTCCATCCGGCATTACATAAAAAATGCACGCTCCTAATCCGTATAGACTAGCGTCTCTAGCCACTAGTATGTCTAAGTTAGGGTTGTAATACGTAAGAAATAAATCTGATGTCAGCATTTCAATAGTTTTGTCGAATGCCTTCTGGCATTCGGGTCTTCACTCCCAAACCTCATCCTTTTTTAATTGTTTCCTCAGTGGAGCACTGGTGTTATGCATCTCTGGGATAAAATCATGGTAATAATTCGCCCGTACCAGGAAGCTCTAAAGTAATGTGTTTATATTTTCTACCAAAACAAACGGCACATTTCCTTTTTTCTTACATACGGTCTGAGCGTTCAGTTGAAATGTTGCCGCTATATTTGTGCATCGACCGAGGCAATCAAAAAAAATTCGGGAAAACTTTTTTTCGAATCCAGCTTTTGTTTTTCTGATTCGGCTATCCGACGATCTATTTTTTTGCAAAACGTATTTATTGGTAACTCCCATACATTGAACGCTTGCATCCAATCAGCGACAAACATTTTATTTGTTTTTTTTAACACGAGTTTTTAAAAACTTTTGTAAGTTCCCATTAGGGTCACGTTTATAATTATCTCACCCTCAAATTGTATTCTTTAAACAATCACTGTACTGGCTAGTCTGTAGGTTCTTAACAAAGTGGGTTTATTCGACCTCTTCCACGTACGTAGATTTATTATTGACATATCCGAGCCCGAATCTAATTATAGTTTTATAATTTTATCCAGGATTTTACATGCACATATTTCCTTATATTAATGCAGTCATGTTCAATGTACCTGTGGCTTGAACCCGCGTTTTATTTCTCTTATTCGTTCTACATTATGAACTCTTGTGTCCGACTTTGTTACAAGTCAGACGGGTATGAAACGAAATGGACAGTCCATAAACCAATGCAGGATACCACAGCAAAAACAAGAGCTCGGCGGAAATTTATCCTGTTTTTACAGGGCTGGTTTGTCTGTGTTGATGCGCAAAAATCCCTTTTGGTGTAATTATTTTCAAGGGATAGCTGAATTTCGATTTCTTACGTAATTTTCTAATGTGTGTAATGCTCGACTTCTCGATGTCATTCGAATCCTGCTTAACACTTATCACTCTCTGACAATCTTCAGCTAATTTCTGTTGTATTAAGTTCGGTTTTATTTTCTAATTTATTTAGAACGCTCCGTCTGACCTCAGTGTATTTTCGTGATACCAATCCTTGTACGAAAATTAAGCATTTAAAATCATCAGCACTAAGTTCGGCCAATTAAAAATTATCGCAGTGTAATATTCGTTATCTTGTTTACCAGGTGTTAAATAACTTCCAGCGTTTGTAAAACAAAGAAATCTTCGGACTAAATAATTTAGTTAAAAGATATACAGCTTTAGCAAAACTCAAATCGCTAGTTTTTCACGGCAACATTTCATACACGAACTTTGTATGTTCGGTGGTGCGTAATTTTTGGAGTAGTAGGCGAACCTTTTTAGAGTAAGTCCAATTTTCACAATCTATTTCGTATAGATCCTCATATTTTCTAAAAGTTTTATCCTCGTCTAGAAAATAAGTGAAATCGGCAATTTTACTCCAAACGGCATTCTGTGATGAACATTATCGTTCTCGTTACTTTTCCCCTCATGCGATATTGTTTGCATTAATACTGTAGCGAAAAGTGACGCTACAACGTTGACCAACAACGGCAACTGGCAGAAGGAACAGTAAAGCAGACACCTTGCATCTGTAATTGTTGATAGAGGGGGTGTAGCAACAGATTGCCGGTGTTGCGACCTTGGTTTTGTAGACGAAGCCAAGATCTGGTAATAATTATAGTAATAGGAGCCACACTATGACATACTGACGGTCTCAAAACGAAGGCACTAAACAGCCACAAACAGCCTTTTTTTATTTAGCCAAAATGGTGTTATGTGACCACTATGCATATTTAGGTGGATAAATAAACAATCCAAACAAGGTAGCTGTTTCCTCATCACTCCACCAGAAGCCACCGGAAGGTAAAGACAACTTTTCCTGACACCCTCCCATCTCAAGAAAAAATAAAAAATAAAATAAATAAATAAAAAATAATAAAAAGAAGTTCAATAAAGGTGTTGACTTTACCTACTGTTTTCTTGTAACCTACAGTTCAGAGACCAGCTTTGAAAATAACGACTTTTCTTTATGTTTAGCCGCAACCTAAAGCTCGGAAACAATGCTTAAAATTACCACAAAATGGATAAGTCGAAATAAAACGTCATTAAATTACAAATTTTATTCAATATTTAGCTGCAATCTAAAGTTCAGAGTAACAAAACTCATATATTAATTCTTGTAGTGTCTGATTACAAATTATTCAAAATTTGCTTAAATAATGAAACTATTAATTTGCTAAAGCGTTAACATAAGTTTGATTTCCAAAGTACACACAAAGTAAGCGTACTTTAGTTTTATAGTGTCACATGGTTTAAATTGGAGAGACAAGAGTTGGGAGTTCAAAGAAACTAAGTAAATTTCAATGTGAAATGTCAGAATTTTCAGTTATCCATTTTAAGCGGGTCACTTTTCGAGTACACATCATAAATTAAACAGCGTTATAATTTTTAAATTACATTAAGCAATTTGCTAGAAAAAGAATTATTTGATTTTATTGCAGTAAAGCCTTCGAAATGGACGCTTAACAGATTTTATTCGCATACTACGAAAATATTGAAATAAATAACTACCAGTTTATCGTCATGAAATGTAAAATATTACTGTTTTTATATAAGTCTGCACAACAATTAAACATTTTTTTACGATAGCTGCAAGAATAGTTATATAGTAGTACAATTGCCTGAAACAATGGATTCGTTGAAGAGAAATTGTCGAGGAAAAAACGAAATGTTTCGTTGAAAGATATTATAGTAAAGTTCTGGATATAGGTGCGAGTGAATGACCGAAAATAAAATTCATCATCCAAAACCGAGCTTCCATAATTAAAAGCAAAAGTTAAGATTATTTAAGTTAAGATTTAAGTTAAGATTATTGCTGTTGAAATAAGTTAACAGTAATATATTTTTTGTTTTTTCTTTCATCGCCCGACGTATCTAAAATATGACATTCGTAGGTGTTGACGTGAAATTTCGCGTTACCGACACAATAGTCGGTTTTAAAGTTCAGGAGCATTACATTATATTTAATCTTACTGAGAAATAATTTTCTTATTTTAACTGGGTAGAGTGTACACAATTTAAAACAGCCAACAGGCGAGGCCTCACATTGTGTAATTGTATGGTACTTCTAACAAGTATGGGTAACGTTAAGGTTTAAGTTTACAAGTTAGAACCATTATTTTCGTAAAAACAAATCGTCCGCCCGTTGGTAAGAATTGCAAATCATATACAAACTTAAAATAGAAATTGACCGAGTATTATTCAAAGTTTTAAAGTCGTCAGTGTAGTGACATACTCCAGTGCCCGTTTTACCTCGCAGAAAAAATAAGTATCACTAGCAGGAACAGGTTGAAGGTCTCAAAGTGAAAGAACAATCCTCAGGGGGGGGGAGCCGCGTGCTTGACAGAAGAAAAAGAAGGAATATAGTAATATGAGAATTCCCTCAAAGAGTCTCCTTTAGGTGCTTTCGTCCGATCGCCCGACGACATGACTCGCTCCCCAAAACCTTCCCCCACGCACGCATCCGACTGCGACTCATTGCCCCTTAAAAAGGTAACGGTTGCGTTTCAGCCTAGAAAATGTAAAAAGGTCTGGTTATCGTCTTCAAATTATTGTTCCTGCTGCCATACATAATGACAGAATATGGAGACCGTTTTATAGAAGTCAGATTTTACGAATAATGTTGGTCGAGTGCCGTCTTGCTTCGCGGGAAAATAAGTCACATAGCAGGAACAGGTTAAAGGTTTCAAAGAAAAAGAACCATGGTCAGGGGCAGCCGTATGCGTAACAGAAGAAAAAGTCAGACAACGAATATGGTAACTGTGGAATTCCTTCAGTTTCTCCTTTTGGAGCTGTCGTCCACTCGTCCTGATGACATGACTTGCTGTCAAAAACCGTCCTCCTATCCATGCGACTAAGACTCATTGTCTCAGCAGGTCCGGTATGTTGCAATGTGTAGCGAAAAGTGACGCTACAACGTTGACCAACAACGGCAACTGGCTGAAGAAACAGAAAAGTAGACACCTAGCCTCTGTAATTGTTGATAGAGGGGGTGTAGCAACAGATTGCCGGTGTTGCGACCTTGGTTTTGTAGACGAAGCCAAGGTCTGGTAATAATTATAGTAATAGGAGCCACACTATTACCCACTGACGGTCTCTAAAGAAAGCACTAAACAGCCACAAAAAACTTTTTTATTTAGCCAAAAGGGTGTAATGTGACCACTATGCAAATTTAGGATGATAAATAAACAATCCAAACAAGGTAGCTGTTTCCTCATCACTCCACCAGAAGCCACCGGAAGGTAAGGACAACTTTTCCTGACAATACTTCAGTCAGTTTCTCATTTTTGTTCTAGAAGGTTTTGTCGGTTTTATTCTTTGTTCTAGTAATTTTTCGTCAGCTTCTTTATTTTATTTTAGTAGAAGCTTTGGCATCTTTCTTCAGTTTCTTGTTGCTTTTTTATGTCTTTCTGCAGCTTTTTGTAGTCTTTTACTTTTTTCTGGCAGTTTTCGTCTGTTTTTTGTTGCTGCTGCCTTTGATACTTCACCATTCTGATATAGTAGCTTTAAAGTCTTCCATATTTAAAAAGTGTCTTTTTAGAATACGGTTTTAAGAATTTATTTTTCTTTTAGATTACTCTTGCTAAACGTAATTTTAGTTGTAAAAAGAATACAATTTTTTTTTCTTTTTCCGCAACAAAAAAAAACCAGTCCTGACTACCAGTGTAGACTGGTGTTTACTCAACACTGAGAAGCAGATGCATCCAGTATTAATTATGCATGGAAGAGTCCAAAGTCAGTTATAGGTACGGTAATATAACACATAGCATGTCATAAGACAACAACACATCACATTTCATATCTTTATTTAACTCCTACCAGGGAAGACATTTTCATGAACTTTGGTAAAAAATCGCTATTAATATTTAAACAAGATCTGCCATTCTTAGGCCGATGTGGTATTTTTGCCTTACAGCATTCAAGATGTCTTCTCTCGTTGAATTCTAGCTTGATAAAGGGACTGGTTTCATCTCCCATATCTCGTTCGTGACCTCACAGCCATACAAGACCTACTATCTTTCAGGTCCTTCAATATTCAACACATGTAATTTCCACCACAAATGACCTCAATGAAGCGTTACAACACCAAGTAAGGCTTGGATAGGTGGATTTCAACAGAACGGGTCGGTTATCACTTCAAATCTCATATCATATAAGCTGAAAGCTGAGATTATGAACACATATCTACTGTCAGTCATGAATGGAGTGAGAAATCACTCATACACGTTGCTTAGTTGAATTATTTCTTTTTAATATTTAATTAGTCGATTAAATATAATTTTTATATTTTTTTTATAAATCTGTTTTCATAAATAATTGAGCTATGTTATTTGTCTTTAATTTTCGTATTTCATTTTGCTCAAACTAATAAATATTTTTACGCATGCAACAACGTAAGTGAAGTGGAATTTACATAGTTGGTTGTAATTAAAAAAATCAGTAAAACAAATTTACAAGGATAGGATCGAAAAGATGTATTACTGATTATGTTTTTTCCTACGAACCAATTTTTAAAGATATACATTCTTAAACATAACTGTGTAATTTTTACATAGTGAAATACGTTGATGACGTTAATTTAATGTTGCCATTGCTTAGCAAATGAATGAAACCGTTAAATTGCATTGTTGTTAACATGTTTGCGGTTGATAAAACCAACATGACAAAATCAAGATAAAATCAGATGACACAACATAGAATGAAAGAAAGAGGCGATGAAGGAGTGATAGGTATGGCCATCCAGTCTTAAACATGTTGGTTCTGCAAAGATTAATAATTACGACTTTATTAGTAGTTGTCGCGGCACGCTGGTAGTAGGAAGATAGACAACCTCAGTTAGCTTTAATTACCCAGTTACAAAACATCATTTTCATACGTTACTCGATTCGCTTCCCTATTTACTTGCTTACTCATGGGGACAGAGTATGACACACAGTCGGTTTTTAACGTGGAGAAAATTCAAAATCCTCAAAAAGAGGCAATATGGATTGGGACCAGAATAAAAATTGCCCCATCCTATACTGATTTCTCTTTCACTCACCGAGCACATGAAATATAAAGTGATACTACACTTTGCTCCTGTCAATCAGTTTTTGACTTACAACAGTTTTTTTCCTTTTTCGATTCATAACTCTTGGTGGTTCTTCTTTTTTAAGATTTCATGTTCGTCCGTTCACACGCTTTATCTAACATGACCTTCTGACATTGTCAGACATCCACTTGATAATATTGTCCTTGAACTATTTTTGAGCCATTTTATAAATTACAAACGGAAAATAATTATTTAAAACTAACCGAAATACCCAACAGTCATACGTAGCTGATAAATGATAGTGTATATCAATATCACTCTTTAATAAAGTTTCGAATGTATACACAAATTTCACCACAATTTATTTTTTAAATTTTGAAATGAAGTGTGTATGTTTAGGGATCAATGTTGTGTTTTGCCTCGGTCTTTACTGTTTCTAAAATACAACAGCTTTTCTCATAGCTTAAATTTTATTTTAGTAGAATGTCGACATTTTCTTAGGACCCTCAATCTCAAATACACCGTCAGATCCCCAGTCCTTGCTTGGAGGGAGCAAAAGGCAGAATGCCCTCTTAATTCGAGCGCAAGTCTCGCTTTTTTCCTGACCCTTCTTCGATCTGTAGAATAACGTATAAAATTGTTTTAACACATTCCTCAAATCGGCATAATTTAAAATACAAAGCATGAAATGTTCATATTTTCATTTATGTCTGAACCAAGTAATTATGAAAACATTCGCAGTCATATTTCAAACGCGACGGCTAGGCATACCCCTGGACTATATCTCGTTACTATATTGGATAACATGCTTACTTACTATGCGGATTTTCGATCACTGCAGGGTATCAGGTTAAAACATTATTTTTACTCTAAAACTGTTCTTCCTTTAAATCATGAACTTAGCTTTTCAGCCTGTTGGCTGCGATCGAAGTATAATATTTTCAGATAAGTCTCAGGAGGCCATCATCTGAGGCATTATCTCTTTTGGGGGACGGATTTTAAATTGGTCCTCGTGGAATGCCTTCCAGTCGAGAATGTTTTTTCCAGTGCTTTTTTGTTGGGGGAGGGGGGTACTGGAAAGCCCACTCTATACTGATCTTGTGTTAAATTTTTCCGCTGTTGGACGAAGGTAAATAAAATTTACTCAGCTTTTAACGCTCCTCCACCTATTCTCCCCTCCCCGGACAGGCGATTTTCAAACCACCGAGTCCATTATTTTCTCCCACGACTCTTTGCCAATCATTATTCCTTTGAACAGCTTTGAATGAAGCCACATCCCTGCCGAGTGAAATGTCTTTTTTACGAGAGACTGCTGTGTACACAAAGTAACAGGAGAACCTTGGGAATAACAAATGTTGACTGAATTGGAGCACCGCCCTCCGCCCCCGCTTCCACTCTAACAATACCTTCCACTCGCCACCACACCCACGGTATCTATGTTCCTGTGCACTGGTCACCCTCTCACCTGATGCGACAAATCTTGTAACCTGCGACCGGCGAAGACACACACCTACAAACATAAGGTACGTGGCCATAACTTATTAGAATGGCCATCTGGTGCATCTTTGCTTGTCACCAGAACAGCAACATATTTCTATAAACTATTTTTTTAAGTCTGAAACACTAAGAAGTAATTACTCATTTGGATATTATCAGTGTTTACGCACTTATTAAATTACATTCATTTTCTAAAATGAATCAATCATTTATACGTATTTTAACAGTCAATGTTCATATATATTTATGCTTATATGTTTATATAATTATTTCTATATTCAAACAACATCACAGCCCACAGAAACCATTAAAGTCACAGACCCTAAGACCTATAAGAAATAGAAAGGAAATATATTGTCTGTATCCTCCTGATAAAGATTTTTGATGAATCGAAAATTTGAATTTTAAATAAATAATATTTTATTTCAAAAAAACTGCATTAGCTTGGTCTCTTAACCGTTTTAAAAATTACAAATGTAAATGCATTCAAACAGTGGAAATATTTTACACTTGCGTACCAAGGCACACCACTTATATCGGACATTACATACCAGACTTCGATAAGAAAAGAAGTTCAAGACCAAGTGGCAACATGTCGTTTAAAATTTAAAAAAAACAAGAATGTAAAAATAGTGTCTGTATCTTCCTGATGAAGATTCATTTATGAATCGAAAAATTGAATTTTAAATAAATAATATTTAAAAAAAAAAATCTGCATTGGATTTGTGTTTTTCCTGTTATATATATATATATATATATATATATATATATATATATATATATATATATATGTTTATTTATTTATATATATATATTAGAGAACACAAAAATGACGAAAAGTGTGACATTTTAGATATTTCGTGTCAGCTGTTCCTGGTGTTATATAATGAATTACTTCACTTAGTGTTGTTATTTACAAGCTTTGACGCACAAAGCCGTTTACTGCGGGCGAACTCGGCTTCACCTTGTTGGGTACTCTAGAATGTACAAAGATAGCCGACAACAGACCGCCAACATTCCTTGCAGGGTCGCTTCAAGCGGCCAACTGCCGTTCTCAACGGAGAAAGTAATGTCTGGGATCGTGCACTATCCAGAACGGAGCTAGAGATTGCCTCATTCCGATAAAGAAGGGTCTGATGGTTCAAATCAGTCCCTAGATTGCTACCATGATACCAAAGCGAACCTCGACTGGTATGACAACGGACAAAAAAGTTTGTTACGCGCGCTGTATAAATATATAGCTATATAACACCAGGTATGTGTATATGTTTATATATTTGTAAGTAAAGGATTCACTCCTAAAATTATCATTATTAATGTTGGAAGATGAATATAAGGGTGGATTATGTTGACTATATTTACTTTCATTTAGTTTTATGCAAAGGGAGCAAAAAGGGTGTGGAAGCTCTTCGTTAATATTCATTTATCACCGATTTTTGTGAAATTTGAGCAATAGGTATTAGATATCGATTTATAAATACTCCCGAAATTTCAATTTCTTTGGAATATTTTAAATGGTTTTAAGGGGGCATACAATGGACAAAACCTATTATTTGAAAGTTCTAAATATTTTAAATTTGCATTAATTTTATCTGTAATTATTAGACACCAAATCAAGCAGTATTTCCTTGATTTTCAATTTCTTCTTAAACGTAAGTCTTAATTTTGAGGAATTTTCTAGAATCAATATCATGTATTTCAATCAAAATATAAATAAGGATTATTGATATAAGGTTTATTAGCATTATATATTGATCTTAATTTCAGTAATAGGACATAAAAGTGGTACAAGATTAAAAATAATATATATATACGTAATATCTTATTTTATAATATAGGTATATATGCATGAAAAACGTATACATATAATAATGTCCAATGTGTATTTATTTGTACATTTATAGATTTCTGTAAAGTTCCCTATTTAAAATAGTTGAAACCAAACTTGTAAATAATAAACATGTCGTAAAAGAAAGAGACACACGTTCGCATTTATTCATATAAAATAGATGAATATTAACATTTTGGTAATTTTGGTACACATGTATTTCTCTTTTTAATATGACTGTAAAGAAAACAAAAGATAAGAAAAAAGAAAATAAATACTTAAGTTTCTCCAAAAAAATAGATCAGAAAGGACAACAATCAAAACCAAAAAGGAGGAATAACTATCATTGGTATTTCTGAATTCTATTGATTTGCTAAACTCTTTGTTATGCTAATCAAAACAATCGTTAAGTTAAAAACAAACAATAACAAAGTATAAGTCATTAGAAAAAGTATCTTTTTGCGCAGCAACATTCAAATTAGTCAACTTCACACATACATAAGCAATCTATGAAAGAGATAGAGTGCTGCAATTGCGGAGACTTGGATTAACTTGAATTAAGGTGTTTTGACCACTTTCATGAAGTCACGTTAAAGTTATCAAGTAAAACAAGAGCAATTTTTGTCGCCCTGGACAGAAACCATTTTAAGTAGTTTGAGGAAACGAGAAAGAAAATATCAAGACATACAGCCGCTGCTGGAAATACATTCGGAAAGAAATAATTCACTTTATAATAAGAAATCAATATATATATATATATATATATATATATAAATGGCGATTTGTGATCGAGGTTCGCGCCTGCCGACCGTTGAGATTTAGTTCCTACACTGAAGATTGCGTTAGCATGAAACATCGATGTCTGTAGGTATTTAAATAATTAATATTTTTTTATAAAAGTATTATTGTTTATCAGCCCCCTCCCACAAAGGCTGGGCACTCTCGAGTAGCTTTAATAACAAGCAGTACAAATAGCTATATGCACGATCCTTACGCCGATTCGTAGATCACTCTATACTGCCTGGTACATAGCCGCTGATTTCGCTATTTACATTTAAAGTTCCTCTATATTTACTAACTAATTGGCTATGGCTGATGGGTAAGATCCCCGACTGCGAATCAGTGGCGATTTGTGATCGAGGTTCGCGCCTACCGACCGTTGAGAATTAGTTCCTACACTGAAGATTGTGTTAGCATGAAACATCGATGTCTGTAGGTATTTAAACAATCAATATTCCACTCCAATAGCCTCTTTCCTCGTTCTACTAATCTCTGGAACTCCCTTCATGTTTCCTGTTTCCCCGACTGTACTTACATGCAGAAATTGAAAACTAATGTAAACAAACATCTCGCTCCACAGCTCCAAACTTCGGATGACCCCTAAAACTTACACCTGAATTATCAGTAGCCTCTTACGTCTACAGTGACGACCTGCCTTTTGGGGGGTGAACTTTGTTAAAAGAAACAACAAAACACTTTTTTGTGTGAAATGGTGTGAATCTGTTCTTCTCTAAAATTTGACGTGGTTTAAATTAAATAAAAATATTTCATACCATAGCTCTAGCCTCGCACTATTGAGCTATTACGATTGCTGTATGTCATCAGATTTATATTTTAAACATAAAATCTTTAAATGTAAATACATACACACACACGCACACACACACACACACACACACACACATATATATATAAAGTGACTCTCTTCTGAATCTACGAACTGCGTTCGAACCGTCTGACCGCTTGAAACCACCACTTCCTGCACTGATGAGAACGTAAATCCGAAACAACGTTGTCTGTAGGTATATACACTTTAATATTTAACAAAAATATTTATAGTAATGTCCCTTTAAGATAAATAAATCTTATTTGTCGAGCATTGTCTGAAATGAAAAAAAAGGTGAAATCGTTAAGCTATTGAAGCAAAGCTTACCCGCCTGCGTGTTGAAGTACTGTTTGTTCTCGGAACATTTAGACCCCGTCTCCGGCTTTAAATGTATCTTAATTTCAGTAATGTATTTGCTGATTTCTGTTGGCCTAACTGATTAACGCGTAGAATTGTGACTCTCTTCTGAATTAACTACATCGAGGTTATAAAAATCTTAGGTTATTAAGCTAAGAAATCAAAGCTTATACGCCTGATTGTGTAAGCATTCTTTGATCTCGGAACGTTTGTACCCCGCCGCCGGTTTAAATGTATCTTAATTTTAGTAATGCATGTGCTGACTTTTGTTTTCCTAATGGATTCGGGCGTAAGATTGTGATTCTCTTCTAAATCTACAAACTGCGTTCTTACCACTTTGACCGCCTGAAACCACCACTTCCTGCATTGATGAGGACGTAAGTTTTAAACAACTTTATCTGTAGGTATATACACTTTAATATTTAATAAAAATATTCATAATACATATGTAATTTATTTGGGTATGAATAAAAAAAAAACATTTTAATTAAAGAACACGGAGAGATAAAAGAAAAAAAATTAAACTAACAATTACATAAACAGACAAAGAATACCCATTTAACATGAATAACATTATACATTACCATGAATGTATTTTTAAATGGCATAAAAATTGTTTACAAAATTGTCTACATGTGCTGTCCTGTTATCGATGTACGATCTTGTTTTGAGAGTGGCAGCCATATTGAATGTTTTATTTCTATTAGACGGATTGAACCTTTTTTAAAGAAAAGTGGGTCTCCCGAAATTATCGAAAGATGTTCCACTATCTCGGATGTTAATAAATATGTAAAATTAAGCCCCATATTTACTAATATGACACGTTAAAGATCTATTGGAAAATAGATAATTGTGAAGATTTCTACACCAAATATTGTCGTCAATTGCTTGTTTTTGCTTATACCCTCTTTCACAATTCCGGGTTTCTACATTGCTATCAGTCTTCATTAATACCCAGATACTTATTTACCAGCAATAATTCCAGTCAAACTACTATTCTCTTTTATCTCTCTCTCTCTATCTATCTCTCTCTCTCTCTCTCTCTATATATATATATATATATATATATATATATATTTCTCTCTCTCTCTCTATATATATATATGTATATATATATATATACACATATATATTTATATATATATGGAATAATATGTTTTCCTATTAACATTAAATTAACTATAGCTCTGATTAGTATCAATGTTAACTAAAACTATATATTTCTCTTGACTGTTCTGCGAAACGCGCATAAGATATAGAAAGGATATTACATTTGGAAAAAATCATAACAAAAATGTTTGATAATGAGATTTAAGTTTTACTACAGCTTAGAAACGCCACTGACACGATAACTTTGGAATTTTAAAATCAGTTTTTTATTAAAATCTCGCGTCAAATATGACGCGAGATTTTAATAAACAAATGAAATCTTTATTAAATCATTTTTTTTTATCCAAATTTTCTGTTTTAAAAACCTTATCCATGGTACAGTCAACATTTTCCTTTTTTTTCTTTCCTTCTTTTTTTTTCATAGTCGAAGTCTTACGGCTTGGCCGAAGATCGATCTTCTGGTTTTATGAAGATACTGTTTTGTTTATGTCCTATATGTAGAGGAGCGTGATGAAACCCATGTGTACGATAATGAGATTTACATTTTACTACATCTTAGAAACGCCGTTCAGAAAAAAGGAAAATATTTTCTGTACCATGAATAAGGTTTTTAAAACCGAAAATTTAGATAAAACAATTATTTAATAATTATTTTGTTTGTTTAACGAAATTTCGCGTCATGTTGGCTAATTCTAAAATTTAAAATTTTCTCCATCGCCTCGAGTCGAAAAAAGAAGAAAACTACATGCATGCTTTACATATTTCAATATAGTGAAGAAGTTGTGTCATCAGACGGGACGTATTTACTTTTTGCTCTGATTTTTCCATACCTCGTTATAATACATCTTCTGATTCCAGTAGTTTCTTTCAAAGAACTGCATGATTGTGGAACTCTCTTCCTGGTTACGGTTTACATTCTCGCTATAGCATATAGAGAGTGGAAAACGTACTGTCGGTGTACTTTCAGCAACCATGTAACTCTCGCTGTCCTTACTTTGTCCGAGAGTCTTCATTTTCTACAAGCAATATTTCTGAAATCAGAGGAAGAAAATGTTCCTCCTTGTGACGCCAGTTTAGTGCGATCGGTATGTTGAGATCGACTTTTGTACTCTGTCAAAACAATCTAGTGAGGGTTAACTTTTCTCGTTCTACAACCTAGTTCACACAGAAAAGAAGTTGCTAGCTTCTCTCTATTGTTTCGTTATGTTGATGGTAGCTGCCCCTGTAAAATATTCACAGAAGAATTAGTCTAGCTACCCCCAAACCAAATGAACTTTCCTTTCTCTATCTCTTTACCAAAAAACAAACGGAACTTCCATGAACACAAGTGTCCTAGAACACCTCGTCTGTAGAACAAGTTACCACAAATTTGCTTTCAAACTGACTAGAGCAGGATCGCCTTCAAGTCTAATTTAAACAATTGTTGAGCCACTCTCTGGGATAATCAATTCCTTTTAGTAATCGTCTGCCGTTTTCACACATTGTTTCCGGTCCTCTTGTGCCGGCGATCATCGTAAAACTGACGATTTCGAGTGTCCCTCGGGCTCTGGCAAGTGATGACTCATCGGTAAAACAAAGTGGTTTCATTCCTGTTTGAAATAAATTAATTTAGTCAATTGAAATTACAATTTTAAGCGGAATACTTTTTATGTAATCTGCGTGATTTACGAAAATTAAAAATCCCAAACATTGTCAGGTATCCCTGCTAGTATATAATAACATTCCTTTGAACAGAGAATGAGAAATGATGGAATTTCTATCATTCGGAAGTCAATAAAACTTGAATGATTTTTCTATCGACTCTTTTTTCTCTTTGTGTATCTTTTTGGAAATGGATGAAGTGCCACGAGACAAGATGAAAGAAAGAAAAGAGAGAAAGAATGAAAGACAGAAACACAAATTTAAAAAAAGAAGAATTAAATAAAAGAAAATAAGGAAAAGAAAAACAAAACAAAGGAGAAAGAAAGAGAGACAAAGAGAAAGAAAGAAAAATAAAACACCTCAATAAAGAAGTCCACCCTTTACGAATTCGCTAAAAGTACACAACAGGGTGGATATTTTGTTTCTTTTGACTGTTTAAAAAATGAACTGAAATATGCGTGGGTGGGTCGGATTTAGTTGGGTGAGGGGGATAAGGCAACAAATCCTTGATTAGAATGCGGACAGAAAAGAAGGCTTTACATCTTTCCTCTTTCTTCTTTTTCTTTGCCCGAGTTATTACCATCATTACTGGCCGTATGTTTTGTGTTTGTTCGTGTCGACTTGGGTTGGTCAAATGAGTAAATCAGAAAGATTTTATGGGCGAAGCTCAAGTTGCTTTATCTGAGCGCAGATCAACTATCTGGCGATGAATGGCCGCTTTGATCAGCCATCGTTGTCGAATGTTGATCAGCCGAGCTGAGCCAGGATCAGTATCAGTTGTCAGGCTGAGCGCAACCCTAGCAAGATTCATGCGAATATATTGAAGATTACTTTCCTGTCGGGAGGGACAAAAGAGGGTTAGTCAGACAAGCAAAGCCGACAACTTCCGCAAAGTGTGGGTTTAGTATTCAAACCATTCACAGAGGTATGCTGCTGTTCCTTTTTACTCCTTTTTTATTTTGTTTTTGTTTTTGTTTTCTGGAAAGGGTGGATACGGAGAGAGGGTAGAGGAATAGAATATGTATTCAGATAGATGTTTAGCCAGATAGTAAGAGACTAGCTTGACGCACGAATAGGTCGACAATGCCCATACGATTATAAAAGATATAGAAAGAAAAACGAATATCTATTGACATACACACACCTAACACACATGCAAAATTACTCACATACACACATACATATTGAGAAAGGCGAAGCACCGCCGAATGCATATGGAAAATACATACTCATTGAGCGTTACATAAAGAAACTAAGAGGAGGCGTTACATAATGAAACTATAACACTCCGTGGACTTACAGTAACCCGAAAGATTGATATGTTGACTTTATACAGCCTGTTAATAGGTGGAGGCATGGGTACTGATCGCTCCCCGGTGCCAGGGATGACGATGTGGTTTTAATACTCTCTCGAATACGAATCTGTAATTCACGAAGGAGACAAATGCAATTGAATCTTAAAATATATTTTATTTATTTAACTACGGATCCATTTCCTTATCCATGAGTTATTTCTCAACACAGAAGTGTATTGTAGCACATGTCTATCAGGGTATTACATTACATGTTTCTCGTCGCTAACTTAATGTATAGCTCTTCTATAACGGACATGAATTGAATTCGCATCTAGAGGCCTATATGGATTCTTTCTTGGAAACGTAGGTGACGTAGGAGACAAATAAAATTCCATCTTAAAGTGTATCTTTCATTTCATTATCTATGGATCTATATCTTTATCTATGGATCTATATCTTTATCTATGGATCCATATCTTTATCTATGGATCTATATCTTTATCTATGGATCCATATCTTTATCTATAGATCTATATCTTTATCTATAGATCTATATCTTTATCTATGGATCTATATCTTTATCTATGGATCTATATCTTTATCTATAGGTGTATATTTTTATCTATGGATCTATATCTTTATCTATGGATTTATATCTTTATCTATGGATCTATATCTTTATCTATGGGTTGTTTTCGCTAGGTCATTCCTATGAGTATGAGCGATCTATCTTGAAGTGACTCATATTAGTATTGTTTTCACGATAGATTTTGAAGTTAAACTGTTAAACGAATTCCAAATCCTTATCTCTATGTCACATGATGAATATAAGAAAACCTGATATGTCCAACCTCGCATATGAAGCTAGATAAGCCTAGGAGAAAATATTGCCAACCATACTCTAGTAATTAAGCAAAATGGGACGGTAAATGGTCGACATTTTCTGTTCAATCTTATGTACGGTATACGTTTCGATAATATTTGGTGCATTAAATTGATTGTAACTATTACAGGTTGATATAAACCTTAATATAATCATGGGTGTTGTATGAGTATATCTTCAATCTGTTTGCTTTTAACACATAATAACGGAAGATAGGTGGTGGAAAAATAAACCCTATGAGTGCATGGAGTACTGTTGCCACATCTGTGCCGTTGCACCAATCACTAGCCTCTTTAACTTGGAGAAGTTGCAAAAAGGAATTGCTAACGTAATAGCTCCCGCACTATCTACTCCAGACTGTGTCGCATATCCTCAGTGTTGTATCCCTGTCATTTTTTTTTACAAATACTTTCACGGAATGTGCTGCCATAGATATATTGCACTTGTACTGCCTCAATGTAAATACTCATAATTCAAGCGACGAGCAGAAAAAAGATACCTTTTTACTGTACAGGTCTCTAGATGCTTAATATTTCCTACTCTAATAGTTTCTTTCCCCGGAATGCTTGCTTTTGGACTCCCCTCCATGCTCTCTGTTTCCACGACCATACCAACATGCAAGACATATGAAAAAAACATCATGCTGGCTTAGTCCTAACCCAGGTTGCCCCCTATAAATCTGGCCCTATTACAAGAGCCCTTACTCTTCAGTTGAAATATACCGTGTTTAGGCCGAACAAAATTAAACAAAATGGACCTTGTTTTCTTCTTACAATATAACATGCTTTTTTTGCGAACGCCAATCTAGCTGCTTAGTTTTTTTTAAAACTTATTAGCGGCTTTATTCGAGATCTTGCAAAAAGACCTACTTCGTGCAACCTTCTGAACACAGTTTTTCATGAAACATTCGTGACTACTTCCATTTGTTTAGAAATGTTGCCAGCTGTAAGGAAACGGACTTTAACACTAGGCGTTGTATAACGCTGTCCTTTTTTGCCGTTGTCTTTCTTTGGTCTACCAGGTTTCTTTGTGTTACTTAATCTTCCAGTTTTTTTTATAGAGTTTGAGAACTCGGCTTACACCACTTTTTGAACGTTTCACACGTTTTCCGATTTCTTCTATTGTCAACTTTTCCTTTCTTAATTTGACGATTTTTGCTTTGTCGCTTAAATCAGTTTGATTTCTTTTTGACATGATTGATATTGTGTCACTTGCAGAAGTGATAATAATTAAAGTTTAAAATATTTATTTTTATCATTTTATACAAAAAACATACTGTTTTAAACTTTAAACAATTATTTTCCTCAATTTTCCTTAATTTTGGACACTTGAAATATGTAAAATGGTGGATAACTTTAATAATATTATTTTAATTCATCTGAAAATATCGGTAAAAGTCCAGCTAAATAATTTAGATATGTAGTGAAATTTTCACAAATATTAAAATATAATTTATTTGAGATTAAGAAAGTTTTATTTTTGTTACTTAATTTTGGACGGTACTGTATATATATAATATATATATATATATATATATATATATATATATATATACACACATTAATTAAGAGAAATGATGCACGTAAATTAATTAATAAATATACCATATAAAAATAATGACACTCCGATTAAGGGCGACTGAATGCAATATTCTGCATATTCATGATCGCTCAGGAAGTGGTAAAATACTAAACAACAATACTGTTCTATCGCCAGTAAAAGCAATAGCAAAACTACGTATATATATATATATATATATATATATATATATATATATATATATATATATGTATATATATATATATATATATATGTATATATATATATATATATATATATGTGTGTGTGCGTGTGTGTGTGTGTGTGTGTGTGTTGTGGGGGTGGTTACAATTTTTATATGTGGCTGTGTCTGAGTGTATTTGTATTAGGGTGGTAAAATATATTTAATTGGTTGCAGGTTTCTTTAATTTTTGAATTAGTCTTCTTGCCGCGTCAGTCAGTGCGGTTGTCTTCTGATCTCGCAATCAATTCCAATGACCGAAGCAGAGAATAAAAGAAGGTAGGGTCGATGGTTTTAAAGAGATAAATATTGCTTCAGATAGAGAGGCAGAAAAGTTATAGTCAATTGCATGCCTGTTGTCAAGAAACGAAAAGAAAAAGTGGAAGGAAGAGAGAGAAAAACACACACAAAACGGGTGAGAGAAGGGAAGGAGAGAGAGAGAGAGAAAGATGTGATAGGTACGATAGAACATAGAAAGATAGATAGGTATGGTAATATGGATGTCTATATACAGTAGTATGGCAATATATTAATGGAAAGTAAACTAAACAAATATATGTTCATACTATTACGAAGCTTTACTCACAGTTAAAGTAAATAGTGATAATATATGTGCGCGAAATATATTATATTACTTCTATAATAGTATACACACACACACACACACACACACACACATATATATATATATATATATATATATATATATATATATATATATATATATATGTAAAATTATTTCCACAATCAAACAATACCGCAACCCACAACCCATGAAAGAAACAAACCGGAAGTCCTGCACTCGAGTTTCGTCCTCGTTTGGGCTCATCTAGGACTTCCGGGTTGTTTCTTTCATGGGTTGTGGGCCGCGGCGTTGTCTGATTTGTGGAAATAATTATATATATATATCATCTCACATTTAATATATATATATATATATATATATATATATATATATATATATATTATAATATAAAATAAAGTAATAAAATAAGGTGACAATCAAATTTTATTAGAATTCAAAGTTCAAGCAAAGTATCCTTAAGTCCTTAGCTCATGAGTTTTCAAAGATAATTCTACTTTTCAGAGGACCATTACCGCAGTTATACTACTACAGGTAATAAAATTACGCTTTGAAAATATATAAAAATATATACACAAATACATAACATCAAACATATCAACCCAAAAACATACTTTTTGTTGAATCCATACAGTCCATCCAGGTCATACAAATTGAGAAGCATAATCAGGAAAGACATTACTCCAAGTTATAAACAGCAGTCTATATACGTGAAATTGAAGGGGCCGGCAAAGTTATCCTGTCGCGAAATGTGTCCATATTCAATGTTAATGATAAATAATTTCACGTATATGGACTGCTGTTTATAACTTGGAGTAATGTCTTTCCTGATTATGCTTCTCAATTTGTATGACCTGGATGGACTGTATGGATTCAACAAAAAGTATGTTTTTGGGTTGATATGTTTGATGTTATGTATTTTTATGTATTTGTGTATATAATTTTATATATTTTCAAAGCGTAATTTTATTACCTGTAGTAGTATAACTGCGGTAATGGTCCTCTGAAGAGAAGAATTATTTTTGAAAACTCATGAGCTAAGGACTTAAGGATACTTTGCTTGAACTTTGAATTCTAATAAAATTTGATTGACACCTTATTTTATTACTTCATTTTATATTATAATATTAATGCTCTATCCAGTATATTGAGCTTCAGTTTTTATCCGGATTAGTTGACGCTTATATCTGTTGTTGGATTGCTTCATATATATATATATATATATATATATATATATATATATATATATATATATATATATATATATATATATATATATATATAGAACATTAGAACAGCCTACGAAGATTAACTTGCCTTTTGAGATTAGTGTAGCTGAACGGGATTGTGAACTCAACTAAGTATCAAAGAAGTGAAACAGAATATAGCAGAAAATCGGCCAGTAAAAATGAACTTATTTCTATGGCCGTAGCTATCGGAGTGGCGTGAGAAAGACTTTTTAACGTGCCATTTATTTCATTTTCGCCGACCAGCAGAAATCACCCCTATCCTCCAGACCCTTACGCATTAGAAGCGCATAATGTCAATCACTTACATGCATAAACACACACATGCCACACGTTACGCATAGATATGTCTTACTCTCCTCTTTAATCTCATTCGCCCAGAAATTACGTATACTCGAATCTATATTAAAATTCAAGCACTCCCATTTGCTAGATATGGACAGAACACTCTGTGTGTTAATGTGTTTCCAATATCACTTGTAGCCAATACTCTTTTCGTGGAGAATTCTTTTGAGATCTGTGAACAGCCAGTAGTCGCTTAGAATACATGGATGTGAAACTAAGTAGAAGTGCAATTAATGTATTTTAAAATCGTCACTATCGACTTGTGATCCGCCGGAGTGTCATTGTGAAAGAGCACTTTATTCTTTTCATTCGTGACCGTTTTTGGCGATTTCTTCTTTCAGGCGCACTTATAAGTTTTTATGATTATCGCTATCGATTGTTCCTACTTTCTCAAGGTAATAGATCAACCAAATACATTGCGCATCTTAAAATACAAAAACCAACACCGTTTCTGATGTTTGCGTCTTTGGTCACTTTGGACGGTCTTCACCTTCTGCTGTCCACTCGAATTTGTGAACTTTTTTTGACTAAAAGGAGAATTTTACCTAAAAGTAGTCGTTATATTAATTTTGTTTTCACGCACCTAATTTGGTTGTTTTCCAACCAGTTTGATTCTCTTAATCAGGCGAGTATAAGTTTGTAAGTTTTGAAATATTTAAAGTCGAATTCCGGGCGAGTATGTCTTTGTTTGTATGTATGGGTTGAAATGTGTATATTGGTCGTTTTTGCTTTGGATGCGTTTGTGTGACCTTTGGTATTAGGGTGAATAACAAGACAGCGAGGCAGTGGGTGGAGTTGACATGTTGTCTCACCTATATTCCATGGGATTTTGTTTGCTAACATTTTTTCCTATTTGTCTGGGCGTATTTGAGATAAGTATCTTGAAACATTATAATTATTTGTATCGGTTTTATTTTTCGTGTTTCGTCTGTATATGCTAATTTTGTTTTCTTAGATTGACACAACTGAGGCATAATGCATTTGAAATGTTTAATAATTCAATTTTTTTCTATATTTAAGTGTTCTATGTTTTTCCTCATATCATTTCAGTTTTATAGTTACGGAAGCATTTTTCTAAGTATGACTTGTATTTTTTGTTTGTTGGTTTGGCATATTTTTATCCAAGTTTAGTTTTCATTTTTATACTGTGTTTTTAAGTTATTATTGCTAATTTGGCGATATTTCGGTTTGTTAGAATTGCTTATTTTGGGTTTGTCTTTATACTTTTTATAATGATTTCATATGTAGACTGTGCGTAAATCCCGTTGACGTTTCCTTATAGGCTGGTGCTGATCTCATCGTGTCCCAGCCAATGTTCTGAGTTATATTATTTTTTATTCAGCTTTCATATGTATGCCACCAATGTTGTTTATCAGAATATCTTTCTTGATTAAATGAAAACGTGTGTTTAGAATCTTTGTTTGAAAGTTTTTTCTGTTGCTCGTCTGTGGTGTTTTCTTGACTTCTGGGTTTTAATAATATTAGCTTTGTATATAAGGTTTGTCTGTGTAGGGGCAACATCTTTTCTTTCTACTTTTGCACGTTTCTTTTTCTTTCATCCCCTAGGTAAGTAGATATTTTGCGTTATTTTTATTATTTTTATTACTTGTGTTATATACGTAGGAGTAGCTTATTTTCAGGATATGAAAACATTTTTGAAAGATTTTATTTGTGGATGTGATTCTCTTCTAGTTTAAATAGTAATTTGTCGGTATTTGTGTGATGTTTTTGTTGCAAAGTGAGTTAAAGCGTATTATGTTTCTGTTTCTGTTTTCTCGCACGATATTTTGACAGTGTATTCACTAGTGATTATTTGAATCCACTCTCTTTTAATGTTTTTTGAAGAGTGTTTTACTGCTGTTGACAATATTGCCATCATACTTGTTTTCAAGAGTCTGTAACCGATACATTTCGGAATTTGATTTCTAAATAAGTGATGGTTTGATGAGGTGTTTATATAGAGAGTTGTGTCGTTTTATATCCTGTAAGTTTCAAATGGGGCATTGTTCAAGTAAGTGTTACACGTAGAATATCTGCTTGTTTTAAGTTAGTTTTTATTTATATTAGAAATCCGATTCATTGCATACTGTAATTGTATTTTTGTTTTTGCAATTTTAAGTTCGTTTTTAAAGGTAAGGCGGTTATGCAACCGAGGCCGGAGTAAGAAAATGAATGTTATATATATATATATATATATATATATATATATATATATATATATATATATATATATATATACGGCCTGACGGTAAGTAGCTGGGGTTCATAATACTTCGATTCGATAGTTTGAATCGTCTGACCAACGGGACGGTTACGTAATTCCATACTGACGAGTGTAGAAAACATGAAACATTTATATGTCTATCGATATTAAAAATATATATTTATTATTAATTAAGCTCCAATAAGTTTAGTTCTTTGAGACAAGAAAAAAAACTATTAGACTAGAAAGTTTATGAAGATCTCTACACTGAAAGGGTGTGATATTGCTGCTTGCCAGGTTGGTCGGGCGTTTTGTAAAACAAGCACAGCAATACTACATTACGACGATGGGACAGGGGTTGGTGTTTAGTAGATAGTGTAGGACATATTAGGTTAGATACTTTGTTTTAAACCCTTTCCGAGAGAGAGAGATAGAGAGAGAGAGAGGGGGGAGAGAGAGGCACTATTGGTTTGTGCACTAGCCCAGATGTGACAATAATGCTCGATGTTTTGGCGAATTCTTACTTTGTAGAGATATAGATGTGTATAAGATGTGACATGTTTTCCAGCTCGGTAGAGGGAGATCCATTTCTTTGCGGCAGAGTGGCAGTATCTTCTATGCATTTATTCTAATTCATGTTTCCTGTAAATGTTAGGCCGAGCAGTTTGAATTTTGGACTCTCGAGAAGGGTGCTATCAGCCATAGAAATCGGTGGTTGGTAAGGTTTCTTATAATTGTTAAAAAAAAAGGCTTTGTCTTAGTAGCATTAAATGTAACCATCTTATTATGACCCCAATCAACTACACACTGGGGGTCATTTTCTAATGATTTAGCCACTGTTTTTGACATGTGCGCGTTCGATTTGCCCTCAATTCGAGAATAGTATCATCAGCAAAAATACTCATTTCGGACGCGATTATATCAGGTAGGTCGTTTATGAAAATCAGGAACAATAATGGCCATTATGACATGTAATGTTCTTTAGATTGCTAGCCATCGAGGATGGGCTGGGTCTTTTTTTAACTAAGAAGAATCTGATTATTTTACATATTCGTCCATTAATACCGTACGAATTTTCTTGAGAAGACCTTCAGGACAAATCTTGTCAAAGGCTTTGAATATATCAAGCGATACCGCCATACTTTAATCTGGAGTTTTTTTTCTTTCTTTTTTATCCAAAATGAATACAAATATTTACCTTAAATATTAAACAAACTTTGGACTCATAAAAAGTAATTATCAACTTTAGACATTTTATATTATACACCATTTTTCCCGTTGAAGATAAAATCTTGTTTGATCGTTAAGGTAAACAAATTTGTTTATTTTAGAGGAATAAAAATATTGTTTTTGGTTTCCTACATTCTATACTGAATTAAAATTTAAAGCAATGATTTCCAAGTGCAAAGTTTTATTTCAATACATATATATGTATATGTATGCATATATATATATATATATATATATATATATATAGTAGCTTCTGAAACGATTGTCGAATACTCAAACTATGTTTATTTTAATATATATATATATATATATATATATATATTTTACTTCGGGGAGAGTAGATTATTGGATCTTTTCAGCTAAGAATCTCATTGGATGTTTTGCTCCACTTTTCCAACTTTGAGTAGTGGTAGCAAAACAATAGCACCTTCTTTTGTGCAAGAGTCCATGGTTGGGCTTTTAAGCCTTTTATGTTTCTTTTTTTTGTTGCTGCATTTGATGGAGATAGAGGACCAGGACCTTTTGTCTCAAGGCCTGATGGCTGACCCTGATTGGCCTCTGTATTGGCTGGAGCACCATTTCCAGAGGCAGGAAAGGTTTACACTATTGCTTACATCTTCCCGCCTGGTGTATGAAGTGGTTAATGGGCCCTTTTTATGCCGGCCTGCCAGTATTAATTTTTGTTTTTATTCATATTTTTTATTATTCATTTCCTCATTGTCAACAGCTTCTTATTGTTTATTCGAAGCTGCTCTCTATGAGTAGAGGGGGTGCCCCCGTCTGCAATTCGGGAGACGTGCTGGATGGCTTGAAGTGACAGCACACCATTTGTTTTGAATATTTGGTCAGGGTTTACTTCAAGTAAAAAGTATCCTCATGTCAGAGTCTCTGACAAACCCCTGTACAGAGAGACCGAAGACACCCGAGGGTGGTGTCTAGTAGGCATTCAAGTCCTCCCCAGTATGCATTCAAGTCCTCCCAAGTAGGCATTCGTGTGTGTATACATATGTTATGCTGTAAACTGATCTACTTATTTCAAGAAAAAATGGACTTACCCAGACACGTCGGAGCAGCGTTTGGTGAAATTCATTTAGCATCCGGTTGCGATTGTGGTCGTATACCAGTCGACGTTCCGATCGCGATAATCACTCAGGCAGAAACTGGCGAATGCATTTTATCTGTCGGGCTCAGGTATTCATCCTGGGTAGTTCTAGAAGGTCAACCTTTTAAGACCTTGCCCTTTTCTTTGGGGTGGAGTAAGTTTATTGCTTACTGCTTTAGTCGCCCCGACGGGGAATACAGACGGGCTGTAAATAAAATTTAAAAAAAAGACATAGTGCTCCTTTAAAGGCGCTGGCTTGACTCTCTCAACCTTCTGGCTTTGTGCCACATCTTCCTTCGGTCGGAGGGAAGTAAATACCAGAATTAGTAGCATTCATTTGCCATCCGATTGCGATTGCGGTCGAATACAAATCGAGGTTCCGATCCCGACAATCAGTCCGACAGAACCTGGGCTATTACGTTGGCTTTCCATCTGTCAGGCTTAAGTATTCGTCCTGGGTAGTCCTAAGAGGCCTTAGTGCTTTTTTATTAGGGGCGCTAGCTTGAGTATCTTTACCTCCCGGCATTGTGCGACATTTTTATGCGGTAGGAAGAAAGTAATACTGCAATTGGTGACTATTATGTATCAGAGATATGACGTGTACATCTATAACATACTTTTGTTGATACATTTTTAAAACTATACCACTGTGTTGTCTGATTATTACCGGCCAGGAATTCCACAACACTGAAGATGAGGGATTCGAGACTTACACCACCACAACACTAGCAGAAAGGATTCGAGAACTACATCTCACAACACTGACGTTTAGGAATTATTCGAATATTACCCAAACATGTGTCGCACAACATTGGTAGCAAGGATTCGAAATCTACATCCCACTAACTTGGGGACAAGGTACTTGTAGTCTTTGACGACAAGAAATTTTAATTGTTCTAAAACATGAAAAAATAAGCACTGTGATGACTTCAGGTTATCGGAATTAAGTGCTAATAACTTTAAATGTCTCACATTTGCTCAATGATTGGTGTCGAACACAGACTTGGGAATTAGAAGGAGACTCCTTTACAAACTAGAAAATAAGCCAGATCTAACACTTCAGCAATTAGCCAAAGACTGACAACGGTTTATTGGCGTACGTCAGTTTTCACAGGATATCGAACATTCTGGAGTGTATCACGTCATAAAAATTTGCAATAAGAAAGAAAAAAAAATTCACGAGTAAAATTTGATAGTCAAACCGTGTTGCAATTGCGGACATATGCATTCATACATATATTTCCCATATAAAACAAAGAAATGCTTAAAATGGGATCGCGTAGTGCATAAAAGTACGCATTGCAGAACAAAATAAAACAAGAAAGAGTGTTATTAGAATCGCCAAATGCAACAAATTGAAAATGTTAAGAAGTTTGCTCAAGTCAAAATATTAAATATAAACATAAAAACGCAGTTAGACTCAAATTCCAATTTAACAATTATTAATCTACAGATATGATAGAAAATCGACAAGACAACTATACTGTAGACAAATAAATCCGCAAACAGCGTAACCGGAGAATAAATCGAATTCGACGGCGAACTGATAAAAGCAAAATGCTAAAACTAAACGTATTTGTGATGAATAATTCGAGGAATTTACTATCACAGATTGGATGGAAACATGTTTACTGTGGGGTTCGTTTTACTATAATGTAAAAACAAAGGATTTGTCGGATAAATTTAAAACAGAATTTTTCACAAGTTTTTCTTTCTAGTCGGCTTGGTAGATACAACATAGTAATTGCGACATTTGAGTTGAAACCGCATATACAACCAGATTTAAAAAAAAAGCGAAATATTCCTTTCGCGTCAGTAGGAAAAGTAACTTAGAATTGGATAGGCTCGAAAAAATGATAGTTCTATCAAAGGTTTAATATAGCGAATGGGCTTCACCGACAGTGCACGTAGAGAAAAAGTATGAATAAATTCGTGTATGCGCAGATTTTTCCATGCATTAAGAGATTACTATCACCTGTTCCCTAGTTGAACGTGAGTTTACTTTCGACGGCCTCGTTTCCCTCGCTTCCCTTATTTTGTCCTTTATTTCTCATATTCCATGAGAGATGTTTCTGACAATTGAGAAAAAATTGCTGTTTTCTGAGTCAGAATATATCCATACAACACTTATCGTTGGTTATTTTTTTGCCCTGAAGTAGTATATATTTTAGCTCCATGCATAAGTAGCATCATGCCTTGTCAGGAGCGATTTCCATTAAAAATTGTCCGGAAAAAACATTTGCGAAGCTAAATGAAGGAAATTCTTTTTAATTTAAGCGACGCATATTTGCAGATTTTGGTGGACGAAGAATGCTCTAAGTTATTGCGTATAAATACACATAACGATTTATACAAATATAAGAGACCACCGTTTGGAGTAAGGTTGCGTCAACAGTTAATTGATGCATTACTGAGCGTTCTGGAGTTTGCGACGGCCTATCTGGAAGATCCCTTAAACATTCATCAACTACAGAACATCATAGAACGCATAAACATGAAGCAAATGAGCTTGCAGCATAACCCTGAAGCCTATACTCCGTAAGGAGTCAATATCTTTTTCTCTTAGGGTTTACTTCCATGAAGTCGCTATTTGTTTTCTTTTCTTTCGCGACGTTCACTTTCGAAAAATTACTGGTAGACTGGAAACTAAGACCTGTCAAACATGACGTTTATTAATTCTCTTCTGTGATGTTGTCTTCTACACGGAATATATTTTCCTCATTTAGTTTAAATTTCTCTTCTGGGTAAATGTTGGTCCTTTCACCATATAGAGCACATTTAAAATTATTTAATCCACAATCCCGATTTCCCAAAATAACTTGTTATTCTTAAACAGTAGAGAAAAATCTTTTAATTTATATTTCGTTCCGGTTTTTGATGAGTCAATAAAAATCTGTCAATAATCGTCTTAATCTTTCTTACGAACATAGCTTCCGCTGGTGACATGGAAGATGAACCGTTACCCTTGAGGGCCATTCTATAAAAAAACTTTATTGAATTCTCGGTGGGAGTACCCCCGCTTTTTAACGCTCTAAAGTATCAACAAATTGCACTGTTAGACCTGTGCTTCTAGCATGGTACGGCGAGATTGTGAGGTAAACTACCAAAACACGACTTAAAAAACCTATTGAATTCACTGAACGTGAATTGAGTACCGCTATTCAATACTACACTATCCACGACTCCGAAACGTGCGTACAATTTATGCAGAAACCGAATTGTTATTTTTGTCATTGTTTTTTACACTTCAGTATCTCTAGCTATTTGTGAAGCTATCCACTACAAGATATAACAACCCGTCCAATGGCCCAGCAAAATCAGGAAAACTTACTTTACTATAGATATATTTTTATAAACGGATAATAAATCTAAAATGTTCATTCATCTAAAGTCTCAACCATCGAACGCTTTATGAATATTTAGTTTACTTTGATACTTTCATAAATTTGTTGGTGAAAATACCTCATTTTGTGGATGAAACATCATCTTCTAATTTAGTTCCATTACCTTGTCAAGTGTCTTGTGTGTCACATGAGACCGAGAATTTTCCTAATAGAATAAAAAATGGCTTCCTGTTGATCACTGTCGCTTTTTAACAGTTTCTTCTGAACGTGTCCCATATTTTCTTCAATTGATTACAGTATGTGTAAGCTTTTATTCTTCTCCTACATTTAAGAACATTTTATTAATTTTACAAATTTCCACCGAACAAAATAAAAGTTCATTTGAGAATAACTTTTGCCCCGACAGTACCAACATTCATAAATTTTAATGTAACATAAAAAAATATATTGATGCCCAACTACCATATTTAGTTCTTCCCCATATAAATCTGGCCCGCGTCACAGTAGCTCCTTACGTCCTAGAGGCTCAACGTCTTTTTTAGGTTTAATAAAGTAACAACAATTTCATAATCTGTTTATTGGAGATATTGCAAATATGTTAGATGAGATAGATTCTCGAAATTTAGTTCCAATACATTGTACAGTGCTGTTTTCTCCGCTTTTTAAACTCTAAAATCTCGATCTGCGCCTTGCGAGGGCGTGTACACTCGAAGTCGCGTGCGTTTGAGGCAGAATTTATTTTTATTTTTGTTTTTTATAGTTTTCATTGAGGTGAGATGGGGTGGTGCTGATATACACTGATCGGCCTCAAATCTAGGCCGACATGCTTCTGCCGATCCGATGCCTCTTCTTCTAAGAAGAGCCTACCGCTCACCGAGACACAAACATCTGTTACCTGCATCTCATTTTTTTTTGACAGCTGCAAACCACTCCACCCACCTCTGATCTGCCCCGACTCCCGCCATTCACTCCAACTCCAACTTGTTCACCCTCAAACGACAACATCCTGTCATTGCTCTGTTACTCACTCTCATTCACTCAGTCATCACCTATGTCGGCGCAACCCACCGCCATCACCACTGGTGCTCGTTGAGCTCGGCCTCTCTGTAACGCACCTGTGGACCAGTCTCTTCCCCCTCTCCCGATGACGTCCAAGTTCAATCTTCACGCATCTGATCGCCATTTGTAGACGAGTCTCGTTTCTGCACCAATTAGCATAAAACCGGCAAAGAGAAAAGATACGCGTTTTTTCGCCTCTTTTTAAAAAGTAATTTCTAAGAAAATGATCAAGCGAAACGTAAACTCCGAATCAGTGCAAATGGCACAAAGCAGACGCGTGTATATAGTTATTTATATATACTTAGTTATATGTACATGTGTATGAATGTATATGTACAGAATTTGTTTCTAAACTAATTAACTTTCATTATGAATTTAGGAGCACGACTACTAGACGTATTGGGTGTTAATGTGAGCTATATTTAGTTTCATTTAGTTTCGTGAAAAGGGGGTAAAAAAGGGCTGCAAGCTTTTGTGAAAATTTAAATTTTCCCGATACTTGTAAAATTTTAACAACAGGTATTAGCCATTAATTTATAAATAATCCACAAATTGAAGTTTCCCTGTGGTATTTAAAAGGGTATAGGGGCCACAATATGGATACAACCTCCTATTTGAACATTCAAATATATCAGAATTGCATGTAATTTGGTCAATAGCCATGAATACGGAATTAAGCAAGATTCCCTTAATTTTAATTTCCTCTAATACCATAAGCCTTTAGTTTAAGCTTTCAATTTTAAACACAACATGGATTTTGTTCATAGACATAAGGTTTAGTATCATTATATCCTGATTTTAATCTTCTTATAGGAGCAAAAAGCGGTGTAATAACGGCTCTGTTCAGATAATTGATATTACCTGTCCTGGGAAAAGTATTCATTCACACCCCCCCCCCATATATATATATATATATATATATATATATATATATATATATAAAAGTGCCATTTATTTATAAAAGCTCTGCTTTGTATTGAGCACTTTTGAAAAATAATTTTGATTTGAAGTTAATGTCATCAGTATATTAGAACTACATCAAGTAAAACTGTTCTGTTAAGATAATTGATATTACCTGACCTGCGGTGGCTATTCTTCACACATATATATATATATATATATATATATATATATATATATATATATATATGTGTGTGTGTGTGTATATATATCTGTGTATATATGTATATATATGTATATATGTGTATACTATTTATATATATATATGTATATATATATATATATATATATATATATAACTATTTTAATTATATATTTTAATTTTAAACAGGCTAAAATTATTAAATGCATTTTAAATGAATCTCGGCGAAGACTTCTTAAATCAGCACTCATTATAAACTCTAACATAATTAAACAACGTAATAGTTTCTATAATTTATCTCATTTAATCATCAAACTTATTTTATCCGAACAAAAAATTGAATTTAAATCCAGGCTAGCTACCTTATACCACACTCTCTACATGCGTCGCGCATAATGTCTACATATAAATGTAATGAACACAAAACATATTTCAGGTGTGTTTGTATATATTTATTTATATATGTATATGTGCATGTACGTATGTTCATACACATGTATGAATAAATAAATGAATAATACATAAATATATAAACACTGAAATAATTTAATAAATATAAATGAATACGTTATTTCCTTTTTTTCTCTCTGAACATTTTAAGCTTTTTGATTATCCAACAGTTGTTTAATAAATTATAATATATATATATATATATATATATATATGTGTGTGTGTGTGTGTGTGTGTGTGTGTGTCTGTATGTGTATCGTTATATATGTATGTATATATGTTGCATGTATGTCCATTTATATGCTTATGAATAATTACATAAATAATCTCGACCTCACCCCTCCGTCACCCCATCACCTTTTACACCGTCCTATTACACGACTCCGATATCTTAACCCTCTCGTTTTCTCATCTTATGGCTAATTTAAAAAGATTCAATAAACATGTCTCATGTTCCATATTTGCTCCTACTTCTTTGACGATTCTTGTAATATCTCTCCCACTGCCTAATGATCTTATAACTCTAACCACCATTTTTTCACTGCTATCATCTATTTGTATGTCATAATTTTGTTTTATAAACGACCGAAAATTTTAAGCTCACATCACCTATTGTTTCAAACATTTTGCACTTTTGTTTTTCTTCAGACAATCATCGTTTGAAATAAAAGCAAAAAAGTTTATAAATAAATTATTATCTATGTACGTATATATGTTTGTGGGTAATTGCTCTAAATTCTGGATACAATATTTCCAAATGATGGGTAGTCGTGGTCATCAATAAACACGTTATTCCCCATTGTCGTTGGAAGAAATGACATAATCTTAAAATAAACCAAATATATTCACCTCAAGTAATACATGTACTTTTCAGAGGTTTAAACATTACTTACAAAAATAAATAATCTGTTGCTGAAATAACAGTTGGCTCTCCGTCCAGAAGTTGATTATCCGATACTGGCGTCGCCTGGGAACACGTTTTATTAAATATAAGCAATAAATAAATTTAAAAAATAACGAATAAAAATGTTGCCTCTATGTGCATCTTCTTAGAAGTTTATAAATGCAATGATATTTCTTTCACTTTACGTCCATTCTACTTTTCTTAATGAACAGTGCGACAGCAATTAATGACCTTTTTTACAGAGATATTGTCTCCATCATTCATAGCATTTCTCTCTTGGCATTGCGTCAGTGATGACTCACTTTGCTACAGAGACATTGAGTCCAACATCAATAACGTTTCTATACATAAAGCACGTCCGGCATTAATCATTTTTCGATACAGACATTGCGTCCGGGATATTACCCACGCATTATATTTGTCATGATTAATTTTTCTACACAGACATAACGCCCATTAATAAGTACTTAAATAGAATGTACTCCGAAAAACTTCATGTACTGGTACCCCCTCAACGTAAATACTCCTGATCAACTCGACATTCAGAAACACCCCACCGCTTCACTATATAGTCCCCCAGATGTTTTCCTCGAGCTGATAGCCTTTTGAATTTCCTTTCTGCTATCTGTTCCCTATGGCTGTACCAAGATGCAGAAATTTTAATGTAATATGAAAAAATACTTCGCTACACAACTACCCCACTTAAGATGCCCATATAAATATGGCCCCTAATTCACAGTAGCATTTCGCGCCTCAGTTGCAATATACCTTGTTTGGGGTAAAAAAAACGTTTCGTCATAGACATGGCGTCCAGAAATAATAACTTTTCTACACAGACATAGCGTCCACCAATAATACCTGTTCTTTTGAAACTTTTCGTCTGTCATCAAGAACATTTATACAGAGACATTGCGTCTGCTATGAAAAACGTTTCTATACAATCATTGCTTCAGCCATAAATATTTTTCTATAAAAACATTGCGTCCACCATAACTAAATGTTCTATGTAAATAGAGATTACACCCGCCGTGAATGTAGAAGTTACACCCGCCGTGAATATAGAAGTTACACCCGCCGTGAATATAGAAGTTACACCCGCCGTGAATATAGAAGTTACACCCGCCGTGAATATAGAAGTTACACCCGCCGTGAATATAGAAGTTACACCCGCCGTGAATATCTTGTTTCAAAAGATATTCTCTACTTTATTTATAACATTTCCGCAAAGACATTGCGTTTACCATTGATAGCATTTATATAGAGTCATTGCATCAGCCATGAATTATATCTACAAGGCCATTGCGCCCGTCATTAATAACTTTTCTATATACAATAATAATTTTTTGATGAATACATTTTTAAAATGGATACTTATTTTAAACCAATAATATTCCTACAGTGACATTGTGTCTATCTTAAATAACGCCCGTCATTAATGACTTTTCTATATAGACTAATTATTTTTTAATGAATAACTTTTTAAAACAGATACTTATTGAAAACCAATAACATTCCATACAGACATTACGTTTGTTACGAATACATTTTCAATAGATATTGCCTACACAATTAATAACTTAATTAGTTTAAATATCTTCTGGCAAAATCGTGTAATTAAAAAATTGAGGCATATACATATATTTTATTGAAAAAAGAAGCCAGCATTTACACATTAGGGTATATACTTATATTTTATTAAAAAGAAAATCAAGCATTAAAAAATTAGGGCATATACTTATATTTCATTGAAACGAGGAGCCAACATTAAAAAATTGGGCATATACTCATATTTTATTGAAACGAGGAGCCAGTGTTAAACAATTGAAGTATATGCTTATATGTTATTGAAAAAAGAAGCTAGCATCAATTGAATGGGGCATATACTTATATTTTATTGAACAGAGGAGCCAGCATTTAAGAATTCGGGCATATACTAACATTTTATTGGAAAGATGAGCCAGCATTAAAAAATGGGGTATATACTTATATTTTATTCAAAAGAGGTGCCATCATTAAATAATTGTGGCATATACTTCTACTTTATCGAAACAAGGAGCAAGCATTAAAGTATAAGAGGCATATACTTATCTTTTATTGGAAGGAGAAGCCAGCATTAAAAGAATTAGGGCGTATACTTATATTTTTATTGAAAAAAGGAGCCAGCATTAAAAAATTTGGGCATATACTTACATATTATTGAACAGAGATGCCAGCATTTAAAAACTGGTGCATATACTTATGTTCAATTGAAAAGAGGAGCCAGCATTAAAAAAATTAGGGTGCATACTTATATGTTATCAATCAGATCATCCAGCATTAAAAGAGTTAGGGCGTATACTTTTATTTTATCGAAAAGAGAAGCCAGCATTAACAAATTGGGGCATATACTTACATATTATCGAGAAGAGATGCCAGCATCAAACAATTGGGGCATATACTTGCATGTTATTGAAAAAAAGAATCAGCATTAAAAAATATAGTATATACTTACATTTTATTGAAAATAGGAGTCAGCATTAAAAAATTGGGGCATATACTTACATATTATTGAAAAAAGATGCCAGCATTAAAACACTGGTGCATATACTTATATTCAATTGAAAAGAGGAGCCAGCATTAAAAAAATAGGGTGCATACTTATATTTTATTGAAAAGAGAAGCCAGCATTAAAAAATTGGGGCATTTACTTACATATTATCGAAAAGAGATGCCAGCATCAAACAATTGGGGCATATACTTGTATGTTATTGAAAAAAAGAGCCAACATTAAAAAATTTAGTATATACTTACATTTTATTGAAAAGAGGAGCCAGCATTAAAAAATTGGGGTATATACTTGCATTTAATCGAAAAGAAGAGTCAGCATTTACAAATTGGGGATATAAACTCATATTTTATTGAAAAGAGGAGACAGTATTAAAAAATCGTAGCATATACTTATACTTTATTTATAAGAGGAGCCAGCATTTAACAATTGGGGCATATACTTACATTTTATCGAAAAGAGAGGCCAGCATTAACAAATTGAGGCATATACCTATATTTTGTTGAAAAAAGAAACCAGCATTAAAAAAGTGTTGCATATACTTATACTTTATCGAAAAAAGAAGCCAGCATTAGAAAAATGAGGCATATACTTATATTTAATTGAAATGCAGAGCCAGCATTAAAAAATTGGTTCATATACTTACATTTTATCGAAAAGAGAAGCCACCATTAAAAAATGTGGCATATACTTATATTTTATCGAAAAGAGGAGCCAGCATTTAAAAATTGTGTCATATTCTTATATTTTATTGAAAAGCGGGGCCAGCATTAAATAATTGGGGTATATACTTGTATTTTATTAAAAAGATGAGCCTGCATTAACAAATTGGGGCATATACTTATATTTTATTGAAACGAGGAGCCAGCATTAACAAATTATGGCATACACTTATATTTCATTGAAAAGAGGAGCCAACATTAAACAATTAGGGCATATACTTATATTTTATTGAAAAAGGAGCAAGCATTAAAAAATTGGGGCATATACTTATATTTTATCGAAAAGAGAAGCCAGCATTAACAAATCGGGGCATATACTTATATTTTATTGAAAAAAGTAGCCAGCATTCTCCTGCAAAATTGTACTTTTGAGCTCAAAACTTTTCTGTGTTTTAGGCGGAAATACTCGTTTGTGTTATTCGGATTGCTCGGACTACGGTTCTCATCTTGGATGTGATTCGCACAGAATCACATCCAAGATGAAACCAGGATTCCGACTAATCCAAATAATACAAATTATAAATCTTCATCTCAAAACATTCTGAAACGGAAATACTCTAGGTGACCTTGTATTTTTAATCACAATTCTTTGAGTACGGTGGCTAAATTACACGAACATAGTATTACCGGAAGTTAAATTCATATCGTTTTACAAAAAATAAATTATTAACGGATGGTGACGGTTGGGTAAGTGGATAATGACGCGACCTGCCGACCTTGGTGTGTTATGTTCGAATTCCGTCGGTTTTAAGTAAAACTTTCACTTGGAAAAGTTAGCAATTTTCACGTGGTCTCTCATGTGATAACGACCGAAGCAAACCGGTCAAAAAAGTTGTACCATGCTGATTCATACGAATTTACTGGTTACCTTCTGTAAGTTGACCTTTTTTTGGCCCCACCATCTTAATATGCAACTTACTGAAACAACGATCTGGCCAATCGCTGGTTTTGATATTCCTCCATTTTACCTTTCTTTTCACTGTATGTTTCAATCTGAATCTGGACGTTTCTTTTATTCCTCTTTCCTTCACAGAGTTGAAATACTGCAGTTACCTTTGTAGACATTCAGCTTCCATTGTGTTCAAGTGTCCTACCCATTCAAGCAGTAAACCTGACATTGTGTCACATAATTTCAACGTATGAAGGCAAGTAAAGGCATACTAAACTCACATCTTTGTATTGCCTCATTAAAGTCTATAATTGCAAGTCTCTGCCCAGGTTTAGACAGGACTATAAGTGCTCAGATACTAACATCAAATTTTCTTAGTCTTCACAGAGAAACGATACAGATTTTAATGTTATCTATACACCTATTCGTTATCGTGTTCATGTAATCTGTGACGTTATATTCGTAACATGATGAATAAAATATTTAATATTTTTTATTAAACTCTCAATGTCCCATCGTGATCCTTTCCACTCGGTCTTTTGCCACTGTTTTAGTTTTCATCCCTTCTTCTGTTAAATTGTTTTCGACACTCACTGTTTTTTTTTGTTTTTCTATCCAACGTATTTAAGCATCTGTAACTTATATTCTACGCGTTAACCCCACTGTCACTGCAATTGATGATAATTAGACTGGGCTAGTGACAAACATATAGTTTATTTGAGCTATCCGTAATTATACATGTATTTAAATACATGCAGTAATTGCAATTATATATTTTGTAAGAAATAAGTTTAAATATGAATACTTTTTGTTATTTTTAATGGGAAAAAACAATTCGGAGAGGAATTCATTGTAAAAATACCCGTTTTCATTTCGTGTTTCAAGGAGTTATGTTTTAGTGACGTGAGTTCCGATTTCATGCTATTTGCATTCATTTCAGCGGTCAGCATAACGAGCAGAATACTTGTCCTGGGACGGGTAAAATTATTTCCAGCAACAGAACACTTTTATGTCACCCTTACGCAGATTAAATCAAGATATAATGATATTAAACCTCATTTATAGAACTCTTATTGCAATATTGATCAAAATCCATTATATGATTTTATTCTAGTAAATGTTTAAAATTTAAGGGGTCTTAAGAAGAAATTGAATTTCAGTGAATCTGGCTTAATTGGCTTAACTATGGATAAAATGCAATAAAAATCTGATATATTTAAATTTTCAAATAAGAAATATTACCCATATTATGACCCCTCAAAACCTTTAAAATACTCTAAAAATAAAATTTAGGGAATATTTATTAATTAATGTCTAATAACTATTGTTAAAATTTCACAAAAATCTTAGGTAGCTTAATTTTGACTAAAGGCTGTTCATCCCATTGTATGAAAGTAAATTAAACTAAATATACACCACCTTACCACATCTTACGCCTAGTTGATCTGTTTCAAAATTCATAATTATTGGTTAAATAATTCAGGGGTGAATCTTGTGCATAGAATTATATAAACATATGCATATGGCTAAATTTAAATAACAAATACAATAGAATGTTGTGCTCGAATAATGCGCTATATGGAATATTTATTAATTGATACCCAATACATATTCATAGAATTTTTTTACAAATTATTCCAACCAAAACTTTGCACAAAACTAAATCAAACTAAATAGAGCCCACATTATGACCATTTACATTTAACAGCCGTTTTCTAAAATTCATAATGACTGTTTAATTAGTTTATATATATATATATATATATATATATATATATATATATATATATATATATATATATATATATATATATATATCAAGAGAGAGTGGGAGAGCAGAGTAATGAGTACTAAATATATGAGCAGGTGAATGGGTAGATAGACACATATGAGCCGGGTGAAATAGCTAAATAGATACGAACCGAATGAAATAGACTGCGATGTAGATAGATAGGTATTTGTTAAACATGTGTACCCTTCTTGAAGTCAACAACTATCAAGTTTGTAACTTTCAAATAGTTTGTTTGTTAACATGACCATTGGGGCGGCGTATGCCTAGGTTTATTCACCCCTCCCACTATGTACTTCGAGAGTCGACCATCTGGTCGCCGGGATGGGGAAGGTTTCGAATGAGGAGATGAGGAGGGTGAGGCGGTATGGCGCTGATTGATATTGGGGCCGAGCTTTTAAAACAAGATATATGGAGTAGGGTGTGAGCCATATCTTTCAGTCGAATACGTTTCGGATAAGCGAGGGTGAGGGGACGGCGATGAAAGAGGTGGTGTCTTTTCGTTGCACCCAAGGGACTGTTTTCGTTGCACCCGAGGGATGAAGACGAGGCAAATAAGAGGAGCTGTTGCTCAGAAGAAGAAAATAAAATGAGTGGCAAAGCGATGGGAGAGAAGATGGCGCCGGGTGTCGAAAGGAAATGGCGTCGGCATTGCAAATGGTCGCCACGTGTGAAATCTATTCGCCGATCACTGCGAAATATGGACCGAAAGAAATCTCGTCGACCATAAAGCAAAAAAAGGCCTCACGCTAGGAAGAATACATACACGAACGCAGAGAGGGCACACATAAACGCAATCAGTACACACACACACACATACACACACACGCGCGCGAACAGGGAAACACATTCTACCACTCCAGAAAGAACCTGACTCCTGATGCCATCATCTACCTATATAAGAATCCCCACGGTTGCAGAGTTAGAAGGAAGGTCAGTGGGGAAAATTCAAACTCCCAAATCGGGGCATACTGGATAGGGACAAGTATCAGTTTAAAAAGAATTTCTCTTTTACTGCTCGTGGACAGAACGATGAAGTGAAGTATCAGAACAGTTACTACACTTTGCTTCTAGCTAAAAGGCCAAGTAAGTCATATAGTTCTAAAATGGAGTACTGATGCCCTTCTTGCTTTGCAGAGTACAGAATTTACTTCGCAATCTAGTGGGAAATACTCTATGTTCTCCACACACTTTTTCTTACAGAAGATACTTTGATAGTCTTCTCTATCGTTATTTCCATAGAAAGTTCTTAACTGGGTTTCAATCTATCAATTTTCGATTTAAAACATTCGTAGCAAGAACTCATCTACGTACCACAACTGCAAAATAACTTACCTTTCTTCGCCGTGTGCCTAACATTAAATGAAATTTCCATGAACATAGTTTCTTTCTAAGAATGTCGCATTTATGGATTTCTTCCCTGTGGGTTTCAACGTGATCGTCTTCAAGTTCAATGCAAACAAATACTTGTCATAAGTAATCATCTAAAATCCTTTCATAATATTCTCTATCACTCTACTGACACTCTCTCAATCTCATTAACATTCATTCTCGAGTGAGTTTTAGCCTTTATAAGTTGTGACGCATTAGTATAAAAACACACAGACACACACTTGCACAGCAGATACATACATGCGAGGACAATGAACACATATTCACACTCTATCAGAATACACATAAGTTGGACATACACGCGTGCACACACTCACGCAAAAACAAAACGCACGAACACATTAAAAGAGAACACACAAACACATGACGCGCATAGTTATGCACACCCTCAGAGACACAATTCTTGGCGTAAGTCAGGCAAAACACATATGCGCGGAAATGTGACGCGTATAAGTACTAAACAAGGATTAACGCGTATAAATAGAGAGAGAGGCAGACAGACAGAGAGAAACAACATTCAAACACTGGAGACAAATATTGATTGCCTTGTGCCACACTAGGCTTATTTGAATGTCATGTGTTTCTCAAAGAAATCAAGCGCGTTGAGGAAAAGCGGTTAATTCTAAGGATAAATACTATGCCAGAAGACATATCTTAAAAAAGAAGACCGTCTTCATTTAACCAAGAAGAGGATACAACTTTCACGCTAAAAGACAAGAGTATGATGCTAACTAGTAAAGTATTCTTCCACCAAACTCCTTAACTTATTTTATAAAAAAAGTAAAACGAGACTGATGTCATAAACAATTGATGTCAGCAAACTCGGTTGTTCCTACTTTAAAGAAATTCCCCATAGAATCGAACACAATGTCCATCGTTCACTGTACTCCTGCTTGATACTGCTGAGATGTTTACCATTGCATTTTACATTGGCCCACTAATAGATTAGGGGAGTCAGCCTTCTGCATCGAGCTCACGAAGATTGTGCCTCAGGGTTGCCTGGTCTGCATGAAGTCCTCTTTGTTGGTTCTCCTCGTTGGTCGAAAGCATTTGTTGATCTGCAAGATTTTACCGGGAGAAAGTGTCTGCAGTTGTGGTGTTCAATGTCCGCGTCTCACTGTCAAAGATCATTATCGGCAGACCTTATTTATTCAACGTAGGTTTCAGTTGTTTACTTAAAATTTCATATGATGCTCTAAACTTTCACAAAATCTGCCCAGCGAACCCTAACTTTTTCTTTGAACCTCTGAAGGTATTACAGTATACTCTCTTGAAACCTTCTTTCCGAGATACAAATAGCACTCAACTTTGTCCTGGGTATGACCCTAACAGAAATCGTATATGAGACCCTAATTCGGAAGCTTTTACGAGTTTGGAGACACCATTAAATTACCATTACTTTTAGGTCCACTGTCAGTAAGAGTGGGGGTTCTTGTCAAGATCTATTCGGTAGGGTAAATAGAATTTGTCCTGGACACGACACCAGATTTCCTCGGACAATCTTGGACAACCCTGTATGTGTGTGTCTTTTATACTAAGGCTAAAACACACTCAAGGATTAGGTTAAATGAGATGGATAGATTGTTAGTCAAATGCTGAAGAATATTATGAGAGGATTGAATGAATGGAACGAACACAATTTGATTACTTATGAGAACGGTTTATGTCAAGTACTTGTCGACATTGGATTTGAAAACAACCAAGTTAAAACTAACAAATCCCATGGTAACGTGTTCTATAAATGCGGAGTTCTTGCAAAGAAACTCTGTTTATGAAACTTACGTTTGATATTATCCCACCCTACAACTCGAATTCTATCAACCCAGCCCTTTATTCCTCTTTTTCTGCTTACTTTATTTTTCAACCTCATCAACTACTTCAGCTCCAACTGTTCTGGGTATGAATGTTAACTACATCAATGTCGAGGCTGCTATTTCGTAGCTTTAAGAAAATGTGAGTCCCCCCTTCGTTACCACTACTCTCAGGTCCACTCTCAACCCGAGTGGCGGTATCTGTTTAAAGTCCCATCCACTCATAATGTAAGGGACATTTTCTGTGTGTGTGTGTGTCTGTCTATCTGGCATTCACAATTTTTTTCAGAAAAATCTTAACTCCTTTTAGATGGAATTAATACTAAATAATAAATAAAATAAAGCGGCCCAGAAATCGAAAACGAAATCTTGATGTCTTCAGTCTGATGTTCTACTGACTGAGCTAGTAAGATTTTATTATAAATAAATCTTAACACCATACCTTAATAATTATAGTTTTGACGTAACGTCACTAATTTATTATTTACGTCATGTTTCAAAACATGAATTAAAAACATAAGCAATAATAAAAATAAATAAACTTTATCGATTGCGTTGAAAATTATTTTAATGGTCCAAAACAATTTATTTTGCTTGAACTACGTATTGGCGTTAACAACTATTTAATAAATAATATATACTAGAATTTGGGCTGCCACACGCACACACACACACAAACACACACACACACACACATATATATATATATGCCTTTTTTCGTTTTTTCTCACTATTAATTTATTTAATCCTGTTTTATTCGAACGATTACTCCTGATGAGATATTGGACGAAAGAGCTCTCGAGACCACACTTACGGAGATTAACAAAATTCCGCTTATATTTAAATATATATATATATATATATATATATATATATATATATATATATATATACTAAGGCAGCATTTCTTCGTTGATGCCTGTTTGATTAAACAACAGTGACACTTTCTGTTTCTTGTTATCCATCTTTTCCAGTTGGCTAACCAACGATCTAATTTTCTGTTCAAGTGTGAACAAGAACTCGTCAAAATTGAAAACGTTTTCGACTCCCGTAAGTCTTCAGTAAGCACGTAAGGAGTTACGCAAATTAAAATTGGTGAATTTATTAAGAAAGTCGATTAAAACAATTTTTTATTTTATTTTTCTATTAAAATGATTTTGTATACCCTGTCCCCTTCTCGTATGGAAAGGGTATACTAAAATGCTTTTTGATTTCTCGATAATATTTCTATTTACAATAACTGGTTAATCTAAACATGCCCGTTAAGGCTTAGGTGTTGGCCCCAAATATGGATGACATTGAGCATTTCCTTCAATTGTGACACTAGATATAAGGTACTAGGTTTATTTACATGTCGTGACTCTGGTAGGGACATATATTCATGAGTGGAAGGATTAGAGTACAATAATTCAAAATTAAGTCACATGTACATTTTTTTTAAATTGGATAAAAACAAATTATTTTAGATTTTCCTCATCGCATATCTGATTTCAATAAATGTTCGATTAATAATTTTAAAAAATCAGTTTTTATTTATAAAAGTTACGTATTTGACGAGAAACAGACCATAGTTTTATAAATATGCAGATGATTAAACGTTTCTTAGAAGTCAATAACAAAACGGACACGAATAAAAGAACGTGCGTTTAATTTTACGCAATACGATTTTGTTATGTTTACGTTTTTTCAAATAGGATTAAACGATCGTTTTAATTTCGCGTAATCAATTTTTGATTTCAATAAATGTTCATTTAATTTGTAGCAATAAAACAATAGGGTATTGGCGAGAAACACGCATAGACAGAGATCGCTGATAGTTTTATCAATACAGAGATAATGAAACGGTCTTGGAAGTCGCGTTCAACAATAAGCCGAAACGAGTAAAAAGCGCGCGTTCAATCTTAGATGATAATTTCTAGTCATGTTTAAAATTTTCTTTAATTAGATTTTCTAAAAATAGTTTTTATTTTCTCATAATTTGTTTTTAATTTCAAGAAATATTTGATTAATAGTAAATTTGAAAAAAACATTCTACGTATATTTATAAAAGTTACTTCTAGGCGAGAAACACAGCACACGATATCTTGTCGGTTAATAAAGGATGATGTCATCTACAAATTCTAGAGGGATTCATTCTTTATGTAAGGGCCCTTCTATCAAATGCCTTTGTAAATGATGGTATATTGCACGCAAGGGGAAACTTTCTCAGAGAAGTGTTGTCTTTCTCCTCTTGCTAACTTTGTGGCCTTGTTGTTTGTGTAATCTGTCAATCAATGTAATGCTCCGTGGATCTTTGGTAGTAGCAGGGTACCAAATTAAAACGTGAATTTGGGACGCTAAAACCTACACAATCGAAAAATGGTTTCTTTTTTCATTTACTTTAATTATTAATTATAAGAAGACAATTTTTCTTTTTTAATTTTCATTTATTCAAAATCTTTAAAAAAAGAATAGGATTTGTCTAGTCGAATTTAAATGTCAATTTAATTAATTTAAATTAAACTAGGTGCATACTTAATGTATATGAAGAAAGAAAAGGTAGACCGTGGATTTGAGATCATTTTTCGATTGTCTCGGTTTTCGCGTCTAAATTTACCTTTACGGTTTGGTATCGTGCTACTCGAAGAGATCCTGATCCGTTAGTGGTGTGATGGAAGCGGAATCTACCCTTTGATTATTTCGGGTCGTTACTAGTGGCGCGAACACGAACTAACGTGACTTTTGATAGTCGATGAAATCGAAGCCGGGAAAGAAACGCCGTTTATCTTTATTTGGAGGCAATTAGTTGTTTACCTGTTCTTCTTGTTGACGCAGTTGTAATGTATCGAGCGTCTTTATCAGTATATAACTATGTTGTAAATGATGCGTAGTGGGCTTATTGGGCGATAGTTTCTGACCTCTATATTTCTGTATACTACTCAAAAATAAGTGACCACTGTTTGTTATTTTGCTGGCTTGCTTGTAAGTGTGCAGAATGCGTTGCAAGACGTAAAACACATTGAGAGAAAGGGTAAATAGAAAGAGGGTCGATTATAACATCACAAGACAATTTCATAAACATTTGTGTATGTTTTTTTCTAATCAGTAGCAGCCGTATCTGCTTGCTGCTTCTCTTCTATCTATATCCTACTAAAACTTTGGATAGTGTTTATTATCTTGTGTGTTTGTTCCAGTGCACACATGCTGATGTCATCAGAATGATGAAGTAATACAATAATAACGTAACTAAAGATAACACTCCATAATATGAGAAGGTGAATAGATCCTTTATCTAGAGATCAATATCTAGACATCTGAGAGTCTAATGCTAAAAGTTTGTGAACACGTATCGTTCTTGAAAGGAGCAGTAGCAGTAGCAGTAGTAGTAGCAGTAGCAGTAGTAGCCGAAACTTGGAATTTTCAAATATCCATGAAAACTTTTTGGAAATTTGCAAATGTTTAATAATGTATATAACAAATACTTACCAACGGTCTAGTGCTGTTTATATATTTAACCCTTTCATATTTATGGTTGTCTCGGCTAGAATGATAGCGTGGGGTTATGTTGTAATTATTATGTGTGTGCTCCTCTTCCCCCATGGTTTAAATAACTCTGAACGCTGCCAATTTTTGCCACCACACCTTCCACTTTTGAGCGTATAACTTATTTTTTCATGAGGGACTTTTTTGGCTTACATCACGCTCGCTCACTCCCCCTCCCTGATGATTTAATAACTCCGGCCGCTACCATTTTCTGTCACACTTTCTACAGTTGACTACAATTCTCCCACTGCTACCATCTTTTTGTAGCTCATAATTTATCTTTTCATAAGTCGTCTTTTAAAACATTTCTCCTCCGACTACAACTGTTTCAAATATTTTGTACTTTGTGTGTTATTTTCTTCAAACCAATCATTCTGAAGAAGTCTTGAAATAAAGACAACACGTTGATGAATACCTAAATAATATTTTTGGTTTTCTTTTTTCATATATATATATATATTCTTTCGGTGTTATGCATGATGAATGATTAGATTTTCATACCCAGGAGTTCTAATGCAGCAACGACTACGAAACGTAACCACATTTCACCAAGACGTGTATATATATATATATATATATATATATAATTATTTATAAGTAATATTTTTTTTAATTAACATATATAGACACGTGTTTCATGCCAAATCTGCAATCATCAGTATAAAACGAGACATCTCTGTCGGGCAAACGGTTCGACCCCCGATACGAAAGTCATATTTAACTAAATAGTCAGAGCACGTACCGCTGTGCCCACCACGCATTGTCTGAAAAAATGGGAGAGTAAATTAATGTATTAAATGCAAATTCGGCGGTTATAAGCAAGCCGTCGAGAGCATTCAATAAGCAGGGATTAGAGTGTTCCATACCGCTGTAAATCACGGCCGGCTGTTAAATTACTTAAAGTGTTTCATCTAGCGAGAGCTTTGAATAAATGTATAAATTAATGTATTTCATGCTAAACCTGTAATGATTAGTATGGGTAGAGACAATATATATATATATATATATATATATATATATATATATTATAGAGAAAAAAATTTTAATCAGTAATTAAAATCATTAAAAGAAAATCAGTTATAGTTTTAGTTTTTTATATTTGCTGCGAATATTAATAGTTACTAGGTTATAAGCATATTGCCATTCACACGTTTTTCGAGATTTAAACACCTACCATTTGATAAAGATGTCTTCCTCGAAATATATTATGGAACTCGGTCACACAGATTACATCAGGGTTGAAGTCTTGCCTAATCAATGAAGATTTGCTATATATATAAAAAAAAATTATTAAAAAAGTTTTTTCTAAATATATGTATAATCAAAGTCACTTGTTTTTGTCTTACTTCTCAACGCCGACATTTTCTCCATTTCTTGCTTTATGATAGCCTTCTAATACTCCTCTATATACGTATTACACACAATGCTTCAAGCAACTACCTCTCCTTATTGTATATATATATATATATATATATATATATATAAGAAATAATTAAACACAGATAAATAAATCAATAAAAGAATTTGAATGAAAAGTTAGTTATGTTTTGATATAAAATGGATTGATAAACACGTATATTTATCATTTCAAATCTATAAAAAAAATAGAATATTCGAAAATGTGACAATACAATATTATTTATACTAGAGGTTGAGATGATGCGGTGACGTGACAAGATGCTTTCCAGCTTTGAATGAATCTGTCTTCGAACGTGAAAAGTTGAGAATTCAAATGTGCTGATGAGTACTGATCCGTGAAACTGCAATCAAACGTAGAATATTCTATTCATCTATTATTTTTATAAAACTATATCTGCAAAATTACATCTTTGTTCCGATGATGACAAATTGCATTTTATGTACATATATATATATATATATATATATATATATATATATATTTATATATTCATTTATTTATTTATTTATTCATTTATTCATAATAAATATTTTCAGTATCCACACACACATACACATACACACACATTTTAACCAAGAATAATCAGTGTAGCAAGTTATAACTGTACCACCTGACGCAATATCCGAACCCCGGATTAAAGTCAGTCCTGACATTCATCCGTCATCTTTGCCAGTCACGGTCACTGATATATACACCGTCCGTCGGAATAATTAACTATATAATTTTCTTTTATAACAAATTTACAAACAAAAGAAAATATATAGTTTATTAATAGTTACCTCTTATGGCGGACCCTATATAGAAATATGCATATACATTTATATCGTTTATTTTTGTGAAGTTTGAGGAGGCAAATACTATTACTAAATTAAGAGGTTAATAATTACATATGAGGCTGTTAACATAGGACATCTAAAACATTGAGATTCGAACAAGATTCAAACCTACGCCCTAAGCCAGTGTTGACATAACTACTTGCCCATCGAATGTCCATTCAAAGGCCGAAGTTATATCTCAACAGTTTGAAGAACCTTGGTCTAGAAGTATTATGATATGATAAAAAAACGGACATCCCGTAAGCACTTATCGACTAGACTTTCATTTTCTGCTGAAAACTTGGGCGGGCCCCCAAACCTGCTTGAAGACGTCGATTGATGGCATTCATCTTCCAGTTGAAGCACTTGCCTTCTTCACACGTCGACGCACAGTGCTGTGTTAGTTGGATGTTCCCCATCTGGTAATGCCACCTAGCGAGAAGTTCAGAAAACACGTGTTGTCGAGATATTCGAGAAGCTTGTTTCTATCAAATACAAAGTACCGAACAACAGATTCGCTGCCTGCGAGTCCGTGAAAACAGGAGAGAAGGGGTCTGAATTACGGGTGCAGTTTGAAGGATAGAGAAACGGACAGATGAACAGTGGATTGGGGTGGGGCATTTCGGAACTGTGATCTTTTGGAAGAAAGGATATAAGAGTGTATAGAGCATTATTACACCTGGATCTCTTTTTTCTGCTTAATAGTTACTAAGAGTTGTACACTATATGGCCAACAAAAAAGGGAAGTAAATAGATCATGTTTCGCCAGGATGGCATATAATCATGTGTATCGTATTTAGAAACGATTTAAACTAGGCAAAAGGTATCATCTTTTTTCCAGAGAATAGCTAGGAAAATAAAATAGAAAAAAACAACTTTTGACTAAATAATTTCTCCGGGGTATTATATCGTCTCTGATTGAACGAAATACCGCCAAAATTCTTCGTCTGTTCTCATTACAAAACGATTGAATTTAGTCGGAATTCCGCTAATTTGCGTACAAGTTTTATCAACGCTCCCAGACAAACAAAAACAATCGTCGAGACTACGAGAATGTCAAATCTTGTAACAAGTTAATAGTTCTCGTTTCGTATAATTATAATTAAAAATATTTTTTCCTTACACAATGAATGAAAAAGGAAATAGACAAAGAAGAAACATAAAATGAAGAAAGAAAAAAGAGGATGAAGAAGACGAGACAAAGAAAGTAGAATGTAAAGAAAGGAAAGGAATAATGTGACGTAAAAAATAAATAAAAAAAAGGAAAAAGACGAAGAAACAAAATGCTGCGATAGAAGAAAATAATAAAGGAAAGAAAGAAGAAAAAAGGCGAGGAAAAAGAAAATAAAGAAAAAAAAGGAGATTTAAACGGATATGAAATTTAAAAAAAAAAGGAAAACTTTATTGCGAACAATGCCAGATGAATGAAAGCAGATGACGAAACAAAAATATACAAAAAAGTAGAGGAAAAAGAAAAAGAAAAAGAAGATAACACAAAAATAATTAAATTAATGAAAGAATGAAAAGAAAAAAATGAATAAAGTAGCATAACAAATAAAGAAAGAAAATAAGGAGGAAAACGATACAGGAACAAGCAAAAAAATATAAAAGAAAAAGATAGGATAGAAAAGAAAAGAAAGAGAAGTTGAGGAAAAAGAAATAAGTAGAAACAAGCAGAATAATTAAAATTCAGAAAAATGTTAGCAGAAGAAAATTCGAAAAAGTGATAGAAGTAAAACTGCTAATGAAAATGCAGAATAAGAATTAGAATCAAAATGAAATGAAACGAAGCCATCGAAGAAGACAAACACACAGAAGAAAAAAGAAGAAAATGACGACGAATAATGAGAAGCGAATGAAAAATAAACCAGAAAGAAACGGAGTTGAGACTCGCAGTTGTTCTTGAAGATGAGGCAAGAAAGAAGATGATAAAGAAGAAATAGATGAAGAAGGAGTCGCAGTAGGAAAGATAACGCCAATGAATCAGAAAAAATATAAGTGAAAAGGAGGTTACAGAATGAACAAAAAAGTTATTTTAAGACAAAGAATAAGAAAAACATAAAAAGTCAAATTAAAAAAATAAACAAAACAAAACGAGAAGTTGATAAACAAATTGGAAAGAAAGTAGAAAGTTGAGGAAGTAAATTTAAAATAACTAACACAAAAAAGGTGAAACGTATAAAAAAGGGATTTTCAGTTGAAGATCGCCGCCATTTTGGTTTGAGTTTGAAGCGGGAAATTGTTGGCCAACCGAAAATGGTGGATGATTTTATTCAGTGCAGATGACAAAACAAAACCTTGTGTTACACACATGTCGATGTCTGCTTAATGCTATATCCTCTCGAGTCTCGAGTTATACGTAGAACAATGAATCATATATATATATATATATATATATATATATATATATATATATATATATACTAGCAGATTTACCTCTGAAACAGAACAGAACTGAATTAAGAGACCGCACCTCGAAAAAGAAACGGCTCAATATCCTATCGAATAGAGCTATATAAATATCAATTGAAAATAAAATGTATTTAGCCTAAAATTATGTACTACAATTACTCGGTATCATTAAAAGTTCATCACACTTGCAACAATCAGCAAATGTTATTATCATTTATTATTGATATAATATATATAGAGAAAAGCGTAAGAGAGGGTAGTATAAATATATTTAGATAGATAGATATGCCGGTAGATTGTTATAACCCTAACCCGCATCTTTATATATATATATATATATATATATATATATATATATATATATATATATATATATACGTGTTTAAAAATAAATCGGATAGATAGATAGATAGATATTCAATTGTCGACCTTCGTTTTACTGGCAACACTCAGTATAGAACAATTATTAGTTATGATTATATATTTCTAGATGTTTTCATTTATTTTGAAGTGTATATATACACACCAAAGATTACATAGAAATCACCAACTTGTGACAACTGAAGATGCTCTAAAATATGTTTAAAAGAATATCATCACATGAAAATATCAAATACAAAAATAAACACGTGTATGCAAATGGAGATAAGTTTCTTCTCAATTTTAAAACACACACAAAAATTAAAGATAAAATAAATAATAAAATAAAGAACGAACGAAATAGTACATACATAATGCATGCAATATACATGGATAACATAAAAATTAAAGTCAAACAATTCAATCAAAAACTAGCTGACCAAAATAAACTACGGATTAAGCACCTAAAAACAGAAGCTTATTTCAATAACGACCTGAAACAAAGTATCTAAATAGTGCACACAAGTGGGTGATAACCTTGCTCTGTTGAGACCGTATCTACAGACTATCTGAGTTACAGTTATTGAGCACTATACTTCAATATATATAGTAAGAAGCCAGTTGTCATAATACTTAGATTTAGGGTTCGAATCGTCCGACAGGCGGTATTACAAGATACACGAAACATACATATGTCTATAGATATTACAAATTTTTATTTGCTAAATAATAACTCATAAGCCTGATAAGTTAAGATTTCTGTGAGAAATTAAATAAAAGATTCAAAGGTAGTCCAGTTGATTGGTTATCTCCATTTAACAGCTCAGACTCTTGTTAGACTATCTTCACTTATGTTTACATTAAAAATACAAGTCGTATTTCTTTTGCAATTCAAGTATTAATAATACTTGGATACAAAGTTCGAATCGTCCAACCGACGGTACGGTTACGTAATTTTCATACTGACAAGTTTATTAAAAAGCACGAAACCTATATGTGTCTATTGATATTAAGAAAATATGTATTCATTGAATAATACTTTATATATATATATATATATATATATAAATCATCCCCATTCGTTTATTGAACCTATCCGAATATAAAATAGCCATAAAATTAGTAATAATTCTACTACTATAGAAATTTTCCATAACAATAGTTAGACATCTTAAAAACAGTGGTTATGTAAACATTAACGTGTAGTATCACAGCAGAAATAATAAGATAAATAGAAGCAAGAATAGAAGTCAAAACATCATTTGGTATAACCCCCTCTACGTTTAATTTGCTAGTTAAATCTACAATAGGAAACATGTTTCTTTATCTTTTAAGTCGGCATTTTCTGGTAAAAACCTTTTACATGAGATATTAAACCGTAATTACAATGACAGAACTAATAATTCACACATAATAATAACGATACTCATCACGAGTGTAGCTGTAGAAATAAAAATTAATGTCCGCTACAAGAAAAGTGTTTAACTAAAAGTATAGTTTATTTTGGAGTTGTGTCCCCAGAAAATAATCCTAGTCTAGAAAAATTTTACATGTACGACCTTAAAGTCTAGACATAGAACCCATAAAAGATAGTTCTATATGTTAGGTAAGATCGAGGATACCTCATTATCCACACGCATTTTGTCTTTTTAGGAACATAATATAGTACATGTACTGAGATGAAGTGGTTTAAAGAAAGCTTTAACCCTGACGCTACACATCTCATACTGTTTTTGTCTTAATGAGAAACTGGCTATTATTACGTTCTCCGATAAAGATAAACTGCTGAAGTAACTTGATAAAATAGGCATTAACTGTAGGAATTTGAAACAGTTCACCTTAGATAAATATGGTAATAAACTACTGAATTCACCATAGCCATCGCTAAGGAAATTAACATCCCTGATTAATTATATATCTAATGCTACCTAAATTCTTAAATAGGGATATTTGTTTTAACATAATTAATAAATGGGTTATTTAATTTCATAAACAACATAAACTATTTTCTGAAATAAGACTAGATTATAGTTAGTATAGTTAGTAATTAAACTATTAATGAACAAAGGAGTTAATAATATCGGTCTTGTTTTCACTAATTTAGTACGCGTATAATTTGTTTTTACGGTGTCTTTCATATCCATGATACTCTTTGTTACATGTAAGTTATTTTTTTTGTTTTCTAAGATTGGATTTTATTCATTCTTAAAATTGGAGGTTCTGTAATTGTTCAATTCTACTTCTTAGTATAAGATTAATAGGTTTAGTAAATACAGATTTTTTTTTTAATTGACAGGTTTAATTATGAAGTTATCTATTAAGCCAGAGCCGAATTTTGTTAGAAATTCGATTAGTGGATAGATTTTTCCTTGGACTTTTTTATAATCTTAGTGCTTTATTATTATTATTATTATTATTATTATTATTATTACCCAGTTGTTTTCATTGGCTTCATCGCTTGTGAGTCTTATAAAGCGTCCATGTAGTTGTTTTTCTTCCCACTTTTCCTTTCTTGTCTTTTTGTTTCTGGGTTCAGTGCTTCCGGAGTTGTTTGTTGGGCTGGTGGCTCTTGCTGTGGTGATCAGTCTTTCCGTGTTCTGGGTTACATATTTCTCCAGCTCTTTTTTGGTGTCTTCCACACAGTCTTCTATACTTACCAGTCCTCTACCTCCTTCATTTCTTTTCATGTAGAGTCTGTCCGTATCGTCTTTTAGGTGCAATGCATTATGCATAGTCATTAGTTTTCTAGTTCTTTGGTCAAGGTGCCTGAGTTCTTCTTTGGTCCAGCCTATGAATGGTCCAGAGTATCTTATTAGTGATACAGCCCATGTGTTTATCCCTTTTACTAGGTTTATGCTATATAGTTTAGTTTCTAAGAGTTTCCTTGTTCTTCGTAGATATTCTTTTCCAATCTTCTCTTTCATTTCTGTATATTTGATTGTGTCTGCTTCCAGAACTCCCAGGTTTTATAACTATCTTGTTCTCCTAGCGCCCTCATCTCCTCTTGGTTGGGGAGTTCTATACCTTCTGTCGTCTCCAGTTTTCCTCTTTTGATCTCTAGCAGTGCACATTTTTCTATTCCAAACTCCATTTGGATATCCTGGCTAAATATCCTGGTTGTATTTATCAGCTTTTCCAGTTCTTTTTTGTTTTTTGCAAACAGTTTCAGGTCATCCATGTACATCAGGTGGTTTATTCTTTGTTCTGTATCCGTAAACCTGTATCCGGCATCACACTTTCTGAGTATGTAGTTGAGTGGCATCATGGCTATTATAAACAATAGTGGTGATAGAGAGTCTCCTTGAAAAATGCCTCTCTGTATTTTTATCACAGACAGGTATTGTCCTCCGGCTGTCAGTTTTAGTCTCCATGTTTCCATTGCTTTCTGGATGAGATTAATAATCCTGTCTGGTATCTTGTATATTTTTAATGATTCAATTATCCATGTTTGGGGGATCCTGTCGTAGGCTTTCTTGTAGTCAATCCATGCCATAGTTATGTTCTTTTGTCTGCTCTTCACCTCCTTCAGGGTCTTTTGATCAATGTATAGTAGATCATGTGCCCCTCTTTGACTTTTCCGGCATCCTTTTTGTTCCTCGGGGAGCAGTCCGAGTTTGTCTAGGGATTGGTAGATTTGTTCTCTCAGTTGTGCTGTGAGAATTTTCCACATTATTGGTAGACATGTTATCGGTCTGTAGTTGCTGGGGGTCGTTCCTTTTTTGGGGTCATTTTGTATTAATGTTGTTCTTCCTTCCGTCATCCATTCTGGTACGTCTGTTTTGCGGATACATCCACTCAGTTTCTGCGCTATTCTTTCATGCAGGGTCGTGAATTTTTTAAACCAGTATGCATTTATTCCATCGTGGCCTGGTGCTCTCCAGTTTGCCATTTTTCTTAGGGTTTTCTTGATCGTTTCTTTGTTGATTTCTGTTTCGGTTCCTTCTTCGATTTCCTGCAGTTCATCTTTCATGTTTTTCAACCATTGGGCATTCTTGTTGTGCTTTTTTGGTACTTCCCATATCTTGCTACAGAATTGTTTTGTTTCTGTTGGGTTCGGTTGCTCTGTTGTTGTTTTTTCTCCATTTACGTTTTTGTAAAACTGGCTTTCATTGTTTTCAAAGGTTCTGTTCTGTTTGCTCTGTTCTGATTTGTACCTGTATCGTCTCAGTCTTCCTTCTCTTGCTGCTATCCTTTATTTTATTTCTTCATGTTTCTCATTTAGTTTTTCCTTGCGTTTCTGATTTTTGCTTCTTAATCGTTTCATGTCCTCCTTCCTTCTGTTCACGGTTTTAGCTTCTTTCCGAAGTTTGGTGATCTGGGTTTCCAGTCTGATTTCCCATCCAGGTTTTGTCGGTCTTCTTTTTTGTCCATTCTCTTCGTTTCTTAGTTTCATACTTACCGATTTTGCTTCTGCATATATCAGGTTGTTTAGGTCTGTAATAGTTTCTGTTGGGATGTGTGTGAGGAGTCTGTTTACTCTTTCTGTTTCTGCTTGTAACTTCTTCGCTACTTCATTCCTGAGAGATGGGAGTTTTGTTTTGTTTTCTGACTTGTATCGTCTAATGTTCTCCACTTCACTTGCTTCTTTTTTGTTGAGTTCTATCTCAGCAGGTTCTGTGGTTCCGCAGTCTTCTATCTCACCTGGTTCTGTGATTCCGTAGTCTTCAATCTCTTCAGTTTCAGTGTGCATGTTTTGCCCGTCCTCTTCCTGTGGTCTCTTCTTTGGTGGTGTTTCTTGCTCCGTTTCGCCATTAGCCTTCTGTCTGATTTCCGTCAGTTCCATCTCCGAGAACCATCCTCACTTGAGGATCTGTCTTGCTTGATCTGCTATCCTTTGTTCCGTTGTATGATAGTTACTAGCAATGTCCCAGAGATGTTTCATTCGTTTTCGGTAGCCTCTTTCTGTAGGGTAGCGGCTTTTATAGTAGCACTCCATCAGCAGTCTGTTCTCTTTCGTGGTCCATTTCTTTCTATATCTTTCCAGTTTGCTGTTTTCGCGCTGATTTTCTTGTCTCTGGTCTGTGTCCTTGTCATTCCTGGAATCAGAGAGGTTACTTACCTGGTTCTTGTCCGTTGTCTTGTTTCTGAAATGAGAAGGGCATACATACGCAGGATGCGGGCCGGGTCCCCCATGTTGGCTAACGAGGGAGCACCTGCCCATCATGACACTCAGGTCTTTCTCCTGAGTCCCACGGCTTGTATTGATATTATTGTGCATTATTCATATTTTTGGTGTGTGTGGCCACACCAGGCCCAGGCTTATTCTTCCTGTGGTCCTGTCACAGGGATAGTGGTTGTCTCATTCATTTTAATGAGTGATATTGTGCACTACCACACAGAAAACAATTATATATATATATATATATATATATATATGTTATATAAAGACATAGTATAAGTTTTCCTGGCTACTCCATGGTAGCAGATGCAGGGAGACGATAGGTCCCCCTCCACTTTTCTGCTTGTGTATTACCGATGTATTCTTGATTGTAGTGCTAGGAGATGGGGGGTTCGATTTCCGCTTCTACGAATTCTTCGTTAATTAAGTCTTAATTATGATAATTAGGGGACGGTTTTTATCCAGAAGTTTGGGCAACAAATCTCTTTATTATTATTATTATTATTATTATTATTATTATAATCGGGTACTAAGGAGCTGTCGAGGGAGCTTTTAACAAAACCGAGGGGGGCATCGAAAATTTCCAGCCTATTAAGAGCCACGAGATATTTATAGATTAATCGCTAAGATATAGTTGGATACCTAAGTGAGGGATAAAAGGGAATAGAATAAAATTGAATAAAAATAGATATTAAAAAGGATAAAGATACATAAATAAGAAAAAGAAAAGATAAATAAGACTTTAAAAAAAAAGAAGAAAAAGCATCGGTTTACAGGGTGAAAAATACTAGCATTGTTTGAGATTAGTAAAATGCTAAATACATTCAAAATGGCGAAACAGGAAAAAGACTTAACTTTGCGGGGGAGACTGTCACATCTTCCGTGTAGATGGGGTTTGATTGAGGCGGCCTCTTCGGAATTGACCTTCTGAAACGAATTCATATCGGGTATAAAGGAACGGTCGAAGGAGCTTTTAACAAAACCGGGGGGGGGGAATCGAAGATTTGCAGCCTATTAAGAGCCACGAGATATTTATAGATTAATCGCTAAGAGATAGTTGGATACCAAAGTGAGGGATAAAAGGGAATAGAATTAAATTGAATAAAAATAAATATTAAAAAGGATAAAGATACATGAATAAGAAAAAGAAAAGAGAAATAAGACTTTTTAAAAAAAAAGAAGAAAAAGCATCGGTTTACAGGGTGAAAAATACTAGCATTGTTTGAGATTAGTAAAATGCTAAATACATTCAAAATGGCGAAACAGGAAAAAGACTTAACTTTGCGGGGGAGACTGTCACATCTTCCGTGTAGATGGGGTTTGATTGAGGCGGCCTCTTCGGAATTGACCTTCTGAAACGAATTCATATCGGGTATAAAGGAACGGTCGAAGGAGCTTTTAACAAAACCGGGGGGGGGGGGGAATCGAAGATTTGCAGCCTATTAAGAGCCACGAGATATTTATAGATTAATCGCTAAGAGATAGTTGGATACCAAAGTGAGGGATAAAAGGGAATAGAATTAAATTGAATAAAAATAAATATTAAAAAGGATAAAGATACATAAATAAGAAAAAGAAAAGAGAAATAAGACTTTAAAAAAAAAAGTAGAAAAAGCATTGGTTTACAGGGTGAAAAATACTAGCATTGTTTGAGATTAGTAAAATGCTAAATACATTTAAAATGGCGAAACAGGAAAAAGACTTAACTTTGCGGGGAAGACTGTCACATCTTCCGTGTAGATGGGGTTTGATTGAGGCGGCCTCTTCGGAATTGACCTTCTCAAACAAATTCATATCGGGTATAAAGGAACGGTTGAAGGAGCTTTTAACAAAACCGGGGGGGGGGGGGCATCGAAGATTTCCAGCCTATTAAGAGCCACGAGATATTTATAGATTAATCGCTAAGAGATAGTTGGATACCTAAGTGAGGGATAAAAGGGAATAGAATTAAATTGTAATAAAATAAATATTAAAAAGGATAAAGATACATAAATAAGAAAAAGAAAAGAGAAATATTAACTTTAAAAAAAAAAAAGAAGAAGAAAAAGCATTGGTTTACAGGGTGAAAAATACTAGCATTGTTTGAGATTAGTAAAATGCTAAATACATTCAAAATGGCGAAACAGGAAAAAGACTTAACTTTGCAGGGGAGACTGTCACATCTTCCGTGTAGATGGGGTTTGTATTATTATTATTATTATCATTATTATCATCATCATCATCATCATCATTATTATTATTATTATTATTATTATTATTATTATTATTATTATTATTATCATCATCATTATCATTATCATTATCATTATTATTATTATTGCTAATTGTATAAGTTGGCTATCACTGTGAGGTTCTTAAGAGGAACTATTTAAATTTTAATTTAAGTACCATACTGATAAATTTATTATTATATTATTTGATAATTTATTGTTTAAAAAGAGATAATTTGCTAGTTTGATAAATACCGGGGTTGAGCATAAGAACTAGTGAATTAAATTAAGTATAGTTGTGTTATAACCCAGTAATATTAATGCAGGGAAATGTTTGAATTAATGTGTGTATACTACTGATTACTATCCGCTATGATATGCATATGTGAATATTTAATGGATAGTGTGTGAGAGGTGATTTTATTTGTCTCTGGAACATGAATGCGCATACATCTAAAATTGATTACGGTAGAAAATAGTATGCGTGTTGACTAGGCGAATGAAGAATGGAGGAGAGGTGGAGGTAAGAGGACGGGCCTCTTTCAAATGTGTTTGAGTAGGGGGATGAGCCGTCTTGTTGTAGGAAGAATAAATGACATGTTTAATTATGTTAACTGTCTTTTCTTTTTCTATTTCTGTCTAGGCTCTTTTGGGCAATTTCAATTTTAACTTCTTAAATCACTTCAGAGTCCTGAACGAGATGTGTAAGCGTCGAAACGTAGGTTGATCTGTGTAGACTGTTTTTATGTATATTTAATTATATATATATATATATATATATATATATATATATATATATAGAGAGAGAGAGAGAGAGAGAGAGGGGGGGGAGAGAGAGAAGCAGACAGAGAGGCAGATACAAAGAGAAAGGGACAGATAGATAGATACATACATACATAGATCATTATTTGTGTTTCGTTATCACTACTATTCATCAGTGTGGATAGCTTTAGTTATATTTGAAACTAAGACTCTACCAACCGAGCCACGAACCTGCTAGTAACAGTGGGATAAATTGCATAGCATTGTGAATTATTATTTATTTTATTTCGGATACTAATGACTGAAACTATTCAATTATTTAAATTGTCTTTACGGTATAGCAAAGCTAAGTGAAAATCATTTATTCCTTACAAAAGTGCTGCTTGAAAAGGGAGCGTCTGTCCACATAATACTCCTGCATATGATAAATTAATCAAAGCAGGAATCCTCAAAAATGCAAACGTACATCACGTACTATAAACATCACCAGCAAACCACAATAACTGAATTATTATGAAGGCGACGACTGCATTTTTTTCCAAAATGAATTTAATTATAAAAGTTATAAGTAATTGAGCGCTAACATTTGTAGAAGAAACAGAAGTTGGGTTTGGCTTCACAATGTTTACACAAGAAATGTTTTCGTGTAAGTGAGTTACATTTTCTATTTAACCACGTATGTCTAATTTATAGTTGAAAAATGTGTTATTTTTTCTGTGTATCTACATGTTCGCCTAGCTACACGATAGCAAACATAAGCAGCAGCTTCATCTAAGTATCAGAATTGTTTGTAAACAAAACGAAAATTGTTTTTCCAATGGTCTTTAATTTAAAATTAAGTTAAGCCAAGTTTACCCTTCTGCCATGCATTGTACACAGATTTACTTTGCTGATTTGACTATGAAAGAAACTTTGTCTTTTTTAAATAGGTGGGACGTCGCACCCTTAGATGACCGCTCTGTCCACATACACTCCTGTATAAGACTAGATTGTTGATTGACAATGCCAAGCCATCCTTGCAGTATACTGGTCATTGTCTCTGAGGGCTGTTTTATTTATTCGACAAGCACGACGTTAACGGAGAGAGCATGTTCCTAGAACACTTCCTTCGTCATGTTAATTATGTGTTGCTAAGCAGCTCATCCGCTATTTTGGTGCGTACTCTTGTGTTGCCGGTAAGACTTTCCAACAATCAGTTGGTCTTTTTGGCTAGGAGCAAAGTGTAGTATATTTTCTGATACTACTCTTTATCTTTTTCTGTTTGCGGTCAAGGAGTAATCCTTCTGGACTGAGGCAATTAACATTTTTGCCCTAAAAACGACCTTGTGTCTCACTCCGCCTTCGTAGGGAGGCAAGTAAATAGGGGCTCGCATTAAATCCATGTGAAATCCTTGCTAACCAATGAAAGTCAAATCCAGACCATTAGGCATAGCGTCCATCTCAGTCAGCTTGATGCATTGGGCGTCGTTTGTTTGTCGAAGTTAACACACTTTTTTCAATTTCTCGGCGTGTTTTACGAACACGACTCCTGCGGCCTCTCAGCTGGCTTCAGTAATTAATTGCGACAAACCAACGTAAATGCCACAGCAAAATTAAACGTAAAAACTAAGTTATGTTATTCTTTTGTAAATTGTACTGTAAGCATAATATGCAAAGGAAAACTTATTTCATTTATAAGCTGAACAAATCAAAGAAACATTCTTTTTTTGTGACGCGCACATCATACAAAACTGAATCGCTATTTAAAGCTTAATAGATTAATGAAGATGCTTTCTCAAACGAACGTAAGAAATGTTATTTCAAACTTGTGTGATCAACCGCAGACACTGCTATTTCAATGACAAGCGTGAAAAGCTAAGGGAAATTATTTTTCAAATTCAATGTAAATCACCAACGAAAATGTGTGTATTATTTGCTTTATTTGGACTACTGTCTTCACCTTGGATGTTATCCTCACAACGTTTCGACCAGTGTAACACCCGATTTTCTTTAGGTGCATCTCGTCGAACTCGGGAATCTTTATGTCGAATTCGAGAAGATGTACGGAATTTCGAACGGAAGCTCTATTTAATTCACAGGGTTAGCTTGCTCTACTTCTGTTACGAGTTCGACAAGATGCACTTGAAAACGATCGGAGGTTACATTGGTCGAAACGCTGTGAGAATAACATTCAAGATGAAAGCTATATTCTGAATAAATTAAATGATACAAAGTATCAATCCTCATTTCAAAAATAGCGAAATAATAAATAACAATGTTATTTGAAACTTAAATTTGACCAACCAAAATCCGTCTTTAAACTTTGAAATAAAAAATTCTATTTCTGAAGATGTGAGAAAACTTCGATTTAAACTTAATCGTAGCAAACTAACAAAAATGCGTAAGTTTCTCATTAGAAAACTTACGCATTTTTGTTTGTTTTTTACGCTTAATTTATAAATAAATATTATTTCAAACTTAAATGTAATAAATGAAATAAAATATTTTTTCCAGGAAAAAACTATTTCAAATATAAGTGGAATAAATGAATGAAAATTACATTTCCAACTAAAACTTGGGGAAAAAAAACTAAATTTTTATTTTAAACTGAATCCTGACAAACCGACATACAAACTTAATCATATAAACCGTATGACAGACAAACGAAAATGTTATTTCAAATTCTAGCTTGACAGGCCAATGAAACTGCTGTTTTAATATTTAATATATACTAAAATTATTAGCACTACAGCCCCACATTCTGCTATTTATTAAATATTAACATGTTTTTAACACCAATACGTAGTGAAAATAAATTGTTTTGGATTATCTAAATAATTTTCAACGCTATTCATTATGTTTACCCATTCATTGATTTATTTTATTATTGCTTATTTTAATTCATGTTTTGAAACATGACCTAAGTCATAAATCTATGAGGTCACGCCAAAGCTATAATGATTTAAGCTCTATTTATAAGAAAGTTCAAATAGGTCATGTTTTTGTTTTCGATTTTCGGTCATGGCATCCATTTTATTTGTTGGGAATTTATTAATTACTATTGATGCATGTTTTTCCATTTCGAAAAGTAATTAAGATATCTGATGTTTCGAAATGAGACAAATTCCGCAATGTATTTATTTCGTTTAAAGAAATGCTAACTGACGGATGGACAGACGGACAACATCTCTATTTATATAAGATAAGCCAACGAAAAGTAAGTGTAAGAAAGCAACACAATCGCTATTTCAATGAAAATGCTATTTCAAACTTAAGCATGGAAGACTAAAAATAATTCCAGTTCATACTTTAAGGTAGCAGACCAACAAACAGGTTATTCAAAACATAAGCGTGGTAGACGAACGATAATTCCATTTAATAATTAAGCGTAACAGACCAACAAAAAATGTTCTCTTAAACTGAAGTTGAGAGACCCACAAAAATGCTACTTCAATCTTAAACATGACACGTGAACGAAAATATTGGTTTCCTGCTGCTTAAGTGCGGCAGAACAACGAAACTTATATTCCAAACCTAAGCATGAAAAAACATAGGATAAATGGTTTAAAAATTGAAACCAACAAATATTATATTTCTAACTGAAGCATGAGAGGCCAACAAACGTGTTGTTCACTAATACAGAACAACGTGACAGATCAACGAAAATGCTATTTCAAAAGGAAGCGCAATTGATCGACCGATCCTATGGAGCGTTAATATGTTTTTGAAGTTATGGGTTTACGATTTTCAAATACCAAATGAGTAGTTGAGCATGAGCAATTGGATTTAACTTTGCATAACTTGTCTCCGTGACATGAGACAGACAGCGAAGTGGTCGATTTAGCTACATAAAAGGATTTAAAATATAGACAGATATAGTCTGACATTAGTTCGAGAAACGTGAAAGCAACGATCCGGGAAGATAGGGACGTTTAGAGCCTATTTGAAGATCCAGTCACAAGCGACTTCTAGTTAAGAGAAAATAAATCTGGATATAAGTTAGTAATATATGTCTTAAGTTAAAACGAGTGTCGTCTCCTTCGTCCGTGATTGTTCCAACTAGCTGTTCGAGAGAGAACGACAAAGAATATTCATATGCCCCCCCCTTTCTCGTTTCTTATACAAAAGCTGTTTTGTTTTTTTCTTTTCTATTTACACTCGTTATTTAGTTCCGAAAAACGTATGATGCGGCACACGTCATGAAGATGGGGAGAGTAAGACATCGACCCTAAACGTAGGGTCACTGTTGCCTCGCATAGATTGCCTGTGCAGCTCCATCGACCTTCCCCGATGAGGGTGCTTCAGGCAATAAACAATTAACTAACTCTTTCCCAAACAGGGAAGTCAAGACCTTGGAGGATTGACTTCCTAAGACTACCCAGGACTAATACCTCAGCCGGACAGATAAAAGTCCGCCGAAATGGCCTAGTCTCTGTTGGACTGACTGTCGATAACTGATCCTCGACTGGTATATATCAGTCAGCAACTAGCGTCCTTTTTAGATTTTAAACGTACACTAAGCTTCGATATTTTTTTATCAAACATATTTAGTGCAGCCATATAAATAGCAGCTCCGTCAACAAATAGCTGCGCGCGATCCTTGTATTCGATTACCTAAAAAAAGTCATAACCTTCGTCTTAAAAAAACAACCTTTTAGTCTTTTTACCAATCTGATATGTAAAACCGACAATAGACGCCTCTGAACCCTATCTACCAACTACGTTTTACGACAATCGAACTTGTCAAAAATAGACAACAAAAGAAAAGTTCGACTGTCGTAAACCAGCAAGTTTGACCGGAAAGTAGAAATGGAAAATGTATAATTTCTACTTTCCGAGATCCATCTTGCTCGTTTTCCAACAGTCAAACTCTTTATTTGCGTCTATTTTTGACAAACGGTGGCGTTTCTCGAAATAGCAAAATCTTTCTAATCATCCGGGCACTATACACACTCAGTGCTATACTTGCATTTTATTGATTGAAAATAAAAATAAATAGATAATTGTAAGATTTTGATTGTTCATTTTTGTTCTTTCCAGCATCTCACCAATCTGGCATAACCGTATGTAACCGAAAATTATCCCCTAACTACGTGTTTATAATGTTATGGTGTGTTGCATCGCCACATCGTTAACTAACAATTATTCTAACGTCTAACGCCATCCGATAACTCTCTTCTGGAATGTTTCGACAATGGATTATGTCACGACGATCTGGAAGAGTTGAAATTGATAAAATACAATTTTTATTTCATAAGTTTTCATTATTGTTTCGATTTCTTCTCTACTTTTTTCGGTATTTGGGGGCTTCTACATGAGTCCTTCATCACGTGTATTTTTTATGTAATTAACAAAAACAGTTGCTTGAAGAAAATAATAAATAAAATGTTTTAACCAAAAACATGGATTATATGTAAATGAATAAATGCTATTTTTTTCAATTTATCCCGACTATATTGATATCAAAACAGTTTAAGCTTATCTAATTCAATTTTACATTTAAATATTTTCAAACACATTATATATACCCAACAGACCATGAATAATAACTTCATGAAAACTCTCTAATAAATTAATATTCTGCTAAATTCATTTCGATATTGTTCTCTAATTTTCTTAAATATATGTAATATTTTTATCATATAAATAGTATTGATAGTAGTAATATTAATTACAATGATTTAATGAAAAACATTTAACATTCAAAATGACTATTTTGACGTTCGAACGATAACTTTCGGTTTTTGTCGTTGTTAATGAAAATGACGACAACGATGTTGATGCTGGTGCTGATAATGATTCATATGATTATAAAAATAAATATTACGTTTGCCATAAAAACAATTAAAGAAAAAATCCGCATCCTCTCATCTTTTAAATTACAAAAATGATAAATATAAAATAATATTTTAAAAATCGTCATTAAGTCTGTTTTTTTTATTTCTGTCTTCTACATGAATATATGCGAATGTTTTTTAAATTTATCATTCCTATATTACCATAACAATGGGTTACTGTTATTTAAATCAACAACACAATACAGAACTTTGAAATAGTTTATAGTAGACACGAACGATATGAGAACAGTCATAAGAATGGCTAATTTGCATTTTGCATGTATACTTTTTCTTTATAATTAATTAATATTCGATGTTATTCATTTCTAATTTATTTTTACTATTTTATCAACATATGTGCAATAGTTTCAACAATATTAACAGTAATAAATTAAAATGATTTAATAAAAAAATGGATAACTTAAGAAAGAATATTCGCTTGAAAGAATTCTCGAGAAAAGAAAAAAAGAAAGAGGGTCACTCGCTAGCAAGCTAGCTACTAACTAGCTCGCTATTCGTCTAAATCTCTACTCTAGCTACTTCTTCTTCCCTTCCTCTCCCGTTAACAGTATTGCGTTATTGTTTTATATTCACGTCTTATGTCGTTGTGATACCGGAAAAAAGATACTACACTACAAAAGGCCTAGGAATTATAAAAAAAAGAATTTTTTTATGACTAGGCAGTTTTAAATGAGAATAAGAAAAACATGATTAATCTTTTAATTGGTGTGTGCAGTGTTGTATCGGTTCTGTTGTCATGATACCGTCCTCCCAGGAATTACCTTCTCCTTTGTAAGTGTGTGGGGGTAATCCTCCAAAGTATTAGATCCTCCTTTGAAATAGAGTTAATGTAGTATTTATTCCGTTGTCATGAGACCATTTTCCCAGGTACTACTTTCTCCTTTATGGGTGTGGCGAGAGGGATAGTGTAGTATCTTTTCTGTTATTCCATTTTCTTTTATGGGGAGAGTCCTCCCAGGTTGACTTTCTTTATTTTGAAGGAGTATTGTAGTATAAGTTCTCTGGTAATGATAACATCCTACCAGGCATTCCATCCTCCTTTGAGGGGCAGTGTATGTAGTTCGTTCATCATTAAATCTTCCAAACCTAGAAAATGTTTGCTAGTATATATATATATATATATATATATATATATATATATATATATATATATATATATATATATACTGGATTTAGTTAGTTTCTCTGGGAATTTAAACTGCATTTTCCTTTTTTTTTTGTCTTTTTGTTTAAAATAACTCAAAGCTTCTTTAGACTATATATATATATATATATATTCTCTATGGTACAAAACCTTATTATTTAACATAATTATGTTAAATGAATATGGTATGTATATAGCAATTATATATATATATATATATATATATATATATATATATATATATATATGGGTTGTTTCGCGTACATCGACAAATCAAGTTTTCTGTTTGAGAAACCTCCTCAGAGCCAATTCAGTATTGAAATTTCGAAATCTAAGTTAGATTACTCACTTAAGCCCCGATAAGTTACATTGAGCTGTGAAACATAATTTTTTAAAAATGTTACTCGTTCCTGACAAGGCATGACGTCACTTGGTGTAAGGGGCTATAAAAAGAAATACTATATTAAGGGAAAAAAATAGCCAACAATAAGTGTAAAATAGATAGATTCCGACCCAGAAAACTGCAATTCTTACCCTATTGTCAGAAACATCGCTCATGGAATGTGAAGACTAAAAGATAAACTAAGAGTAAGCGAGGGTTACGAAGCTGCCGAGTATAAACAAAAAGTTTACTTCATGTAGACACTTTTAATGTTTATATAATGTATATTTATAAAAGTCTACCATTTTATTGAGCAATTTTGAAAACAACATTGGTGTTAAGTTTATTTTATCAATATATTTGAACTTGTCTAATATATATATATATATATATATATATATATATGAATACCCGGTCACATGAATTCCATGCATTTTAGCTTAACAATTCCCTATGAGGATGAAACGCGGAAGCCTCTGTGTAGCTTAATTGCCATAAATATATGTTCATAACTTACTATATATATATATATATATATATATATATATATATATATATATATATATACTTACATTTTTGTGAAAATATGTTTGAAGCTTGATGTCTTAATGTTTCAGCACGTGTGTCAAAAAGAAATACCATTTTTATTGTAATGTGATGCTCGCAATAATATCATAAATGGTTTTATTGTCACTATTTTATTAGATAGAATTAAGGTCAAACAAAATAGCTTTGTATTTTATCGACTGTCAGTTATGACCTGATTTTTAGATATGCCTGTCTCTCCATTGTTGGTCTGTCACACTTCATTTTAAAATAGCATTTCCATCGCTAAATGCGCAGGTTGAATGGACGCATTTTATTTTAAATACGTCCAATCAATTCTATAATAAACAGTTACGCTATGGTGACGACACTTAGAGTCCATGAGACAAGCGATCACGATTGGCATGTGTCAGCTTTAAAATTTCGAAACAGATAGCGGACCATGTGCACTTCGATTACAAAGGCAATGGCCGAGAATGGGCTAAGATGAGCTCTACAAATAATGCAAAACGCAATAGACTATGTAGTATTTAATTTGGTGCATTCGATTCTATAATCCTGAACGACATGCATCGCGCGGCATTATCCCGTTAACACAGCGGTTCTCGTTAGATCACCGAAGTTAAGCAAAATTGAACCCTGTAAATATCAGATTGGTGACTATTTGGGGGAGGACGGTGACACACCCATGTAAATAAGTTGTTTTTAAATAACGTTGTTTCCTCTGACCTTGATAGACATGTGCCTGAGGATCGCTTATGAAATTAATATTTCCTAAAAACTCCGACCCTTTCTTTTCTTAGAGGAAGATGGTTTAACCCGCCAAAGATGAATGCCGCATCAGGTACATCAGATAACAACAACGATTAGGCCACTCACGCGATATAAGTTGGAATACAAAATTGTAGGTAACTGTAAATCCCACAGATAAATGTAAAAATAACCTCACAAAACAAACATAAATTAAAGAATCGTAAATCATTTTAAATTAAAATAAAGTCTTCAATTAATAACTTGAGCCATTTTTATAAATATTGAGGTGTTTACGGCATATCATTTATCGTTGGGGGATTTTAGGCCGAAATTGTAGAGATTTTGTATGGGATTGCATTCTAGATTTATCTGTTTATTTTGTAGTCGTATTTTTTTGTAAACAAATAGTCTGTAAACGATATTTTCTATTTAACCTATGGATGGGTTACTGAGTGCTACTACCACTTCACGTCAGTGTGGATTTGAAATTATGGTAAAAAACGGGTGACTCCACACTGCTCAATTTAAAAAAAAATTAGGGCAAGTCTGTGATCCCCAATATTCTCCTATATCGCTGTTATGTCCTTTTTCTAATTGGAACATTTTCTGGATTTTATATGTTATTTTTTTATAATACACATTTACTTTTGTAAACAAAACCATTGTCTTCTCATCAATGCGAAATTACTTTAATGGTTCCTGCGTATTGAATCGTTAGGTAAATTAGGAGCAGCTGCGTTAGTAGTTTCTACGTTTTATTAATTTTTTACAGCGCCTTATATTCCAGTTTCACATTTTAGGTCATTTTTTTCTACAGCATTTTTTAAGGTTGTGTTAAGTGCACCTAATAATAAATGGCTATTGTCACAATATTCTAGTCTATTGTCTGCGAATAACGCTTTGGAGAATACTCTTTTTTGTATTTTTTACGGTGGTGGACTTTCCCCTTCTTGACATTTATTACCTCAGATAATCCTGAAAATGAGTCACCTAATACCAATACTAACGCTACATGTTTGATATATGTACGATAGAGTCGATTTGCACTCAAAACCATTGCTCTATTTCTATGGGTCACGCGTGAATTTTACTTTCATTTTTTTCTTATTTTCGCACATTTTAGCCATATTCTAATAGGATCCTCGCAACCATTATCTTTTAATTTTAGAATTCGTTTTATCCCTTTTCTGTCGCAATTAAATCATCATATATGCCCTTTATTTATGTTAGTTTCTTAGGGTTTGTGAAATTACTAACCTAGCTTCAGAGCACATTATACCCTTGTCTATGGTTAGCGTCTGTCTCGTTTCCCTGATATGAAAAGATTGCTCCATATATTTGATAGCATTTTTCTATCATTTTCCTTTATACAATATATTGAGTCATTTTATTTATACAGTATATTGAGTCATTTTGTTATATAATGATGGACGTAACTTGTGGGATTATAAAAACCTTTCTGAGAATGTTATATGATAATGGACGCATGTGGTGGAGAATGGGTGTGGGGTCGTTGGTTTGGCTTGTGCGATTTAGTGCGGGCCGCCGGGTGCATAGAGTGCGATTTGTTTCCTGGGGATCGAAACATGACAAGTGACGAGACAGTGGATGACCCCTAGTTCAAAAAGTCATCCTGCACCTGTGTGGTGATCACGAGATTTCGTTACGTCACAGTACTCATGTGTGAGGAAATTGGAGTTTTTAAGTTAGTTCGGACTTAGGAGGCGCAGAAGTCGGACGAAGGAATTACGATGTCAGAACGGGAAATGTTTTTTCCTAAAAAAGAATACTGGCGTACGAGATTCCATTCTCCCCCCTGTCTCCTCAAATAAGCTAGCTTAGAATTAACCACGATATTTGTAAATCTCTCTCTCTCTCTCTCTCTCTCTCTCTCTCTCTCTCAACGATGAGCAAAACATCTCCACGAGCAATAGAAACTGACGCCGAATAAAAAGTAATTAAAATGAATAGATTCTTGTCTTATGAAGCGAGAAAGGTCTTTTGTTACAAACAACTCACGGAGATGGCCACTACAGAGGCGAAGAAAGAACTCAACCACTAGACGACAGAGCAAACCGAGAAGAAACGAAGGTATGAATTATTAAGGGGCTATGCGACAATTTCATTTATACATTATATTAGATCAATTCATTTATAGAATATATTGAATCAATTCATTTACACAATATATTGAGTCAATTCATTTATACAAAATATTGAGTCAATTCATTCATATAATATATAAGGTCAATTCATTTATACAATATATTGAGCCACTTAATATATACAATAAATTGAATTAATTCATTTATACAATATATTGAGTCAATTTATTTATACAATATACTGAATTGATTAATTTCTACAATATAATGAATTGATTAATTTATACAATATATTGAGTCATTTCATTTATATAATATATTGAGTCAAATCATTTATACAATATATTGAGTAAATTCATTTATACAATATATTGAGTAATTTCATTTATACAATATATTGAGTAATTTCATTTATACAATATATTGAGTCAAATCATTTATACAATATATTGATACATTTCGTTTATACAATATATTGAGTCAATTCATTTATACAATATATTGAGTCATTTCATTTATACAATATATTGAGTCAAATCATTGATGGAACATCCGTTTCCACCCGATGTATTACTTTGCCTTTTTTTCATCGTTTCATAACTTTTCATAATGTCATTATAAAACTCTTCTATCTGAAAATGCCGTTAACCTGTGGAATTGCATTTTTGTACGTATATTATCTTACAATTAAATACCCAGTGGAAATTCCACGGTTTCTTTCCTTTCCTGTCAGATAAATCTATTTTTAAATAAATGAAACGAATATTTTTACCTTTTAATGTGTTTATATAGTGTATTAATTAAAAAAAAGTAAATAAATAATTTACTAGTTTCAAATTGTAACAATTAAGTGCATTGAAATAAAAATAATGTATGTGGTAAAATTGCTTACGTTGAGGGGACGACATAATTCTATTTATGACTGTTCGCTTTTAAAATAATCAATTTTGAAATGGGTAAAATTTTAATTGTTTGACAAACAGCGATATCAGCTATTTCTCGGTTACTTTTTAGATTTGATCCTCTGAAATAGGAGGATCTCACTATTTCACGTAGGTGTTGAAGATGATACAGTACGATTGAACACGAAATGTTTAAATATATTATCATATAAATCAGATGTTATGAGTTTAAATGTGAATCTTAAAATCATCGTGGCGTTTAGGAACTATTTTCTGGCGTTAACTCCGAATCCTAACGATCTATGATCTTATTTGTCACCTTAATATGAAGTTCTGGCCCTTTTTCGTGACTTACACAATTTCTAGTAATTTCTAATGACAATAACTTTATCATGTGTACATTATTACGCGGTCATCTTATAATGATTGCTGATCCAGCATTTTTATTCGCATACGCAATCAGGCTAATTTCTTTATTTGTATTTTTTGTCACTATTTTTTTGGTAAATGTTTTTTCAATAGCTATAGTTTGTCTTTGTGTTCAGTTAAACTCGTTCATTTTACAAAACATTTACGAATGGTTCTGTGGCGGATGTTATAAACCAGAACCTGGTTCGAGTGATGGAAAAAGTCTTAACGTATTGTCGTAATAACAGAGTCCATATTGGCCTAACATCTAGAGTCTCGTTGCGACAAAGAACATGTACAAGCATCGAACATGTGTGACCAGCATGCTTTACCATTCATTAAAAGACGGGTGTAATGGAAGTCAAAAGAATGCGTTTTAGCACTCGCGGAGTTAAGATCATTGAACGATTAAGATCAGTATTGAAAACTGTGTCACTGGAGAAAAGTATATCACGTAACAAAGTTGCCTCCTTTTTCATTTCATTTCTTCAGTTTCGATTAAATGTGTCTAAGTAAATACTTATTTACTAGTCCTCCAAAGGATTGTCATTCATTTTTCTTTCTTAGTGTGCACACTTCTGCTAATCTCTACGTTAGTCTCTCAACAAGTGATATTCTTTTTTTTAGATACAATCTCAATATATCTAATTAGTACTAACGAGGCACCACTTATCAAGGCCCATAGGCAACTCGAGGTGAAGAAATGAAATAAAAGAAAAAACGGAAAAAATGAAATGAAAGAAAAAAGGAGGGAAAGATGGTCTCTGTTGATCGGAAACAACGTGCTTGCCACTGGAACTTTGTTGCCTGATATGCTTAATGATTTTGTCAGGATTAGGATTGCTAACAAAATGAGATTATTTAAGAGGATTGCTCAACAATAATTTGTTAACATTATACTTGAAAACAACCATGTTGTAGTCAGTTGTGTAACCAACCCGTGGTATTATTCTACAGACGGATATTTCTTGGAAAACAATTTGCTCATAAAAGTTCCGTTTAGTTTTAGGTACACACAGGAAACTAGTTGTAACGAGGCTACTTTCGTTATAAATGTTTTACAGGAGCAACCATAGATTCGAGCAGAGCCGACCATCTACCATTAAAATAACGTTAGAGCAGAGAAAGACTAGCAACCTCTCTTCCTTGAGAAAGGATATGTAGGGAATAGAAGATGACATCCCCCACTAGATTTCGAAGTCGGTTTTGTACTCTGCTAAAGAGTGCTCTGAGTGGTACATCCGAATGTGGCAACGAACGTATTTGACTCATATACAGGAAGAGGATTTGATCAGTACTCGTTTATAGTTTTGTCCGCTTCATATGCATAATTTTTGTTGCTGTTTTTTCCACCCCAAACAAGGCACAAATCCTCGTTTGAAAAATAATGGTTCGACGTATTTATGTCAAACTGTATACGAACCCATCTTTATTCATGATTATCTGGGTGTATGTCGCAGTGATTTTTTGTTTAAATTATAGTTGAAGTCAATCTGGTTCTATGTTGCTTTAAGATGTATTTTTGCAAAGTACTTCATACTGATGGCGGGATAAATTGTATCCGTTTTCTATTATAATTATAGCGGGCTGTAATTAAAGGTCCATCTGACCCCAAAGATGAATAAACAGACAAGAATAGACGACATTAAAGTTGTAGCAGTTACATAATTAGGATCTATTTTCATTTGCACTTACATGTTTTCACTCGTGTAGTGATTATCTGTAAGATAACACAGGTATGTTCCTATAAGTGTAATGATACACGGGTGATTAAAACACTTTGCGCATGCTCACGTTTTCTCATTTTCGCCCAAACCGTTTGGCATCTAAATATAATTAATTCTAGTTGATATGCGAAGTTAACAAGACGTCATATGCTTTATCACTTTCAAAACATTAATCACTACAAGGGGTAACATATGAACCGGTAACTTTTAACATTTGAATAGTTTGGCTAATTGTTTTCTTTAAATGCACGCCTCCAATTCTATGTTATGCTTCATGATTTTACAGAATTGCTTAGTTTTCTGATGTCCATCTTCACCACCTCAATTCTTAATAGATCATCATTACATGCTCCAACTGCGATGAGCATATTTCTAAGTGCTTTTTTGTTACTCATTCAAAGGTTTTAATTGCAGTTACATCGCATTGCTTGAACTTGATTATCCCCTTTCTCAAGTTCAGTTCGCACATCCCCTCCTCCCGAAGTTTCTCGATAGTAAAGTTATATCACTCCCTGTCTTTGTCACCCGTGTTGTGTTGTACATACCAGGCGTTGATATATCTTCGACAATCAGATCAACAGAGTATGTAATGAGTTGGATGGTTGGCTTTATTCCGGATGAGGTATGATTATGTGCAGTTCAAGAGGTTCCCCCTCGTATGCTTTATCTTTTCTCTGTGAGAGGGGTTTCTTTATTGCTAATTTCCTAATGCGCCCTTATCAGGTAATGCCGACAGATCTGCTCAGGTAGAGTGCACACGCCTCTTATGCGCTGGCTTTTAAACCCGCCCTCCGACCTTGTGTCACATTGTTTACGGTGGGAGGGAGATAATAACCAATTGCCTGTCTTGACTTGTATAGGAAAGGTAATGCTGTTGAACTTTCTTTTCTCCTCGTCATAATGTGTCTACTTATTACAATTATTTTTGCATTTTCTGTAGTACAATCTACACTTTCTATTATTTGTTTTAATTAAATATCACCTAGAAAATTGTCTTCCTTTTTGCATTTTGAAAACATTGTTCTACGACTCATGTTCTCGGCCGTAATATTTTCATTTAATAAAGTCTACTTGTAGCAAACATTCTACGCTCGTTTCCAAATTGATGTTATTCATCTGTAATACATTACGTTTGTACGATACGTCCGAGACAACAGCTGGATGTCAGAGAGGCTTTCTTTTACTCGTAAGAGGAACTTCAAGACTCGACGACACTCGCAATAAAAGTCACACTCGCTTCGAGGCAACCTATGTGCCCCCCTCATCCAAGTGCACACATTTTAAAGTCGGAAAGGCTTTCTTAATGTCAGAAGGATGTAGATAACAGATCCCGCGACGAACCTTAGGGGATCTATCAAGCCATAAAAAACTTGAAAAGATCCCACTGCAATTCAAGCAGTGTATTCGACGGGAGTGGACGCACTGACAGACGATATAAGATGATCGGATAGAGGTGTGAAACACATACTTCCAAATCGCTTTCAATACTTCCGACCAATTCTTTAGCAGCTGTAGATCAGGACAAAAACAAGGCCCGTCAGTCCAGCTGAAAGGTCCTTGTAGGGATACACCCTTCCAAGCACCGATGCGGAAGCCCATATACTTTTCGCAGTTAATTTTGGCCCCTGTTACCGTTTCATAGATTCTGATTTCTCTGTAAACGACACTAATCTATGCACTGCTTATTACAAGCACTGTTACATCGTCGGTATAGGCAGAGTACTTCAATGTGGTGCAAGCACCTTGCAAAGTAACCCCGCGTAGGACCGGGTTCTCCCTGAGCCTGGAGAACATAATGAAATCATTCATGCACTAGCTAAGTTATGAACTAAATAATATCCAAAACAGGTCTCTTAAACTAGTCTTAAACGTTCGTTGGATCAACCCAAAATCCTTTGCCTAAGGCACGTCCAAGTACCATTCAGGTCTAGCCCCTCTCACTCGACACAATTGTGCAATTGTCACCCACTTTTCACCAAAATCTACCGAAAGAAGTTTCGCCTTCTCGGCCCTAATTCGAATTTTCAGAGGATATTTGAAAATTTGAATAAGGTCGGGAGCAGCGAAGGTCTCACCATCGTAGACAAGTTTCGTACGTGTCTGCCATATCACACTTCTCATCAATGCTAGTAAACGATAAAACGCAAAACGTATTTGCCTATCATTTGTCGGAGCCCAATTGCTACATACATTAATAGGTTCTAGGTCGAAAGACGTAACGTTCAGTATGCGGATCATGAGACCTGCAACTAACTTAATCAGCGACACAATAAACAAAGGCGTGACTAACAGTCTCATCTTCTACGCAACGTACACAAATGTGCGAATTCCTAATGCTAGCTGAATTAAGCTTTTTGTCAACCCAGAGAGTATTTTAATACTCAATCTTACCTCGAACAGATCCCCTCAAATAGCCCGATATAATGCCTTTCGAGACAACAGCTGGATGTCAGCGAGGCTTTCTTTCACTCGTAAGAAAAACTTCAAAGCATGTCGACACTCGCGATAAAAGGAACACTTGCTTCGGGGCAACCTATGTGCCTCCCCTTCATCCAAGTGCACACTTTTTAAAGCCGAACAGGCTTTCCTAGTGCCTTCCTTCCAGAACTCACCGTTTCCCTCAACTGGTGTACACATTCGATCGAAGGAGTATAGCCGAAGCATATGTTGACGAATCTCAACGCTTGGCATATCCAGACCACCCTAACAGATCTCGCGACGAACCTGAGAGGATCTATCAAGTCATACAAACTTGAAAAGAGCCCGCTGCAATTCAAGCAGTGTATCCGACGGGAGTGGAATCACTGACAGACGATATAAGATGATCGGGTAGAGGTGTGAAACACATACTTCCGATATTTTCTTTAATAAAGGATTTCTACGGATCCACAGACCGGCTGCGGACCTATTCGTTTTCAATACTTCCGACCAATGTTTGACCAGCTGAATAGGACCAAACCAGACGCTGAGTTGCTTGCAAGGTCCGTCAGTCTAGCTGAAAGGTCCCTGTAGAGATACACTCTTCCAGGCACCGATGCGCATGCCCACAGACTTGTAGCAGTTAATTTTGTCACCTGATACCGTTCATACATTCTGATTTCTTTGTCGACGACGCTAATCTAGTTACAAGCACTGTTACGTCGTCGGCATAGGCAGAGAACTTTAATGTTGTGCAAGTACCTGACGAAGTAACACCGCGTATGGCCAGCTTACCTTGAGCCTGTGAATGAAAGGTTCCAACACCATAGTATAGACCAATGGTGAAAACGGACAACCCTGACGATGAGATCTGGATAATTTGACGTGCTCTGACCGTAAACTATTCACTTCCACTAGCGCACCGTGGTTTGCATAAAGGAGTCTAATCCAACAGAAAAACTGCGGCCTAAAATCGGCCAAGGACAAAAAAGCGTCCAAGTAACAGTAACCACCTTCTGTGTCGACTTTCTGAGCGTATTGCGTGCAAATTATTATGAATGGTCTTACCCTTTATATAACAAGTCTGTTCGGGGCTAATCAGACCAGCCAAACCACCCTGCAAGCGATTTGCTAAAATCTAGGCCAACATCGTTAACTCTGCATAGTGAAGTGTCGAAAATTATTTATCCCATTTCCACCATCTTTGCTCTTGCGTAACAATTTCACAATCCACTTGGTAAAGTACTCAGGTATTGACCCGTTCCTAAACCAAGCGTTAAATAAAACCGTCAGCAAGGGTAAAAAACTGCGACAACCATCGATCCCAGGAGATCTATTCAGACCGCTTCCATGACTTTATTCTTTGTTATGGCACCTTCGCACCTAGCGGCTTCGGTCGCCCCGAGGCGAGAAAAGTCAGCTAAATAAGGGTCGAAATGCACTAAAGACAGACCGGACTCCCTAGTGAAAAGATCCTGGAAGTGAGAACGAAACGCCTCCAAAATACCTTCATTTGTGGTCACAAGTCGTCCGTCCAATAATGTTACACATGCGATATGTCGATCGGTAGCGCGTTGACGTTCCTCTGCACGCAATTCAGCAGCCATATTTGTCGCCTCTTGAGGAATTCTCTTTAACTTAGCCCGAATTAACTAAGCTTCGTTCTCCTTGATAATCAAAGAGGCGAGCTTCGCCTTCATTATAGTAACATAAGTATCTAATCTAGATTCTGATGTCGCTTCTGCTGCCCCGAGTTTCTAGGTTGAGTCGTCGTCTAAACTCAGCAGAAAATGACCTAAATTTCAACCAACACTGATTCGCAATTATAGTCCCGTCATTTCCCGCCTCAGGATCTTATCAATGTTAAGATCCGGAGTGCACTGGTGGAAATTTAGGGGTCCTCCACTGATTTTCCCTCAATGTCTGTGAACACTACCATTTTGCGCAAGTCACTGAGCTTGTACCCTTTTGCTCGCTTGCACTTATCCTGCAAATATCATGTCCATGTAGATAAGGTGTGGAACGTTTTTCCTTCTTTTCAACTGAAGGGATGCTCTTCTCTTTCTGACTTGATGATGGAGTAGGAGGTGGAGGAAAAATGCCCGTTTTCATTTGGGAGTAGGGTGGGGTGTGGCTTTGGGGAGTAGTTGCTTTTCGTGTTGGTGGATTAGTGCTATGATCTTGTATTATCTTTCCTTCATAGGAGCAGTAACAGGTAGTCGAATTGTATTCGGGAGAGGGTGGGATGATGTCAGTGGAAGATTCTTCGGTGGAGATTTTGCGGTGAGTGCTTTTTGAGGAGAGCGTGGGCTGGAGGTTATTTCAAGTCTCAACCTCTTCGTAAGTTGCACTACTTCCACGAATTTGTCCTTGTCTGGATCTTCGGACATTTTTATTTTCTCTTCTTCTCGCATCTAGTCCAAGGTTAGTCTGCCAGGTGTCTTCTTAGTATGATTCAGACCACACTCGTTTTGCTTCCTCTCCTCCTCGCACCCACGTAGGTCGGGGAGACCGGGGAACTCATCTTCGAATGATGATTTTGTGTCGGGTTTTAAAGATGCTCCGACACTTGCTGTAATTGGCTTCCTGATCTTGGCACCCTGTTTTTGGGGTTCACCATTGGGTCGGCTTTTCTTATTTCTCCCTTGGGGCATTCAATAGTGAGGTGGCCCACTTCCCCGCATGTTCAACACGAAGGCCTCCTACTTCCGACAGTCACCGGGATTTTTTCATCCCCTATTTCTAGGTAATAAGGAATCGTATTAAACGCCTTCTAGTTGAGTGGATTCTCAAAGGTCCAAATAGATAAATGTTTGTCGCAGGTAATGGACGTAATGCCTCCGTATTTCATAATGAAAGCTGCAATATGTTCCCGGTCTACATGAAATGGTGCATTAAATATGGAGACAGAGGTCCTTCGGCGTCCCATGTACTCCGTCCGAGGAATATAATCCTGGGACAGCGACAGACATTCCTCGGCTGTCGAAAATAAGGTATTCCAAGTGTTTTAGCATCGACATTTTATTACCCGCAGAAGTCGTTTTCCTGTAGTCAATATTAGTTTAGTGACGAGGTCACTTGTAGCTCTGATAACTTTCTTTGTTTTTCGTTCGACGACAAATATCTGTCGCGTCCATTTTGAAATTTCTTCCAGTCTTTGTAGGTCGATTAACAGACTGGTATCCGTGACAAGGTGTTGACATTTGTTTGCATGTTCCATTAACTCTGGAACGTTTATGATAACTTTGGGAGGTTAGCCCAGCCGGTACTTTAAGGTGAGTTGAAGCCTCGACCGACCTCTTCTTGGTCTTCATTTCCTTTTGTGGCAGGTGCCAGGGAGTTGCTATCGCCAAAAGCTGGAAATAATAAGTATTCAAAAAGATAACACGGAAAAGAAGGAAAAAAAGTCACCTTTAAAAAAAATAAAACCAACACAATATAAAAATAGCGTGAGTCTGTTGACAAATAAATATATAACAATCGAAATATAGCAGTAACATAATAACACTTGTAAAATAATTCTCGCAAAGATAATCAAAACACTAACCAACCAGGAGGAACTTTAGGAACAGAATGAGAACTAATGTGTCCCTTACGGTCAAGCTAACAATATTTATATTCATATTGTCTCAAAGATTCTATGTGATCTTTGAACATAGGAGAGTTCCTTAGCTGTGGACGAGTGCAAAAGGAGGTAATTTGAATTACACCACAACCTTTTTATTAGTTTGTTCTCATAGAAGTTTATTTATGTTTCTTTTCAGTTTTCACGTTTAATGAATACCTTGCATTTTTATTTGTCGACGATCATGTGCGTCCAAATAAATACTGTTTATAAGTCAAACTCGTGTTCCTCAATGTGTTGACCAAAGCTAATGTTACAGCTAGATTAATATTTCGTGTTGAATAGCAATTAAAATCTATAATAGCTGTTAACCATTAGTTTAACAATGCATTTCGTATTTTCAATATGTGGATACTTTAGCACTTTTGGGTTTTTAATCAAATAGAATGTTTTTTTATATTTTCATATTTTTTTTTAGTTTGGGAGGATTGGTAAAATGGATTTAAGTACGGTTGATTTTAATAAAGTTGACTAGTGTAATTCTTCTTTCGTTCAACTGGACGTCGGAACACCAGAACACAATCGATTTCAGATCAGTAGTTGATGGCCTCCTGTTAATATAATTTATCGAAACGATAACTCTCATTAAAATGCATAATTGTATGTCACTTTTATAGATTAAAGCATAATTTCATTTAAAGATTTATACCATTTTATTTAATTTTTAGTAACTTAAAAAAACTACAAATGGCCTCTTACGAAGAAAAGGAAATACCAGTTTAATGTTCTTAAACACATTTATTATTTACATGCAATTAATATATTTTTACAAATAATGTAATTCTATTATCAACCAAATGTATCTAAAATTGAATCATCAAAGAAATAAATTTAATTTTCAAGTACAATTTTCAAATTATTAATCACAGTTTTGGAAATATATGTATATTTTGTTAGTATTTTTCGCATATGGTTGTACTAAAACTTTGCTTGTTTCAAATTTAAATTATTCACTTTTTGTCACAAATAACTTGATTTTATGATCTGAAATAAAATTATCTATTGTCTACGAAACTGACATTAACTTAAATCTTCTTAATTATAATTTCTTTAGAAAATCTATATAAGTCAGACGTCACCGACAGGTGGCCTGGCACGTGGCTGTCGTTATAGCAGGCCTGTTCACTGGAAAATGACGTCATACTATGAAGTAACAAACGAGATCTGTCGAACAGTCAGACTATTGGCCTTTTGACCCCTTCTTTTATATGGGAATTCATCAAAATTCAGAAAATCAACCAAATTTAATGAAATCTTCAGTGCGTATTAACTGTCGATGACTGAATATAATTATCATTAGAAATCTTAGTGCAAATGTATTATTTCGTGTAATTTGCGTGAGCTGAACAGCAAACATAAAATTAATACTTAATAATAAAATGGTGTTGGCCTAATTTTTTTAATTTTTAGAACATGAACATCTTTCTTTGAAAAAATAATTTTTCTGATTTAATATTCATTCTTTAAATAAGTTCATTCTTTCCGGATTATTTTTAATGTTTGAGTTGATTGTTATGACAACCTGATCTACATCGAATGAACATACTTGTATGAGAATATCTCTTGGTTTATAAACACAAGAATACAAACCCCTTTTTTAAGGAGTTTTATTCTTTATATGAACATTTCATTATAAATAGCTGAATAATATGAGTTGCTCTCATTTCCCCCCCAAAATAAATGATGTTTCTTCATTGTTTTTAACAGGAAAAACACTTTTACAAAAGTTATATCACAGGGTACTAAAACAAGCGCACGAATGTATTTTTTATGAAAATAAAAAATCGTAGATGTTAATAATAAAACATCTTTTAAAATATAGTTATCATATATTACGAAAAAAACCCCTTAATTCCGCATTTATAACGACCAAATATATTAATACATTTGAATGGATTTATTGATTTAATAAAATATAGTTTATGCAAGAAAAACAATAAAGTTTATCTTCAATAAAGTAACATTTTGGCCAAAGGATTGTAATAAAATAAAGTTTCTAAAATTGACACTGATTGTTTCTTCATAATTGAAAATGTTATAAAACGAACATAATAATAGCACTATATTTTATTATAATGTTATAATAAATGGTTTGTTTTTTAACTTAAAAATAAATCAAACATGAAAAATTACGAATTCATTAAAGTAAAACAAAATCAATAATTCAACTAATTAATATAACATTTATTGAAATAAATTAAAATGTGTGTTTCATTCATTTATTTATTTTTTTGCAAAACGAAGTTTTAGTACAATATAGTAAAAAATTGTGATAAATTAAAGCAGTCATTTTTTTGCGGGGATTGAATGAAACTTATTAAATAATCTAAAATTGTATATTTTATCTCGAAATAAAATTCTAATTTATTTTTTTAAAACTTTGAATTCGAACTTTAATCACGGCCGTCGTAATATAATGCAATGCCTTATCTTTGAATGTCATGATGGATTTAAAAACAATGTATTTTGCTTAAAAAAGAAATACGTTTGAAAAAATGAACAAGTGAATAAATAATCCTTAGGAGGGTAGCCATGTTCTTGGTAGTTAATAATGTCAATATAGCAGGAACAATTTAAATATAATTTCCAAGTGAATGAATAATCTATGCTGCATATGAATCTTGATTAAAGACGCACGCATGCGCATTACTGCACGGCTTACTTCCGGTACTGATTGATCGTGGGTCTAAGAACCACGACCAATGACACTACCAGAAAATCTGGAATTTTCGACGTCCTGGCACACTAACAAGTATTACTAGTTGCCTTTACTCTTTATTCCGTGTAATCTTCATTTGTTAGAAGCGGCAGCAATAGCAAATATTGTTTTCACATATCGACTCTGGTTGTGACAAATGCTTAAATCAACAGTTTCTTTCAACCAATCACAACACAAGAAGTAATCATTCAAGAATATTGGCGCGTCATATGAAACACTAAACACAACTTTTCTTTCCCTTTTCTTCCTTTTGGCGATAACACATGTGCATACGTCGCATCTAACCTAGGCCTTCGCCAATAGCACACACATGGCAAGAGATGCACACGAACTACTAAACATAGCGACAATATATACCTACTGCTAGCCGAACATTGTCGCACACAAATTCGTGCATACATACTTATTCACTTGGAAAACAGGCCCGTTAATATACACACACATTTACAATTCCGACACATTTTTTAATACACTGTCACACACAAACTCGTACGCCGGCAATCAAAATAGACATTCTGCTCAATTCTTTGCTATACGCTAAACAACACTTTCAGGTCCATGAACTCGTATTCGCCACGAATGTCTTATCTTTTTTGTCTTAACAAGTTGTGAATAAAATAAATTATCATTGGAGGGACATACTTTGTCATACATTCATGTGCCAATGTCCTATCTTGAAGATATTTGCAAAGAATACACATTTTAGCTAATAATATATTTTCTTATAAGAAAAATAGTCTATTTCTCTTTGACGATCATTCCTTCTTAAAATACTCCTGCTCTCCTCCACATCTCTTTCCCCACCCCTTTCTCTCTCCCCAACATCTCTTTCGTATTATTATTTTCTCTTCTCAAATTTCAATCGGGAAAAAAATTTAGAAACGCCTCCTTCTAATATGAGGTGATTCAAATACTAAAATGCGCCGTCGGGATTCTTTCGTCGTTTTTGCAGCTGCGTCAATTTTTTTTAAGCGATCGGCTGTTCTGGGTGTGCGATCTGCCCTTGCCCCCCAACAGCATGCGACGTTTGGCCTAACCCGCCCCTCAACACCTAACCCACACATACCGCCCCAACACTTTACACAATCCGCACCCCACAAACCTCTAACCCAAAAAGCTCATTCCGTATGCCCCTGCCCCAACCACCGACTGCTTGACAATTCCTCCGTCGCACGTGTTCATTTTGGGGGGCACCTGTTCCTGTCTTGACTGCTGGCACGGGCCTTCAAGAAAAAGAAACACGAAATAAAATTGATGGGGCCGGTGGGGTTCGAGAAGATTTGGAATGGTGCGTGGTCCTGGGGTGCGATGAAGGTGACTGTGATGGAGTGAAGATGAAGAGAAAAAGGAATAAGAACGGGTGGAAATGAAGGGGGAGGGGTAAAAGGGTGAGACGAGGTGAGGTGTGCCAGGCCCATTTCTCAAATCCATTTTCCATTCACGTTTGCAAAATGTGTTTTACGCGTGTGAGGCTTTGGCCGGCATGCGCGCGAAGAACGCCATGCGCGTTTCCTTTTGCCAAACAATTTACCTATCTACCGATACACTCCCTCCCCCCTCTCTCTCTCTCCCTCTCTCTCAAATGTTTATGTCTTACCGTTTCCGTCGCTCTTTCTTCCTCTGTCCTCCTGTAACGAGATTACCCCGAGGTGATCGAAAAAGCAGAATAATAAATAAGAATTATATCCTAGATATTAACGAGATGCAGGTCAGAGGTGTGAATAGACGTTGCGTTTGGAATGCAAGTATGAATGTTTTAATAATTTAAAGATTGAGACGAGGATGAAAGTATGAATATATAATTTTTTATTTGTAGGTATCCGGTGGGTAATGTATTAAAAACAATTGCAGAATTACGTCACCGATTAAGAGCGATCAAGACTTACGGTCAAAGTAAGCCGACGTTCAACCTTTTACCTCCTTCCCCAGCCCCAGCTGGGAAGTTTACTGCATCTTTAAGACTAGAGTGTATCAAATGAATGTAAGTGGAAGCTATGAACAAATTCTTGTACTCAATTCTTCATTTCTGCTGCAACACCTTTCGCATTTGGGGGCCAGTAAAGAATGGAGACAACGTCACTTATCACGTGTTCTCTCTCTAGTTAACGGAAACTATTAACCTTGCTCACAATCAAGGTAAGTGTCACAGCGACTACGTGCACGCTAGATTCTGTTTCTTGTTAAGAGTTTCGATTTTGTATCAACAAAAATAACAGGTGTTTCTTTTAAGTATAGTAGAAAACATGAATAAACATAAACCAGTGTAAATAATACGCAAAGACTTGTTGATTCCAAATACGTCATTGGCTTTGACCAGTGACACCGAGTGCGTAGCCAGCACAACACATATAAGATGTTATGTCTGACGGTGTGTCTGTCATGCTTAAATGTGAAGTAACATTTTCGTCGGTTGATCACGGCCGAGTTTCAAAATGATTATTCCTTTCTCTGTCACGCTGAAGTTGGAAATATCATCTATAGACGTTATTCATCATTCTTTACTTTAAAATGCGTTGCAGCAAAAATGAAAAATCGAAAACATTGCTTACACTTTATTGTAGTAGGATGTTTTAGCAGTTTCCATTTTTACATGCACCTCGTGTGAGCAGAAGGTGGAACGTCCGTTCACTTCGACTTCAAGTCTCGTTCTTTAGTTTCTTCCTACCCTCTCTCAATCGCTGACGCAATTCTGACAATTGTTGTTACACATTTCTAAAAGAGGCATACATACAATAAAATGTTTATACTATTAGGCTCGTCTCAACCTTGAAATTATCAAAACAATTGCAGTCGCATCCCAAACGCGACGTCTACCCCACCTGGACTTAATTTAGGTAAACATTACACAGACAAAATGGTACAGGTAAAATGGCACGTGTAAAAGTTGACTCGGAAAAATGGCACAGTAAAAATGGAAAAAGTGAAAAAACAGGAAAAATTCGCACGAAGGAAAGATATAGATGAATATCTCACGAGTTTATCAAAATCTTGGAAAAGCATTAATAGGTTTGTCAAATGTTAAAAGAAATTATATTTATGTTTAAAAGTAGATAAGGACTCTAGCTATCCCCCCCAAATTAAATGCCAATTTTTAGGCGATTACGTGTGAACAAAGTCGATTAAAAAGTGAGTGTAAGCGATAATAATTTTAATTTAAAGATTATGACATGATGAACGTTTTGGAGTTTAAATAAATTTAGAATTACGTAGTAAGAGGAAAAAACACAATTTAACACTTTTTGCGTTATGAGCAATACGAAACACGATCATGGCGTCATGAGTGATTTAAACAAAATTGAAATTAAATAGTCTTACGTGAATTATAAAAAACAATTTATTAAAAAAAATAGTCTTTAAAGTGTGTTCATTGTTTTTTTAGAGAACACAAAAATGATGTTTTGTAACATATATTTTTATAAATATTTTAATTCAAATTATTTTCTATAAGTCAGTAAAAGTGTTTACTTTGTTTTAGCTAACGTACACCTCATTTCGCTTTTTAGCTAACGTACACCTCATTCCGCTTTTTAGCTAACGTACACCTCATTCCGCTTTTTAGCTAACGTACACCTCATTCCGCTTTTTAGCTAACGTACACCTCATTTCGCTTTTTAGCTAACGTACACCTCATTCCGCTTTTTAGCTAACGTACACCTCATTCCGCTTTTTAGCTAACGTACACCTCATTCCGCTTTTTAGCTAACGTACACCTCATTCCGCTTTATAGCTAACGTACACCTCATTCCGCTTTTTAGCTAACGTACACCTCATTCCGCTTTTTAGCTAACGTACACCTCATTCCGCTTTTTAGCTAACGTACACCTCATTCCGCTTTTTAGCTAACGTACACCTCATTTCGCTTTTTAGCTAACGTACACCTCATTCCGCTTTTTAGCTAACGTACACCTCATTCCGCTTTTTAGCTAACGTACACCTCATTCCGCTTTTTAGCTAATAGCCTACTTCCGTGTAATTATGCCCCCATTTTGGAAATCCGTCGATTATAGTAGCATATTTACTCATCTAAAAAAAGTGTTCATCTGCAGATTTCATGCTTAATACTAAATTGATTTTAACTCTAAATGGTTCCTCCTGTCATAATCTAAAAAAGAAGTTCTATTGCCTGTAAACAATTTTTTATCGCAATCTATGCCCGACGCAAATCTCAACGTTTACCGGAACGTGTATATCTTTTCTGACACTATACTTTATATTTGCTGTCCTCGGTCAGTGAAAGATAAATCTTTCTAAACTGAGGTAATTTTACTTTTTGTCTATTTCCAGAGTGCCCCTTTTGGGTGGATCTGAATCTTCCCCACATTAAAAACCGATATTCTGTCTGAAAGGTAAAAGTACAGATAAGTTAACAGTCGAGAAATCGTAAACAGGAAAAAAAAAAAAATAAATGCCTTATAGCAAACGCAGTAGAATTGAATTATCTACCGACCTGTATACTTTTAACGCGCTGCGTGTAGTATAAGTTATTTGTTTTGTTTTGTTTTTGTTTTAACATTTGTTTACTGTTAACTATTCTGCCCATTTACCATGTGAGTAAATACTTAATTCAAAACTAGAGGTGAGAGAACCTATCCCCTCACCCGAAAAACTTAGAAACATCGATTTTACTCGCTTAAAAAAACATAGTAAATATTATTTTAAAATATTAATTAAAAAATATTGTGAGGGAGGATTTTAGCCCGCATTTTAAACTAAATTGGAGGGATCCTATGCAACCCCGTAGCTGCCTCTTCTGAACAATCCTGATTTTCCGTTACCGAATTGTTCTTGCCGTCTTACATTTTCTCCTATTCATTCACATGTGGCATTTATTTTATTTTTTACTTTTGTTCACTCTAAACAAGGCATGTAGCTACTAAGGCGTAAGGAACTACTATGATAGGGTTCAGATTTAGAGAGGAAACCTGGATGGGGAGTTTGGCATCAAAATGCTTGTTAACATTACATTTACATTTCTGAATGTTGGCAGAAAAATTAGACTTTCTCTGATATAAGGTACATATCTCCAGAATAAACCATATAAGAACTCCAAGCGAAAGTCGTCGAGTCTTCTTTTGTACGAATAAAAGTTTTAGTAGCAAGCTCCACTGATGCCGATCAACGACCATGCACATAAGGTAAAGCGCTTAAATTAATGCAGCGACGAAGTGTCAATGTGAAGGCGACGGGAGAAATAAACGGCGAAGCGACTCAGTCAGCGATGACGGAGAAGGAAAAAAACGACAGAGAGAGTCTAAGGTAATTCACGCACTGATATTAAAATGGGAATTCAGAAATGTGTCGCTTGTCGCTTGTCACTTGAAAAAAAGAGTACAGAGGCTAATGAATGAGTGTACACCATACACACGCGTATAAGATTTTAATGTACACACGTACAAGAATTAAAGAAAATAATGAGTACCCAAAAGTCGCGTAAAAAGAATTAATGATTGTCCACTCACACACGTATAATGAACGCACACACACATGCGTTAAAAAAAAATTAAGGTACGCGAAAACGACGTAAGTGAGAGTGAGTAAAAACAGGTATAAAATAGGTTAAGTAAAACGTATATTGTTTACTTGTTAGTTGTCTATTGTATTTTTGTATTTACTTCTTATTGTTATGAAGAATAAATGAACTAGGGATTTGGGCGGAAGAGTACCTAATAGGTAAGTCACAACTCCAGGTAACATTCCATATTTTTGGTATTTGGAAAAACATAAAATAAAGAGATTTTTTTAAATTTTATTTTTATTTTATTTTATTTTTTAAATTTTTTTTTCTTTTTATTATTATTATTATTATTATTATTATGATGATGATGATGATGATGATGATGATGATGATGATGATGATGATGATGATGATGATCAGCAGCAGCAGCAGCTGCAGCTGCTACCCCCTGTCGTATTTTTTGGCTTGCCTGGTAGGATGGTATCGTAAAGAACGAACATATACTACACTCTCCCCAAGAAGGAGGTATTGTCTGGGGAGATCCTATCATGAGGAAGAAAAATATACTATATCACCCGCAAAAGAAGGGGGATTTTCAAGAAAGGTAGTCCCATAGCAACAAAACAGATACTACAGTAAACCCTGCTCACTGAAATGTTAGAAAGTAATGCCTGGGAGGATGATATTATGACAATTATTATACTACCTCGAAAGGATGAAGAAATTACTGAGAGGATGGTATCATAACCAAATAACGGGTATGACACTACACCCCCACACCGGATTTGAGCATTGAAAGATATGGGCCAGGTGATATCTAGTATAATCTTATATAAATACTGATGTTGTCCGTCTGCCCGACTGTCCGTCAGTCAAAATCTTTGTAAACGTAATAAATACATTGCGGAATTTGTCTAATTTTCAAGTATCAGAGACCTTAACTACATTTCGAAATAGAAAATATTGCATTAATATTAAATAATAAGTTCTCAACAAATAAAGCGAATGCCATGAACGGAAATAGAAACCGAAACTTAGAGATCTTTAGTCTGCTATTTTACCAAATGAGCCTGTTTGACTTTCTTATAAATATATCTCTAAATATTATCATAAAAAATAATTATAGCTTTGGTGTAGATTTATGATTTACGCAATGTTTCAAAACATACATTTTAACACAAGCGATAATAAAAATGATAAATAAATGAATGAGTAAACATCAAGAATAGCGTTAGAAATCAATTGAATAGTCCAACACATTTTTCGTTTTTATTTAACTACGTATTGGCGTTAAAAAAGTTGAATATTTAAAATATACTAGAATTTTGACCGGTAGGGCACATAATTCTAGTTTTATAAATAAGGCAATTTTCTGTTTAAGAGAGATGTGGGACCGGTAAAAAATGAATGAATATTATCACCGACGGAACGGGGCAAAGGTGGTCTAGTATCATTATTTGAATGAGGTAGAAAGAGGTGAAGAGCGTAGAAAGGCGAATGATAATTATTAAGAAAGAAATTATATATTTAATACATGACAAATAAACACTTTCTCAACAGGTCAGGGATGATGTAGTGTCATTATATGAAGGAGTTAATTTTCTTGAGTACTCTCAAGAGAGCAAGAAAAAAATGGGGGATTAGTGTATTAAAAACGAATCATAATTATCAATAAATAAATAATATATTTAATAACATAAACAAGCACTAACCCATTATATAAACTTACAAGTCTGCCATACGATATACGCCAGAAATCACGTGGACGCACTCGTTCTTGTTGGATCACCGAAATCAAGCGACGTTAAACCTGGTCAGTATAAATGGGTGACCATTTCTGAATAGCAGGCGCTGTATATCATTTCCCCTGACCGTGGTATACATGCAGCTGGAGACTGCTTCTGAATTTGATACACCAATAACTAAGTCATACGAGAAGCGAGTTTTTGATAGAATATCGATTGAGTAATTTGGGGAAGATAGTAGTTTATTGTCTACGATTTCCAAGAAGTATTCTTTTTCTTTTTAGAAGTGATCCCTCATTAAACTAACGTTGTATCACATCGAGCCACGTGTTCTGTTACAATAATAGCACGGGATCTGCGTTCATACCGAACACTCATACAAAGACAACATTGTACTATATTTTTTTAAATTGTATTAAGAACTTGAGTATTGAAAATTATGAAAAATGTCATGATAGAATTAAAATCTAAGCTTTCGAAAATTGAAAAAAAAAACAAAGAACAATTTGCTTTGACGAGGTCGAAACAAATTGTTTTTACTTTTTATACCTATTCATTGTCCGCTGTTAGCGCGGCTACGCAAGTTTTAATCAATCAGTGCAAAATACATTACATTTTTTTATGTTACATTATATAGATGAGAAAAATAATAATAAGATAATGTAACATACATATTAAATATATGAATTATGACAATATATGTATTAGCATATACTATTAGTGCCTTTCAATTAGCTGTCTACTTAAAGGACCCAACTCGATTGTTGTCAATAAGTTTCAACAGATCATATATTAGGTAGGTTCATTTTACATTCCATAACCGTGATATTTTGATTTTTTTATGTTTATTCTTATTTTTATTTTTTCACATTTCTCAAAAACATAACATTTATGTGAGATGTATTATTACCGTCCATTTTTTCCCTTGAGCCAAACAATATGTTTATGTTAATATCGTCTCTTCACCACTAGAGAATCATCAGAAAAATTCACAAAGAATAAAAAGTTCTTGGATTGAAATGTCTTGAAATAAACCTACACTATACATAATATATATATATATATATATATATATATATATATATATATATATATATATATATATTTATATAATATATATATATATATATATATAATATGTATCTATATTATATACAATATATATATATATAATATTATATATATATATATATATATATATTATATATAATATTATATATATATGTATATATATATTATATATATATTATATATATAGTGTATATATATTATACATATATATATATATATATATATATATATATATATATATATATTTTTTAAACTCTGGTGAACTCGTATTTGTCTAACGGCTATTTTTTTCTCTGAATCGTTATTTGTTTCGAAGGGTTAAATTAGGTTCGTCTAAATTATGTGAGATATGTGAGGTTAAAAATGATTATGAACCCGAAGGTAATAAAAATTAAAAATTAAAATTTAGAATTTTGAATTTAAAATTTTAAAATCTGAAAAATATTTTATATAAAAAAATAATTTAAAAATCTCGTAAGTCACAGCTATTTCTAACGGTAAACACGGTCTTAAGGGGTAACTCTGTACAAATCGTTATTAAATTTAATTAATGAAGGTATGATATGAAAAGGTAAACTATAAATTTAAATTTATAATGAAGTTTCAACTCATTATTATGAAATTACTTCATATGTGAGTGATTAAGCCTGTTATAAAGTTAAGAATATGAAGTAAAATTAAGTCTGTTTAAGAATTAAACAGTTTTTAGTCTACTATCTTACCGATGATGTTGTGGTATGGTATTCTTATCTGATGAAATGGAAATTCTATTAGGTGAATTTAATGGTGATAATTAGATAGTGTATTCAAAGGTGTATGAAAAGGAGAGGAGGCAAAAAAGGTGGGGCATCGAGAATCCATCATAAAACACGGAAATCATGCCATTCGTTCCGCTTTATGCTATAAGACTGGAGATTTGCACCCTACAAAAGTGCTATTCAAACTGAGAAATAAGCTACTACTCAGAATCTGTCAAGTTGGACGAGTTAATTCTTGAGTGGTGGCGGAGTTTTACATTCGCCATGTCGCCGTACTTATTCTTGAGACTGTTTACGCCCTATTTTTTTTTTCAGATGTAAAAAAGCAAAGTTTGTTCGGACATTCTTTTTGAAGATTATTTGGTTTTAAGTAGATTTACTTTTCTATTTATTGGATTATTCGTCTTTTTGCATGTGGGGTTAATTTTTCTTTTATTCCTTTCTTTGCCGTGTTTTGTTTTTTTTTGCTATTATTTTGCTTTGTTTTGTTTGCCTTTTAAGAGGGAACTCAGAAAAATCACATAAAAATAAAATGACGAAATAAAATTAATGTCTGTGATTTATTGCGAAGAACAGAAATTCTTTCTTCGCAACATCCCGACCCTTTTCTGAAAAAAAGAGACTGTTCTGAACGTTTAACAATAAGTAATCTTACAAATCATGACGCCCAATCTGCGGCCGGTATTTAGTTGCGTCTGCACAGGTATATAAGGGGCATTGTCCGTCGGTCAGTCTGTCACGCTTCAGGTTGAAATTGTATTTTAATCACCAAACACGCACATTGAATGGCCGCATCTTTTTTTAGATGCGTTCCATCAGTTTATAAGATGCTCTGTCTGAGGTTTGTTACATTTATATGGAATTAATATCATTTTATTAATCTTCCTCCCACAAGGTAAGATGTGACACAAGGTCGGGAAAGTGGGATTTGAAAAGCCAGCGCCCGAGAAGGTGAGCACTCTGGCCTACAATAAATGCCTGGGCAGTTCCATCGGCATTCCCCGGTAGGGGCGCCTCAGACAGTAACCGATAAACTTACTCCACCCCAGAGAGGGCAGGCAAAGCCTGGGAGAGTGGACCTCCTAGAACTGCACAGAACAAACCCACAGACCAGCGGAATCAAGACCCGAAGACCAAGACGATACCCTATGGTGTAGTATCCATCGGAACAGATACTACACTTTGATATTGGCCAAAAGGCCAAGGAACTAATATCATAATCATCGGTTACTTATGCTAAAGTAACACATTAAAAAATAGCTAGCACACCCTAACCCATAATATATACATTACATGTAGATTGCTGACCATTTGAAAATACCAGGTGCTGCAATTTAACACTTCAACCGGGTGTATAAATGACTACCAGCTTTGCTGGGAAGTATGATTGGTGACAGACTAACGTGCTGTCACGTAGATAGGCCATGTCCTTCTGTTTCGCTTTACGCTATAAGACTGGAGATATGCACCGTACAAAGAGCCTTTCAGACTGAGAAAAGTAGCCACACTCGGCCCCGCTAAAGTATTAAATATAATATTTGTTGTATTATTTGGACTATTCGAACTACTGTTCTCATCTTGGGCGTTATTCTCACAACGTTTAGGCCGATGTAACCTCCGCCCTTCTTCAGATGCGTCTTGTCGAACTAAGGAATCTTTATATCGAACTCTGGAATATGTACGGAATTTCGAACGGAACCATTGATTTAATCACCGGGAGTAACTTTTTTTGTTCCATCAACCATTAATAATAAAGTAATTCTTTATAATATCCTTAGTACCGTGCTACTGAAGATGCAGTCTTCAACACCCAGGAAACTGTCACTTAGAACTGATTACCACTTATCACTTTTATCCATTGCGCCATGGGTCCATGTTGACAATTCTAGTACGAATTTTAGGAATCTTTAGCCTATTCTTGTTTTAGATGGATAGGCTTACTGCTTGTTCTTTCTAATCATTATTATTATTATTATTATTATTATTATTATTATTATTATTATTATTATTATTATTATTATTATTATATGAAAACGGTCGGAGGTTACATCGGCCGAAACGTTGTGCGAATAATCCCAGTAAAGTAAATGTACAATTCTCATCTAAAAAATTCGGAGACACAATATTTGTTTCTCTCACGCTTAACTTAGTCATATCAGTTTCACCACTACACACGCAGATTGAGTGGACGCATGTTTATAATATCCGTTCTTGTTTATGGCCGTTCCGCTCTTCGGCCCCACCCAGGTCCATAAAGGCTATTGCATTTTCATTGCCGTATCAGAAGATTTGTGGACCAATGAAACACGAGCTCAGTTCGTTCGAAAGACTCGCCGTGTACTCATTGGCTTTTCCTGCCGGCTGACGTCAACATCTCAACTCGAGTCATGATTGTCAATTAATTCCGGTTCTTTCCTTCATTTTCTCTCTTCACACAGTCAACTATTTGTCGAATTGTTTTAAAGGCCGATTTTAAGATGTCGATTCGCTTCCATAAACAACAGTTAAAAACGAGATCTCGTAACTAACAGATGAGAGGGGAGAATGTGCTGAAACAAATTCCCCTTAATTATCTTGCTTGCTTCAATAAGATCCAGCATTTAACATTACCCTAAATTCTTTTCGCTTTAGGGCATTTCCTCTTCCTTTTTTATTCATCATGCTTAATTCTATTGAGCTATCTTCTTAGTGACTGGCCTTCGGTCCCGATGGACCATATATAGCTCATAGAATACAGCTAAGAAGCGACCGCTTTTTTTAGAAAGGCCATTATCAAAGGAAAGAATGACCATGTCTATCCATACAAAAGAAATACTTTTTATTGATAACTCGTAAGACAATGAAAGGCAAATAGTTCGTTAACAAAAAGAGTTACAAGTGTTCGAGACCGTTTTCATATCTGTAAGAAGAGGTTGGGTGCACATGTTCATTTCGGCTAACGCCTTGCGTGTTACAGTGAGCGAGGAATAGCAAAACACGTGTATTTTGTAGCCTATCTCTCAGACGAAAACTACTTGTAAGTGGTAAAAGAAACCAGAAATAAATAGCACGACAGGCAACTACCGGGACCACTCCGCCGTCTAAAAATGAATTCGGAAAGAAATAAGTAAATAATTCCGGATTTTTTAAAATTCATTTCTGAACTGTCTCTGTGTTAAATAATTTCTTTATTGACGTTGCGATAGCTATTTAGTTAAACAATTTTCCCCAGGTTCTTCCTTCCTTTGCCTGTTGCACAAATCTTTATTTGTCTGTCTTTTTTCTTGCTAATATTCTGCTAGGTTTTAGAGGGGTCAACGCGTTCGAGGTTGAAAGAGAGAAAACAAGGGTGGGGGAGGAATCCACTGCCAAATGTAGTTAAAAAAGGAAGGTTTAGTCCCAACCAAACACACTAGTCAGCCGTAGTTAATAAGCCACGAGATAAGACATATTTAAATCTGCTACCGACCGCGAATAGAGACAAAAATTTCAACTAAAGCTTATGGGTGTAATAAAAAAAAGCTGTCTCTGTCTTCAATAATCCATGTATTAACGTTGCGATAAACAATTTTTTCCAGAAGTTGGCTGCCTTTGCCTTTTGCATAAATCTTTATTTCGTCTGTCTTTTCTTCATGCTGATATTTTGCTAGATTTTAGAGGGGTGTACGTGTTCGACTTTGAAAGAGAGAAAAAAGGGTGCAGGATTAATCCACTACCAAATGTAGTTTTAAAAAGTGTAGTCCCAACACAACACACTAGCCTGACGTAGTTAAAGAGCATAAGACATAGTTATATCTGCCACCGACCGCAAATGGAGACCAAAATTTAAACTGTAGCTTATGAGTGTAATTAAAATAAAACTAAGTTCTTAATTGTGTTATTTCTCTATTGTCTCTGTCTTAAATCTCAATAATTCTAATCATGTTACCAAATTTACTTGTATGTAGCTTGTGCGGTTAAATCTAATTTTGAGTTTCAATTTACCTATTTTCTTCTGCATTGTATAAATAGTTGCTTAGTTTTTCTCAGCTGTTACCCTACTGGCTGTCTATCTCTTATCTGTACTAACTTGTGAGAAGGAAACATATCTTCGATTACTTTTCCTGGTCATACGTTTAGAGTAAACTTATTCTATATACATATATACATGTATATATGTATATATGTATGCACGCACACACACACACACACACACACACATATATATATATATATATATATATGTGTGTGTGTGTGCATATGTGGAGTAAAAACATTTTTTATCTGCAGGGGCTTGGAAATACCTGACTAGTACACGGACGCAGGCTATCTTCTCTCGGAGTGTTGGACCTGTAGACCATGTCAGGTCATCCATCTAAGAGAAGGAAAACTCTGACAATAAAACCTTGCTTCTAACCACTTACGTCTTGGCAGCAAACCGTGGGGGAGGGAGGCCTCCTTAGTCTTGATCGACAACGTTCGTAGAGCTGGAATCTCGAACAAAGTATCCGGTTTGCAAACCTATAATTGCTTAAGGAGAAGATGGGCTCTGTTTATTGCCCGGCCTTCGCCCTCCTTCTCTGTCTATTAGCCAGGCTTAGAGGTACAATAACTGGGACGTCTCTAAAAACGCCTAGTGCTTGCCTTGTTTCCTGACTAGGAAAGTGAACGCCGTCTTTCTTTTTCTGTATCTGGGCAACTTGAGGAAAGTTTTTACGTTACTAAATCTTGCATGACTAGTCCGGGTCGCTCTTGTTCCTACAGGTTTAGGGTACAGATAAGACAGCTTGTCTGATTGCTGTTTTTATCTGGCAGTTATGTAGCGCTAAGAATGGCTGCTCCATCAACAGTTGCATAATATCGTAGATAATTGTACGTGACATGGAAAGGGACTACAGTTATTCCAGTGGGCTTTCCCGAGGCCACATCCCCCATGGACCAAGTCATGACTAATGAAATGGTTGTGTGAGCTTATTGACGCCAAACAAGAATCACACTTTGCCCTCCCCACTCTATCTCAAAACAAACATGAATTTATAAAATAAAAAAGTAAACCTAAACCAAACCCACAACAAAAAAAACATGTTCGCCCCCGCCCTTGAGGCTCGCATTCACATATATCCGGGAACTTAGAACCAACATTAACGACGTAGAAACCTTTCTCCCGACAAACTCCCCGGATATCCTAGCACTAAGTGAAACGAACCTTCAATCCTTAATCTCCTCTCACCACTTTGACATGACTGATTACCTTCCACTTAACCGTAAAACTCTAACAATCATATGCACGGGCTAGGAGTTTATGTTTTGAACCCTTTGACTAGAGAACATAGGTTAGAATCAGATGACCAAGCCTACCTTACATCACAGAGTTAGTTACTTATATATATTATACCGTTTTCCTTCACCCCAGAACTGTACCCTGCTTAACTCTGTCTATGAAAGCTTAGATAGAGCACTCTCACTCAACTCGAATACCCAAATACATGTATTTGAGGATTTTAATGCACACCACTGTGACTGATTAGGATTCTCCTGCGTTACTGATGCAGCTGTTTTTCTCGACCTGTTTTTGACCTCACTACCGAGGCTTGTGTGGCGAATGCACATAGTCCGCTTGGAAATTCTGATCACGTTGTGGTAATGATACTTATCTCCTTAAAAACTGAAGAGCCGTGGCACAAAACAACGGAACACTATGAAGAGGCTGATTTTGAATACTTCAGGGATCACACAAGCGACACCCCATGGGGTGAAACTTTCTCACTCCCTGCTGATCAGTGTGCAAGTGAGTTAACCGAATGCATCAAAGCAGGCATTGATACTTATGCCCCCATGCGAAAATTCTTCAGCAAACCCCACTCTCGTCAATGGTTCACCTCAGAATATGCAGCTGCTATTGCTCAGAGGCAGAAAGCATTCCGAAAACTCGGCCCCCATAAGTCAACTGCGAATAGACAAAAAATTATAGAGGCAATAATTGATTGCAAAGTAGTAATAGATGAAGCAAAGTGAAGGTATACAGAGATAACCAAAAAACGTATTCAGTCACAGAAACTTGTTACTTGTTATTTATGGAAAATCTATAATAGTGTGGTGAACAATGAACAATCGACAATTCCCCCGCTATCAAATCACAACGATGCTGTTTGTACGGCAATTGATAAAGCTGAATTACTTGCCCAGCAAACCACCCCTTTCTAAATTCCCATTGCAGATTAGAGCTACACTTGAGAACCTGGTCATCACCCCATCCCAAGTCAAAGACACCTCCAAAGCCTGTGGGCTTTATCTTATACCTGTAATAGTAAAAAAAACTGGCCCCTGTCCTATCCAAACTCTACAACAAATGCCTTGCTAAAACTATGTTTCCTTGATAGTAAGAAAATTGCCTTTGTGGTACCAGTCTTCAAGAATTCTTGAGATAGAACTGATCCTCTAAACTACCGCCCAATCAGTTAACTCCCGATCTTTGCTAAAATTTTTGAATCATTAATCATTCTAGCGATAGTCCAGCACCTAGTTAAAGCTAAACTTCTTTCTGATCAATACGGATTTAGACAAGCACGGTCATCTCTGAACGTATATACCATACACTGGACAAGGCAGGTGAAGCTAGGGCGGTAGCGCTCGATATATTCAAGGCCTTTGACAAGGTCTGGCATGAAGGGCTTTTCCTAAAACTTCACTCATATGGTATTACTGGACAAATATTTAATATAATTAAATCCTTCCTAACAAAAAAAAAGATCCAGGTTTTCCTCCACGGCCGTTTTTTAAGCAACATGACATAAATGCTGGTGTACCCCAGGGATCTATTCTTGGACCTCTACTGTTCCTAATTTTCATAAATGACCTCCCTGATGTCATTGAGACTGATATAGGAATATTTGCTGACGACACCTCGCTCTACTCTCGCCATGTGGGCTAAACCGACGCGCACATATCTGAGGCAATGGCTGAATCCTTAGAAAACTGTCACCCCTTTTCTCAGTAGCCCTTTACGTCTACTCTGGTCTGCCTTGTTTGGGGTGAACTATGTTGAAAAAAATGTGTGATAATTATTTAAATTATTATTACTAATATTATTATTATATTATTATTAAATTATTATGACTAATATAATTATTGAATTATAATATTTTAAATTGGTATTACTTCCATAATTACACAGGATTTGAAATTAGCGCCTCACAAGAGAAAGTTTCTTTTTTGAATTTGTCGATGGAATTAGGTAGAATTGGCAAAACTGTCGGTAATTTTGTACTTCATACTTTCATTCTTTTTTATTAATGTTGAATTATTTGTTTGTTATAACTGAATTAAAAAATACTGTTGATCTCTGCATAAAGTAGATGTCAGCTATAACTTCTTTTGTTTCTTTTTCTTTTTCGTCTTCTCATCATCATCATCATCATCATCATAATAATAATGATAGTAATGATGATGATGATGATGATGATGATGATGATGATGATGATGATGATGATGATGATGATGATGATGATGATGATTATTATTAGGAGGAGGAGGAAGAGAAGGGTGTTAATAATAATAATAATAATAATAATAATAATAATAATAATAATAATAATAATACGGCATAATCACGTTGATACTTCGATCCTCGATAGACCGTCAAAGTTAAGCTACGTGTAGGCTGGCCAGTACCAGAAGAGTGACAATTTGGTAATACCAGACGATGTGTGCCATCTTCCCATGACAACGATATACATGCGGCTGGAGACTGCTTCTTAACTTAATATTCCCTGTAAACATTTTTCTTCGAAAGAAGGCGGCATAGTCAGCGCAGGGCTAATACACCACCAGGTATGCCCGGTTCGTTTTTTTATAAATAAATTATTAGCTTAGAACATTGTTGATGAAATAAAGTTGACTTTTAAAAAATTTAAACGAAGAGAAACATATTCTGTTTTTAATTATTCATGCAAAATAATAGAAAACGAACCTACTATCATGAAAGAGAAGTAGCTGAAACCCGTGGAAATTCCACGGCGCTTTCATCATCAATCTATATAATTTTAACGTTAATAATAATAAGGCTAAATACTATTAAGAAATAATGTCCCTTTACCTTCCAAAAAATAAGTGTAAGTTAAATATTATTTTAGTAAATGAAACGAATATGTGTCTTCTTTATTTATTTTAAATGATAACAATTTAATTATTTTCAAACAATAACTATTCTGTCTTATGGTAAAAATAATTGTCAGCTAAATATTTTTCAAATCAAATATCACTTTTTGAAAAGTATTTATTTTAAATTGTACTTTTTTCGTCAACGGGACGACAACATTTTTTTTGGAACAATTCATTTTAAAATAGATAAAGTGGGATTTGTTTTACTTTAGCGACTGTAGTATCAAAGGAATCGATAGCCAGCTCACCCCTTTGTTAATAATGGAATATGCTACATTCGTGTAGTATATTAGGAGTGGATATTTTATCACTATTTATAACATTAAGCAACTAAAAGTTTAATTTAGCTTATCAGTAAGTTATTCTGGCTTCCAGTTTTTATTACAATTTATTTAACTTCGTTGACGTAGGATTATTAGAATGTCAAAGCTTCTATAATATAGTTGACTCGGATCATCGACTTATTCAGGTTCGAGTAAACTTAGATATACCTAAGCCTTAGTTAGCTGCTTACTGGAAACTCAACACTTCGTTGTTCGATGTGAAGGGTTACCAGGAACAACTATTACTAACCTTACAGCCACTATTGACAGGGGCTATAATGAGAAATAAGAAGTGGGTTCATTTTTTTAAAGTCATTGGGTCATTTACTGCCGACTTTAGCCAACGACTACATCTAACTAGTACAGCTAAAGTGACACTAGAAACTAGATTAGATCAGGCGTGGAGGCTGATGATATTGTTAATATTAATATAATTAAGGCGGAGCTGGCCTCTTTGGCTAATAAGAAGCACGAAGCTTTAATTATAACGGCTAGGTTAAAAAGACACTCCAGGAAGCAACAAATATGGCCACTGAGTTGCATGCAGAGGAATTACGTCACACTTCTGATCGACATATCGCACGCGTCACATTGCCGGACAATCGTCTAGTGACCACACACGAAGGAATCTTAGGGTCGTTTCGTTATCACTTCCAGGATCTTTTTACCGGGAAACATGGTCTGTCTTTAGCGCATTTCGACCCCTATTTAGCCGACTTTGCCTGTCTTGAGGCAATCGAAGCGGTTAGGTGCGAAGGTTGCATAACAGAGGAAGAAGTCCATGAAGGCTTTATGCGGGCCAGCCTGAATAAGTCCCCCTGAGTCGATTGTTTGCCCTAGTTCTTTACCATTACAATTTTGAAGTTGTTACGCAAAAAAAATATAGTGGGGATTTTCGGCCCATAACGATGCTAAGCACAGAGTTAAAGATTTTGGCAAATCGTATTCAGGTTTTTTTGGCTGGTCTAATTAGCCCCGAACAGACTTTTGCTGTAAAGAGTAGGACTATTCAAGATAATTTCCACTCAATACACTTAATCATGGATAAAGTCGACTCAGATGCCGCGCTAATGAATTTTGATCAGTCCAAAGCATTCGATATGGTGGTCATCGTTACTTGGAAGCTTTTTTATCCGCGGTCGGTTCGGGCCCGCAATTTTGCTCTTGGATTCGCCTCTTGTATACGAACCTCAGTGTGCTGGTAGAGGTTAATGGTGTGAAATTGAGTCTCTTCGGATTATCTAGATCCACTCGTCAAGGATGTACGCTTTCAACGATGCTCTATGTGCTTGTGTTAGAACCCTTCCTTCATAGGCTAAGAGTGAATCCGGTCCTACGTAGGATTATTTGACAGGTGCTTAAGCAATGTTAAACTATGCCCACAACGTGATAGTGCTTGAAACGAGCAGTACCGAGATTAGTGTCGTCGACATAGAAATCAGAATGTATGAAACGATAACAGGGGCTAAAATTAACTGCGACAAGTCTGTGGGTTTACGAATTGGTGCCTGGAAGGGTGTATCCCTGCAGGGCCCTTTTGGCTGGACTGACGGGCCTTGCAAACTTCTCGGCGTCTGGTTTGACCCGGATATTTAGCTGGAAGAAAATAGGTCGGAGGTGCTGAAAGCGATACGGGGCGCAACTAGTTTGTGGACCCGTCGAAATCTTTTATTAAAGGGGAGAGCAGAAGTATGTGTCTCACACATTTATCCGATCATCCTATATCGTCGATCAGTACTTGCACTCACGTCGGACACGTTGCTTGAAATACAGCGGGCTCTTTTCAAGTATTTCTGGCTTGATAGAGCCCTTATAGTTCGTCGCGAGATCTGTTATCTGTATCCTTCTGAAGGCGGGTCTGGTATGCCAAGCGTTGAGATTTGTCATCATACGCTGCGGCTTTACTACCTAGGTTAAAGGTTGACACATGGTGAGGGAAGCGGTGGCTTCTGGAAAGGAGACACTAAGAAAGCCTTTCCAGCTTTAAAAAGTGTGCATTCGGATGAGGGGGAGGCACAAAAGTTGCCCTGATGCGAGTGCCCCTTTCGATCGTGAGTGTCATCGGGCTTTGAAATTCCTATTAAGGGTAAAAAGGGCCTCTCTGACACTCTGTTGTTGTCCCGATAGGCATTATATCAGGTTATGGTGAGGGGTGCTGTTCAAGATGATATAATTAAGGAGCTCGGTTTGGCGAGGGGGAGCTATGCTCAATCTTGCTTTGAGCGCCTGGGTTAGGATGTTTCGATAATGACGAGTAATACCTTGCCTGGCTTGGTGAATTCACCGATGTGTGTGCATTGTGGAGACGATGACGAGACGATGAGTTACGCCTTCGTGCTTTCCCGCACCATGGTGCTACTGATTAGGTTTGTTGCAGGCCTCATAGTTCGCTTTCTGGCTATAACGTTGTTCGACCTGGAACCTATCTGTTTGTCGCAACTGGGCGCCGACAACGGATAGATAAGAACGTGTTATGTTTCTGAGCCTACTAGTGGTTATGAGACACGTGATATGGACACCACGTAAGCAAATTGTCTACGGATGAGAAACCTTAACTTCTCTTGGTCTTATTACAATGCCAAGTATTATTTGAACGCCCATATTAGAGCCGAGAGGGTAAGACTCCATTCTGCAGATTTTGGTAAAAGGTGGGTGAGAGTTGCACGACTGTGTCGAGTGACAGGATATAGTCTTCAGTGGTATTTGGACGTACCTTAGATAGAGGATTTTGCGTTACATGAACGAATATTAATATATGACCCGTCTAAAGCTAGATTAAATGACTTGTCTTTGTCTAATTTTTGTTCATAGCTTAGCTAGTGTATGAATGATTTCATTTAGGTCCCCTTTTTATCTTTGTTCTTATTTTCCCCCCAGTCCCGCCTCCAATTAGGTAACAAATCGCTTGATTTGCAAGAGATGCAGGTCACCCATCGACATTTTCGAAGGTGACACCACCTTAATAAAGTGTTGGGGGCTGTATCAACTTTACTAAGATGCTATTCACCAGAGGAAAAAACAGTTCATAGCAGCAGAAGTAACAGAACTGCTTAAGGAAGGAATTATAGAGCCAGGTAAAATCTCCATGGAGAGCCCAGGCCTTTGTAACAGCCACCGAAACTCACAAGAAAGCATCGTCATTGACTATTCCTAGACCGTCAAAAGATATACCTTACTTGATGCCTATCCACTACCTTGTATTGACGAATTAATTTCTAATATTGCTAATATTTTCAGTACTTTGGACCTCAGAAGTGCTTAGCCTAAGGTACTTATCAAGCTAGATGATAAGCCCTACACGGCATTAAAGGCCTGTAGTCGTCTGCCGAATTCCTTTTGGGAGTAACAAGCGGTATGTCTAGCTTCCAGAGGGTTGATAGATGAATTAATCTCTAAGGAAAAATTGAAGGGTACTGTCGCGTATATAGACAAAGTCACAGTATGCAGCCATAATCACGCTGAATATGACCACAACAATACATGATTCATGGCTGCCGTCAAGAAATATAATTTGACGTTAGATAATGAACATGTTCCTACAACTTGAAAAACATCAAGCTATTGGGATACATTGTCAAAAATGGCACCATGACTGAAACCTTAATGGAATTACCAATGCCTGAAAACATGTCCTCTTTACGACGAGCCCTCGGCATGTTCGCCCAATCCTCCCAATGAATTGCGTCTTTTTCAGAAGAAATACACAAATTGACGCAACTATCTACTTTTCCTTTGTCTTGTTCAACCATCAAAGCATTTTAAAGCATAAAAAGGGGCATTTCTCAGTCTTCCATTTCTTCTGTGGATGCTTTTATCCCTCTATTAGACTGTGCGATAGCTGCCTCGCTTAGACAATCCGGTCTTAGACAATCCGGCTTTTTTTTCGAACACACTTTCGCGGTCCGCGATAGAAAAAGAGGCGTACGCCATAGTTGAGGCATTCCGAAAATTGAGGTATTACCTAATCGGCCGACATTTAAATTAATCACTGACCAAACGTCAGTTTCGTTTATGTTTAACTCGAAAACAACGAGCAAAATAAAATAAAACCAAGGTGATAGCGAGATTAAGAATGGAGCTTTCTTGCTACTCATTCGACTTCACTTACCGCCCTGGTAAGGAGAATGCCACCGTCGACGCACCTTCAAGGGTATGTTGCCTTGTAACCAACACAGATGATCTTCAGAATATACACAGGGAATTATGTCACCCAGGTATCACAAGAATGACTCACGTTGTCAGGAACAGACACTTGGCATATTCTGTCGAAGACGTAAAAAGAATTACGAACTCTTGTCGTATATGCGGAGAAAATAAGTCAAGGATCTACAAACCCATTCCAGCAACACTCATTAAGGCTACACAACCTTTCGAAAGGCTTAACTTTGATTTTAATTGCCCTCTACCCTCCAAAACTTAAATCAATTCATGCTGATAATAATAGACGAGTACTCAAGATTTCCGTTCGTCATCTCCTGCCCAAACGTAACGACTGCAACAGTAATTCAAGGTGTCTGCTCCATTTTTTATGTTGTTGGAATGCCCGTATATATCCACTCAGATCGTAGATGTGCTTTTATGTCGGACGAACTCAAACAATTTCTGCATAGAACGAAAAGTAGCTGTAAGTCTAACAACTCTAAACAATCCTCAAGGCAACGAGCAGTGCGAAAGATACAATGGTATTATATGGAAGACAGTACAGTTGGCGGACGCAAATCGCAAGAGTCTGATCTCTGATTGGGAAAGTCTCATCCCCGCGGTGGTATACGCTATTATGACTCTATTATTTAGAGCGGCAAACGCTACTCTACATGAGATGTTCTTCTCGTTCCCACGACGAAGCTCAGCAGGTACTTCACTCCACTCGATGCTCGCACAACCTGAGCCAGTTTTACTAAAACGCTATGTTCGTCACAGTAAACATGACCAAATAGTAAACAAGGTAGAATTTATCGAAGCGAATCCCTAGTATGCACTGGTCCGAAATTCGGAAGAAAGACAATCTAGGGAATTTATCTGAACGTAGAACTGCTTCAGAGGAATATACAGCCGAGGTTCACAGAACAAGTCCGACCCACTTAGGTGATATTTGCGCCATATACGGTAAGTCCACAGTCCCTACATAATGAATTTGAATATTCTGACAGAAGAGACATTGCTAGTCTTTCTCTCCACTATCCTTACTTCAATCGTAGGTACTTGACTAGGACCAAATTTCTGTCCCCTCCTGTAAAACATTCACACTAAGAACTTGTCTAGCAAGAAACACAGCAAATAACTTCCATTTCTCATTCGTGTGCATAAAGCCAAACAAAACTTTCTAAAGCGAAACGAAACAGACATTTTTCCAAGAACTTCCCTACAGACTAAAACGGGGTCGTGTTCATATCCGCAATTACATGTTGAGGCGTCGTTATTAGTAATCTAACTCTGTCCATTTCGTCCATCGATATTCATCTTCTCATAGTAATGTTTCATCATCCAAGTTGACAATCTGATAAATCCTTACTCTTGAGTAGCTTTTCGTAAGTAGTGACCTATTAGTATAACACACACATCCCAACGAAAGAAAAAAGGAAATAATTTGTTTGGTGTTGTGTGTTATATTCTCACAAAACGAGAAAGAATGTAGTCATGTTAATTTCGGCTGGCACAATGTGCGTTTATGTGTGTATAAGTAGAACCAGCATGAAGATATGCCTGTGTATATTGGCATGCCTGTTTTGCCAGTGAGAAAGAGTATGTATAGACTTTTGTTTATTTGCGTTCGGTGAGCGGCGTCTATTGTTCCACAAGTATATATTACTCTATTAGAAAACAGCATAGATTTAGTTTTTTTAAAATGTTTCTAGCCAATGCGAAGAGTGATATATAAAAAAGTATTTACGAATTCTTTATATTGTTAAATCTCAATTTTTATTTGAGAGATCTCAAGTGAATCATTATTTTATTTATCCATATAGTAAAAGAGTTAAGACTAAATTATGTTCTCTGAAGAGAAGGATATCAACAGTGCCATGCTAATGTCAATAACTTTATATTTTAAATAGATTTTCCAATTAATTTAGAAAGTCTAGCAAAATATTTTTATTGGTTATAAAGTTCGTTTTAAAAAAAACTATAAAGGTTAGGGAATTAGTGGCTGCTACAAAACGACGATATGGCAATGGGATGGGAACACATCATAAAATGGAGGAAAGTCTTCGAGTTTCTCGGTTAATTCGATCGTATTTGGCTCCATGAAATGGACCAGTGATAAAGGAATCACAAGAAACATAGTAATGACACCATCAAAACTCGTCAAATGTTTTCTCTTGTTCTCTTAAAAAAGTAATGGGTTAGTGAAATATATACACAAACACACACACACACACACACAAACACACACACATACACACACACACACACATATATATATATATATATATATATATATATATATATATATATATATATATATATATATATATATATATATATCCTGTAAGAATACTCGTACCAGGACGGGTAAGAATAATTACCCGAAAAAAAAACAGTTTTGCACTATTTTATGTTCACTTACGAATATGGAAATCAAGATATAATACTTTTTCTAATGTTGATCAAAATTAAAGTGTAAGAATTCTTAAGAAGTAATTGAAATTCAGGGAATCTTGCTAGATTAGTTTCTAGTGACTATTGATCAAATTTGATGCAAATCTGAAATATTTAAATTATCAAATGGGATATTCTGTTGATAATATTTCTCCCTAAAACCTTTAACATACTCCAAGGAAATTTAAATTTGAGGAATATTTATAAATTGATGTCTATTACCTATTGGTAAAATTTTACAAAAATCGGATGTATTTGAATTTACACGAAGGCCTTCTTTCTCTCTTTTGTCCACATTGCATAACAATTAATTAAACTCAATATAGCTCCCGTTACGCACCCTTACGCATGGCAGATGTGCTCCAAAGTTCATAATTATCGGGTATTTAGTTTAAATGTGAATTCCACGCATAAAAATATAAACATACACATGGCTAACTTTATATAAGTAAAGATATATGTTCATTCAGAGACAGTTGCGGCTAGAAAAAAAAGATGGTGCTTTAAACTGTGATTCAAAACCCAGTCACCTTATCAACGGTAGAGAAATTTATAAATTTCTATATATCTTAATTATTGGTTACCGAGAGTGCTTTATATCTTCTCGAGAAGTTATATGAGACAGTGAACAGATCTACATAGCAACGTAAACATAGTTTGCCACTACAAATCACAGATACATATTTGAATTAACAATTTTCTCGACTTCCACAGAAAACCTATCTTTGGTAAATACTGAAACAAAAGCAGACGCCTGTTTCTCCTACAAATTTTGGTTTCTTATTTACCGACAACTTTTCTAATTAATTTTTCCTTGTAAAAACAAACTCCGAATACGAAACTTATTGATAGCATCTAAACTTGATTCAATAGGGATAAACTCAGCAAATCACATGTATTATACCAACATTAGGGAGATTCTCATTTAATTAATGTAGAGCTATTTCCGATTGTACCGTTTGAACTTCGACAAAGTGGGGCAATACGCTTATTTCTTCGGCAAGAGTTCTGTCTCCTAGACCGTGTTTTCGTCCATGGATCTTGAGAAGTCAGATACACGTAACTTCGAAAAAGAATTATAGTTTTTATGGAAGCCACTTGATGTAAGAAGCTAAAAAATAAAAAAAAACCAATACTACTTCAAGGTCAAAAGCTATGAACGATCATTTAGATAGATTGATTTCAACCAGGTGAACAACAGTGTCTCTCCCTTTGTGAGAAACATCGATCATGGAATGTGCATACTAAATAACAAAACAAGGGAAGCTAAAGTGTGTATTAATATTTGTAAATATAAACCTGGAAAAGTAATTAATGAACCCTTTAACATATTTAAGCTGCAATTGAAATTTGAAGAATTAACGTTACACTTAATCACACTTCATCACAAGGTTGGTAAAATGGCAGACATATGCAATGGTTTTTCTTAGCTTTTTCCTGGATATTGCTATTTTGATTAACACAAGAATGACATAAAACACCCATATATATTTTCGTTAATTATACAGTAGATTTCGTCTAAACAGACAACTCAAGTAAACAGAAAAAGTGATGACGTAGGCAAATTAACAAGTTTAGTGACTCAAATATTTAGTGAATTAATCACTAAACTTTTTTCACTTAATCTACTTTATAACTATTTTTTAAAATTTTCTTTTTGAAATAAAGTTGGAATTAAAATAAATGTTTAAATTAAAAATAAATCTATTTGCCACTTGAGAGAAATGCAAAAAATACTGCAATTTAGAAAAAAGTTACAAAATAGAAGTTGGAACAAAATACTGCTTACAATTAGAGAGAGTTAACTATTAAGAAGAGTTTAATGTATAAGTTTGCTTTATTTTTTATTCAAATAAAAACATATGTGCACAAAGAAATCAATATTTCCTGACCTGTGCAGCATGGACACATTGTGAAATACAGAATGATTCCATAGCTGAGAAGAGGTAGCCACAGAATATACTCCACTCGAGGTAACGTGGCAAAGAGCAATCGCTCTTTGATTCATTACATTTTGAATGATGCAACTTGAACTTTATTTAATGAATCACCTAATTCATTATTGTTTATTATTCTATTTACATTGCTAAGTTTAATCTACATTTATTTTTTTAAAATCTCAATACCAGCTTCAATATTTTAAGAGTTAATTCCACTTGTTCTGTAGTTTTCAAGGTTTATATTAAACGATAGTAATACACATGCGTCCGCATTTTTCAACTAGTCCATTTTCTAAGGGCATTGCAGTTTGAGAATGTGCAATGTATTTTTTTATTATAATTTAAATAAGGAGCAAATAACAAGACCACAAAGCATCAGTGACCAGGTTCACTTTGAGTCATCTATACTTTGAGTTGGTAATTAGTAACAATTGCTAATTGAGTTATTATTATTTAATTATTCTTTTTTAGTTTCGTATGTTCTTTTTTAAAATAAAAATATTATTCTATTTTCAATTATTATAGATTCAATCATTAATAAGTAAAAACTATGAAAAATAATATTTCTCTTATGTAAACTTCCAATGTTTAAAATAATAAAATACAATTTTACTTATTAGTTATATTTAATAATTTTTTTTCTTTTTTAAAGTACTAATTCCATATTGCAAGTAAAATGAAATGATTTGCAAACATTTTCAGATTAAAGTAAAATAAGATGAAAAATATTTTTAATTCAAATAATAATAAATTCGGAAAAACTGATTTTCAGAAAAAGTTTCAGAATAATAAGAATAAATTTCAATTTCTGAGTTTCAAATAAGTTTAAATAATTTATAATTATTTTAGAATGAATTAAAATATCATAATTCAATTCATTTTAAACTCATTTTTATCATATATATTAAATTGTTTAAGATAAAATTTGATTATGTTCGAAAAGTTAAAAGCCTAAAGTTTATCTAGAAAAAATTATTTCGACGCGTCAAATAACTATTAGAATGAAAAATGTTCTCAGTATGGCTGAAAAACACAGACATTCAGTAATATTTGAAATGTCCAAAAATCTTTTTTTGCTAATCTTTTGAAATAGTAATATCACTTTTCTGGAACTACTTTAACGATCTTAACACACTGAATTAAAAAAATTACTTACATTTTATTAAAAATCAAATAATTATCCAAAAAATATCCGTGCTAACAAAGAAAATATCCGCGCGATCAGAATAGCAACAATTAGTTTGTCGATAGAAAACTATGTATGGAATATTATAATCGCTATAATATTTCATTTTATTGATTTTAAATTTATATAGAACTAGAACATTATTAGAAAACTACCTGTCAGATAGTTTTCTCATAATATTCTCTCATTTATTTATTGTTTTATTAGAATACATATAAACAGTTGATCTATTTTTATTAAAATGTCACTTTTACAGTTTTTATTGGTCTCAATCTGATTTTAAAATGATATTAAAATTCTTTAAATATCGACGAATGTGTTTTAGTTTTAACATTTCTATTTTGTTTAACTAACGAAAATATAAACTTTAATTGTGAAAATTACATTTTACTTTTCCAAAGTCAAACTGGAAACTGAATGATTGTCTCTAAGTAAAACTTCGATGCTGTGCATAGTGGATAGTATGTGACGGTGAACAGCCCGTGTGTTGAATTGTTTATTATACGTTTTTTCTACCATACATTTGAAATTAATTGTTAGTCCAATTTAGACTACTTTTTAAAATATTTATTTGGAATGTTCCTGTTTTTAAATTGTTCCAATTTTGTTTTGTTTTCAAGTTTAAAAAAAGAATGAATTTCTTATAGTACCAACTACACATTCATGCGTCAACCACAAGTCAATTATGATTTTGAACTTATTAAAAAAAAGTTTTTCAACTATAAAGGAACCATACATATTCTAAAATATTTTTCTTAATTTCTTTTTTTTTGGGGGGGGGAGGGGGAGGGCGGTACCCCCTTTATACAACTACATCGCCCTACAACGTTTATTTCTAAATATTATCTTAATGCATGAATATTTGCTAAGAATTTTAAAGCAAGTTTAAATGACTTAATTTTCGACAGTTTAAATACTTCCAAACCCTTTAAAATGTCGAACACGAAGTAATGGATTAATTATTTCGACTATTAACAAACTATTAAAATGGCTGATTTGTTTACGAAAAAAACGAAATGCATTATGATGGATTTAATATGGTAATAAGATTTTAATTTACTACTGTTTATTAATATAATAATTGGAAAATATGGTACTTTTGTAGTTTACGGACCGGGTTGAAATAATAACCTTATTTAGAAAGCCATTCTTGACATGGGGAGGGGGATTTGCTAACGATTCTGTACTTTCACCTAACAATTTAATAAAAATATAATATCGTAAAATCGAATTTAACTTGAAAATCTCATCTAAAAAATAACCCGGTCCGTAAACTAAAAAAGTACCCAAAAAATAATAGAAGAATTATTTTTTTACGTTGAGGGGGGGGGCGTGAAGCACAGTATTTACAACTATATCCCCGCAAGAACGGTTCTAAAATCTATTTTCAATCGATATTTATTTCATAATTACCGAATTTTTTTACTTTGACAAAATTAGCGAATTTTCCATTGCCGGATTTTTCTTTTCCGAATTTTCCGTTGCCGAATTTTCCGTTGCACCGAGGTAAACACAAGGTCGGTTTTTAATTTGTAGAAAATCCAGATCTCGTTTAAGGGGAACTCTGGATTGTAACAAAAATGAAAATTGCATTAGTCTAGAAGGATGTCTCCTTCACTGACAGAGGAGAGAAAAGATGTAGTGTAGTATCAAAACAGATACTTTGCAATATCTATTTGCACAAAAAATACAATATTATGCAAAAAATGATACTACATTTTGCTCCTAGCCAAAAGGCCAAGAAAATATGTAATCGTTCTAGTTACATTTTAGGTTGCCACGTGGACTATTATTGATAGAGTTAAATGATTTTTGAGAAGGGACTGTTTTCACATGGACTTACGGTTAGTGGTAGGATTAATTGATTTCCCCCCTTAAAAAAAACAATACAATTTATATTCCTTTGTAAAAAAAAAACAGAAGTTAAAATTTGGTCTGGTAGAAAAAAAAGTTATTCAAAATATGTTATCCACACATATTTTGAATAACTTTTTTTCTACCGGACCAAATTTTAACTTCTGTATGTTCAAAATAGGCTTGGGACAAGTCAATTCTAGAGCAAAAAAAAACGCATAAAGTTTGGATTAAAACTGAATTAATGGCAAGCCCAAGAATTGGTCATGATTAGGTAAATGTTGACCGTAATCATATTATTTACACACTGACGTGTGTTAATTATATATATATATATATATATATATATATATATATATTGTCACATTTACAACTCAAAATCAAAGAGAAATTAGTTTAACCGCGATACTTGATTCGGATTAGCCATGTTTTGGTTTTATCCTTCCACTACGTTATTCATACAGACATGTTTTATTTAACTTCACTTTTGTTTCTGAAAATACATATTTCGGCTGAGAAAATTGTTAGAGTGGATACATTTTTTCTTACACACGAAAGCAGATTAGAAGGGAAGTTACGTTGTGCAATTATTCTCCACCTGTCGTGTATGTGTGTATCTTTCTCGCCTCTACATTAAATACACATTAGTATATGTTTTTTTTTTCACTATTAATCGATTAGTGTTAAGTACTAGAACGAATTTCAAAACAATCGTATTGCAAAAAGTAATTTGATTAAAGTTATTCAAGTGTATTTTTTTTTTCCCTTTGTAGATACAGCTGGAATATATATATATATATATATATATATATATATATATATATATATATATATATATATATATATATATATATATATACGAAGAAAGAGAGAGAATAATAGGCTAAATTGAAGTGACCAAGATATTATTCATTTTCACTGTTCCTTTTTTTAAGTTAAACTTCAGCACATTTCTACGGAATGTTTTCTCATAGACGACCAACCGAAATTTGTATGCCAATTCCGAATCTTTCAACTATGGGTTTCTTACAAAACCACGGTTCGCCTTACGAAAAAGACATTGTAAGTCAGTAAATAAAACACCACAAAAAACAAACAACTAACATTGATTACATTTTCCCGAGAGACAAAACATAGATATTGCTACCTATAGAGGCCGCCATCTTATTTTACAAAGTAAACCTAGAATAAATACGTATAGTATCACCCAGTTGACATTACTGGAACAGTTAATAGTTAACTGATTGAAATTAATAAAAGATACTTATTATAAATATATAAATAGTTATTATATAAGATATGCAATTGATAGTGGAATTAAAAATACATTATTACAAAGTATAGAGATACGAAACCAACGGCGTTAAAGAGAGCTAATTATAAAAATGTAGAATTTAAGGAATTAATCAAAAGCCTTATCTTCGTATTAAAATAATATAGCCATAGTTTAAGATAATGCATATATTACGAAATCCATAGGCTAATATTTTACGGATGATTGTTTATGGGCTTTTAAATGAAATATTATACAAAAATGGATAGATAGAAAAATACATGAACATATATGAACGCTTCGTTCCACAACTGATTAACACGATACACTATATCTATAAGATTTGATTAATCCACGTCAAGCGGATAAACTGAGTCACCATTTTAAATGTATTTCAAAGCCCTCCAACCAATATCCAGATGCTTTATTTCGATCATTGTTCGAGTAACAATAAATGGAATCTTATAACTAATCTATGGGCAATAATCTTCTACTGAAGCGCATTAAGTTATCTTCTTTATAAATGTGTATACCTTAAAACCCGAACAATTTAAAAGTTGTTTTCAAATAAGTATATATTTAAATGTTTGGGGCCAGAGAAAAACAAAAGAATATATATTTCAAATTGAATTACATTCAGTTTTGATTTCAGGGTTTATATAAGAAGTATAGTTATATTTGTTTAACGACTAAACTACATTTAATACAGACTAACTTATGAATATTTTAGGTATAGAATGAAAAGGACACCACACAACAGAAATTAGAAAGAACCGATATAGGTTTGATTTTAGTAAAAATATGTAAAGTATCATATACAATTAAAATTGGAAAACTATTTTATTACAAAACTATATATCACTGAATCTAAGACGCTTTAAAAAAAAAAGGGTGCTTGTATTGCATATTAAAATATTTCGCAAATTATTTATATTTTATCGGTTCAATTAGTTTAGGTTAAGATTATCATTATAATCCATTCTTTGTCATTTTCTACTATCAGCCATTAGTTAAAACAGATGTGTTGCACATATAAATACTGTGAGGGTGTTCCTAAATTAGCTCGAGAAATTCTACAACTTGCTTTGTTTTGATAATTAGTTTATCTTGTTAATCACCAAGTTTACAAAAACAGAAAAAAAAAATCTGGATTCTACATATACCTCCCTCACAATTATGCCAAATATATATTTGATGATGGCATGATATTATCTATTTTATATATGTTGCGTTATTATATGTTAGCAATCATCGAACTTTTTCCTTGAAAAGGTTGGTCTATGAAAAATAGAAAACATATGCACAAATATATTTTTTCCCGCATGTCTATCGCCATATATATATATATATAGAGAGAGAGATCGATAGATAGATAGATAGATAGATAGATAGATAGATTGATAGATAAACAGATAGATAGAGATCGAAGTTATACCATACCTGATTTATTTTCGGTTTCGAAGCAAAGAAGAACTTACACATGTTTCTCGGAAAATTCAAATTCAAAGAGCTACACAAAACTACGTCATCAGAGTTTGTACCAGATGAAAACTATAGGCGAAATTTCATGCAAAAGTATTTAGAAATACATACGAAAAAACAAAGACACGCAATTGCAAATTTGTTGTAACATATGTCAACAGAGCTTTTAAAACTCAGAGAAATTTGAGTAGAATGTTCAATAAACTCAGATGCACATAAATAGGCCCGTCTATTCATATCAATCTTAGAACGTTAATTATGATTATCTATGTCTATCTACATACCTTGGCATGTTCCTATCTATCTATTTCTCTCTCGCTCTCTCTCGCTCTCTCTCTCTCTCTCTCTCTATATATATATATATATATATATATATATATATATATATATATATATACTTACCTAAGTCAGTTCTTATCTATCTATCTTCTCCTGAACATTATCTCTTCGTATATCTCCTGGTAGTTCGTCCTGTCCGCCTCGATAAATAAACGATCCAGAACGGAATGATAAATAAATATGTAAACAGATACGTTCGGGGGGTAAGAGGCCGACCAGGGGGTGGAGGGTTGAAGCTAAGGATCGGTTATCGTGGTGAGGGGTAGTTTGTGAGACTGGTTAACATGAAAACCTCCTCCATGTTCCCTCGTCGTTTGTTGGCCGGTCTGGCGGAAGGGTCTTAACTTAATACAAAAGCCGCAGCTCATCCATTGACAAAGACAGATTTAGTTGTGATCAAATCTGACAAGAGAAGAGCAGAGGGCGCTTTTTCTCTCGGATAACCAAAAGGCAAAAGTGGTTGTCGACATTCTTGCTTTCTATCAATTTCACCGAAATTGATTTATTTTCAGTGAATATAGACACACCGATCGATCAAACTTTGTACTGTAGGTTGGGGATAGCTTATTCTTATCCATTTATTTGGCGAGGTAAATATGAATATACTGTTATCCATCTATCTACTTATCTATCATATATATATATATATATATATATATATATATATATATATATATTAATCGCTCTTCCCTCTCTGTAAACATGCTACTAAGCGACATGTTTACTTGCAATGTATGCGAATAGCAGACTTGCCTCAAGTGAGTAATATTTAGCAAAAAGAGAAGAGACCACACAGGAGATTTTAAATATGTCTGATCCGGAAGTTTGGACCACCCGGAATTCCATTTGCCCACTTAATAAAATAATGTTTTTCAGATAAACCTCTCGAGTTGTGCCATCAACAATGGCTGGGACCCCCTGTTCGTTGGGCCTTTATGCTCATAAATCGGTAGCAGATTGGCCGGTTTGAGGAGGTATGGCTGCTCATAGTCGCAAGTAGTCAGTCCCTGGATGTTCGAATGGGGATGACTGAGGAAAAGACCGGACGTTTATGATTTCCAGTCGTATGTGCATATATCCTAGAAGATGTGCAAGGGAGATCAGTTATACTTGAACCGCTATGCGTTACACAAGCAGTTAGATATGTGTGCATCTCTGAGAGGACTGGGCTCTAATCTATGGGGCTTGTGTTTTAGTTTGGTTGGTCTGATGTTTCTTATTCTGCAAGTCTGTTATTTATGGAAGAAGCGAGTACCAATGTTTGAAACTAAAATAGTAGTTTTATTTTGAAGGAGACGTTTTCTGTTGCAGCACTGACTGAACCCACCCAATTAACAATGCAACCGACGTCGGAATCGAACAAAACCTTTAGGCCGAGGCAGTAAACGTACATATCTCTCTCATTTGCTCTTAGATATATATATATATATATATATATATATATATATATATATATATATATATATAAATGAATAATTAAATCCAATATTTTACCATTGTACGATTTACTAACAATCCTCGAACTAAATACGGTTTACTAATGTTCTAGAGGAGCCGGACGTAAACACAGGTAATACTGGTCGCTTACTGCCACACCGGCCGAAATTTTGACTTTTGGCATCCTGATTGGTTAATCAGATTCCGCGTGGTTATGGACCTGTTGAGATTATTCCCATTGCAGGAGATTAAAATTCTCTTACGAAATTTGCTGACAGACCTATAAATAGACGATGCGTATTTTGATATCAGAGACGCGGCTGTTGTTATGATTTAATGAAGATAAACTATATACATTATGTTTTAAATTTGCATTAAATATAACCGTATATAGTAGTCAATATAATTCTTATTTTTAGAGGTCACACTAGACTTCGACAATAATAATTTTCGCAATATCGAAAACTTAGTTAATCGTTATACTATGCTCATAGATACTCTAAACATCCACACTCTGTAATCAAGTCCATTACGTTTTTCGCATCTGATAGGATTTCTATACTTTCAGCAAACAAAATGCTGCATTCTCTGACAACGCTCATGATAAGTCGAGTTATACAGAAAAACGTAGTGTTATGAAATAGTATGACCACATCCCTAACAAAAGATAAGCATTATAACCCATACATGAACAATAATAGAATATTTCCTTTATCCAATAATGCAGATTTCCCCCTAGCAATGGTTTCTCAGTCACTCTGAGAAAAAAACTTTCGACCCAATAAAAACTCAGACGTAGATATGAATTCAACGCCGAATAGACGATGTAATATGCGGTTCAAATCTTTGTTTTTCGAATAATATTCAAACCAATTTTAAAAACTTAACAATTTAAAAAACTTATCGAAAAAACTTCATGAAAATAATTTAGAACCCTGCAGAAATACAATAAACTTATGAGTAAAAAAATAATTAGATTATAATATTCAACTGTACCAATTTGAATCAGTGTATAAACAATGGAAAAATGTTTGAAACAAAGCGTTAATTATATCACACAATCAAAAGCAAACCTCTGTAATTGATAAAAGTAAATGTTTTTAGGTAACAATTGCATACATAAAAACGTGGTTCATAAATGCATAGTTTAAATATCCCACCCAACAGTAATAATATATAGCAATAATAACAATAACGATATCAATATCAATAATAAGATTAGACATATAACTAAGACAAATACGATTGACACTCATAACAATACAAATTACGGTAACATTATTTTTTATCTTCATTGAATCTACATCCGCGTTAATTAAGCCACGGTTCTCAAGCCATTAATGTTTCTTTATAAATTCAATATAAGGCAGTATTACCTAACTTTGAAGATGCATTTGGGACTTAACACGCTAGAATGCATCATACCAGATCGAATAGTCAATTATTAATAAAGCTGTATTATATAAACCTTTTATTCGCTCTTAAACTAAAACAATAACTGTTATAGGACCTACCTTTACTCACTACATGAATTCTTCCGCGTCACTATAAATAACGGGAGCACATGTTTCTCGGTGTTAGGTCTACACCATCCCGTTCAGTCTTCAGGCAACGTCAGTTGCGTAAAGGCTTCGCACTGGTCAATACCAGTCGAGGATTCGTTCTCAACAATCAGTCTGGCAAAAACTGGCCTATTTCAGTGGCCTTTTATCTATCGGGCTGAGGTATTAGTCCTCGGTAGTCGTAGGAGGTGAACCCTCCCAGGCCTTGTCTCCCCCTTAGAAGTGGAGTAAGTGTATTGATTAGTGTCTGGGACGCCCTGACCGGGGAATGCCGACGGGGCTGCCCAAGCAATTTTTTATAGGCCAGAGCGCTCCTTTTTTAAGGGTGCTTTGTTGGCTGTCCCTCACCTTCCGGCCTTGTGCCACATATGCATGCGGTGGTAAGGAATTAAATACCTGAGTCCACACCAGCCTGTGCGGTCTTGCTGAGAGACTTTGGACTGGTAAATACCAGTTGAGGATTCGTTCTCGACAATCAGTCTAACAGAAACTGGACGATTTCGGTGGCCATTTATCTGTCGAGCTAAGATATTGGTCCTGGGTAGTCGTAGGAGGTCAACCCTCCCAGACCTTGCCTCCCCTCTTTAGGGTAAAGTATGTTTATTGTTTACTGTCTGAGGTGCCCTAACCGGGGAATGCCGACGGGGCTGCCAAGGAAATTTTTATAGGCCAGAATGCTCCTCCTTCAGGGGCGCTGGCTTGACCCTCCTCCACATTCCGGCCTTCTGCCACATATTCCTTCTGTGGGAAAGAATTAAATTCCGTGATACACCACATCACTACGGGAACTGGGTAATTTCGGTGGCCTTTCATCTGTCGTGCTGAGGCATTAGTCTTGGATAGTCATAGAAGGACTAACCTCCCAGGTCTTGCCTCCCCTCTTTGGAGTAGACTAAGTGTATTGCTTACTGCCTTTAGGGGTGCGGCTTGATCTTCCCACCTTCCGGTCTTGTGCCACATCCTCCTGCGTAGAGAAGGAAGTAAATACCTGGAACTACCTCAATCGAATACCGGCAGCCAGATAGACGTTCAACCACTCTCTTTATTTGTTGTATTTATACTTTCTTCAATATACTGGTTTCACTAAATCGTGATTTCGTGTCTTCTTTCCAGGCCTCTTACAGGTCCACAACAATAAACATTCTAAATTCCGACCCTAATCTGTTAAATCGGCGATCTGAAATATTCTCATCATGTCCTAATAGACAAAAAATATTCTCATCATGTCCTAATAGACAAAAAACAAAAAAGAACTACGAGCTTATTTTGACATCTATATCAGTTTTCCATCTCTGTATCTTAATTACAATAGAATCCAGTTCATAAAATGTTTAGCACCTAGAAATGTATAATGTCTACCTATTACATATGTTATTTCATGTTTACAATATATAGTAATATTTCCTATCAATACAAATTTTCTTCAATATGTTTGTTAGAACTCTTATTTTTATCAGACGCTTACTTATAACTGATATTATTTTCTGTAATACAGTTATCTTCGTAGTTTAGTAATACACATTGGAAATGCATATCAAAGTAATACTCTCACACAAATTATAAACTATTTGATGAACTTACACTATATGTACTTTTAATATTAGCCAGATGGAGGTGAAAACATGGATGTTATATATATACAAATAAATACACATTTGTCTTTATTATCGCTTGAATGATTAACTAGCATTTTCCAATTTATGATTGCTGAACATGATATGTACGTATCATTATTTGATTTATGTACATGATATCTATAAATAAAGTGATTGATGAATTCCTTAGTTTCAGAATGTTATCTTGTCCATGGATTTTTACTTGAATTAATAAAAACTGTTTCTTTTTTACTTGCATCGCCGCGGCTTTTAATCTAGAGAATGTATCTCCCTAAAATTAGAGGTCTGAATTGTGAACAACAACAGAAAAAAACTCTATAGTTACGTAGACACCCCCTCATGTATTTGTCCATGTAGGAAAATAACGCTGATCTATTCTACTTAAAGATGTAAATATGTATCCATACTGTTGGTGTTTATTTAAAACTTATTCCTTGCAAAAGACAGGCTAAATAATACATTTCGTATGACTTATGTATCATACAGTTTTTATTTAATTACTATTAGCATATTTTAAAAAATTCTTTATTGGTCCCTATTAAGCTTTAATAAAACAGACTCGATAGTTTTAAGGGGAGAAATAGGGGTTATTAAATGATTACTATTTATAGTTAAGGTGGCAAAAAGAGATAGTTTGATTTCTAAACACACCACTTTCTTTTTTTGAACGATACATTAGAAAACCGATTGTGTTTATAATTAATTATTTTGTCACTTTATTTACTTTTAGAAATAACAAAAATTAAACTATTTTATACTATCATTTGTAAGATTGATATATTTTTTAACAGTAAAAATTAATAAAATTAAGAATTGTCCCCATGTTTCGTTCTTTTTGACATTCACGCAAGAAGCGTCACATGATGAATTGTATTGCGTTAAGCATTTTAAAATGTTGTTACTCGTTTCATACGAAATGTTATTTATTGTAGGTTGCTATGTTTTAATAAAGATAGCTTCGAGTATTTTCTATTTTTTTAAAGGTGATTTTAAAATGTATTATTCTCGTGTTATAAACAAAGGTTTCTCTTAAATCAAAGAGGAGACAGTTTTATTAAATCCTTGGTAAATTGGCTACCTTTTGAGATTCATTCATTTTTCTAGCTTTTTTGTAGATTTTTTTTCGTCAACCGAAGTTGATTCGACGAAGAATCGAAGGTGCTAGTGATACATGTGGAACAAACATTAATTTGTTTGATTTTGAAACAAAAAGATTATGAGAAATATTGAAAAAATAAATAAGATGTAATCAAGCCGTGAATTCTCTTATGTTTGCTTAAATGAAAGAATGCCGCATTAATACACAATATATATATATATATATATATATATATATATATATATATATATATATATATATATATATATAATGAAAAATAACTTCCCCAAATCTAATCAACACACCGCATAAAATGGTTGGACATCCCTTCAGATCGAGAATATCAACTCTACTAAATAAGAAACGTGTCGTGACCTTGCACTTTACTCTAGTTTCACAGGGATTCGGATCATCAGAACTGTATAAATATATCCTTAACTGTTTATGCCTTTTTAATAGAAATTCAAACAGTTTATGCATTCAAATAAAACAGCGATTTTAATCATTTATTGATACACTTCAGTCGATCGGAAACCCCGTAAAACTGCAGTACGGTCTTTAGATAATACATGTTTATTATACACACACACATATACATACATATATATATACATATATATATATATATATATATATATATATATATATATATATTTATATATATAAATAATGAAGACGTGTTTTCTCCTGTACCTTTGTCGAGAGTACGAAAATAAGCACATGCATCATAGGCTACCAAACTCACAACTCTATTCAGCTGATTCACTCGAGCGTGTTTGAAGAAATTTATGATTATTTCCTCTATTTAAGAATAAATGCTTATTTCAGACTACCATCACAGACTCTTCCAAAATCATACTCCATAGAGATAGTAGCAAACACTTTTCACTGTAATATTTTTCTACTATCACTCTACCTTTCATCAATGGGGATTAATCCACAATGGATACTTTAGAATAAACGTACCGTTATTGTTTTCTAACAAGACTTCATTACTAAGGAGAATAGGGAAATCTCTATGAACGCGCATGTTGAGAAGCAAGCAATACTGTCTCCTGCTCATGAAAATGAGCTTGCTGAGTGCATCAAGCTGATGGCAAGATGGCGCTGGGGATTTACGTCTGAGAAGGTCAAAGACACTGTAATGGAGTTTATTCAGACCGACAGCCTAGATACTCCTTTTTGTGAATGGTCGTCCAGGATATGACTGACTACAAGGGTTTTACGCTGTCATCCAGATATAATGCCTCGTAAGACTGAGAACCCCAGCACTGCTTGTGCAAAGGCAGAGGACCCTGAATTCATCGCCTACTAATTTCAGCTTCTGGATAAGATTCTTATAGAGGAGGAGATAAAAAATATGCCTGCCCAGTTATTCAATACACAATTAACAGGCTTTGTAACGGACTCCAAAACAGGCACCGTTTTAGCAGGAAAGGGGCACAAGAGAGTAAGTAAGAGTATTGTGGTTCACGGAGCCAGCATATAACGGTTAACTATGCTGCATCTGCTAGTGGTAAGCTACTTCCACCGTATGTTGTCTACAAATGGAAAACCCATACCAGGCGTGAACACAGGGTGGACCTGGCGGTGCTGCGTATGAAGTCAGTTCAAAGGGATGGATGGAGATCTCTTATTTTTTGGACTGGTTTGAAAATATATTCCTGAACCACACACGTGACGTCAGTGACAAGGCAAAACCTCTTGTGTTTGATGATTATGCATCACATCTCTCTTTAATCCTTGTGGAAAACACAAGAGCAAATAATGTTGTGCTGTTGCGACTTCCGGCGCACATGACACACGACCTGCAGCCACTCGATTGTGTCGTGTTAAGGCCTAGTAAACTGAAGTGGCAGTTCCTTATCTTAAAGTTTGCCCGAACCGACACAGAACCATTGGGAAAGAAGCACTTTCCCATGATGCTTAAGACATATATGTGTATGTGGGAAATAAAAAAAGGAAACTGTTGTGGGGTACAACTCACCCCTATTGAAGAACTAATGGAAGCAACCATCTATAATAAATACCATGGTTGCAAAGACTCAAACAGAGCACACTCCTATCATGTGAGTGTGCACGTGTGGTATCTGTTCCGATGGATACTTCACCCTATAGACCGGTGTTGTCTTGGCCTTCGGGGCATGATTCCGCCGGTCTATGGGTCTGTCCTGTGCAGTTCTAGGAGGTCCACCCTCCCAGGCTTTGCCTCTCCTCTTTGGGGAGGAGTAAGTTGATAGCTTACTGCCTGAGGCGCCCCTACCGGGGAATGCCGACGGGGCTGTCCAGGCAATTTTTAATGGCTAAAGCGCTCACGTTCTCGGGCGCTGGCTTTTCAAATCCCACTTTCCGACCTTGTGTCACATACTCCTAATGTGGGTAGGTGTTAAATATCGAGGACATTCCTATTTTGTGAGTGTCCACGTGTGGTATCTGTTCCGATGGATACTACACCCTATAGACCGGTGTTGTCTTGGCCTTCGGGTCATGATTCCGCCGGTCTATGGGTCTGTCCTGTGCAGTTCTAGGAGGTCCACCCTCCCAGGCTTTGCCTCTCCTCTTTGGGGAGGAGTAAGTTGATAGCTTACTGCCTGAGGCGCCCCTACCGGGGAATGCCGACGGGGCTGTCCAGGCAATTTTTAATGGCTAAAGCGCTCACGTTCTCGGGCGCTGGCTTTTCAAATCCCACTTTCCGACCTTGTGTCACATACTCCTAACGTGGGTAGGTGTTAAATATCGAGGACATTCTTATTCATGTTTTACCGCATGGTAGGAATCCGGTCATCTCCTACCACATTTAGTGGCGTTACTGTATTGCTATAAATAAATACATTGTATATTTTAACCTGTCACAATTTGTGGTTGTTATCTTTGTGACCCCTAGCACGGGTCTACAACAGAAACACCAAAAGAATTTTTTTTTATGTATTCATCAACGTTTTGTCTTTATTTGTAAAACTTCTTCAGGATGATAATTTAAAAAAAAATGCCATGATGGATTGATGAGAAGAAGTAGTAGCCACTACTAAGAGCGCAGAACCAAGGTCCGGTGTGTATATTTGTATATGTATATATATATATATACATTTTTAACAGATACAACACCACATTACATACTATTGAGAAAACGAGGTGTTACCAATCGCGTGAAGCACAACATATTTCTTTGTTGTGGAACTATTATACATATATAGGACACTGAAATGAAAAATCTCAATAGCTATATTGTACTTCATCTAAGGAAGATTATGAATGTAGTCTGACGGGCCATTATAACCAACCACAAAATACTGAAACCTGCAGATATAGCAACGATGGCGGATTTTCAAATACATCAGAATCTCTGATTGGTAGAACACCTGAAAAGAATGGACCCCTAACCCGACTCAATGGTAACCGTGCAAACAAATGAGTCATCAGGGAATAAAGAGATGGACATTCAATAATACCGTGGAAAAACTTGAAATAGAGGAATATCAGCACCATCGATTGGCAATATTACACACAACACAAAACATAATAGACATATATGATGTAACCTTCATGAAACAGTCCTTGTTGATTTGACTAAGTACATCTATTCAATTTCTAATCGGTTGTGTTATTGTACATAAGCAATCTGGAAGTCAAATCTTCCTGACTAGATAATATATGACTATTTTAATATATTATCAGTTGTCGTATATGGAAATAGCACATAGATTCTACCAAAAGATTGGAGAAGAAACTTGACAATGTTTACACCAGAATTACAAGAGCTTCTATTAACAACTCATAGAGGCAGCACGCTACAAGATAGCTATTCTACGGACACCTTCCGCAAATCCTAGCTTTGATCAGAGAGAAAGAACCAGATGTGCTGGTAACTGCTTAAGATGATAGCGTCAGCAATGTTCCTTTGTAGATGCACACTCAATGATGTAACTTCGTGGGAAAACCGCACAGAAATAACGTCAATAATCTAACAGATGACATGAATCAACTTATATTGATCAAACTCGTGTGATGGAGGATGACGTGGGTGTAAATAAGATCCGTGACACTACAACGACTAGATGATGCTGATAATTCTAAAATAACTTCAATATTTTTGTACAGTTTTTAATTTGAGATTTTACGCATCTAGTAATTATACAAGCATATTTCATTAAGTTGATCGTGTGTCTAATTCGTTATTTCGTCTTTTTTTAATGAAACAGTTCCAATCGAAATGTGAAACGTAATAGTCCATGAAGAAGAAATTAAGACGGACGAAATGCAGTTACTTTAAATTTGAAAGAGTATAGACAATTGAAAGAGAGGTACAATGTAGCAAAAAAGGGGTTCAGCAGTCTTGTGTTACAATATTACCAAGCAGTATAGTAAATAAGAATGATGACCTAGATGGTAATGAGATGTGCGTAAGATGTATTGGTGGACGTAGGGTTAGGGTTAGGGTTAGGGTTAGGGTTAGGTTTAGATGTGCGTAAGATGTATTGGTGGACGTAGGATTAGGGTTAGGGTTAGGGTTAGGGTTAGGTTGAGATGTGCGTAAGATGTATTGGTGGACGTAGGATTAGGGTTAGGGTTAGGGTTAGGGTTAGGTTGAGATGTGCGTAAGATGTATTGGTGGACGTAGGATTAGGGTTAGGGTTAGGGTTAGGGTTAGGTTGAGATGTGCGTAAGATGTATTGGTGGACGTAGGGTTAGGGTTAGGGTTAGGTTGAGATGTGCGTAAGATGTATTGGTGGACGTAGGGTTAGGGTTAGGGTTAGGTTGAGATGTGCGTAAGATGTATTGGTGGGCGTAGGGTTAGGGTTAGGGTTAGGTTGAGATGTGCGTAAGATGTATTGGTGGACGTAGGGTTAGGGTTAGGGTTAGGTTGAGATGTGCGTAAGATGTATTGGTGGGCGTAGGGTTAGGGTTAGGGTTAGGGTTAGGTTGAGATGTGCGTAAGATGTATTGGTGGACGTAGGGTAAGGGTTAGGGTTAGGTTAAGATGTGCGTAAGATGTATTGGTGGACGTAAGGTTAGGGTTAGGTTGAGATGTGCGTAAGATGTATTTGTGGGCGTAGGGTTAGGGTTAGGGTTAGGTTGAGATGTGCGTAAGATGTATTGGTGGACGTAGGGTTAGGGTTAGGGTTAGGTTAAGATGTGCGTAAGATGTATTGGTGGACGTAGGGTTAGGGTTAGGTTGAGATGTGCGTAAGAAGTATTGGTGGACGTAGGGTTAGGGTTAGGGTTAGGGTTAGGTTGAGATGTGCGTAAGATGTATTAGTGGACGTAGGGTTAGGGTTAGCGTTAGGTTAAGATGTGCGTAAGATGTATTGGTGGACGTAGGGTTAGGGTTAGGTTGAGATGTGCGTAAGATGTATTGGTGAACGTGTGGTTAGGGTTAGGGTTAGGGTTAGGGTTAGGTTGAGACGTGCGTAAGATGTATTGGTGGACGTAGGGTTAGGGTTAGGTTGAGATGTGCGTAAGATGTATTGGTGGACGTAGGGTTAGGGTTAGGTTGAGATGTGCGTAAGATGTATTGGTGGACGTAGGGTTAGGGTTAGGGTTAGGTTGAGATGTGCGTAAGATGTATTGGTGGACGTAGGGTTAGGGTTAGGGTTAGGTTGAGATGTGCGTAAGATGTATTGGTGGACGTAGCATGTTGGCATGCGACTGTGATTCTTTTGATAAGATATATGAAAACATTTCTTTGGTTCGATTCTTCATGTGAAGCTGTGAAGGTGAATAGTTAGAAAAATAATCTATTTATGAACGTTCCGAGCCGGAACCACTATGATCAAGGGAAATCGAAATGAAAAAAATGTTTCATTACAAAATACGTGATCCAAGGGAACATGGAAAATTAGCTAGTTAGAATGAAATATTGATGTATCAGATAAATTACTACTAATGACAAACTCCAAAATCATAATAGTATATATTAGATATAGTAAACAATAGAGTTTTATTTTAAAGTCATGATACACTTTTGAAGTGTCTACCATCTTACTCCGAGATTAAAGGAGAACGTTTAGTTTGATTCCAAACAACCTTGGCTAAGGCATCTGTTGTAATGGCATCCCATGCCGAGTTCAAATCAGAATCTTTAGTATTTATTCCTTGGGAAATCTGATGTGTATAATAGATACTTCTGACCACCTCGCCATATCTAATGAACTCTTATGCAACAGGTATTAGTTTAACATCAAATACACCCCTAAAAGGTTGATATACCGTAAAACAGATATGCCAAAGCTAACCGACTTTAATATATAATTGATACATTTTAATTAGTTATTTGTATTTTCATATGTAGTTATTATCTTCGGCGAGATTATTGGTTAGTTTTGTACTATACAAAGTCAATCTAAAACTAGTTTTACATAAGAAAACTATTTTTATAAAGAATTTAACTAAATACAGTTGTGTGCTGTAAAAATGTCTATTTTCTGGAATTAATGTAAATTAAATATGCTCTAAAATCAGACTTCTATGAAATTTGCATTCAATTATTTTATAAATAATGATTAAAACAACTTTACCGTAACAAAAATGTTAATAGCTTTATAATAATGTATTACACTTAATAATTTAATTATAAAACTATATGGCATGCGAGCGTTTAAATTAGTCATGGACTTTACTGATGAAGGGAATAAACGAATTGAAACTATAAATAATGAGGGGTATTTTAATGTTAGATAACATTAGACGAATCGTTTTGTTTCAAGAATTTATTGAAGTGTAATTATTGTCAAGAATGTTGATTACGTCAAATGACTATAAATAAATTGTTTATTTGAATTTGTAAACAAATACATTTCAAAGTATATAGGACGCAAAATATACGAAAATTCCGGTCAGATATATATTTCGTTTAAAACCATGAATAATTTATTGATTCGATAAGTTTATTTTAATGTCATAATAAACGTTTGGGATAAAGAATGTGTAGCACGTCAGTCGTTACAAAAAACAAAATGAATCGATATAGTTAAATTGACGGACAGACAGAAAGACGGGCAGAACCAAGACGGACAGAGACAAACAGAGATTGAATTAGTGAAGAATGTCCCGAAACAAACGCCGCGTTTAAAGTTGCTAGCAACTGCTACAAAGGGATTAAAGAAAACGTGAAAATGTGTTGTGCTTAATCTGTCGAATGTAGAGTTGCTAATCTGAGGCCTGTTCCCATGAGTTGTGGAGAATAATAAAGTCCTGAAGAGATGTACGGCAGCTATTCAATCCGCGATCAATGGACCAAAGGAGATCTCTTTAGTATCTGATGAAGCCAAACTTTTTTACAACCAAGTTTTCATCAAATTATGATTAAGGCCGCCTACTGTAGAAAATGTCCTCATATGATTAAAAATACTGCATTAGTGATATCCATATACCTGTCGTAGATATTAGAAACTTTGACGCAAGGCATCTGGCCCTGGCAACATTTCACTCATTAGGCTATATATTCTGTAGTCTGAACTATCTCCTAACATAACAAAGCTGTTCAATCGTTGCTTAAATGAGAAATTGGAAAACTTCGTTGGTCTGCTCAGTATTGAACAATACTGGAGATTGGTCTTCCGCATAGACCGCTCAGTCACCAGTAAATCATAAGTAAGTTGTTTGAATATATGATGAATCACGAAGTTACTAACAACCTCAGCAAAAGCAAAGTACTAAGTGACAAGCAATATGCATTTCATTCTGCAATATCAACAGCTGGCGTGCTGACTGTAATAACAATACGTGAATCTATAAATTGTGGGTTTGTTTCCAGAACGGTAGTTCTTGACATTTAAGAAGCCTTGGATAGGGTTTGGCATATAGGGTTTCTTCGGAAGTGTTGTTGCTATGGCATAGTTAGAAATAACTTGTATACTACAAAATCATTTCTCTCTGATATATCTATAAAAATAGTTGTTTATGGATAGAATTATGAAGCACATAGAGTCTATTCTATGCTCAAAGCTCTTCTTGATCTTCATCAATGAACTTCCTCAGTTGAAATAAATGGGGCTCTTGTTTCAGAAGTCACTTGCTCATAGAACTGACATTGACCCCAGGCCTGAAACAGGTGGTTTGCATTAAATATGTTGCTAAAGTCACTGAGAAAATGTTTGGATCATTCTCACACTACAGAAAGTACCTGACCTGGTGCCATCCTTTACGTGTATAAGAGTTTGATAGGTATTAAGATGGAGTACTGCTGCCACATCTGGGGAGGTGCCGTTCGGGGCATCCTTTCCTGCCTTGACAGAGTACAAAATCGACTTCGAAATCTAGTGAGGGTGATCTCTTCTCTTCCTTACAGTCATCTCTCTCTCTCTCTCTCTCTCTCTCCTCTACTGTTATTTATAGGGTAGGTGTTCGACAGAGCTATAATCTCTTGTCCTTCCTGTAAAACATTCACAGCAAGAACTCGTTTAGTTACCATCACTTCAAATACATTGCCCTTCATCTTCTGGTTACCTGACAGAGTTTCCCTCCCAAAACTTCCCATCTCTAAAATACATTATCACGTGACTGCTTTTCTGCAAAATAAAAAATGGCATTCTTAAAATCTGATGTAAAAAAATACTGCTCATCCCACCAATGGTTTCAAATCCTCGGATAGCACTGTTCATCATTCAACTGACAATCCCCATTAACCCTTATCCTGCTCATAGTTGTAAATAGTAGCTAAGCCCCGTCTCATATTTTAAAATCATTCTTTACTCACTCGGTAGAAGTGCAGAATAGTTAACAGTCGATAAATTGTAAAATAAAACAATAAACAAAAAACAAATGATATATAGAAAACGCAGTAGAATTTAATTATCTACCGACCTGTATATTTTTAATGTGTTTAAACTTTTAAAAAGACTATTTCAAATGTTATTTCGTTAAAAGCGATATTTACAAAGAGGAGAACACAAAAAAAACAACCAATGTCCTTGCCGCTGAACTGGTTTGGAGGGGAGGACTTAATTCCGGAAAAGATTAAAACAAAAAGTTTAATTTGAAAGCCCTCCCCGAACTTAGGATTTGTTGTAGTGTAAGTACCATTATTTTTACAACTTCTCAGCAATGAAGCTCCCAACAATTAAGCGACAAGTGACTATTATTTTCCCGTGTGTCGTAAAGACAGCTTTAGAAACCTGAAATAAAAAAAAAAAACTTTAAAATAGTGTCAGCACGTTAAAAGTATACAAAGCGATGGATAGTTAACTTCTACTCCGTTTGGTATAAGACATTTGCCGTTGTTTTTTTTGTTTACAATTTCTCGACTATTTACTATTCTGCCCTTATACCGTTTAATCTGTTATTTCTATTTACTTGCCTCCCCACGAAAGCAGAGTTAGGCATAAAGTCCGTTTTTAATGCAGGGAAAATCCAGCGCCCTAAAAAGAGGCACTCTGGATTATAACAAAAGTAAAAGTTACCTAAGTATAGAATGGTTTCTCCTTCACTGACCGGGACAGAAAACATGGAGTATAGTACTAGAACACATACTACACTTTGTTTCTAGACCAAGATATGCTTGATAGGCCAACATACTTTGTTGTTCTCAAACAAATACAATCGATTTATCTAATTGGGGAGGGGGGTAAGCCCCCTTTCCCATGAGTTTTAAATAGGGTTTGTCCCTCCCCCAATATTGACCATTACAGTTTCTTTTTTGTTTCGTTGTTTATTTGTGTATTTATTTTTCATAAATCATTGTATTGTATCACTTATCTTTCATTAATTAATGTTTTTTTTGTTTACGTGTGTTCTTTTTTGCGCGGTAAATTTTAATTGTTTAATCATAAATAAAATAAAAAGATATTGCAGTAAAAGCACAAAAGAAGAAAAACGGTATTATTGTAGATTAATAGCGTCAGCTACCCCCCTCGCCCAACAACAAAACAGATTCTGCTTTTTTCGATTATGTGTGAACAGGCAGTAAACTTTGGCGGAAAGAAAAAAAGACAATTATATTTAATGTAAAACTATCTTCCATTACCGGGCCATTGTAACGTTTTAGGACTTAACCATTTTTTTGCTATGGGAGATAGATTCGGTGCGTTATTCTTTGTAAAGCGATTTCGTGTGGTGTTACGACTTTTCCAGAGGTAAAAAAAAGATCAATGCTGTCCTAAAAAGTTAGAATGGCCCGGAAGTGGGGGATTATTTTACGTTAAATTTATATGCGAATCTAATTCAATACTTTAAATTTTTAAATAATTGTTTTTTTTTTCAGGGTGTTTACACGTAATTACCTTAAAAAATAGAATCTCATTTTTTTTAGGGGGGGGGGAAGCTGAGGGTCTTTATCTACTTTTAAATGTAGATATAATCTCTTTTTAATTTGATAAACTTCTTAATGTTTTCTCATCATCAAAGATCTTGATAAAATCATTGTGAGATTTTCATCTATATTTTTCCCTTATGCCAATTTTTCCCTTTTATCCACTTGTGACATTTTTACTGGTGCCATGTTTACCCTGTCATTTTTTCCGGTGCTATTATTACCTGTGCTTTTTCCTAAATGCTCTCTCTCTCTCTCTCTCTCTCTCCCTCTCTCTCTCTCTATATATATATATATATATATATATAATATATATATATATACAAAATGCGTAGGCGGTTTTCTCGCATCTCTTTGCCTTTTTTTTCTTTTCTCATAACTCTTCTTCTTTTTCTTTTCTAATAACTCTTTCTTCTTCTTCTTCTTATTCTTCTTCTTCTTCTTCTTCTTCTTCTTCTTCTTTGCCTTCTAAGTCGAACCCCAGGAATGAACGAAGGATAATTTTCTTTCCCCTTTAAAGTCGACGCCGGACCACTACGACTATCACCCCCACCTACTTCCCTCTCCTCTGCACGGGATACATATTCCATACACCCGGGGGCCCTGTCAAATTGCATTACATCAGAGCGTCGAATAGGAGAGAAGAAGAGGGGAAGGCTAGGGTCGGGGAGAGGGGTAGCGAGATTTGAGGAATGGCCACGCCGTCCTCCACCCAACGGAATGGCGGGCATATGTCTTTTGTGACTATACCACAACCATCCACCCCCTGACCCTCACGGACGTCCCTCTCGACCGCTCCCCTATTTTAACTTAAGCCCCCCCCCCCAATCCCTGCCCCATTTCTTGGGGGCAGCGTTTATCAAAATAAACGCCCTTACAACGCCGAACGAATAACAGAGAAATGACATAAATAAATAATCGTTCGGGTTTGTTTAATTTATTTGAGTTCGGCTCCCTACATTTAAGGATTTTCCGAAGCGAAGAGATACCGGTGGGGTTGGGAAAAAACGGGGGGGGGGGGAGAAAGAGAGAGAGAGAGAGAGAGAAGACGTCGAATGGAATAGGAAGAATGGAAAAGGATGACAAAAAAATTAGGAGGGAGAAGACATCAGAGACAGACAGACAGACACACAGAGACGGAGAAAGGGGTGACACGAGGTAATTTGAAAGGTTACGGCCAAAAAGAAACATTCGAAATTATAAGAAGAGGGATGATCAAATAAAGAGAAAGTGGGGAGAGGTTGAAGAAGAAGGAGGGGATAAAGGTGAAAAATGGAGTTAGAGAGAGAAAGATCAAATTAAGAAGAGATGAATAAAATAAGAGAGTAAGACGAGCAATAATTGAGGAAACGGATGAGTGTGGAGGGGGGGCAGAGAGTAAAACGAGGAAGAGAGAAAGGAAGAAAGTGTAAAAGAGAAGAAATGGAGAAGAAAGAAAAACGGAGAAAGAGAAGATGAGAAATAACAAAAGAGAAACAAAAGCGTGCTGGGTGTGGAGGTATCCGAACGATTGTTATGACAGTCAATCAAATCCGATATATTTTCTTCCAGAAATCGTTGGAGGGTTGTGCGTAATTAGCCTTATGAATACAATCGCAGACATTGGAAACAAACTATTTCGATTTCAAATCCAATCGGATCCATTCTTCTCATTTACGCATTATTTAAAAATTTACGAACACACATGAGTAAAATAACAATTTTTATCAACCATGTCGTTCACAACGAATAGTTTACAATAGCTATTGTGTTTGGGCATTAAATAACCCCAAAACAATGGTTGTAATTCCGTTTTCGGAATTTTTTAGATAAGGATTGATAATTTGTATTACACGAATTATTCGGACTACTGTTCTCATCTTGTATGTTATTCTAACAGCGTTCCGACCGATATAACTACTGAAATGTTTCATGTGCATCGTGTGAAATTCGTGAATATTTATGTCGAGCTCGGGAATCTGTACGGAACTTCGAACGAATCCATTATATATTCCACGGAGGTTGATTACTTTCTTTCCGTCAGCCATCACCGGGTAAATGTATCATCAAAATTCACTCACAAATCGCATTTTTCATTCACGTCTCTGATTTTCTATGTTGTTTAATATATATTTGATTTTAATAAAGGTGTATCCAATATTTAGTACTTTTAATTTACATTGTCTTAATGTTTAATTTACATGTTTCTTCCAAACATACTAAATCATTTAAATCGACCCGTCCTGATGCCGATGCACTTTCTTGTAACATTTTGGTTAAGCGACGTGCGACGTTTTTGATTGGAATCGGGGTAGTGTATGACTTATAGTGCAGCGCTTTTGATTGGAATCAGGGTATTGCATCTCTTCTAGTGCAGCGCTTTTGATTGGAATCAGGGTATTGCATCTCTTCTAGTGCATCGCTTTTGATTAGATTCAGGGTATTGTACCTCTTCTACTGCAGCGCTTTTGATTGGAATCAGGGTATTGTACCTCTTCTAGTGCATCGCTTTTGATTGGATTCAGGGTATTGTACCTCTTCTACTGCAGCGCTTTTGATTGGATTAAGGGTATTGTACCTCTTCTACTGCAGCGCTTTTGATTGGAATCAGGGTATTGCATCTCTTCTAGTGAATCGCTTTTGATTGGAATCGGGGTATTGCATCTCTTCTAGTGAATCGCTTTGATTGGAATCCGGGTATTGTACCTCTTCTAGTGCAGCGCTTTTGATTGGAATACGAGTAGTGTACCTCTTCTTGTGCAGCACTTTTGATTGGAATCAGGGTATTGAATCTCTCTAGTGCATCGCTTTTGATTGGAATCGGGGTATTGCATCTCTCCAGTGCATCGCTTTTGATTGGAATCGGGGTATTGTACCTCTTCAAGTGCAGCGCTTTTGATTGGAATACGGGTAGTGTACCTCTCCTTGTGCAGCACTTTTGATTGGAATCAGGGTATTGCATCTCTCTTATGCATCGCTTTTGATTGGAATCAGGGTATTGTACCTCTCCTAGTGCGGCGCTTTTGATTGGAATCAGGGTATTGCATCGCTTCTAGTGCGGCGCTTTTGATTGGAATCGGGGTATTGCATCTCTCCAGTGCATCGCTTTTGATTGGAATCGGGGTATTGTACCTCTTCTAGTGCAGCGCTTTTGATTGGAATACGGGTAGTGTACTTCTCATTGTGCAGCACTTTCGATTGGAATCAGGGTATTGCATCTCTCTAGTGCATCGCTTTTGATTGGAATCAGGGTATTGTACCTCTCCTAGTGCGGCGCTTTTGATTGGAATCGGGGTATTGCATCGCTTCTAGTGCGGCGCTTTTGATTGGAATCGGGGTATTGCCTCTCTCCAGTGCATCGCTTTTGATTGGAATCAGGGTATAGCATCTCTCCAGTGCATCGCTTTTGATTGGAATCGGGGTATTGCATCTCTCCAGTGCAGCACTTTTGATTGGAATCGGGGTATTGTACCTCTTCTACTGCAGCGCTTTTGATTGGAATCAGGGTATTGCATCTCTTCTAGTGAATCGCTTTTATTTGGAATCAGGGTATTGTACCTCTTCTAGTGCAGCGCTTTTGATTGGAATACGGGTAGTGTACCTCTTCTTGTGCAGCACTTTTGATTGGAATCAGGGTATTGCATCTCTCTGGTGCATCGCTTTTGATTGGAATCGGGGTATTGCATCTCTCCAGTGCATCGCTTTTGATTGGAATCGGGGTATTGTACCTCTCCTTGTGCAGCACTTTTGATTGGAATCAGGGTATTGCATCTCTTCTAGTGCAGCGCTTTTGATTGGAATCGGAGTATAGCATCTCTCCAGTGCATCGCCTTTGATTGGAATCAGGGTATTGTATCTCTTCTTGTGCAGCGCTTTTGATTGGAATACGGGTAGTGTACCTCTTCTTGTGCAGCACTTTTGATTGGAATCAGGGTATTGCATCTCTTCTAGTGCAGCGCTTTTGATTGGAATCAGGGTTTTGTACCTCTTCTAGTGCGGCGCTTTTGATTGGAATCGGGGTATTGCATCTCTCCAGTGCAGCACTTTTGATTGGAATCGGGGTATTGCATCTCTTCTAGTGCGGCGCTTTTGATTGGAATCGGTGTATTGTATCTCTCTAATGCATCGCTTTTGATTGGAATCAGAGTATTGCATCTCTCCAGTGCATCGCTTTTGATTGGAATCGGGGTATTGCATCTCTCCAGTGCAGCACTTTTGATTAGAATCGGGGTATTGTACCTCTTCTAGTGCATCGCTTTTGATTGGAATCGGGGTATTGCATCTCTCCAGTGCAGCACTTTTGATTGGAATCGGGGTATTGCATCTCTTCTAGTGTGGCGCTTTTGATTGGAATCGGTGTATTGTATCTCTCTAATGCATCGCTTTTGATTGGAATCAGGGTATTGCATCTCTCCAGTGCATCGCTTTTGATTGGAATAGGGGTATTGCATCTCTCCAGTGCAGCACTTTTGATTGGAATCGGGGTATTGTACCTCTTCTACTGCAGCGCTTTTGATTGGATTAAGGGTATTGTACCTCTTCTACTGCAGCGCTTTTGATTGGAATCAGGGTATTGCATCTCTTCTAGTGAATCGCTTTGATTGGAATCAGGGTATTGTACCTCTTCTAGTGCAGCGCTTTTGATTGGAATACGGGTAGTGTACCTCTTCTTGTGCAGCACTTTTGATTGGAATCAGGGTATTGCATTTCTCTAGTGCATCGCTTTTGATTGGAATCGGAGTATTGCATCTCTCCAGTGCATCGCTTTTGATTGGAATCGGGGTATTGTACCTCTTCTAGTGCAGCGCTTTTGATTGGAATACGGGTAGTGTACCTCTCCTTGTGCAGCACTTTGATTGGAATCGAAGTATAGCATCACTCCAGTGCATCGCTTTTGATTGGAATCAGGGTAGTGTACCTCTTCTTGTGCAGCACTTTTAATTGGAATACGGGTAGTGTACCTCTTCTTGTGCAGCACTTTTGATTGGAATCAGTGTATTGCATCTCTCCAGTGCAGAACTTTTGATTGGAATCGGGGTATTGCATATCTTCTAGTGCAGCACTTTTGATTAGAATCAGGGTATTGTATCTCTTCTAGTGCGGCGCTTTTGATTGGAATCGGGGTATTGCATCTCTCCAGTGCAGAACTTTTGATTGGAATCAGGGTAGTGTACCTCTTCTACTGCAGCGCTTTTAATTGGAATACGGGTAGTGTACCTCTTCTTGTGCAGCACTTTTGATTGGAATAAGTGTATTGCATCTCTTCTAGTGCATCGCTTTTGATTAGAATCGGGGTATTGTACCTCTTCTAGTGCGGCGCTTTTGATTGGAATCAGGGTATTGCATCTCTCCAGTGCAGAACTTTTGATTGGAATCGGGGTATTGCATCTCTTCTAGTGCGGCGCTTTTGATTGGAATCAGGGTATTGTACCTCTTCTAGTGCGGCGCTTTTGATTGAAATCGGGGTATTGCATCTCTCCAGTGCAGAACTTTTGATTGGAATCGGGGTATTGCATCTCTTCTAGTGCGGCGCTTTTGATTGGAATCGGGGTATTGTACCTCTTCTAGTGCGGCGCTGTTGATTGGAATCAGGGTATTGCATCTCTCCAGTGCAGAACTTTTGATTGGAATCGGGGTATTGCATATCTTCTAGTGCAGCACTTTTGATTAGAATCAGGGTATTGTATCTCTTCTATAGCGGCGCTTTTGATTGGAATCGGGGTATTGCATCTCTCCAGTGCAGCACTTTGGATTGGAATCGGGGTATTGCATCTCTCCAGTGCAGAACTTTTGATTGGAATCGGGGTATTGCATCTCTTCTAGTGCGGCGCTTTTGATTGGAATCAGAGTATTGTACCTCTTCTAGTGCGGCGCTTTTGATTGGAATCAGGATATTGCATCTCTCCAGTGCAGAACTTTTGATTGGAATCGGGGTATTGCATCTCTTCTAGTGCGGTGCTTTTGATTGGAATCGGTGTATTGCATCTCTCCAGTGCATCGCTTTTGATTGGAATCAGGGTATTGCATCACTCCAGTGCATCGCTTTTGATGGGAAATGGGGTATTGCATCTCTCCAGTGCAGCACTTTTGTTTGGAATCGGGGTATTGCATCTCTCCAGTGCAACACTTTTGATTGGAATCAGGGTATTGCATCTCTTCTAGTGCATCGCTTTTGATTGGAATCGGGGTATTGCCTCTCTGCAGTGCAGCACTTTTGATTGGAATCGGGGTATTGCATTACTCCAGTGCAGAACTTTTGATTGGAATCAGGGTATTGCATCTCTTCTAGTGCAGCGTTTTGATTGGAATAGGGGCATTGCATCTCTTCTAGTGCATCGCTTTTGATTGGAATCGGGGTATTGCATCTCTTCTAGTGCATCGCTTTTGATTGGAATCGGGGTATTGTATCACTTCTAGTATAGCGCTTTTGACTGGAATCAGCGTATTACATCTCTTTAGTGCAACGCTTCTGATTAGAATCGGGGTATTGCATCTCTTCTAGTGCATCGCTTTTGATTGGAATCGGGGTATTGTATCACTTCTAGTGTAGCGCTTTTGACTGGAATCAGCGTATTACATCTCTTCTAGTGCATCGCTTTTGATTGGAATCGGGGTATTGCATCTTTTCTAGTGCGGCGCTTTAGATTGGAATCGGGGTATTGCATCTCTCTAGTGCATCGCTTTTGATTGGAATCAGGGTATTGCATCTCTCCAGTGCATCGCTTTTGATTGGAATAGGGGTATTGCATCTCTTCTAGTGCGGCGCTTTTGATTGGAATCGGTGTATTGTATCTCTCTAATGCATCGCTTTTGATTGGAATCAGGGTATTGCATCTCTCCAGTGCATCGCTTTTGATTGGAATTGGGGTATTGCATCTCTCCAGTGCAGCACTTTTGATTAGAATCGGGGTATTGTACCTCTTCTGGTGCATCGCTTTTGATTGGAATCGGGGTATTGCATCTCTCCAGTGCAGCACTTTTGATTGGAATCGGGGTATTGCATCTCTTCTAGTGCGGCGCTTTTGATTGGAATCGGTGTATTGTATCTCTCTAATGCATCGCTTTTGATTGGAATCAGGGTATTGCATCTCTCCAGTGCATCGCTTTTGATTGGAATAGGGGTATTGCATCTCTCCAGTGCAGCACTTTTGATTGGAATCGGGGTATTGTACCTCTTCTACTGCAGCGCTTTTGATTGGATTAAGGGTATTATACCTCTTCTACTGCAGCGCTTTTGATTGGAATCAGGGTATTGCATCTCTTCTAGTGAATCGCTTTGATTGGAATCAGGGTATTGTACCTCTTCTAGTGCAGCGCTTTTGATTGGAATACGGGTAGTGTACCTCTTCTTGTGCAGCACTTTTGATTGGAATCAGGGTATTGCATTTCTCTAGTGCATCGCTTTTGATTGGAATCGGAGTATTGCATCTCTCCAGTGCATCGCTTTTGATTGGAATCGGGGTATTGTACCTCTTCTAGTGCAGCGCTTTTGATTGGAATACGGGTAGTGTACCTCTCCTTGTGCAGCACTTTGATTGGAATCGAAGTATAGCATCACTCCAGTGCATCGCTTTTGATTGGAATCAGGGTAGTGTACCTCTTCTTGTGCAGCACTTTTAATTGGAATACGGGTAGTGTACCTCTACTTGTGCAGCACTTTTGATTGGAATCAGTGTATTGCATCTCTCCAGTGCAGAACTTTTGATTGGAATCGGGGTATTGCATATCTTCTAGTGCAGCACTTTTGATTAGAATCAGGGTATTGTATCTCTTCTAGTGCGGCGCTTTTGATTGGAATCGGGGTATTGCATCTCTCCAGTGCAGAACTTTTGATTGGAATCAGGGTATTGTACCTCTTCTACTGCAGCGCTTTTAATTGGAATACGGGTAGTGTACCTCTTCTTGTGCAGCACTTTTGATTGGAATCAGTGTATTGCATCTCTTCTAGTGCATCGCTTTTGATTAGAATCGGGGTATTGTACCTCTTCTAGTGCGGCGCTTTTGATTGGAATCAGGGTATTGCATCTCTCCAGTGCAGAACTTTTGATTGGAATCGGGGTATTGCATCTCTTCTAGTGCGGCGCTTTTGATTGGAATCAGGGTATTGTACCTCTTCTAGTGCGGCGCTTTTGATTGGAATAGGGGTATTGCATCTCTCCAGTGCAGAACTTTTGATTGGAATCGGGGTATTGCATCTCTTCTAGTGCGGCGCTTTCGATTGGAATCGGGGTATTGTACCTCTTCTAGTGCGGCGCTGTTGATTGGAATCAGGGTATTGCATCTCTCCAGTGCAGAACTTTTGATTGGAATCGGGGTATTGCATATCTTCTAGTGCAGCACTTTTGATTAGAATCAGGGTATTGTATCTCTTCTATAGCGGCGCTTTTGATTTGAATCGGGGTATTGCATCTCTCCAGTGCAGCACTTTTGATTGGAATCGGGGTATTGCATCTCTCCAGTGCAGAACTTTTGATTGGAATCGGGGTATTGCATCTCTTCTAGTGCGGCGCTTTTGATTGGAATCAGAGTATTGTACCTCTTCTAGTGCGGCGCTTCTGATTGGAATCAGGATATTGCATCTCTCCAGTGCAGAACTTTTGATTGGAATCGGGGTATTGCATCTCTTCTAGTGCGGTGCTTTTGATTGGAATCGGTGTATTGCATCTCTCCAGTGCATCGCTTTTGATTGGAATCAGGGTATTGCATCACTCCAGTGCATCGCTTTTGATGGGAAATGGGGTATTGCATCTCTCCAGTGCAGCACTTTTGTTTGGAATCGGGGTATTGCATGTCTCCAGTGCAACACTTTTGATTGGAATCAGGGTATTGCATCTCTTCTAGTGCATCGCTTTTGATTGGAATCGGGGTATTGCCTCTCTGCAGTGCAGCACTTTTGATTGGAATCGGGGTATTGCATTACTCCAGTGCAGAACTTTTGATTGGAATCAGGGTATTGCATCTCTTCTAGTGCAGCGTTTTGATTGGAATAGGGGCATTGCATCTCTTCTAGTGCATCGCTTTTGATTGGAATCGGGGTATTGCATCTCTTCTAGTGCATCGCTTTTGATTGGAATCGGGGTATTGTATCACTTCTAGTATAGCGCTTTTGACTGGAATCAGCGTATTACATCTCTTTAGTGCAACGCTTCTGATTAGAATCGGGGTATTGCATCTCTTCTAGTGCATCGCTTTTGATTGGAATCGGCGTATTGTATCACTTCTAGTGTAGCGCTTTTGACTGGAATCAGCGTATTACATCTCTTCTAGTGCATCGCTTTTGATTGGAATCGGGGTATTGCATCTTTTCTAGTGCGGCGCTTTAGATTGGAATCGGGGTATTGCATCTCTTCTAGTGCGGCGCTTTTGATTGGAATCGGTGTATTGTATCTCTCTAATGCATCGCTTTTGATTGGAATCAGGGTATTGCATCTCTCCAGTGCATCGCTTTTGATTGGAATTGGGGTATTGCATCTCTCCAGTGCAGCACTTTTGATTAGAATCGGGGTATTGTACCTCTTCTAGTGCATCGCTTTTGATTGGAATCGGGGTATTGCATCTTTCCAGTGCAGCACTTTTGATTGGAATCGGGGTATTGCATCTCTTCTAGTGCGGCGCTTTTGATTGGAATCGGTGTATTGTATCTCTCTAATGCATCGCTTTTGATTGGAATCAGGGTATTGCATCTCTCCAGTGCATCGCTTTTGATTGGAATAGGGGTATTGCATCTCTCCAGTGCAGCACTTTTGATTGGAATCGGGGTATTGTACCTCTTCTACTGCAGCGCTTTTGATTGGATTAAGGGTATTGTACCTCTTCTACTGCAGCGCTTTTGATTGGAATCAGGGTATTGCATCTCTTCTAGTGAATCGCTTTGATTGGAATCAGGGTATTGTACCTCTTCTAGTGCAGCGCTTTTGATTGGAATACGGGTAGTGTACCTCTTCTTGTGCAGCACTTTTGATTGGAATCAGGGTATTGCATTTCTCTAGTGCATCGCTTTTGATTGGAATCGGAGTATTGCATCTCTCCAGTGCATCGCTTTTGATTGGAATCGGGGTATTGTACCTCTTCTAGTGCAGCGCTTTTGATTGGAATACGGGTAGTGTACCTCTCCTTGTGCAGCACTTTGATTGGAATCGAAGTATAGCATCATTCCAGTGCATCGCTTTTGATTGGAATCAGGGTAGTGTACCTCTTCTTGTGCAGCACTTTTAATTGGAATACGGGTAGTGTACCTCTTCTTGTGCAGCACTTTTGATTGGAATCAGTGTATTGCATCTCTCCAGTGCAGAACTTTTGATTGGAATCGGGGTATTGCATATCTTCTAGTGCAGCACTTTTGATTAGAATCAGGGTATTGTATCTCTTCTAGTGCGGCGCTTTTGATTGGAATCGGGGTATTGCATCTCTCCAGTGCAGAACTTTTGATTGGAATCAGGGTATTGTACCTCTTCTACTGCAGCGCTTTTAATTGGAATACGGGTAGTGTACCTCTTCTTGTGCAGCACTTTTGATTGGAATCAGTGTATTGCATCTCTTCTAGTGCATCGCTTTTGATTAGAATCGGGGTATTGTACCTCTTCTAGTGCGGCGCTTTTGATTGGAATCAGGGTATTGCATCTCTCCAGTGCAGAACTTTTGATTGGAATCGGGGTATTGCATCTCTTCTAGTGCGGCGCTTTTGATTGGAATCAGGGTATTGTACCTCTTCTAGTGCGGCGCTTTTAGTTGAAATCGGGGTATTGCATCTCTCCAGTGCAGAACTTTTGATTGGAATCGGGGTATTGCATCTCTTCTAGTGCGGCGCTTTTGATTGGAATCGAGGTATTGTACCTCTTCTAGTGCGGCGCTGTTGATTGGAATCAGGGTATTGCATCTCTCCAGTGCAGAACTTTTGATTGGAATCGGGGTATTGCATATCTTCTAGTGCAGCACTTTTGATTAGAATCAGGGTATTGTATCTCTTCTAGTGCGGCGCTTTTGATTGGAATCGGGGTATTGCATTTCTCTCCAGTGCAGCACTTTTGATTGGAATCGGGGTATTGCATCTCTCCAGTGCAGAACTTTCGATTGGAATCGGGGTATTGCATCTCTTCTAGTGCGGCGCTTTTGATTGGAATCAGAGTATTGTACCTCTTCTAGTGCGGCGCTTCTGATTGGAATCAGGATATTGCATCTCTCCAGTGCAGAACTTTTGATTGGAATCGGGGTATTGCATCTCTTCTAGTGCGGCGCTTTTGATTGGAATCGGTGTATTGCATCTCTCCAGTGCATCGCTTTTGATTGGAATCAGGGTATTGCATCACTCCAGTGCATCGCTTTTGATGGGAAATGGGGTATTGCATCTCTCCAGTGCAGCACTTTTGTTTGGAATCGGGGTATTGCATCTCTCCAGTGCAACACTTTTGATTGGAATCAGGGTATTGCATCTCTTCTAGTGCATCGCTTTTGATTGGAATCGGGGTATTGCCTCTCTGCAGTGCAGCACTTTTGATTGGAATTGGGGTATTGCATTACTCCAGTGCAGAACTTTTGATTGGAATCAGGGTATTGCATCTCTTCTAGTACAGCGTTTTGATTTGAATAGGGGCATTGCATCTCTTCTAGTGCATCGCTTTTGATTGGAATCGGGGTATTGCATCTCTTCTAGTGCATCGCTTTTGATTGGAATCGGGGTATTGTATCACTTCTAGTATAGCGCTTTTGACTGGAATCAGCGTATTACATCTCTTTAGTGCAACGCTTCTGATTAGAATCGGGGTATTGCATCTCTTCTAAAGCATCGCTTTTGATTAGAATCGGGGTATTGTATCACTTCTAGTGTAGCGCTTTTGACTGGAATCAGCGTATTACATCTCTTCTAGTGCATCGCTTTTGATTGGAATCGGGGTATTGCATCTTTTCTAGTGCGGCGCTTTAGATTGGAATCGGGGTATTGCATCTCTCTAGTGCATCGCTTTTGATTGGAATCAGGGTATTGCATCTCTCCAGTGCATCGCTTTTGATTGGAATAGGGGTATTGCATCTCTCCAGTGCAGCACTTTTGATTGGAATCGGGGTATTGTTCCTCTTCTACTGCAGCGCTTTTGATTGGATTAAGGGTATTGTACCTCTTCTACTGCAGCGCTTTTGATTGGAATCAGGGTATTGCATCTCTTCTAGTGAATCGCTTTGATTGGAATCAGGGTATTGTACCTCTTCTAGAGCAGCGCTTTTGATTGGAATACGGGTAGTGTACCTCTCCTTGTGCAGCACTTTGATTGGAATCAGGGAATTTCATCTCTTCTAGTGCACCGCTTTTGATTAGAATCGGAGTATAGCATCACTCCAGTGCATCGCTTTTGATTGGAATCAGGGTATTGTATCTCTTCTTGTGCAGCGCTTTTGATTAGAATCGGGGTATTGTACCTCTTCTAGTGCGGCGCTTTTGATTGGAATCAGGGTATTGTATCTCTTCTAGTGCAGCGCTTTTGATTAGAATCGGGGTATTGTACCTCTTCTAGTGCGGCGCTTTTGATTGGAATCAGGGTATTGCATCTCTCCAGTGCAGAACTGTTGATTGGAATCGGGGTATTGCATCTCTTCTAGTGAAGCGCTTTTGATTGGAATCAGGGTATTGTACCTCTTCTAGTGCGGCGCTTTTGATTGAAATCGGGGTATTGCATCTCTCCAGTGCAGAACTTTTGATTGGAATCGTGGTATTGCATCTCTTCTAGTGCGGCGCTTTTGATTGGAATCAGGGTATTGTACCTCTTCTAGTGCGGCGCTGTTGATTGGAATCAGGGTATTGCATCTCTCCAGTGCAGAACTTTTGATTGGAATCGGGGTATTGCATCTCTTCTTGTGCAGCACTTTTGATTAGAATCAGTGTATTGTACCTCTTCTAGTGCGGCGCTTTTGATTGGAATCGGTGTATTGCATCTCTCCAGTGCATCGCTTTTGATTGGAATCAGGGTATTGCATCACTCCAGTGCATCGCTTTTGATTGGAAATGGGGTATTGCATCTCTCCAGTGCAGCACTTTTGTTTGGAATCGGGGTATTGCATCTCTCCAGTGCAACACTTTTGATTGGAATCAGGGTATTGCATATGTCCAGTGCATCGCTTTTGATTGGAATCGGGGTATTGCCTCTCTGCAGTGCAGCACTTTTGATTGGAATCGGGGTATTGTATCTCTCCAGTGCAGCACTTTTGATTGGAATCAGGGTATTGCATCTCTTCTAGTGCAGCGTTTTGATTAGAATCGGGGCATTGCATCTCTTCTAGTGCATCGCTTTTTACTGGAATCAGCGTATTACATCTCTTCTAGTGCAACGCTTCTGATTGGAATCGGGGTATTTCATCTCTTCTAGTGCATCGCTTTTGATTGGAATATAGATATCTCATCTCTCCTAGTGCATCGCTTTTGATTGGAATCGAGATATCTCATCTCTTCTAGTGCATCGCTTTTGATTGGAATAGGGATCTGTCATCTCTCCTAGTGCATCGCTTTTGATTGGAATCAGGATATTATACACTTCTAGTGCAGCGCTTTACATAGAAATCGGGGTATTGCATCTCTTCTAGTGCAGCGATTTTGATTGGAATCAGGGTATTGCATCTCTTCTGATGCAGCGCTTTTGATTGGAATCGTAGTATAGCATCTCTTCTAGTACATCGCTTTTTACTGTAATAGGCGTATTACATCTCTTCTAGTGCATCGCTTTTGAGTGGAATCGGGGTATTGCATCTCTTCTAGTGCATCGCTTTTGATTGGAATCGGGGTATTGTATCACTTCTAGTGCACCGCTTTTGACTGGAATCAGCGTATTGCATATCTTCTAGTGCATCGCTTTTTATTAGAATCGAGCTATTGCACCTCTTCTAGTGCATCGCTTTTGATGTGAATCTGGGTATTGTACCACTTCTAGTGCAGCGCTGTTGACTGGAAGCGGCGTATTACATCTCTTCTAGTGTAGCGCTTTTGATTGAAATCCGCGTATTGCATCTCTTCTAGTGCAGCGCGTTTGACTGGAATACGCGTATTACATCTTTTCTAGTGCATCTCTTTTGATTGGAATCGGCATATTGAATCACTTCTAGTGCAGCGCTTTTGACTATAATCGGCGTATTACATGTCTTCAAGTGCAGTGCTTTTGACTGTAATCAGTGTATTATATTTCTTCTAGTGCAGCGCTTTTGATTAGAATCACGGTATTGCATCTATTCTAGTGCAGCGCTTTTCATTGGAATCAGGGTATTGTATCTCTTCTAGTGCAGCGCGTTTGATTTTAATCAGGGTATTGTATCTCTTCTAGTGCAGCGCTTTTGATTTGAATCAGGGTATTGCCTGTCTTCTAGTGCAGCGCTTTTCTTTTGAGTCGGGGTATTGCATCTCTTCGAGTACATCACTTTTAATTAGAATCGGGGTATTGTATCACTTCTAGTGCACCGCTTTTGACTGGAATCGGGGTATTGCATCTCTTCTAGTGCACAGCTTTTAATTGAAATCAGGGTATTGCATCTCTTCTAGTGCAGCGCATTGGATTTGAATCAGGGTAGTGTATCACTTCTAGAGCAGCGTTTTTATTGGAATCGGGGTATTGCATCTCTTCTAGTGCAGCGCTTTTGATGGGAATCGGGGTATTGTATCTTTCTAGTGCAGCGCTTTTTATTGGAATCAGGGTATTGAATCTCTTTTTGTGCAGCGCTTTTCATTGGAATCTGGGTATAGTATCTCTTCTAGTGCAGCGCTTTTGATTGGAATCGGGGTATTTCATCATTTCTGGTGCAGCGCTTTTGATTGGAATCAGGGTATTGCATCTCTTCTAGTGAAGCGCTATTGACTGGAATCGGGGTGTTGCATCTCTTCTAGGGCAGCGCTTTTGATTGGAATCGGGGTATTGTATCACTTCAAGTGCAGCGCTTTTAATTGGAATCGGGGTATTGCATAACTTCTAGTGCAGCGCTTTTGATTGGAATCGGGGTATTGCATCTCTTCTAGTGCAGCGGGTTTCATTTTAATCGGCGTATTGCATCTCTTCTAGTGCAGGTCTATTGATCGGAATCGGGGTATAGCATGTCTTCTGGTGCAGAGATTTTCATTTTAATCGGGGTATTGTATTTATTCTAGTGTAGCGCTTTTGATCGGAATCAGGGTATTGTATCTCTACTAGTGCAGCTCTTCATCTTTTCTGTGCTCGGTCAGGTGAAATTCTTTTAGGCTCAGTTAATTTTTATTTTTGTTTGATTCCAGATTTACCTTTTTTGGGAGCTTAAACCGGTATTCTGTCACTGCTCTGTAATCGGGGGGAAACAAGTAAATAAGGACATACGACGCTGGTGTAAAATTCTCTTAAGTTTCAGTCCACCAGTTTCTTTAATCCAAATAATCGATCAACCGGAATGTTGCGAGATATCCGTTGAAGACGATTCCCGTAATGTTGAAAAATTACTCACTGGCCCCAATTCACTTGCCTCCACACGGGGGTAGAGTTAGACACAAGGACGGGTTTTAACGTTGACAAAATAGAGCTCTCCAAAAAAGAGTATTCTGGATTTAGACAAATAAAAGTTACCTCAATATAGATGTCTTATCTACTGATCAAGAACACAAAAGATGAAGTACAGTATCACAACAGATACTACATTTTGCCAAAAGCTAACAATTGTATTTACTCTTTCAAACTTCCTCATTTATATATATATATATATATATATATATATATATATACAATTATTATTTAAAAAATACATAACTATTTTAATATCTATAGACATATATATGTTTCGTGTTTTTAATTTACACTCGTTAGTATATATATTATCTAGCTGTGTCGCCGGTCGGACGATTCGAACCCTGCATCCAATTATTATAAACTGGTTCTTAACACCGGTCGTTGTTACGACGACGCTTATTAAATGTAGCCTTGTATGTTTTTTAAATGGAAACACAAGGTCTAAGATTCGAACAGTGTTCCGACCATCTGTAAATATTGCAATGTGGCTTACTTCGAATCTTCCATTTATAGACGGACCTAGTCTAAAACATACTAAAAGTTTGACAAGATTCGAGTATCGGAAAGTGTGAAATTTTGAATATGACTTTTTTTGGTTTACAAATCATTTTCCATTTACATGTGAAGCACTAACTCGGTCAGTTTTCATGATAAATCAATACACCTTATATTTTTACTTTTCAGGGTCAATCTTTCACATAAAAGGGTTACCAGTGATGCCAAATAAACCCTTATAAAATATCAATGGTACCTTTACACCCATTACCCTTGTGGTATCAACTATGATTCACTTACGTTACAGTGATTTATCAAAACTGTTAACTCCTCATCATCATCTTCACACTAGATCATTTTTCATATTGTCACAATTTCCGTCTTGGTAATGTCCGCATGCACTTGTACATTCTAGGCCATGCCTTCTGCGGGTACACCTTAGGTTATTGCATTCTTATGAGCAGTTGCAATGAATTATCTGAATCAGTGCATCTTGAGCAGGACTTTTGTCCGTCATCACTAGAACAAGCTTCCTCCCTTTCACCTTCCAACCCCACTCAGATGGCACAATTTCATCACTACATCCCATCCACTCCATAATCTAGTAGTACGTCCGCAAAGAATGAGAGTTACAGGTAGAGGGCGTTAGTGGGAGTCGTTCTGATGTGACGAACGTCTTAACTCTCGAAACTTTCTTGCAAAGCATACTGTATCTAATAGATGCCAGGGAGGTTTTCGCTATCGGCATTGAACAAAGCTACCATTGCCTTACAACCATTGGTTTCCGCAAGAACCTGGCTTTGCTTCGGTACAAAAAATGCTTTTCAACAGTCTGACATTGTCTTTTCTCTCTTGACTATTCAGTGGTACCCACACGTCTTTCTTATTCCGAACAACCTGGACACCGAATCGCATCCCGTAATAAATGTAGCATTTTTCCTTGTACGAGCAAAAATAAAATGCAGTACATTTAGAAACATATGCACGGAACAGCAGAAGAAGGTTCGTATCTTCTCCAATGAGGGTGGTTTATTTGAAAGCAGACATATTGATGGTGCCTTTGCAATTTCAACATCGGCATACCCTTCTGCTTGAATAACGTCACAACCTTTCTGCCGCATTCGTTTCATTGCCGTCTGGATCAGCGCCTGTTTTTTGTCACATTTGACAAGAAGTCCTCCTTTTTCCCAGCAAATGTGTATACCTCGGTAATGTTCACCTTTCTTGTTTTCAGGTTTTGACTTCGCCTCTGATGAGTACAGTCCTTTATACTTTGTTCAACTTCATAGCCATCAAACACGACAGTTGCTGTCCCATAATGTTCAACATTAAATGTGGCATAATCATTTGCAATCGAGCTGTAGATACTCTCCGCTTTCCATTCTAGACAATGTGCTCTGTGACTGGAACGGTTTGTGTCACAGCACTGTTCAATTTTGTTTCAACATAATTTATGAGAGCTGCTGCCAGCTGCAGTTTGTCCGCTTGATGTAAGATTTACTTTCCTTCAAACAAAGACATCGGATAGAGACAGAGTTTTAGAGTATTTGCATTCAAACTGCGTTTCATTAATTTCATTGAGAGTTAATCGGAGCTTATTGGAGATTACTAATTATTATTTTAATAAATAAATATGTTTATATCCATAGACATATATATGTTTTGTGTTTTTAATTTACACTTGTAAATATGTAAATTACGTTACAGTATATATATATATATATATATATATATATATATATATATATATATATATATATGGAGAGAGAGAGAGAGAGAGAGAGAGAAGTATTAGAAGGCTATCGCAATGCAAGAAATGGAAATATATCGGCGTTGAGAAGTAACACAAAAACAAGTGATTTTAATTTATATATTTTTTTCCAAAACTTGTTTTCAATATTTTTTTTCTTATATAGCAAATCTTACTTGATTAGGCAATACTTCAACACTGTGATGTAATGTGTGTTACCGTGTCCCATAATGTATTTCTAGGAAGACCTCTTTGTCAAACGGTAACTGTTTCAAATCTCAAAAAACGTGTGGGTGGAAATATTGCTTATAACGCAGTAAATATTAATATCCGCAGCAAATGTAATAAAACTAAAACTATAACTGATGTTTTTTTGTTTTTATTATTTTAATTACTTATTTATTTTATTTTCATTTTTTCTGAATATTTTATATTTGAACTCACCGATGAAGTGCTATATATTTATATAAAAAAAAGAAAACATTTTTTTTTACTATTTGGAGGGGGGAGGTAGGGATAACAGCCAAGAGCAGTGTTCAATTTTTTTTCTAATATGATTTAATATTTTTTTAATATATACTATTGTTATCTGATTTAATTCTAACAATATTTACTTCTTTGCTTTTCTAAAAAAATATATGTTATATATGTTTATATTTATGTTTTTAGTTTTTCAAATTTATTTTTAAGATTAACGACTAAATATGTTTTTATTTATACCATGGCCAGAGTGTGTGTAGCACGCAGTAAATGTAATGGACGGAACTAATTCTTCAATTCTTGTTTGAGTAATGCTTACTGTTATATTCACTTAATCTGAAACTATTTAATGCTTTAACATTTTTTTTTAATTTAAATTTATTTTTTTCTTCTTCCGAGAAATGGGAACAACTCTTGCAAAATAGTAATGAATTATCCCCCTTATACATACAAATATAGCACTAAATTTTAAATCTCCAATATATAATTTCGTTTAAAAGATTTTCAACACTTATTTGAAACTTTTAAATATTTTACATTACTTTTGGATATATATCAGTCAATTGTGGAAGGGTAAAAGTAAATCTATATAGTAAAATTTGTTATTCTATGCTATTGTACTATTAATACATTTAAAAAAAAGTGTATAACTTATATATTTATTAATATATTTGTTTCTTCATTTATTTTATTAGTATTATTTATTTATTTATTTTTATAAATATATATATATATATATATATATATATATATTTAAAGATTATTATTTTCTCTTTTTTATTTATAGAGTTAATTTGAGGGGTGCTTTTAATATTTTGTAGAGGAAGAAGATGAAATGTGTATCTACACACCAGGTGTGTTATTCTATTAATACAAGAATATTAACTTTTATTTATTTTATTGTATTCATATACTTATTACATAATTTATTTGTCTTAACAGCAATACTGTAATATTGCATATAACAGTGAATATGGCATGCAGTATAAATATATAACACCTAATCAGGGGAGTCAAATATAAAGGGAGTAATTGTAAATCCATATACCAAGTGTGTTGTTTTATTGATGATTCTTTAATCTATATATTTTGAACTGATTCAAGTTTACTTAGAATTGTGTTAATGCGATGTGTATAAGCTGAGGTTACATGCGAGATATACTATACTATATATTATATCATAAATGAGGAATTCAGATTAAGCTTACTATTAAGTTCAGGTCGTAACCTAGAAATGAATAGAGCTTCTTTAATTCGAAGATGACCAATGCCCCTCTCTGTGACCAAGATGTTAATTTTGATAAGTCTGTTAGTGTTTTTGCATGGGTTAAGGTGTTTGAAGAATGATGAGGCTTGTGTCTGTGTATGTTCTTTAATCCTGATATATATATATATATATATATATATATATATATATATATATATATATATATGTATGTATATATATATATATATGTATATATATATATGTATATATATATATATATATATATATATATATATATATATATATATATATATATATATATATATATAATTCATCCCAAACAAGGCACATTGCCACTGAGACGTAGGAGGCTACTGTCGATTAGGACCAGTGAAAACTTGGGCTGCGAGATGTTTGTTTACATTACATTTAAATTTCTGCATGTCGGTACAGTCAGAGAATCAGGGAGCAGGGAGGGCATTGCAAAGGCAAGCAGTTTGAGGAAAGAAGCGATTAGAGAGGAAAGTATTCTCGCATCTGAGGACCTCCACAGTGAATGGATATGGTTTAGTTGATTGTCGGGTTTTTCGGATGTATTTACGTCGAGAGGGTCAGGGCAGCAAGTTCGTCGGAGCAAATTCCATTAAAGTGCTTGTAAAACAACAAGGACATGAAATGGACAAGAGATAGAGCTTGGTAGATAGTGTGGGGTCTAATAGATTACAGACACTTTGTGGACCCTGTTTCGGAGAGAGATACTAGTATAATGTGCACCAGCCCAGAGGTGGCAACAATACTCCATTCATAGGCGGATGGTGGCCTTTTAGAGATATAGAATACTGGCAGGTGTTTGAACATTTCTATCACAGTAGAGGAATCCCACTTTCTTTGCAGCAGCCTTGGCAGTATTTGTTCTAATAAATGTTACCTTCGAATGTTAGGCCGAGGATTTTAAATGTTGAGGGTGCTATTTGGCACGGCAATCGGTGGTTGAAGAAGTTTCTTATAATTTTTAAAAGAAAGGAGCTTTGTTTTAGTAGCATTAAATGTTACCATCCATTTATGTCCCCATTTAACTATAGACTAGATGTAATTTTCAAAGGATTCAGACATTGCCTTAAATATGTGCGCATTCGTTTTACACGTACGTCGGGAGTAGAGCGTGGTGTCACCAGCAAACATACCTGTCTCGGACATAATTTCATCAGGGAGGTCGTTTATGAAAATCACGAAAAATGAAAGGCCAAAAATCGACTCCTGCTGTACACCCGTATTAATGTCATTTTGTTTGGAGATAGGGCCATCGACAGCAACCTGGATTTTTTTCTTTGTCTAGCAAGTATCTAATTATATTAAATATTCGTCTAGAAATTCTATATGAATTGATTTTCATGAGAAGACCTTCCTGATAGACTTTGCCAAATATAGATATTATCTCTTTTTGTTTCATTTTACTTCAGTCCAAGTTCTCAGAAATCAAGAGGTCCCTTCCTAGGGCTAACACTTGATCTCTATATGAGATACATAGATATTTGAATGCTCCATTAAAGTACTCCTTTCCCTGTGCATATACACTTCCCACATATTCAGGGGCAAATTCAGAGAATACTGACACTCCTCACTGTGACCCATATATTACAACGGGCATTAAATACACGAGCGGTTTCATCAGCAATGGGTCTTCTGCATCAATCGTTTGTCCGACAAGAGTGATGATATCGTGCTACACAATTATAGACATGCTCAATCCGAGAAAACATTTGTTCTCCTGTAAAGTTTGATGATTCAATGAAATCAAGCGTCTCGACTTCATTGATTCTATTTCGCCGCTCAATTGGTAGTTTGTTGTTATATGTAGCATTTGTAGCAGGAGCTACAACGGTGCCGAACGGATATAAAAAAGCAAAGAGCGTTTATTTCAACTAATCATTTTCTCGGCTTTACTTGATACCCTTTCTATATCTCTAACTAAAAAATAAAAGATCTGGTGGGAAGACACAGGCCTAAAACGTCGGTCAATCAAAACTCGACACGCCAGCATGAGTCACGCGAGATTTGACCGCTTATAAAAAGAAGAAACAAGTCGCAATCGCTCCCTTTTGTCATTTGCGTAACAGGCGATAGAACGCGCGGAGGTTGTAACCTCTCGGCTCGATCGAGGAGGGTGGCACAAGTGAAAAAGTAGGTACAATCTTTTAATTCCTACCATGAACAAAGAACTCTCGTCCAAAACACACACACAATACAATTGCCAAACAACACTTTTCCACGCTCGCACACACCCACGTATTCATACAAACACGGAACTTTTCAGCGAACATTTCATTCATGTAACAAACTCAAGTTTTATCATCCTAAAATAAATTGTTTTTGTTAATATGATTGTTTTTACGCTAAAAGTGATTTTTAGTAAATGCTACTATCGTCTTTTCTCTATACCTTTCTTTCGTATGTTTCAATGTAATAATAATAATGTTTTCTTTTTTCTCTTTCTTTGTTTACTCTGTTAATTTTGGCTCACACGTTGATTGCTAATCTCATATTTTACATTCTGTGCGTAACGCAAATAGGTCACATATCACTAAGTAAACACAAAATATAAGTTCTTAAAATGATTTGTGACCTGAATATCAATATGTATCCCGAAAAGATTCGAAATGAAACCCTTTAATTAATCAAGATCCTATTATTACAAACGTATCAGGCCACGTGCGGGAGCCTTAAATAAATATAAACCCCCGAGTTGCATGTCACCATTTTCCATAGCGCCATAAATAGTTTACCCTGACATTCTAACGCCACCGGCCATACCATTCTCACAACAAAATAGACTGTTTGCTATGAAATTAAAAAAAAACATTTCATTAGATCTTGATTTAAGCTGCTTGGTTACAATTTTATCCGAGCAGGGATTCCCATAAGGACGTTTCTGCTTCTGAATGGAGTTTGAGCATATGCAATCTTTTCTGCATTCACCATGATCTTTTACAATGAGCAACAATTCAAACGTTTCTACTTTTATATCACACCGTTCTTCGTTTGCTGAAACTAGTGATCTTTAAGTACGATTGGTGAGTTATTCTTTATCACATAAATAACAACAATCTATTATGAAACTGCGAGAAAAAACAAAGCATCCATGAGTAAACAAAGTTAAAACATTACTTTCACTTTTTTGACAGATTAAGTAAAGTTTTGGGTGATAACACCTACTTTTGGTGGCTTCATCATTTCTGTATATTGAACCATCTCACTTATGTTAACTGCTTAATTGAAATGCATTAAAAGTTTTCTCACAAATATTGTCTTCCAATACACATAAATCATTGTTTTGTTAATATGTGATCCAAAAAGGTAAATAGACTAAATCAGAGAACATTACTTATAGCGTAATTAAGAACATTACTTGTAGCGTAATTAAGAACATTACTTGTAACGTAATTAAGAACATTACTTGTAGCGTAATTAAGAACATTACTTGTAGCGTAATTAAGAACATTACTTGTAGCGTAATTAAGAACATTACATGTAGCGTAATTAAGAACATTACTTGTAGCGTAATTAAGAACATTATTTGTAGCGTAATTAAGAACATTACTTGTAGCGTAATTAAGAACATTACTTGTAGCGTAATTAAGAACATTACTTGTAGCGTAATTAAGGCAATCGCAGTTTTTAGAGGGTTTAGTTGCTTTTTCTATTAATGAATCACCGCTTATCAAGGTTCGAAGGTCACCCGACCATAATTGTTAATGATATTGTCAGTTGGCAATAGACAGTACTTTTGAGAAGATTGTAAACGATGGCTTAAACGGTCAGAATTTTATTATTGAAGTTGGCGCGTCGATAAGAATGTGTTAACTTTGGACTTAAAACCGATCATGCTGTAGTCAGCTAGGATGCAGACCCGCAGCATTATATTGCATAGATGGAAAGTTTATAGAAACATATTTTGTTCATGGTCGTTCTGTTTCTTTCTAGATTAAGAAAGAAAAATTATTTATAGAGGTTGGCGCTAGACGAGTTTTTGACGTGATGTTTTACAGAGAGGAACCCAAGACTAGCGTTCAGTCGACCATATAATTGATACAAATTTTTCATAGAACTGTGGAGGATGCACAATGAAATTACTTTTTCTATTGACTCAGATCATAAGAGAAGTTCTCGAGGGAAAAGTATCCCCACTCATAATGAAGGTTTCCGTAAACAAATTCCTCGAATTATTAATTTGAACGGAATCGAAGCACAAAAACGTAGTAAACAAAGATTGTTCATGTATGAAAGAGAAAAAGGGCATTTAAGGAATGTTATACTTATTTTTTTTCTATGTTCTTATTCACCTCCCCAACTCAAAGCAATGTATGAGAGTGTTTCATATTTAATTGAACTTTTTTTTTTTTAATATTTATAACTTTTCTTAAGGAGTTTCGTGGAAGATCACAGTTTTTTTCTTTACGTAAAACATTGTTATTTTCCTCTTGATTAAATATATACATTCCTCTCTTCTTAGATTAGTTAATTACTTTTGTTCGGCTTCCGGTTTTTCACGCTGCTCGTAAATCACAGTTAGACTCGTTGTGTTCAAGCCGGAAGAACACCGTGTCCGCATAGGAAACCGTTTGTTATTAACTCTCCACACGTAGCCAGTCGATGCGCAGTCCTTTCGAATGAATTATAAGCTTTCCATACTGGGTGGTTGGCGTATTGGAACGATTTTAAGGATTGTCTTTTGACGCGTATTATTTCACCACATTCTTTTGTTCAAGATGTATTTTCAAGTGGCCATTCATGTAAGCGCATGCTTTCCGAAGGAAGGAACACATGGAATTTAAAGTGGCCGCCAGCCATAAAACAGACTTTTTTGAGTAAAACCAAACCAAAAACAAATTAAAAAAATAAAGCATGAGGAAAATATGACTACATCCCCCCCTTTCTCTTCAGCAACTACCTACATGAGTCGACAGATCTGGTAAGTAAGATCGGTGGTTGCCATTACCGACAATGCACAGATATTTGTATAAGTATAGAGCACTCTTCGTGGTGGATAATGCTTAATATTTTAGGAATAAACTTTTTTATCAGCCAGCCAAGTAACCCCTTCCCCCGCTATTGGACTCTTGAAGACCTTATTCTTTAGCTAGCCTGTTTAAAGTGCAGGCGATTCAATTCTGGTGGTTGGGTCCCTTTCAGGCTTTGTTTGTCTTGAAGTGATTCTACTTTTCTCTCCCTTTTTATTATTATGTCTTCTACAAATCAACATAGCAAACACATTACTATTTCCTATAGTAACATCAGAGGTTTCAGGGCAGACTTTCCTGATGTTCAGTCCTTTCCCTTGGCAAATCTCCTCACATCATTGCTCTTTGTGAGACTAATCTGGATGCTTCTATTGATAGCAACAACATGCATGTGGATGGTTATTTGCCTCTTGCCCTCTTAGACTCTTCCACGCATTTGCATGGTCTTGCTCTATTTCTTCGCGAGGATCTCCTCATCAAACGTGTTCCCCAGCCTCGAACCTACGTGGTTTCCTTTTTATCTGTCAAAGGTTGTCTTTGCTGCACTCCACTTCTGTCTTTTTCTTTCGTACCGTTCCCATTCTGTTATTGATGCTAGATCCAGCAGTATTGATTGTGCATTGCAAATTCATCCGTCAAACTCCATCTTTGTTTTTGGTGACTTCAATGCTCATTATTCTGACGGGCTCTCTCACTCTAATCACACAGATCTAGCTGGTGAAATATATCTTACCCTTTCAATGTATCATGACTTATCTCAAATTGTAACTTTTTCCTGATAATGGTTTTCATCAACCATCTTTACTTAATCATTTTCACACTTTTGTTCGTGACTTATTTTCTATTTTTTCCTTTCCTCCATTGGGTTCTTCCAATCACGCTGTTGTTGATGCTGATGGTGATTTTTCGGTTAAGGCTTCTGTTGATCGTCCCTTCAATAGGAAGACGTACAACTACAGGAAGACTGATTGGAAATGGCTTCGCAGCTTCCTATGTGACGTCTTATGGCGTCTTATATTTTGTATATCTCCGAATGATGCTGCTAGGGAGGTTACTGACTGGCTTCTTGTTTGAATTGACACCTCTATTCCTCATCGTAAGTTTCAAACAAACTTCATTCTCCTCCATGGTGTTCATCTGTGTGTGCTTCTGCCATTGCCCATCGTAACCATTACTTTAATCAGTATCGTCGGGATGGTTCTGAGGCTTCTAGACAACCCTACAGAAAAGCTATAAATGCATGAAATAGAGCAATCTCAGAGGTTAAGTTTAGCTATTGTCAAGGGATTCGTTTGAAACTATTCTTATTGATTTACATCTATCAACCATTATTGTTTTACTTCTCTATTTCCTAATTAAACAATCTCATATAGTATCTCACTACACTTCTTTTTATTGTGTCTCATTTTATAGTATTCTAACATTGTTCATCATGGTAAAAAAATTTCTTATCGCTCCTAGTATTATTTTTTCAATGCTACCATTGTTTACATCCTTATCTTATTTTTTATTGATGAATTTTTCACTTATGTATTTTCTTTGATGTATTTTCCCCCTCAATCTAACCTGTATGGTAAATGCTCTGAATGTTTTGTATGTTTTATATTAATTGATCGATTGGCTGTCCTTCTTCTGCTTCCAAAGTCGTGGTGAATTTTGCTACTGAAATCTTATGCTTTTTTCATGCAACTTCTGTACGTGATGTTATAAAAGGTGAAGACAAAAACGTTTTTGTATCATTAATAAATAACAAAAACTAATGAACAATTATATATTTTTAAAAATCTTGGTAACGATCGTACGCCAAATAGTGTTAGTTTTGAATCCTTGGAATAATATTGATCTTAACTAACATATATATATATATATATATATATATATATATATATATATATATATATATATATATATATATATATATATATGTGTGTGTGTGTGTGTGTGTATATATATACATACATATGTATATATATATATATATATATATATACATGTATGTATATATATACATATATATATATATATATATATATATATATATATATATATATATATATATATATTCTTTCCCTATGGTAGGTTTATAAAAGTAGTTGTTGATGAGCAGATGTGTAAAAGATATAATATCAATGCCGACATACGTCAAGGATCAATTCTAGACTCACCCCTTTTCCTGATCTTCATCAATGTTCCCAAAATCACATTCTAAGATCATTCGTTTTCATTCATGCAGATGAGACATAAATCCTTGGCAATAATTTGAAGTGCCGTAATGATCTAAATCTTTCTAATTCTATCTCTTCCGATCGTGAACACGTCGTGCAATGGGGAAAATGTGGCCGGTAACTTTTAAGACATCTAAACCAAGCTTTTCGTTTTCATTGCCAACGCTCGGATCGTTATTTTGCCTGAATTGAAATGAATGGCTTACTCCTCTTGCTATCATGAGCTTCTAGGACTGATCTTCACTCTTTACGTGAAATTTCATATTTCCATAAAAAATTTTTTAAAAGTTTATGTACATGTTTAAAACTCACGGATATATCCTTACTAGATTTCGCATTTCTTAACAGGTTGACAAAATAGAAGGTCCTCCGAAAATTATCTCACTATTTTTTTAATTCATCATTATGAATAAAAGAAAGAAAAACAATCAATATATTAAACCGTGTTTTTTTTAAATTCTAAATAACGTTGGATAATATTAATAAAGAAAGCAGTGAGTTGGAGTTTTCTGTAATAAATCTGGTTTTGTTTTTTATATCCTCTAATAATATTAATACTACTCATATTATATATATATATATATATATATATATATATATTAGTATTAAAAAATATTCATAGCAAGTAAGCTACACAGAAAAGTCTGTGTTTCATTCTTTAAGGAAATTGTCAGGCTTATTGCAATTAGCCTCATGATGTATCTCATGAATGAAAAACGAACGAAACAAACAAAACGAATAAATGAGTTACTTGTGAAATCAGTTGATGCATGCCCCCATAAGCTGGAAGAGAGTGGTGGCAGCCATGTTGGATTTTAAATAAAACCTACACTATAAACTTTTTCATCAACAGCTTTCTTGTAAAGAATTATATTTCTGTAATAAATTACGAGCACTGAATAATAGGGAATTACTTTTTACATAATAATGATATACAGATGAATTTCTCAAAAATATTTCATCTGATAGAGCCGAAACTACTTTTGTAAACTTATTATTTTACTTCAGTTAGTTCTCAGAAGTAATTTTATATTTAAATTATTCGTTAGATAAGAACAGTTGGAAAAACAAATTATTTAAATTGGTCGAAAATTAGCCATGAATCACTCCATAAATGTCTTAAATAACGCGCATTTTGTTTACTTTGTATATAAATTAAACTAAATATGACTCACATTACCCACCCTTACACTTATGAACACGTATGAGTGCGTTTATAGCACCGGCCATGATCGTCTCGCTCGTTGTGTTTGGTGCAAGGTTGCCGTTCGACTCAGTCAGTGCTGCAACAAAAAATCATCGTTCCAAGCAAAATCAGGATACCAATTTATAAACAAATAAAGGGTTTATTTCTTGGAGGTTACAAATGACACTCGCCTTCTTGGACAAACTTGCAAAATGAGATTTTTTATCCCGGCCAAATAAAATATAGGTCCAGCCAAACACAACATGCAGTCTGTTCCCGAAGACCACCGACAACCAACTGACTGCCAGTCATCAGAAAAACAAACTGCCTCTGTCACGCCCAGAGGGCAAAGTCTAACTGACCTCCCCTGTCCACAAACTGGAATATATGTTCTTTTGACTAGAAATCCGAGATGTCAGGTTCCCATCTACATTCGACCACTCTGAAATCGACAATTATAGATAATGGCTACTGGAGATATCCACTGGAGATAACTGCCAGACAGTGCCCACTCAAATGCGTGTATCATGGAGTCCACTTAGGAACATTGGTTTTCCCAAGTAGGCCTGTCCCAGCATGACTTCCGTTTAATGAGGCACTTATTTTTTTCAAAGCGAAATCAAATTCTAGGTGGCTCAATATAAAATCAGTGGTATTTTCAATTTCCTCTGTGCCTTTGTCCTTTTCCTTTGGCCAAGCATCTATAACCTACAACGTATGCTATTCACATGAACCACCAAAACATGTACATGTTTACACACCTACCAATTGCGTCATCATAATCGGTTACTTAGTTTCGGAGTGAATATTGTACATAAAAATATATAAACATATACATATACCATAATGTCTTCCTATTGATTGATTCCAATTAATATCGATGCTAGCACAGACAGATTCACATGAACCCTCGTCTCCAATCGTGTCCCGTCTCGAAGAGCCGAACCAACGACCAGCTAGAATAAATAATCGTCATTTTTTCGTCTCTTCAAGTGTCCTCATACTTATTCCCGTAAAAGCGAGGCAGTATACAATAATATATAAGACATAACATATACTACCATTTTATAACTCCTCGAGATTGACTAAGCCAATTATGATAATCTTAATATCGAAGTATAATTTCTGCAAAATTTACCTATTTAGAAAATGTGATTTTCACGATTGATAGCGCCAAGGCGTTTTGAATTTTTCGAACCTAACTCTCTCAAATGTTAATACAATCATCCATCATTTTATATTCCGAACAGTTTGGAAAAACAAATTATTAAAATTGGTTGAAAATTAGCCATGAGTCACTCCATAAATGTCTTAGATAACGCGCGTTTTGTTTTTTTTATGTTATCAACCGGTGTAAAAAAAAAAATTCAGCTAATCTCAAACAATGTTGTTTTGTGTTTACAGATTTCGTGTTTTGTTAATGATTAGCAGCCGGGTGGATAAGGGTGTTAGTTGAGAGATATTCTAGTAAATTCTAATAAGAGATTGCGAGTTCAATCCTTGGAGAAGCAAGGTAAGAAGAAATGAACAGTGCATCGTAACATAGTGGGGGTAAATAAAGGATTTACCAACTACGACAAATGTCACCTGAACAAGGCTGGAGAGTACGGCGGCCGATATGGTGTGATCATAAAAGCAAACAAGTGTGAAATATGGACCTGATGTAAATATTCTTAATTAAATACATTATTTTATTTCTTCTCGATGAAAAGGCGATAAGTGTAGTTTGTTTTGTCGATACGTAAACACATCTTTATAAGAAGCGATGCCCGTCGGTCAGTCGATCGGTCGATCAGTTGGTTCGTATGTAGTTCTACAATTTGAAATTACAGATTATATAGACGCTTCTTATTTAAATATGTCCAATCACGGCTATTAGACTCTCCGTCTGCTGGTCGGTTACGCTTAAGTTCAAACGATCGAAATAGCATGTTTGTCCGTTTATCACGCTTAATTTTCTAATAGCATTTTCGTTGATCCGTCACGTTTGTTTGAAATTGCATTTTCGGTGGCCTGTCACGTTTGTTTGAAATTGCATTTTCGGTGGTCTGTCACGTTTGTTTTAAATTGCATTTTCGGTGGTCTGTCACGTTTTTTTGAAATTGCTTTTTCGGTGGTCTGTCACGTTTGTTTTGAATTGCTTTTTCGGTGGTCTGTCACGTTTGTTTGAAATTGCATTTTCGTTGGTCTGTCACGTTTGTTTTAAATTGCATTTTCGGTGTTCTGTCACGTTTGTTTTAAATTGCATTTTCGGTGGACTCTCACGTTTGTTTGAAATTGCATTTTCGTGTGTCCGTCACGTTTGTTTGAAATTGCATTTTCGTTGGTCTGTCACGTTTGTTTGAAATTGCATTTTCGTTGGTCTGTCACGTTTGTTTGAAATTGCATTTTCGTTGGACTCTCACGTTTGTTTGAAATTGCATTTTCGTTGGTCTGTCACGTTTGTTTGAAATTGCATTTTCGTTGGTCTGTCACGTTTGTTTGAAATTGCATTTTCGTTGGTCTGTCACGTTTGTTTGAAATTGCATTTTCGTTGGTCTGTCACGTTTGTTTGAAATTGCATTTTCGTTGGACTCTTACGTTTGTTTGAAATTGCATTTTCGTTGGTCTGTCACGTTTGTTTGAAATTGCATTTTCGTTGGTCTGTCACGTTTGTAATACCATTTTCTTTGAAAGCGCAAACTGAATGGATACATCTTACGAATATCCATTCGTTTTATTTTATTCTTAAGAAAAATAGTTTTCAATAAAATTTGGACGTTGTTATATTTAAAGTTATTACTATTATCATTGTAACAATAACAAATTGGCAGTTTTCTCTTTGTGAAAGAAAAAACATTACCCATATTTTTAATCACGTCTTTCTCTTTCGTTACTTTTTTTTCAATCTTTGTTTTTTACAAATAATACATCTCTTATTAACGAAACCTATGGAAATTAAACGTTGACTTAAGAACATATGAATCTTATTTTCATGTACTTATTATATATTTTTGTTGTGGACCTGGGTAAAGCTGAATAAATGACACAGGAACACATGGTTTAAATGAACAAAGGTATATATTATATAATAGAAATAAAGAGATACAAGGAGATGTTGCTCTCAACCGCCATTGCTGGTTTGCCTGGGAAGAAGAGAACAAGTGTCACGTGCTTCCCGTATTTATAAGGTGGACGAGTCCATTAGTTCTTTGTAGGTAGGTACGGCACCATAACACCCCCCTTCCAAGCCTTACCTCCTCAGGAGTCTTAATAACGTTTCCTTTTCGGATATATCTCTAGGTAGTCCGGAGCCATTCGTTTTCTTTTTGGTTGTCGTTTATGTGTGACTACCTGGGGTGCTGGTAAGTTGAAGGTGTCATATATCACGTCAATCACGTCTTCTCCTTGTGGGGCGCTGTCAGTGTCATCTGGCAGTCTTTTTCTGATCTGATTTAGATGTCTCTTATGCTAGAACCGTGGTCCTTTTATGATATAGACCATCGATCCGATCCTCTTTTCAATTGTACCGGGTTCCCAGAACGATGCATTGTTTTTGAACATCTTAAAATATACCCTATCTCCTGGGTTGTATTTTTTCTTCGGTACCGTAGAGATTCGGTCATAATTATTATGTTTAGGTAATAATTTATCAAACACGGACTTCACATTCCGCGCAAACATCATCTTTGCGGGGGATAATGATGATGCTATGTTCATGTTTTTTGTAATTCTATATACCTGTAAGAATTGTTGTAAAGCCTTCTCCTTAGGAGTATCACCGGCCTTTTTTAATGCTCTTTTTAATGTGTCTACGAAGCGTTCCGCCTGGCCGTTTGACCTAGGATGATACGGGGGCGTCGTTATATGTCGGATTTGAAACGTCGCGCAGAACTCCTCAAAATCTGATGACGTGAACTGTGTCCCATTATCACTCACCAAACAATCCACTACCCCAAAACGGGCAAATAGTTCATGTAGGAATCTTATCGTAACCTCTGACGTGGGACTCTTGCAACGTAGTACCTCGGGCCACTTTGAAAAACTGTCGACTACGATTAAGTAGTAAAATCCTTCCAATGGTCCCGCGAAATCCACGTGAATTCTTTCCCACGGACGCTCGGTCTTTGGCCATGGGCTATGCTTTATATGCGGTGCTTTTGCCGCTAAGGCACAGCCTTTACAAAGCTTTACTGCTTTTTCAATGTCATTGTCCATACCTGGCCAGTACACAAAACTCCTCATTAACCCCTTCATCCTGGTTATCCCTGGATGGCCAACATGAAATTCTTTCAGAATTTGCTTTCGTAGTTTTTCTGGGATGACCACCCTTTCGTTATGCATGAGTACGTCATCACAGAGTAAGAAACTCTTTGCCGCATGTAAATCCTTATCTACCAATTTCATTTTTGTTCTGGTGATAAATTCATCCTCTTGAGCTCCTTTTTTTTATCTCGTATAGTGTCACCGGGAGCTCTCTCACTGCGTTGCACAAAATCTCTTTAAAATCTCCTTCTGTTTGAAGAGACGCAATCATTGTGTCTTCTAGAGTCTCTCTCTGTTTTGGCACTAATCTCGACAATCCATCTGCATGATAGATTTTATTTGAATGCAAATGTTGCATTTTAAAGTTGTAGTTCAATAAGATAGTTCCCCATCTTTGTAGTCTATTAGCTGTATATACAGGTAGGCCTTTTTTAGATCCATAAATTGTAATTAGCGGCTTATGGTCTGTCTGTAAGGTAAATTGTCTACCATGTATGTATCGGTGAAACTTTGTTACTGCAAATATTATTGCTAGGGGTTCATTTCTCGATTTGAGAATACTGTTTTTCCGCTGGGAGCAAGGTCCTTGATGCATGTGCAATGGGTTTATGGGTTCCATCAGGCATTTTGTGTAGGATACATGCTCCTAAACCATATGAACTAGCATCGCTAGCTACGATTATGTCCAATTCTGGATTGTAATGCGTTAGAAATAACTCTGACGTAAGTCTTTCTATGATTTTATTAAATGCATCCTGACATTCAGGTGTCCATACCCAGGCTTTACCTTTTTTTAATAGCTCATTTAATGGAGCACGCAAATTATGCATTTCTGGGATAAAAGCCTGGTAGTAATTTGCTAGGCCCAGAAAACTCTGTAATGTCATGACGTTTTCTGGCGCCGGCATGTTTTTTATTGCGGTAGCCCTTTCTGGGTCTGGTCTTCTGCCGTCCTTGTCGATCACATGACCCAGATATTTTATTTCATCCAGGAAAAAATCACATTTTTCTTCTTTTACTTTGAACCCATAATCTTGGATTCTCGCAAACACTTGATTTACATGTTTTTGGTGTTGTTCGATATCTTTGCTGTTAATCAAGATGTCATCGAGATACGCTATTGCGAAATCGAGTCCGCCCAGCATTGTGTCTATTACTTGTTGGAAAATGGCTGGCGCGACCTAAACTCCGAACGCTAATCTTTCGAATTTATATAAACCACGATGTGTGTTTATACATAACAGCTTAGAACAATCTTTATCCACCGGTATTTGTAGGTATGCCTCACTTAGGTCTATTTTTGAAAAAAATCTTCCTCCATTTAAGCTTGTAAACACTTCTTCCGGGGTATGGAGTGGGTAGTGATAGTCCGCGAGGGCAGTATTTAGTCCTGTTGAAAAATCTGCACATACACGAATCTCATTAGATTTTTTCTTTACATAAACCGTGGGTGCTGCCCACTGGCTGTGTTGTACTTTTGATAAAATACCCATCATTACCAGTCGGTCTAATTCAGCGTTTATTTTTTCAATCGAGGCGAAGGGTACTTTCCTTTCTTTTCTAAATACCGGCAGTACATTTTCTTTTAGACGGAATTTTGCAGTCATTTTAGTGCAGCATCCAAGACCGCCAGAAAAAACCTCTGGAAACGAGTTTTTTAATTCTCGTTGTAGTTTTTCCGATTCTGTTGCGCGACTATTTATTTTTTTACAAAATGTATTTATCGGCAACTTCCATAAATCAAATGCCTGCATAAAATCTTAACCAAAAAGATTATTCGAATCCTTCAGTACCAGTAGTTTGAGTTTTTTAGTATTTCCCATTAGGGACACATTTGTGATTAATTCACCTTCAAATGTAATTCTTTCACCAGTAACTGTGCTTGCCAGCCTGTTTGTTCTTGATAGAGTAGGTTTATTTAATCTCCTCCATGTATGTAAATTTATAATGGAAACGTCTGAACCAGAATCCAATTGCAATTTTATATTTTTATCCAGGATTTTCACCTGTACATATTTTCTTATGTTCATGCCAGTTTCCTTCTTTGTTCTAGTGGCTTGAATCCGCATTTTATTTCCTCTGCCCGTTCTGCAGTGCGAACTTTTATGTCCAACTTTTTTGCATTTCATACAGGTTTTAAAACGGAATGGGCACTCATTGTACCAATGTGGATTACCACAGCGTGAACAAGGGCTTGGTGGCAATTTATTTATTTTTTTACTGGTTTGGTTTGTCTTTGTTACATCAAAATTATTATTTCTTATTTTTCTATAAGGTTGAGCTTTTGTTTTTTGATGTACCTTTTTTATGTGCGCCATGCCGGACAATTCAATGTCTTTTGAGTCCTGTTTTACATTTACAAATCTTTGACAGTCCTCAGCCAACTTTTGCAGCGTAAGGCTTGGTTCATTCTCTAATTTATTTAGAACTCTACGCCTTATCTCCGTGTCATTTCCTGAGATTAAACCTTGTACAAAAATTAGACACTTGAAATTATCTGCACTTAATTCAGCTAGTCTAAAATCGTCACAATGCTTGTTCACTATCGATGCAAACGTAGCGTAATCTTCCTCGTCTTTCTTTACCAGGTTCATGCACTTCCATCGTTTGTGGAAATAAATAGAAAGAGAGAGATACAAGGAAATGTTGCTCTCAACCGCCATTGCTGGTTTGCCTGGGAAGAAGAGAACAAGTGTCACGTGCTTCCCGTATTTATAAGGTGGACGAGTCCATTAGTTCTTTGTAGGTAGGTACGGCACCATAACAATTTTATTATTTTATTAATGGTATTTATCATTGAAGAATGTTGCAATGTTTCTGAATATGACGTGAATACTTACATAATAAACTTCGAAAATTGAAGCGGAAAATCTTAAATATTTGAAACAAATTTACATAGAAAAATTGATCATCATCGAGTTTTTATTCAACAAAACTGTTTAGTTATATAGGATATAGAATTTATAATCAATTTGATGAATTTAAAGAACATAAATCCAGTGGTTTAGTAAGAAATAACTAGATTAGAAAGCACAATTTTCATTTTCATTTGTTTAAAAAACGACGCAGAAGTGAAATTAGATAAAGGACAAACATGGAGTGGTATTTATTATTGGGAGAGACAGATAGAAGGAGATAGAGAATAAAGGAAGAGAGAGGGTGAGGGAGAGTCGAACAGAGATCGACTTATGTCAGGCTTATTATGTTCATATAGAAAGTAATGGTTGTGACTATTAATCCATCGTCGCATTCGAATGGGAGAGTTTATTCCTTCGTCGTCTGGTCGATCTGTAGCATTATAGTTGTAAATCGATAAGTGTTATGGCTAAAATTAAATGGATGCGGGTTAAGAATATATTTTAAATGTAACAACGTCTAATTCATTTAGAAGCCTTTATACTGTTGATTCGTGTAATAGATAAGTTGAAGACTGAGTCTGCTTGAAAACTATGCAGTGATCGAACCTCTACGATAATTAGAGCATAAAAAGGAAATTGAAGAGTTTTCTTCATCACATTCTCCGCCACAAAGAAAAGTCCGAGGCCGTATGTTTTTTTGGGGAGGAAGGGTTGCATGGACTCTCAAGAGTGGGTATCTGCTTAAACAGAAAAAGATAGAAAAAAGTTCAAAACTAATAGTTTTCAGCTAAATACTGAGGACTTCGACGGATTCTAGTAGAGCGTCGAAGGTTCAGCACATTAGCAACTTCTGAAGATCTCCGCTAGCGATTATTCGAGGGTGGGGTGTGAAGAGATGTAGGGACCAAATTTTTGCAGCTAGAGTTTTCCAGAGCACTCAGCACAGTATGAGGAGGGGAAGTGTTGGAATGAGGAAGTGAATTCTGTATCCGTTGGTTCTCCGGCATCGAATCAATTTCCGCATCTAAACTGCTCGTTCTAGCACCCAATCGAGGTACGTGGTGTAGGGATACTGTCGTCTCACTTCAATTATTGAAACGCACATAAGCATAGCAGATTTGACTACAAGTAGGTATCGACTATAAGTTCGTATTTGCTTCCGCGTACATGTTTCTTAACGAAAACATATTTAGCTTTTGTTAACCGCGTAGGTATGGAATTTCCCGTAGCTGATTTTCTTTGGAAATTAAAGAGACGATCATGCGAAGACAGAGCAGAATTAAGTTATGTACACATAGAGATAACCTGTATACAAAGTAAATGCTCCTCTACTACTAATAAAACTACACACGCTAAGGCCTTCCACCGGACACTCTTTACCAACGGCTTCTCCCTTCTACAATAGCAAACCTCAGTAACACATAAAAACGCAGACACAACCCCCTCACCAACACCTTCTTCCTCAAAATCCCTTTCTTTAGCGATAGCATTAGATCCGCGATCCGCAAAGCAATACGTAGCGAGAATCTTGACATTCAACTCACCCATACAGGCACTACCCTGCGACTACACCTAACTAAAAAAAACACAGTAACCACCCTCTGAACCCTGCTCCCTAGCCAATTGCCCCATTCCAAACTCTGAGATCTGCCTTCGTACTTATACAGTTTGCAGACGTCAATGTGTTAAGTGCCGGAATGTCTACATCTATAGCACTGTCAGGCATCTGCACCAACACATCAAAGAACACTTATACATCCGCATTTCTGCTTTCTATAAACACACCTTATCATGTGGCAGCACACAAAGCATTATCCATGTCCGTATCCTTGCCTCAGTTAAAAACATCGGTAATCTAAGGAGATCTCTAAACATATACCCTCTTTAAATAACAGAGCCCAGCTTTGTTCCCCCTATCATTCTTTAACCCTACTCCTCTTCCTAGATCATTTAAACTCTACTCACCTTGGACAATACTTCATATTCCTTGCTTCTTTGTCTCTACCCGATCCCAATGATCTCAACCATTTATCCACTTAACCCATCTAGATTTTGCCTATCCACACTCTCACTCTCCTTGTTCTCCTTATACCCTTCCATTCAGGCACGGTTTTCCTCTATCCCTCCCCTTAACCGACACCCATCTTCCCCTACGTATATTTCCTTATACAACTTTTTGTGTCTTCTTTATTGTCGATACTCTTTTTACCACCCTAATTATTCCGTCTAAATCATTACCTGACTGTTGATATTTATAATTACAAACTTAACATTAATATTAAATATTAAATTTAAAAATAAAAACCAAAAGTAAATAATGAATAAAATAAATAAACAATAAAAAATAACAACAACAACAAAATAAATTACATCTAAATATTAATATTTAAGATTAACTAAAGTAATTAATCTTAATAATTTATTACGTATCTTAACGATTGCATTTTCCGCAAGACTTGTCTTTCTGTGAATCTTATGTGTTTTTTAAGAGCAGCATCTACTTGGCTCTATTGAACTGACACAGCCAGTCCAACATTTGTTTTCTTTTGAAAAAAAAGAGGCTATTACTCTTGAAATGATTAAAGTTTCTACTCTTCCCTACCTTTAAATATTCAACAGTAAGCCCACCAATTTTCCAATTTACTGTCTTTATATTTAAATTTTGAAATATAAATGAATTGATTAGAGAGTTATCGTCTCTTGTCATTTATTTTTGTTCATTCTTATTCCACCTACCGGTTCTCAACATTGCATTGCTCCTCGGAATTCTCACCTTTATATTTACTATATATATATATATATATATATATATATATATATATATATATATATATATATATATATATATATATGTGTGTGTGTGTGTGTGTGTTTGTGTGTGTGTGTGTGTAATGTCTAAGCCACATTGATGAGTTGAAACAGAGACTAAGATACAGTAGGAAATGGGTAGAATACGAGATGAAAGGAAGAAGAGACAGAAAGAATTGGAATATGAGAAGAGAGAAGAGCAATATGATAAAGAAGTGGAAATAGGGAGAGAGAGAAACAGTCAGAGAAACAGAGCAGAGAGAATGTAAAAGAAAGTGAGACAGAGAGGCGGAAGAGCGGGAGCGAGAATAAAATAGAAGGAAAGAGAGCGAGAAAGGGGAGAGAGAGAGAGAAGGGGACGACGATTGTGAGAAAGGGGAAGAGAGATACAGAGACAGACAGAAAGGGAGAATCTGAGTACATTATTGTTCGGCTTAAGTTAGGGGTAGTGCACATCAAGGGTTCCCCTTGTCATCGTTGTAGAGAACTGGAAAAGGGAGCGGTTATTGGTTTGGAGAGGGAGTAATTCTTTGTTCTTGACTCAGAACTCTTGATTTATGAAGATGCATTAGTTGTACTCCAGATATTATATCTAAACACGATACCGATGGGAAGGTGTCAGGGGATACAATGGGGTTCACTTCCGGTGGTTAGCGACCCCCTATTCTCCAATCAGCCCCACCTCAGGTCTTTGTGTGTAATATTCCCTCTTTTCACTTTAAAACTCACATTTCATTAAACAATTATCTTCTATTTTTCCTTCGTAATATTTTCAAAATCTAGACTCGTCGGAATTTAGAGGAGACATTCATTAAAACTGCGTGCGGTTAGCGATAGAAATGTAGAAGATTTACAAAAGTATCTATAAAAAATAGGTATGATCAAAAGCACGCACTTGCTCTAATTCGGTCTAATAAGGTGGAAAATGTTTGTTTTTCAAAATTGACCATAGATAGACTAATTATTGTATTTCGATAAATTTTTCAGTATTATAAGCGTTAAGAGATAATCTTTCTGTAAAACAATTGCAAACTGGAAATTTTGAAGGCAACCGTCTTTAGTGGGGGTTAGGTTATTTTCTTGCACGACCCTTAACTTATTAATGCTAGCAAAACAATTAAAATGATTGGTACCTTTTTAAATTAATGATTTTAAAAATATAATTCTTCGTAGTTTAATATGTTATTATGTTTTCTGAAAAGAAATCAACTTCTAGTCGAATGGACTCCTTAATTTTGGAAATTTAAAAACGGTAATATGAATAAAATATTGCTCGTTGAGATTTTTTTTCTTCTTCAAATGTTCGCTTAATTTATTACGAATACGGTAGTAAAAACAATATTAAAAAATATATTTCTTTTATTATTCTAACAAATGTTCGAACAATTGAGAACTCAAAATGTTTTATTATCGAAACTTGAGTTCAACTGTAAGCTTAAGTACTTCAAAAGGTAACCCGATGAATAAAATGGCTGAAATTACAAAAATCAGATTTCAGAAAATTTCGTTTTTTATCTTTAAAATTTGGTTCCATTTTTACATACGATATCAGATCTGTTCTACAAATGCACAGAAGTGATACAAAAATAGAGTTATCGTTCTTGGCTATTTTGTTCATATAAAAGTTGGTCAATCAAGAGCGGCGACCATTTCGATGAGTATCGCAGCTAAAACAAAACGAACAAGATGACACTGGTGTGACTTTTTTCTAGGAGCGGCTCGACAAGATTATTTGATTTAGAATAAGATATAAAGAAGAAAAAGAAGAAAAAAGAAATAGAAGAAGAAGAAGAAGAAGAAGAAGAAGAACCAGAAGAAGAAGAAGAATAACAAAGGGAAGAAGAACATTCGAAAATAAGTTTTAATTTAATTTAATTTTCCATTATTTTTTGTCCTTTTTAAACGTTGTTGTTTTCTTTTTGTTTTGATTTTTTTCTGACCGAAAAATAAAGAATCACGAATCAACGAAATTATCCACTGAAAGAAAGGAACCATAACTTTTAACAAGTAAAAGATTTAACATTCTGGAAAATGTGTCGATTTTTTAACAACAAACATAAAAACCTTTTATCGTTTTTAACAACAATGAACTATTTTTAAAAAATCAATTTGAAAAATTTTGTTAAATTTTTCAAATTGAGTTTTTGATGTCTGGATTAATACACGTTATGAACTCCCATTGTTCTGGAAAAAAAAGCTGACTTTGTAATGACGTTTTTTAAACGATAGCTGTCAGTGACTGCCACGTAGACGAAATTTGATCATCCCTAATATATATATATATATATATATATATATATATATATATATATATATATATATATATATATATATATAGACAAAAGTCTATATATACAAAAGTAAACTTCAATTTTGTTGGCGACAGACGACGAATTTGCAAAAAATAGCTGAATATACAGTCACTTGTGAAAAACAAGTCTCGTGCTGACCCTGAAAAGCAGAAGCGTCTTTGGTATAAGTAATGTCTTGCTAAGTTGGGGAGGGGGTGTAGCAGTAACTGGACAGTCTTAATTTGTATGCCGGCAGTGAGGCGAAAATGGGTTGGTGCAGTGGAAGAGTTGTGGATGACTGCAAAAGATACTTCTTTGGTTTGACCTCAGTATCAATTAGGTAGCTTCCTAGCGCATAGCGCCAATATTGCTACGTTTATTTTTAAAAGGTGTGAATGTGTATATTTCTTGCGTTTTCGATTTGCTGAAATAAAATTTTCGTATTAAGATTCCAATCCAATCAACAGTTGATATTTTTACAAAAAAGCATTCGTCTGCTGCGGTTGATTAAACAACGAGCACAAACATTCTATTTGAAAGTTTAGTCTGATAAGCCATAGAAAATGATATTAGAAACTTAAACGTAACAGATCAACGAACACACAAACCGAGAAAATTATGTTTCAAACTCGTGCGTGAGTCAATTTTAATTATCAGTTAACGGCAATGAACGCCATGCATGTGGCGTTATTAAATGAATACTCCCCATAATAAGCCGGATCTTGTGTTCACATCCAGCCCCCGTGGGGAGGCATTTCAATAAAAAATATTTTCGTGTTTAATATTTTTATTAATTTATCAATTAACTGGGTGGACACTTTTTTTTCTGAATTTCTTTTTAATAATATTTTAAAAATTATATTTTTAAAATTATTTTATTATGGAAATCGTTCCAGACAAGACATGAAGCTACTTGATGTAAGGCGCTAAAATACTACTACTTTAAGGTAAAAAACTAGCCAAAGATAAGTGTTAGATGGATAGATTCCGACCCAGAAAACAGCAATTCTTCTCCCTTTGTCAGAAACATCGCTCATGAAATGTGATGATTAAAGTACAAAATAGGGGAAGCGAGAGTTACGAGACTGCCAAAAGTAAACCCAATGTTAACTTTCTACTCTCCTGATTTAACAAGAAGAATGCCCATCCCAGGTGAAATTAATTCCCCGACCAAAACTGTTTCGCACTTGTATGTCTCCTTACGAAAATTACAATCAAGCTATAATCATACTAATCCTTTTTTCATAAGTTGATCAAAATCCATCACATAATCATGATTCTATAATGTGTCTAACATTTAAAAACTAAACTGAAGGTGTTTAAAGAAAAAAAGGAAATTCAGGTAATCATTTGTGACTATTGATGAAATTTAATGTAAATCTGAAATATTTCAATTTTCAAATGGGAGGTTGTGCTTATATTATGCCCTCTAAAACTCCATAAAATACTCCATAGGAATATGAATTTGGAGAATATTTATTAATTGATGCCTAATACTATTTTTTAAAATTTTATAAAAATAAGAATATTCACCAAATTGTTCAACACCCTTTTTATCTCTTTGCATGAAAGTAAATCAAATTAAATATAGCCAACGTTTGGACACCTTACGCCTAGCAACTGTGTTTCAAAATTCACAGAGATCGGTTAACCAGTTTAAGAGTGAATCCTGTACATACAAAGTTATAAACATAAACAAATACTTTCATGGATATATATATTATAACATTATTGTGTTCATTAAATTATTATTCGAACTAAAGTATGATAAAATTAGCACTAATTGTTCTTAAGGCAATACTAATTTAATCTCTATTCATAAAATTATTGGGTGTACATTCATTTCTAAAAGTTTCAATCTTTCAAGATATAAAGATTTGCCAAAAATGTTAAAACCAGTTTAAATGTCATGTTATCGACAGTTTAAATGTTCGTGACTTCCTTTCAAATTTCGAAGATTTTTTAAAAATTTTGTTTCCAATTACTAATAAAAAATTAAAATGATTGACTTGCTTGCTAAGAAACGAAAATCATTGTCGTGGATTAAATTTCGTAATTTAATTATTTTATAAGAGTTAAAATATTTCGCTTAATTTCAATAAATATGTCATTAATCGTAAATAAAAACATTGAGAATTTAATGTATTATTATAAAAGTTAGGTTTTCATGAGAAATACACACACGCATACATGAAGTGTTCTAATAATTTTATTAATATGAAGAGAAACAAAAACACTGAAATAATTTTTATGTATTATTTTTCAATAAATATTTTTCCCAAATTTCAAAAAATTAAAATTAAAGAAATAAAGTCTAGGATTTCCGAGTAATCTTAGAGCCCCCCTCTCCTCTCAGATTACTCATAAATCTTAGGAGTTAGAATTTGTTGGTTGACGAATTCATTACAATTAGCTGACATGCTCTTGTCTGCTGATTTCAAAAGTCTACGTTTTGACAGGGTGTACGAAACAAATTTGATACTGCTTTCATATTCTTTCATTTCAGAATCATTTGAAGTATTTAATTGCGGTAAAGAGAAACGGGTAGTTGTTTCCGTGTACTATTCGTTGATTTAATGGTTAGGTATGGTTTGGTAGTTTTGTTTTACGGCATATCAACCCTTTTTGGGTTATTTAATGCCGAATCTGGTCATTATAGTAAAAGTTTTTATGCTTCAAGTTCTTTATATCTTCAAATGTTTAATCATCGTTTTTGGTTTGGTAGTTTTGTTTTACGGCATATCAACCCTTTTTGGGTTATTTAATGCCGAATCTGGTCATTATAGTAAAAGATTTATGCTTCAAGTTCTAAAAATAAAATAAAAAAGGGGAGGGAGAAAGGGAGAGGGGCTGTTGTTTTTGTTTTTGGTTTTGTAGAACATAATTAAGTTTTACAAAAAAAAAAAAAAAAAAAAAAAAACGTCAATGTAGGTGAATTTCGTCTCAGGGAGCCACAGGGCAGCCTGATCTGGTATCACCAGGATTTAATGGTTAGAGATTATAATCTCTAACCATAGAGTGGAATATAAGAAAAAGTGTCTTGCTTCATGATGATTTGCGCCGGAGTAAACAATTCCGAATTCGGTGCTTCTTGAATGCCTTGAATGCTGTGTGATGCGAGCTAGAGAATTGCGACGGAGATTTGGAAGAAGTGGCTAGCAGGAAAGATCATAGAAGGATATCTGACTACTGCACAACGAAATTCATCAAAAAACTGTAGAAAAGGCGCGGCAAGATTCACACAAAGGAATGCGAACCTTGGGGAATGAGGTGGGCGCCGGAGTGGCAACTTTGGAAGGAACGCTAAACGGAAATGTTCGCTGCTCCTGAAACAAGAGTTGTAATTGTCAACTACTCACCGCCAAGCCAGAAGTGAACCGCCTTACGTTAACCAAAAAAAACTCTTAAACAAGTTAAACCACCCCATCAAGTCTATAATGCTCTGGATCTTATTAGAACCAGTTGCACAAAACCGCAGAACAACGGGTGAGTTACCTACAAATCACGTAAAGACCAAGTTTCCTCAAATTGTGATAATTTTTGGCTGTATTTCCAGCGAAGACCACCTCATACCGTCCCACATCTTCGAAAAGGGACTCAGCCACAATTCAGATAGCTATATTGGCTTGTTGTCCACGGTTATCAAGCACTTCATTAAGAGGGTTGCTGCGTGTTTTAGAACTCTGACGACATCACCAGTCCTATCACCTGCTCCCGACTTAACTCACCTGATTGCAATCCCATAGACTATTATGTGTCCGGCGAAGTTTACAAAGACACCAAACATATAACCCGCAGCACGATGTGGTAAGCAAATATGTGCGGAATCGCACATTAATGGAGTGAGAGTGACAACGTTATTTCTGCGCCATTTCTTTGTGTGTTTGGGGACAAAATTGACCCGACTTCTTATACAACAGTTGAGCCGTTCTGTTCTAGGTGCTTGACTTAATAACCAGAAATCGTGCAGATTAAGGAGGAAAACTTCACGCAGAAGAAAAACTCCTGATGCACGATAACAACAAACTGCAACACTGAGGAAGAGCTGACTGCCAGAATCCAACTGGCGTGAAGACATCTTTCGAAGGACACCATGAAAGCCGCGTACGTAAGGTTCAAATACCGTGCTTGAGGCCCAGGGCGGCTTCTTCAAGTCAGCTATGTTCGGGAAACTTTCGTTTAACAGGTGATGCCCTTTAAATTTTGAGAACGCATCAATTATTGGCCGAAATATGACTTTTTAACTTCCCCAAAGGTGTCAAATGTGTCTCGAACACCCTGTTAATATTGACTGGCACTTGGATGAATGCTGAATCAACCTAACTTCATTACGCTGAAACACTTATACTTTTTCGAATAACATTTTAACGATTAATTCATAGAAGCAGTTGTTTTCGTTCGAAAAGCAAAACAATACGGATCAATTATACTTTAGGTACCCAGAATGAGCAAGGACCAAAAAAGGACACATTTTTACTTGACACAAAGATCTTAACTTTTACTTCCGGTTAAATCATAAAGAAAACAATACGCACATTTATAACTTGTTTACATTTTTATTTGAAAAAATGGGGAAGTTATATCAAATATTTATTTACAAAGATAATAAGATATAATTTAAAACTACACATATTTTTATTTACAAAACTTTGTGTAGTAAAAAAACGAAATAAACAAATATTTAAAGAAAACATTGCAGAGATGGTGTCCCTATTTACTTGCCCCCCAAGAAGGTTGAGTTAGTCACATGGTTTGTTTTAATGTAGAAAATCCCAGCACCCGAAAAGAGACACTCTGGATTGGGACACACATTTAAATTGCCTTATCTAGAATGATTGGTCCTCTAATGACTGAACGCACGGTTGTTGAAGATCTCAATTGGATTCACATTGTGTGACACCATCTCAATTGGATTCACATTGTGTGACACCATCTCAATTGGATTCACATTGTGTGACACCATCTCAATTGGATTCACATTGTGTGACACCATCTCAATTGGATTCACATTGTGTGACACCATCTCAATTGGATTCACATTGTGTGACACCATCTCAATTGGATTCACATTGTGTGACACCATCTCAATTGGATTCACATTGTGTGACACCGACTCAATTGGGTTCACATTTTGTGACACCATTTCAATTGGATTCACATTGTGTGACATCATCTCAATTGGATTTACATTGTGTGACACCATCTCTGCACAACATCCACTTATTTAAAAGTGTTTTGTCTAAATCTGTTTAGTTTGTTTATATATTTGGTGTAATAAAAGTTTGTAAGTTATTTTTAATTAAAAATGTATACCTTTAAAATCTTCAAAGTTTAGAACACAAAACGTTTTGTAAATAAAACCTTAAAATCTGCGAAGAAGGCGGCAAATAATGTGCGTATTGTTTTGATTATAATTCAATTGGAGGTAAAAGAAACCGGTGTCAATGTAAAATGTTCCATCGTAGTCGTTGTTCATACTAGTGTGCTTCAAGTATAATTGATCCAACAATGGCATTAGCTGATGAATCTTTTAAATTAGACAGTATTACAAAAATCTGATTCATATATATAGGAGTACACACGCCTAAAAATACTATGTATAGAATCGTTAATAAATTTCACAATCTTTTCTTCAATCCAACCATTTATGGTACAAATAAACTCCAGTCAATGCCGGACTTGCCCACTAAGTCTCAGTCATGAATATCCAACAGTCTTTGTTTCCTCGCCGTTCAATGAAATGAGGGCCATTTTTGTGATCATCTCATGAACCAGGACATTTTTCTATCCCCATTCCGGCTATCTGGAGCAAACATAACAGCCAGGAAATTAACTTCGAACTTCTTATACAAAACATGATAGTGTGCCTATATTCCACTGTAGTACCTGAGCGACTTTGTCGTGCCTCCATTATTTATACTGATGTTCTCGCATTAGGCATTCAGATACAATATGCGCTAAAGTTTCTTCCTTCTCATTACACAATCAGTATATCGATGATTCTGCAGTTTTGTTAATGCAATGTTAGATGGACCTAGTCCGAGTGGCTTGTTTTCTGGGATGCCATTAAGGTACTCAGTAGATCTTTTGAGATCACCCCTGGTCAAACAATTTCAGCTGTCATTATTTCTAAATGTAGTCATCTTAAAGAATACACTGTGTAGTGTCTTTCCAAATAATTTCAACCCTTTCTCTTGTAACCTTTGATTTCTTTCACCACAGTTCTTAGTATTTCCTCTCTTTTCACTTCACGGAGAAGAATTTCATTACTATCAGAAATATATTTATATAGACAACTTTTTTCTATATTAACAACATCTTCAACACTAAGTAGACCTCGAGTACCTTCTTTTCTAAGTAGATATGCATCCCATTTTTTTGCAAAAGTTCCATAAATTGTAAGCATTTCCCTGTTTTGGTATCCAAACATTTTAGTTCATCTACATTCCAGTCAAGTATACCGGCAGTGTATCGAATGATAACTACTGCTCTTGCATTGATAGCATAGATTGTATTTCGACTGCGCAGGTGTGATTTTAGAATAATCCTTACTCTTCTGTTGTACTCAGCTGGGACATGGATTTTCATTTCCTTGTTTTTAATCTGATCTGCCTCCAGTATTCCCAAGTATTTGTAGCCCCCTCACTCTCTACATTCTTTATCAGATCTGTTGTTGGGAGTTCAAGGTTATCTGGGTGGACAAGTTTACCTATTTTTACAACAATAATGGCACATTTAGTGATGCCGAAGGTTAGTAGTTCTTCGTTTACAGTTTCTCAGGATCATTTCATCGATCAGAAGCTGATCTTTGGTGCCATGTGATCTTTTCCGGTAGCCTTTCTGTTCTCCAGGCAGTAAATTGTTGTGGTCCAAAACGACCATAAATACGTTCAGACAATATGCTAGTGAAAAGTTTCCACATAACTGAGAGGCAAGTGGTTGGTCTAATATTTTGTCACATCACCCCCTTTTGTTTTATCTTTTCTGATCAAGACTGTGGTGCCCTTTGTAACTATTCAGAGATTATTATTATTATTATTATTATTATTATTATTATTATTATTATTATTATTATTATTATTATTATTATTATTATTATTATTATTATTATTATTATTATTATTATTATTATTATTATTATTATTATTATTATTATTATTATTATTATTATTATTATTATTATTATTATTATTATTATTATTATTATTATTATTATTATTATTATTATTATTATTATTATTATTATTATTATTATTATTATTATTATTATTATTATTATTATTATTATTATTATTATTATTATTATTATTATTATTATTATTATTATTATTATTATTATTATTATTATTATTATTATTATTATTATTATTATTATTATTATTATTATTATTATTATTATTATTATTATTATTATTATTATTATTATTATTATTATTATTATTATTATTATTATTATTATTATTATTATTATTATTATTATTATTATTATTATTATTATTATTATTATTATTATTATTATTATTATTATTATTATTATTATTATTATTATTATTATTATTATTATTATTATTATTATTATTATTATTATTATTATTATTATTATTATTATTATTATTATTATTATTATTATTATTATTATTATTATTATTATTATTATTATTATTATTATTATTATTATTATTATTATTATTATTATTATTATTATTATTATTATTATTATTATTATTATTATTATTATTATTATTATTATTATTATTATTATTATTATTATTATTATTATTATTATTATTATTATTATTATTATTATTATGATGATGATGATGATGATGATAATATTGCAGGAAAAATACAGTAATTCATACTTATAGATAAGTAAAAAGAAAATTTGATGAAAATTACTTATATGTAGTTCCGAGAGTTTAAAAAAATTCCGACGAAACTTAATTCCCGAATAAGATGAAATGAATTGCGCCTTTATACATACATGAACGCGATCTACAGACAAACTAAGAATTGGCGCAGGTAACACACTATATTTCCAAAATATTTCTATAGTCCATTAAACTAATTCTGGTTATTCAACATGTTTTATAAAAACGCGTATATTACAACGATCCGGGCTGACGTCTTTCAACATTGAATCTAAATAAAGTATTGGGAAATTTAGTGAGGAGAACAAAGAAATCTCTACATTAATCAAAGTCATGATACCAATGTCTATGGATGAGTGTTTTATGTATATTTGATTTATTAAGCTGTTATCGCATATTTATCAAAATAAAAATGCAATAGTATATAATAAAGCGAAATTTAAAAAATCCTACTTTAAAAGCAACATTTCATTACGGAATTAAGTTCATCAGAATGCATTTCAGCTTATTTGTAAACACGATAAACATGTAAATCTTTTTATAACAGTTGAAAAAAAGAATAACTTTCATTCTCGACACGTACGTCACAATTTTAAATATATTTTGAAAAATTTAAACAGTCGAATATAATGTCATTTAAACTGACTTAAATTCTTAGCATCAAAAAATGAAAATCGTTGAAGCTATTTACATTGAATGATTGCCATTCAACTTGGTTCAATTAATAATTTAATGAGAAACACAATTAAAATTAAACTTTTAAAATCCTACTTAGAAAAATATATAGTATTTAGAAGAAAAACAAGCAAACGACACGGTTAGAAAAAAGCAAAAAAGTAAAAAAAACTTCTTTGAAACGCCGGGTAGGTACAAATAGTTTCAGCTAAAATGGCAAAGTGAAAGAAAGAAATGGGGGTGAAAAGGGGGAACGTGCAAATGAATAGGAAGAAATCTAAGAATCAGTGGAAGAAAGAAAGGAAAGTAAAAAAGAAGGAAGGACAAAAAGAATGAAGAAAGGGAAGACGTGGAGGAAAGAAAATAGGAAAATCGAGAGAAAGCTTTAAAAGGAATGAAGGAGACAAACGAAAGTAAGAAAAAAAGAAGAACAGAAGAAAAAGAAAGGAATAACATATAGTAGAAGAAAAGGGAACGGAGGGAAAGAAGAAGGGTAGGAAGAAGTAAGTAATGGAGAGAATAATAAGGGGAGTGAGAAAACGACAAAAAAAAAAGGAACAAAAAGATGAAAGAAAAAGGAAAAAAGAAGAAAGAATAAAAGTTAGCAAAAAAATAAAACAGAAAGAAAAGCAAGAAAGAGAAGATGTAAAGAAAAAATACTGAAAGTTAAGAAGCAAAGGAGATAGAACGAAAGGGAAAAAGGAAGAGACCCACATTTTAAAAATGAAAGAAGGCAAAAAGTAAGTAAGAAAAAAAGTTAGTAATAAAGAAAGGAAGTAAAGAAAAGAACCAGATCGTAAAGAACGAAAGAAATGAAAAGAGACAACAAGAAAGAAAAGAAAGATAAAAGAACAAGACAATGGAAGGAAGAAAACGGAAGATATGAAAGAAGAAAAAAGAATGTAATGATAAAAGAAAGAAGAAAAGGGGGAAGTCGGGAAGAAAAAAATGAAAAAAACAGGATTAAAGAAAGAATAATACAATAACCGGAAAAAGAGAGGAAAGTGAGGGGGAGGATGGAAAAATGTAGCGTAAAAACTAAATATTAAAGAAGGAAAAAATTGGAAAGATAGAAGAAAAAAACAGAACGGAAGTAAGGTATGCAGGAAAGAAGAATATTTTTTTAAATTCTTTGCTCTTGGTTAATAGCTTAATGTGTAGTATCTGTTTTGATACTGATTCAGCTCTCTTCTCCTCGGTCCTTCCTTTTTATACTTCCTTTTGCGCTTGTTTTTTTTTACTCCTACATTACTTCCCTCTACTTTATTCTTCGAAACTGAGGCAATTTTTGTTGTCATAATCCAGAGTGTTTAGTAAGCTGGATTTCCCCACATTAAAAAAACGACATTTTATTTAACTCTGCTTTCGTGGGGAAGCAAGTAAATAAAGGCTGAAGCTAACAATGGAAAATGTTAAAAATATTTTGAAAATCAAATTTCCGAAGCTTTAAAATGGTAAAAAAAATCATACTCGTGACGAGCAAACTTTTTTTTTAAAGAGTTGATGCTGCCCCCCCCCCCCCCTAATGATGAATTGAGATGAGGAAATAAAGTGTGTGTAAAAAGGGGGAGGGTAAGAAACTGTTGTAGTCCGTTTGGTTGCAAATCTTAATCAACAATCATTTTTTGTGTGTCCAAAATATATGTGAACGTCATCCGGCCGACAAATCATCAAAGGGGTGCGTCTGGCGCCAACTCTCCCGGAGTTCGTCGCTTTCAACTTGGCTGTAAAAACCCACATATGTTTTAGTCGGTGACTTATGATAAAGGGGACGGTACGGCCGATAAAACACGGCCGGACCACCGCCCTAACCCTGCATACCCATAACCCTTCCCAGCTTATCCCCATCCTACCTTTACTGTCTTTTTGTATTTCCTTATTTTTTGAGTCTTTCTTTCCATTTCTAATACACCCATCCTTTTCTTGCCTTTCTTTGTAACTAACTGGTTGGCTTACCCAGCGTTGCCCGGGAATCAAACATGTTTAACATACATTTATTTGTATGAATAACTAGAATAATATCAATTTCCCGAACCGTATTGTTTCGCATCACCGTTATGTGTTGTCTTTTTTACTAAGATTAAAATCAATATGTAATGATACTAAATTATTTCAATTTTAATCAAAATCCATTACATCATCATGCTTGTAGAAAATGTCTAGAATCTAAGCCTTAAGCTTAAGAAGAAATTGAAATTCAGGGAATCTTGCTTTATTTGTCGCGAATGACTATGGTTCAAAGTCAAAGCAAATCTGAAATATTTTAATTTTCAAATGTGAGGTTGGGCTATTATATTATGCGACGTAACATCCTTTAAAATACCTTAAACAAAATGAAAGTTGAGGTCTATTTATTAAGTGATGTCTAATACTTATTGTTATAACTTCATGCAAATCGAAGGTATCTGAATTTGCACGAAGGTTCCCACCCCCTATTTACCCCGTTTTGAATGCAACTAAATTAAACTAAATACAGCCCACATTACGAAACCTTCGGTCATGCAGCTGTGTTAGAAAATTATAATGATCTGTTAATTAGTTGAGGGGTGAATCCTTTATAGAGATCGAGATAAGGAAAGTGCTTTATTTTAACACTTCAATTTCATGGTTTATCAAAAAGTAAAACATTTGTATAGAAAAAGGTAACAAACATGAAATGACCGTAAACGTTAATATACCGTTAAAAAAATAAGCGTACACTTTATTGCATATTGTTGAAACAGAAAACAAACAGTTTGAATTTTTCAAACCGAGCTATAACATCAGCAGCGATGTCCGAGTATTGATTTACTCCTCTCCAAGAGTTAGGCACAAGGCCAGTTTTTATCTTACTCCCACAAGTACGATGTGACCCAAGGTCGGGTCGGGAAAGTGGGGTTTAAAAATTGCCTGGGCAGTCCCGTAGGGGTACCTCAGACAGTAAGGAATAAACTTACTCCTCCCCAAAGAGGGGAGGAGAAGCCGGGGAGGGTGGACCTCCTAGAACTGCACAGGACATACCCATAGACCGGCGTAAATCAAGCCCCGAAGGCCAAGACAATACCAGTCTATGGGGTGCAGTATCCATCGGAACAGATACTACACTTTGATCTTAGCCAAAAGGCCAAGAAATGCCCGAGTATTGATTTACTCCTCTACAGGAGTTAGGCATAAGGCCAGTTTTATCCCACTCCCACAAGTAAGATGTGACCCAAGGTCGGGTCGGAAAGTGGGGGTTGAAAAGCCAGCGCCCGAGAGGCGAAGAGTGCCATAAAACATCGTAATCGCCTAAAATATAAAATACCCCCAACAATAAGTTTGATTTTATTATTTCTAATAAAACATTACAAATATAAAACAGTTTTATTCAATTATTTGTAACAAAATAGAAATTTATAAATATAAAAACCAGTTTGATTTTCTAATGTGTTAATAATTAAAGAAAATTGTGAAAAACTTATTAATCTCCCTCAAATGAAAACATCCGACCTAAAATATAATGAGTAACTGTTTTTGATAAACACCGGTTATCATTTTCCAATTTCAGAATTGGAATCCGTCACCGAATAGTTTTTTCTCTTAAAACCGTAACATCTCTCTCTCAAAAACATAAGTGGATATGCGTATCCCTCAAAAGTTATTTAACTCCTGACTATGCATCCAGCAAAAGCATTACATTGTGAATCAGTCATCACAGTGTCAATTTAATACGTTCCACACTGTCTGCCAGACTCCAGCCCCTGTTACATCATCGCAGTTTTGAATTCTTGTGTTTGTTTTCCAAGTACTTCTACAGGATGTGCTTCAATGAATTTACTTTACTTATGCTTTTTCAACAAAAACACATTTCACCCAGCGACTAGCACCAAACTCCCACCTTTTCACTGAAGAAGTCCATAAATGTCAGAAGATGCTCTATTTTAATAACTTCTTTTCATCGAACCTCTTACTTTGGAATTCCTACCTGCTCCTTGTTTTTCCGACCGTACCAACATGCAGAAATTTAAATGTAACGTGAACAAACACATTAGTGCCTAACTCACCACTGAAACTGCCCCTGTCTTATAAATCTTGACCCTATTAGGGAAGTCCCTTACGTATTAGTGGCAATATGCCTTGTTTGGGGCGAACAAATGAAACAAAAAAACATCGTTTTCAATTCGGAAAGAACGTCTGAGGGGGGAAGTTATGTTTGACTTGACTAAGAAATAGTCGCAAGAACTTGGTTTACATGTGTAAAGTGGATTGAAAATTACTATTTTTCAATTCAAACAAATGTTATGATCTTATGAATGTAAGCAAAACGATCTTATGAATGTTAACAAAGGGATAATTTGAATGTAACAAAAACATGTTAGTCTGGTGAAGTTTAACACAAGTCTCATGAGTCTTACAAATAGGTCATTTGAATGTTAAGAAAAAGGTTTATATCGTGATTGTTGAAGAAAAATGTATTATGGGTGTTAAAAAGGTCTTATGAATGCTAACAAAAAAATCCTTTGAATGTTAACAAAACGACCGGTCTCACATCGATATTATGAATGTCAAAGGTATTGTGCATTTTATTAGAATATCTTATGAATTACATAATTTTATAAAATGTAAAACATAAGACAAAAAATCTGGTGCCAGAGGTTACGTGAGCAGGAGGACTTTGAGTTTCGCATTCAATTCCGAGCAAAAGCAGATCTTCCTAGTTATAGCAATAATAAAAATACTAATTTCCCTCGAACCTGCTGAACTATAAAATCTTATATTTAATTCGCGCTCTAGAAGGGATCGAACATAGTTTGTACATTTTGATTGAAGTGAAATCGCACACTGACATGTCTCGCTATACAATCAGCGTTCTGCAATTGTTTTGTTTTGAACACGTTTCTAATACTAGTGGTTCTTAAAAATGGGCACGGATTCAAACAATACAAAAAAACACACCCATCATATAATAACCCTAAGTCCAAGTTAGCGGTCACTAATCCTATGTCCAGGTGGCGATCAATAACCCGCCATTAACACTAAAAGTGCGTGGTTTTTTTTCAAATCATACAGCAGAATAAAAACAAATATTCTTTATTTATGTTTATTTTCGTTTAATAAAGTCAAATTGAATCATTCAAAATATATTTCCTTTTAGTAAAATGTTGTATGACGGCTATTTATGCTGCCTAGTCTTTTAACAATATATTTGATGTCCACGTGCACTCTGTTTAGGAAAAGGTAAACGTTTGCCCTTTGTTGACTAAGGAACGAAAGAGATATTTAATGAGTAACTAGAAGATTACTAATCCCAGGACGAGTAAAATTAATTCCTCGAACAGAACTGTTTTGCCTCACTTTTATGTCCACTTAAGTAGATATAATGCTATTAAATCTTATGTCTAGAATCCGTATTTAAATTTTGATCAAAATCCATTATATGGTTTTGATTCTAGAAAAATGTTTACAATAAAAGGCTTGAGAAAACATCTTTTTATAGAGAATCTTGCTTAATTGGTGTCTAATAACTATGGATCAAATTCAATACAAATGTTAAATGTATGAATTCTCAAAGAGGTTGTGCCCGTGTTTTGCTCCCTGAAAACCTTTAAAATGCTGTACAGAAATTGAAATTTGGACAACATTTTGTTTTATATCAATTGTAAAAATGTCACCCCCTTTTACTTTCCTTGCATGAAACAACATTTTTTAAATACATAAATATATTCCACATTGCCATCCTTTACACATAGTATCGGTTTATTAGTTTAGCATTAAATCCTGCGCATTTATATATATATATATATATATATATATATATATATATATATATATATAAACATATGAAAATATATAATATTATATAGAATTGGATTATCATAAACGGATAGAAAGGGCGTGTAGAAAATGATGAATAGACGTAAGATATCACTACGAGAGTATCACTATATTTACTCTCCATTCGTGTTTTGAACTCTCGAGAAAGGGAGAGAAACGGTTTCTCCTTTTTACGAAAAATTTCCAAGGAGACATACATAAACAGAGGTTGAAGAGAGTCCGCCAGGAGAAGCACACTATAGGCCCATTTGTTTGGATTTAAAACCGACAATACAGTTGTTATATTCATCTACTGTAAATACATATATACATAAATATTGCGCTCTTATTTTTTAGTTTTTCTTAATAATCGAGCACTTTGCTGGTGTTCTTTCCGAATAATCTTATAAAGCCCCTTTAAGAAATTAAAGTTGAGCACTGTTCGGAGATATTAAAAACAGACCCTCACTTAGCTAAAAGGAACGTTTCGATAACGTTCGTTGAAATCTCTAAACTGTCTGTTGTTTACTGCTCGTTGTATTTAGGCATACATAGAACTGACTGTCTGAAATTATCACTTCCTACACTGATGAACGCGTAAGCTTGAAACGCCGGCTTATGTAGGTATAAATAATTTAATATGTAAATATTGTTAGAAAGTCCCTTTGAGAAATTAAATTTAAATACTGTAAAGAAATATTAAAAAAAGACTGTCACTTAGCTATAAGCCATGTTCTGATAACGTTCGTCGAACTCACTAAACTGTCTGCTATTTACTGACCGCTGTATTTAAGCATCAATAGAACTTAATACCTTCTTTTATCACGTGCTGTTTTCCGATGGCCTTGGAGATAGAGCGAAAGCGTGTGGAGTCTTCGTAAACTCTGTAAATCAGGTTTGCGCCCGTTGACTGTCTGAAATGGTCACATCCTACACTGATGAAAGCGTAAGTTGTAAACGCCGGCGTATGTAGGTACACATAATTTAATATCATTTGTAAATATTGTTATATATCTAAATGAATGAATGCGAAATAGTTTTCCATTTATCCTAACTATGTTTAGATCAAAACATGTTACGCTTATTTAATTCAATTAAATTTTTTTAAAAGTATTTTCAAATACATTATATATAGCCAACAGAACACTGCGTAAACACATTCATCCTAATGCTTCATTAGCATAATAATTTTATAAACAGCAAAAAAATTAATATTCTGAACAATTCATTTTTATTTTCGTTTTACAGTTATCTTATATATATATATATATATATATATATATATATATATATATATATTCAAAAGTTTTGTTAATAATAATGTGATTATTAGGTGTAGTAGTACTATTAATTCCAACGATTTTATCAAAAGCGTTTAACGTTCAAAATGATTATTTTTAAATTAGAGTAACTTCCGGTCACGTTTTAAGCATGCGTATTTTTACAAGAACCAACAACTTAGATTGCCTGGAATAATTTATTTAAAAAAATTACACTCCACATAGAAGGCAATAACTAACAAAGTGTGTTTTTTTTAGATATATACTTTATCTTCAAAACTAAATGTGTTGTTGTTTTGACGACGACATCAACAACGACGACTATTGAATATGATTATAAGAGAATATGATTATAAGAGAAAAGTTCTCCACCCTCTCAGCTTTTTAAATAATAAAAAAATAAATTGATATATTTTTTAAACTTAATTTTGTTCATGTTATCTAAATGAATAAATGCAAAAGTTTTTTTTTCATTCATAGTTTTCATTCATATATTATATTAAAACACCAATTAATTGAGGATGTTCTTACTCACAGACTTCCATCATTTTAACAACAAACTTTGATAAATTTGTAGATTAACACAAACAGCTAAGTTTAAACAATGTTATTCTACTTTTTAGCGTCATTCTTACTAATTGGGACAGTTAACTAATATATTTTAACACTAACCTAAAGTTCGACTGGCAAGGTTGTAAAACCACACGTAATCGCATAAAAGAGTAGACCCCTGCCCCCCCCCCAAACCGCATACCATTTATCTCCAATAGCCCTCCAAAATTGTAAGCTGCCATAAAACCATAGAATGACCCGGATATGACGGATCATTTTAAATTCAATTTAAATGCGACACTAATGCCCAATTCTAAATTCTAAAATAATATTGTTGTTTTCTATTGTCGCCATGATTTTCTGGGTATCCACACGTAATCGCATTTTTTAGGGGGGTAGCTGAGTATGTTAATATACGATGATAAAAAACTTTGAATACTTTTTATTTTATGAATATTTAATTATTTAGTTAAATTTAAAGAAGTTATTTATTTAATTTTCACGCGAAAAAATAACACAACTAAACTAAATTGCTTAGAATTAAAATAAAAAAGGGACCTACAGTAATAAAAATATAAGATTTAAAAAAAAATGCGTAAATTTGCAGATTAACACACTCCGCTACCCCCTACATTTCTTTTCTTTTGGGGGCGATTACGTCTGAACAGCGTGGAAAATGGAAAAAAGAAAAACATATTTTAGAATTTAGATTTCTTTTCAGTGGGGGGGGGGGCACTCTTTTAGACGATTACGTGCCAGTCAGACTTAGGGTTAGTGCTACAAATATATTAGTTAACTATACTGTCCTCTAATTAATTGCTGCCCGAAGGGCGGGTAAGTTTTACTAGTATATATATATATATATATATATATATATATATATATATATATATATATATATATATATATGTGTGTGTGTGTGTGTGTGTGTGTTGTGGGCCGAAATAAAGACACGAAACACGGGCTTGAAGAAAAGATATGTACAGAGAACAAGAGAAGTGGTATATCAGTCCTGACTGCCAGGGTAGACTGGAGTTTTGTCCAATTGATATTTATTCATATATATATATATATATATATATATATATATATATATATATATATATATCAAAACATATATATAAAATGTGGCACTAGGCCGAAAAAGAGGGCGGGGAAAGGTTCGGTCAATTACTAACTTTTACTAACCTATCTAACTTCGCTAGTACTATTTATGACATTCATTTAACAAAATACCACATTCATACTAAATTCATGCATCATACACTAAATTAATTTATACCATGACTATCCTACTTAAAACCCATATATAAATGATATGCAATTAGGGGGGGGGGGAGCGTTAAAATTGTACAAAAAAGGAGGATGATATATATATATATATATATATATATATATAAGTGTAAATTAGTCGTCCATAGCTATAGCAATGCGATGTGGTTGCCGTGAGATGGAAAAGTGAAAAGAAATAAACGCAGGGAGAAAGTGAAACTCAAAACGATTTATTAATAATTTCACGAAAACTAGTTAAATACCAAATAGTATTTTTTTTTTTTTTTGGTAAGTAACAGATCGGCAAAGGGTAATCTTAAATTTTCGAAAGAAAAACTTTCATTATCAGAAGACAACAATAGAAGACCGAGAGGGTCGAAAAAACGGGAAAAAAAACCGGTGTCTGATCATCGTAATACAGGGGAAAACAATTGGCAGTAGGAACGCAGAAAATGTCAAAATTCCAGTAAGCAATCATATAACTAAGGTTAAAACATTATAAACATTAGTTTAGTAATATACCAATTTTTTAAATTTTATTATGTTTCATTTTACATGACTCATCAATCTTTATTTATTTATTTATTTTTTTTTCATTTATTCTCTTCAAATCTAAATTTAAATTTACTGTCAAAGGGAGATAACTTATTCTAAATAATATATTCAGACTTTAGAAATGAGATTGGAAACTTGAGAAGGAATTTGAGTTGTGAAGTGGATAAAAGCCAAGGATGGGACCTTTTTTTATTTTTTTAAAACATTTTTTTAGCAGGGGAAGGGGGGGGAATAAGAAGAGATTATGGGAAGGAGGAGGGTTAACAAAAAAAAAAAAAAAAAAAAAAAAAAGTAAGTAAGTTGGGGGTGGGAGTGTGAGGAGGTGGGAGTGTGAGGATGTAAGAATCAGAGGATGAAGGGAGATGACAACTCGAATCTGTTATTCAAGGCTGGGCAAAATTTAGAGATTAGGATAGCTTCCGAAATTCGAAGCTGACCTATATTGCGGACAGAGTTGAGGATGCGGACACTAATGGAGCGATGTGTGTTGCCACATGATATTAAGTGTTTATGGAAGGAAGAAATGTGGGTGTTTAGATGCTCTTTAATACGTTGGTGTAGAGGCCTAACGGTACTACCGATGTAGAACTTTTGACACTTAGAGCATTGTAGGTTGTATACTGTATATGTGCGGAGGCAGAGGCCAGAGTTGGGGATGGGGCAACTAGCTAGAGAGCAGGGGTCTGGGGTGTAGTGGCTTTTTTTGGATAAATGTTGTCGGAGAGAGGTGCCTGTGTGAGAAAGTTGTATGTTAAGGTTCTCACTACGTATGGCATTGCGGATAGCAGAAGTGATACGGTCGCTAAAGAAGGGGAGTTTAAGGAAGCAAGTGTTGGTGAGAGTGTGGTGTCTACGTCTTCTGGTGTTGTTAAGGTATGGTAGTTAGCGGGAAGCCGTTGGTCAATAGAGTTTGGTGGAAGGCGTCGGTGTGTGTTGTTTTATCGGAAGAAGAAGAGCATTTGTCTTGTATGCGGGTGATTTCGGTTTGTGCGTAACTAATTTTGGATTTGAGGGGTAGTGCGGATTTGTAGTGGATAAAGAGGTTCCTGCAGGCGGGTTTTCTATAGAAAGTGGTGTGGAGAGATCCGTCGTCATTAATGCTGAGTTTGAAGTCTAGAAGTGAGAGAGAGCCTGAGGTGTTGGGATGTTCGATGGTGAATTTAATGTGGGGGTCAGAATTATTAAATGTATTAAAGATAGAGATAGCTTCGCCTCGGGATGAAGTGAGGATCAAAATGTCGTCGACGTATCTCGAGAAGAAAATATGGGAATGGCAGGTGCTAAGTGCTTGCTGCTCCAGTCTGTTCATGTAAGAAATGGCGAGGAGGCCGGAGAGACTGGAACCCATGGGTAGGCCAGAGACTTGTTTGTATGTGTCTTGTTGGAACTTAAAGTAGGTGTTATCCACAATGATACGTAGGAGCTGATGAATGTCTGTAGGGGTGAGCCCAAAACAGTCAAGATTGTTAGAGGAGATGTGGTCAGTTATGAGGTCAATGGCGGGGTGTGCGGGAATGGAAGTATAAAGGGAGACAACGTCAAGGCTGAAGATGTAGTTGTTGACGCGGAGCTGTTGGGGTTGGAGCAAGTTGAGTCTATCTATTACCTGGTCAGAGCTGCTGACGTGTGCCGGGAAGGTGGGGAGTAGCGGTTTAAGTAAGTGGGAGAGGAGCCAGGAGATCTTGTAAAGAGGTCCCTCAGTACTGGAGACTATAGGTCTGATGTAGCCTTCCACCAAACTCTATTGACCAACGGCTTCCCGCTAACTACCATATCTAGCCTTAACAACACCAGAAGACGTAGACACCACACTCTCACCAACACTTGCTTCCTTAAACTCCCCTTCTTTAGCGACCGTATCACTTCTGCTATCCGCAATGCCATACGTAGTGAGAACCTTAACATACAACTTTCTCACACAGGCACCTCTCTCCGACAATATTTATCCAAAACAAGCCACTACACCCCAGACCCCTGCTCTCTAGCTAGTTGCCCCATCCCCAACTCTGGCCTATGCCTCCGCACATATACAGTATACAACCTACAATGCTCTAAGTGTCAAAAGTTCTACATCGGTAGTACCGTTAGGCCTCTACACCAACGTATTAAAGAGCATCTAAACACCCACATTTCTTCCTTCCATAAACACTTAATATCATGTGGCAACACACATCGCTCCATTAGTGTCCGCATCCTCAACTCTGTCCGCAATATAGGTCAGCTTCGAATTTCGGAAGCTATCCTAATCTCTAAATTTCGCCCAGCCTTGAATAACAGATTCGAGTTGTCATCTCCCTTCATCCTCTGATTCTTACATCCTCACACTCCCACCTCCTCATACTCCCACCCCTAACTTACTTACTTCTTTTTTTATTTTTTTTTTATAATCCTCCCCCTTCCCATAATCTCTTCTTATTCCCCCCTCCCTTCCCCTGCTAAAAAAAAAAAAATAAAATAAAAAAAAGGTCCCATCCTTGGCTTTTATCCACTTCACAACTCAAATTCCTTCTCAAGTTTCCAATCTCATTTCTAAAGTCTGAATATATTATTTAGAATAAGTTATCTCCCTTTGACAGTAAATTTAAATTTAGATTTGAAGAGAATAAATGAAAAATAAATAAATAAATAAATAAATAAAGATTGATGAGTCATGTAAAATGAAACATAATAAAATTTAAAAAATTGGTATATTACTAAACTAATGTTTATAATGTTTTAACCTTAGTTATATGATTGCTTAATGGAATTTTGACATTTTCTGCGTTCCTACTGCCAATTGTTTTCCCCTGTATTACGATGATCTGACACCGGTTTTTTCCCCGTTTTTTCGACCCTCTCGGTCTTCTATTGTTGTCTTCTGATAATGAAAGTTTTTCTTTCAAAAATTTAAGATTACCCTTTGCCGATCTGTTACTTACCAAAAAAAAAAAAAAAAAAAAAAAAAAAAAATACTATTTGGTATTTAATCAGTTTTCGTGAAATTATTAATAAATCGTTTTGAGTTTCACTTTCTCCCTGCGTTTATTTCTTTTCACTTTTCCATCTCACGGCAACCACATCGCATTGCTATAGCCTTGGACGACTAATTTACACTTACATTTACCAGCAATGCTTCAAGCAAACTACAATCTCCTTTTATCTCTCAATCTCGGCCAGACAGAGTTTGCATACACCAATAAAATGTTCCGACTTTCGGAGAAGCGGGCTAGGACCGGCTGCCAGATCAACTTCCTGAAGAGATGCCTCAGACATGGAATTTTCCCCAACACTATCAAGAACATTCACCTACCGTCGTGCTTCTACCTATCCACTCTCCACTCTGCACGCTCTACAATACATACCTTTTGTATAAAAAAAACCATCAAACACCTCCATTGCAAGCTACACCAACATATCATCGCTATGTCTGATAGCAAATTCCCCCCCCCCTCACACCTTCCACCCCGCATCTCCACATCTGTCAACAAAGCTTTCCACCACTGTTTCCACACGGAAAAAAACAGACTCATACTTAAATTCAACTGGCTCCACCAAAAACAGATCTTACAGCCACTTACCAATTATGGAGCTGTACACGGACCCCCTCTCCATCCTCAAACTACTACCCAACCACTTATCACTGACCTCACGTGTTCTCTCTCCGCAACAGAAACTGATCTCCTCAGCCTCGGACCCAAATTCTTCGTTACACAAAAACTTAATGACCAAACCCTCCTCGATATTGAAACACAGTTCTGCAGGACAGCGTACCATTTGAAATGGTTATCAGCCTTTGAACCACCCTCCCTGGACCCACTTAACGACTCCACCCCCACCGATCCCCCTAATTTTTCATCCAACCCCTTCCCCGTTTATCAACCTGACCGCCCCCTACACCCTCCTCCTGAAAACCACCCTTTAGACCTAAAGTTGGTAAATCTCAAACATAAGATTTTCTCCATAATACAACGGGAAAAACACCGTATCACACCAAATATCTCCCATTCCCAGCGTCTCACCCTCAAAGGCCTTAAGAAAAAAAACCTGGTCTACCTACCCTCTGACAAAGGCAAGGCATTCTGCATTATCTCCCAAGAATCCTACAATACTCTCGCCCTAGAACACCTCAGCAATACATCCCTTTACACACCCGATAATGACATCTCTGCTACCCGCATACAAACCTCTATTAACAACGCTTGGTCCCAAATTTGCTCCAGACGTAATCTCCCCAAGGCTTATAGGCTCAATCTCACCACTAGAAACAGTAGACTCCCCACCTTTTACCATCTTATTAAAACCCACAAAACCAGCAACCACCTACAGATCAGACCTATAGACTCCAGTACTGAGGGACCTCTTTACAAGATCTCCTGGCTCCTCTCCCACTTACTTAAACCGCTACTCCCCACCTTCCCGGCACACGTCAGCAGCTCTGACCAGGTAATAGATAGACTCAACTTGCTCCAACCCCAACAGCTCCGCGTCAACAACTACATCTTCAGCCTTGACGTTGTCTCCCTTTATACTTCCATTCCCGCACACCCCGCCATTGACCTCATAACTGACCACATCTCCTCTAACAATCTTGACTGTTTTGGGCTCACCCCTACAGACATTCATCAGCTCCTACGTATCATTGTGGATAACACCTACTTTAAGTTCCAACAAGACACATACAAACAAGTCTCTGGCCTACCCATGGGTTCCAGTCTCTCCGGCCTCCTCGCCATTTCTTACATGAACAGACTGGAGCAGCAAGCACTTAGCACCTGCCATTCCCATATTTTCTTCTCGAGATACGTCGACGACATTTTGATCCTCACTTCATCCCGAGAGGAAGCTATCTCTATCTTTAATACATTTAATAATTCTGACCCCCACATTAAATTCACCATCGAACATCCCAACACCTCAGGCTCTCTCTCACTTCTAGACTTCAAACTCAGCATTAATGACGACGGATCTCTCCACACCACTTTCTATAGAAAACCCGCCTGCAGGAACCTCTTTATCCACTACAAATCCGCACTACCCCTCAAATCCAAAATTAGTTACGCACAAACCGAAATCACCCGCATACAAGACAAATGCTCTTCTTCTTCCGATAAAACAACACACACCGAAGCCTTCCACCAAACTCTATTGACCAACGGCTTCCCGCTAACTACCATATCTAGCCTTAACAACACCAGAAGACGTAGACACCACACTCTCACCAACACTTGCTTCCTTAAACTCCCCTTCTTTAGCGACCGTATACCTTCTGCTATCCGCAATGCCATACGTAGTGAGAACCTTAACATACAACTTTCTCACACAGGCACCTCTCTCCGACAACATTTATCCAAAAAAAGCCACTACACCCCAGACCCCTGCTCTCTAGCTAGTTGCCCCATCCCCAACTCTGGCCTCTGCCTCCGCACATATACAGTATACAACCTACAATGCTCTAAGTGTCAAAAGTTCTACATCGGTAGTACCGTTAGGCCTCTACACCAACGTATTAAAGAGCATCTAAACACCCACATTTCTTCCTTCCATAAACACTTAATATCATGTGGCAACACACATCGCTCCATTAGTGTCCGCATCCTCAACTCTGTCCGCAATATAAGTCAGCTTCGAATTTCGGAAGCTATCCTAATCTCTAAATTTCGCCCAGCCTTGAATAACAGATTCGAGTTGTCATCTCCCTTCATCCTCTGATTCTTACATCCTCACACTCCCACCTCCTCACACTCCCACCCCCAACTTACTTACTTTTTTTTTTTTTTTATAACCCTCCCCCTTCCCATAATCTCTTCTTATTCCCCCCCTTCCCCTGCTAAAAAAATGTTTAAAAAAAATTAAAAAAAAGGTCCCATCCTTGGCTTTTATCCACTTCACAACTCAAATTCCTTCTCAAGTTTCCAATCTCATTTCTAAAGTCTGAATATATTATTTAGAATAAGTTATCTCCCTTTGACAGTAAATTTAAATTTAGATTTGAAGAGAATAAATGAAAAAAAATAAATAAATAAATAAATAAAGATTGATGAGTCATGTAAAATGAAACATAATAAAATTTAAAAAATTGGTATATTACTAAACTAATGTTTATAATGTTTTAACCTTAGTTATATGATTGCTTAATAGAATTTTGACATTTTCTGCGTTCCTACTGCCAATGGTTTTCCCCTGTATTACGATGATCTGACACCGGTTTTTTTCCCGTTTTTTCGACCCTCTCGGTCTTCTATTGTTGTCTTCTGATAATGAAAGTTTTTCTTTCGAAAATTTAAGATTACCCTTTGCCGATCTGTTACTTACCAAAAAAAAAAAAAAATACTATTTGGTATTTAATCAGTTTTCGTGAAATTATTAATAAATCGTTTTGAGTTTCACTTTCTCCCTGCGTTTATTTCTTTTCACTTTTCCATCTCACGGCAACCACATCGCATTGCTATAGCCTTGGACGACTAATTTACACTTACATTTACCAGCAATGCTTCAAGCAAACTACAATCTCCTTTTATATATATATATATATATATATATATATATATATATATATATATATATGTATATATATATACAGTTAAACCCATGTGTTAGTAAAAAGACCCCCCATTTCTAAACTGTGGCAGATATGCTGCTTTACCAGTCAGCAGCGAAACAAAAGTTGATGCAGGCTCCAACGCTTTATTAAATCAACATCTTATTCGAAAATGTCGAAGTGTGACCTGCATCTCTGGCAAGTCAAGCTATATGTCACCTACTTGGGGATGGGTGGGACATTATCAAAACTAAATTGAGGAAAAAAAAAGGGTCACGGACAAAAATAAAACGGGGCCCTAATGAAAATAATTCATACACTTGTTAAGTTATGAACTTACATAACAATACCGGGTAACCTAAGCTAGTCGTAAAACGAGTCAATGGTCGTTTCTGCAACTCAATATTATTTGCCTAAGGCACGTCCAAATACCACTAAATGCCAGCTGAAGTCACTCGACAAACACGCGCTATTCTCTCCCATCTTTTACCAAATTCTGCCGGCAGGAGTTTCACCTTCTCAGATAATATTTAAAAATTCGAATAAGGCTGAGATAAGTGAAGGTCTGCCGGTCGTAGAGCACTTTAAAACGTGCTGATAATATGCCGCCTCTCGCAATCGCTAGTAAGCTTAGGAAGACAAAACGTATTTTCCTATCCGTTGTCGGAGCCCAATTGCTACAAACATTAATTGGTTCAAAGTCGAAAGACGTTACGTTTAGAATACGGACCATGAGACCTGCAAGAAACTTAATCAGTGGCACAACGATGCAGTAATAAAATAAGGCGTTACTCAAAGTCTCGTCTTCGTCATCGGACGCAAGTAGGCGAGTGTGTAAAGCAACATGCGTGAAGTCTCTTGCCGACCCAGAGAGCATTTCTTATCATCAGCCAGACCAGAGATGCCTCGTCATTATCGAAACATCTTTAGCGTAGCTCCCCCATCGTCAAACAGAGACCCTCAACCCTATCGTCTTGAACAGATCCCGATATAATGCCTTTAGGGATAACAGCTGGGTGTCAGAGAGGCTTTTACCCCTTAAAGGAACTTCAAGGCACGTCGACAATCGCGATAAAAGGAGCACTAGCCACGGTTAACCTGTGTGCCTCCCTCTCATACAAGTGCACACTTTTCAAAGCCGGAAAGGCTTTCTTAGTGTCTTCATTCCAGAAGCCACCGTTTCCCTCACATTGTGTACAAATCCAATCCAGGTAAGATAGCCGTAGCGTATGTTGACGAATCTCAACGTTAGGCATACCCAGACCGCCCTCAGAAGGATGCAGACAACAGATCTCACCACGAACCATTAGGGGACCGACCAAGCCATACAACTTGAAGAGGGCCGCTGCAATTCAAGCAGTGTATCCGACGGGAGTGGAAGCACTGATAGACGATATAGAATGAGTGGATACATGTGAGAAACACACATTTCCGCTTTCACCTTTAACGAAAGATTTCTACGGGTCCAAAAACCAGCTGCGACCCGAATCGCTTTCAGAACGCCCTATCAATTTTCCTCCAGCTGAAGATCCGGACCAAACAAGACGCCGAGTAGCTTGCAAGGCCCGTCAGTCCAGCTGAAGGGTCCTTGTAGGGATACACCCTTCCAGGCACCGATGCGCAAGTCCACCGACTTGACGCAGGTAATTTTGGCCCCTGTTATCGTTTCATACATTCTGGTTGCTCTGTCGACGGCACTAATCTCGGCACTGCTCGTTACAAGCACTATTAAATCGTCGGCAGAGGCGGAGTACTTTATCTTGGTGCAAGCACCTGTCGAAGCAATTTCACGTAGGACCGGATTCACCCTTAGCCTGTGAAGAAATAGCTCCAACACAAGCACATAGAGCATCGGTGAAAGTGGATAACTCTGACGAATTTATCTGGATAACTTAAAGGGCTCAGATCTCAAAGCATTCACCTCCACCAACGTACTGGGGTTCGCATACAAGAGGCGAATCCAAGAGCAAAAATGGGGGCCAAAACCAACTGAAGACAAAACAGCCTTCAAGTAAGGATGGTCCACCCTATCAAAGTCGACTTTCTCAATGATCAAGCGTAACGCGTGTAAGTTATCCTGAATAGTACGGCCGTTCACAGCACAAGTATGTTCATGGCTAGTTAGACCAGCTAAAATAAGCTGCAGATGATTGGTTAAGAGCTTGGCCAAAATCTTTAACTCTGTATTTAACATTGTTAAGGGCCAAACATTACCTATTCCATCCCCAACATTTTTGCTCTTGCGTAAAAGTTTCACAATACCCCTGGTTAAGTACTGAGGTATAGACCCGTTCCTTAACCAAGAGTAAAATAAAACTGTCAGCAAGGGTACAAAAATGTGCGACAGGCTCAAATACACCTCGTAGGGCAAACCATCGATCCTCGGAGACCGATCCAGGCCGTGCTGACCCGGAACTTCTTCCTCCTTTATGCAACCTTCACACTTAGCCGCTTCGGTCGCCTCGAGGCGGAAGAAGTCGACTTATTCCCAATCATAGCACCCGTTGTTTCCCGCAATATGGTTAGTATTAGATGTTCCCGGTAACTCTTCAAATTGAACAACGACGTGTTGAGCTTCCAGTACCCAGCCATTCTAGGTTTAGGTCTGGCTAAGTTTACACAAACCTGAATAAGTCGGTGATCCGAGTAAACTATATTATGAAAACTTGGACATTCTAATACTCCTATGTCGACTCTTCTAATTAAGAATCGGTCGATTTAACTAGAAAGTTGTTACGAACCGGAGACGCGTCGGTTAGCTGTCCAAGTCCATACTACATCATGGGGCTTCTTATTTCGGAATTTATCGATAAGATAAAACTTATCGAGAAACTTACGAAATGCCTTAGCATCCCGGTTTGGGTTAATACCCTTAGAACGGTTACCCAAGCGATCTAAATCGGGATCCAGGACCGCGTTTCAGTCTCGTGCTAAGATAACTGTCCGAGAAATATTTATGAACTGTTCGATTCGCCGAAAAAAAGGAGCAAGCTCAGTTTGGCTATTGGGCGTATAAACCCCAATAAATCGAAATGCTTTATCGTCTATGGCAAAATCCAGAACGCAAAGCCTTCCTTCAGAATCCATGAAGCAAGGGACACACGACGCATCAAAAATGCGCTTTACTAGCCAAGAAACTCCCCTCGAGCGAGAATGGAAGTACGCTGAATAGACACGAAAATCCCTAGTCAGCGCACCCAGATAATCACTTGGAATTAAGTGGTTCTCCTGAATACAGCATATATCCACTCAAGCTGCTGAAGATCCTGTCGAACTCGAATTTTGCGAGAATCGACCCTCAGCCCCCGGACATTCGCACAAGCTAGACTGAGTGCCATTGTGGTTTCAGAAACGAACATTGTCGGTGTTAAGATGCCGACAACTTTTTCCATGGAATAAGAGCCCATCTCAGTATTGATGAGGCCATCCCGGGACAAATCGCCGGCATCAAGAGGAAATATTAGTTTAACTGCTCGATATAAGGATGGATATAAAAGAATTGGGACCCTCTCATGGCATGATTTTTAAAATTTTCTTTTCTAAATTTACATCATTAAAAATGGCTAATGGTGGTTAAATGTCAAAGGTTATGTTTGCCTCCTTCATTATTCGCCAAACCGATTTTGCTCCCTCTTGGGTTCGAATCACGGATAACACTCGGGGTGCATTAGGGAAGTTGTATGGGGTTTCTATTGATTTTCCATTAATCCCGGTAAAAGCTAAACATTTTTTCAGGTCTGCATGATGATGTCCTTTAGCTCAGGTGATGGTTTCGGATGAGATGCGGCAAATGTCTTCGCTGTGAAAAAAAAGTTGGCGTTTCTTCCCCTTATTGGGTGTGGGTTTGTCAATTATTTGTGTTAGCCCAGGATAAGAAGATAAGGAGAGCAACGTCGGCGTATATTGTTGACATATATATTAATGAGGATGTGGCGTCGGCAGAATCCGTAAGGAAGCATCTGGACCTGTACGGACTTACTAGTGAGGACCCAGAAAAACTGAAAATGCTGCACGAGTGCTGGGATTAGAAATTTGGGCAGAGCATGGCCAACTGCGATAGCGGCGAAGAAGCGTTACTGTGGATGCGCTGAGAACTATGACACGAAGATGTATCTTCTCCATGTGTGGCAAACTGGTGAGGCACTTTCCAGTGTTTGGATGGCTTCGAGTAACAACAGGATTTATTAAATGTTACGCTACAACTGCTACACAGAACTGGGATGACAAGGTTAGCGATGCTTTGCTGGAGTGTATGATAGCAGATACACTTGCCCGTGTACGGCAATCAGATCCCGTCCGAGGAAAATGGTGCGTAACCACACACGAACTGGATGTGTGAGTGGATGCAAGCTCGCTTGCTGTGGGCGTAGCCCTTGACGCCAGTGGAGCCATCATCGAGGATGCATGCTAGTTGCGGCCAATAAAGAGTACCCAACATTAAACGTAGCAGAGCTGGATGCCGTAATAATAAAGACCAAACTTTACACTCAAATAGAAGGCCAATGTGTTAAAAACAGGGTCTGTGTGTATGTACCACTGGGTGACCAATGCGCTCACGGGAAAGTCTCGATTGAGCACAAAGGCTGCAAGTGAGATGCTCATAAGGCGGAGAATGGGCACGATAATTTCACTTGTGAAAAAGAACGACATTTCGGTTGATCTAGCACTAGTAAGATCTGGCCAGAACCGAGCAGACTCCCTGACGAGAGTTCCACAGCGGTGGCTCAATTATGTGAAGAGAGAGATTGAACGAAATTCATCGACATAGTGGGCATCCTGGAATCAGGCGAACATTATATTTTGTACGTAGAATCGACCCGTCTGTGTCTAAAGAGGCAGTAAAGGCAGTTATTCGGAATTGTGAGAAATGCCAGACAATATACCCCGCCCCAGTGCAATGTGCAGGAGGTATGGAACCGGCCTGGCATGGACATCACACACTACAATGGTTGCCATTTTTTTACACTGATCGATTGTTGACTTACGCGATTTTCAATTTGGCGGCCACTACAATGGCAAGACACTGCACATGTGATTCAGAAATTAGAATCAGTGTGTTTAACGTGCCCCCCAGCCTAGATTCTGCTTGATAATGACACTGCTTTCTGCAGTCAACAGTTCAGGCAGTTCATAAACGAGTGGGGTGTAAACCTCCGACCATGCCGTACATACATGCCATCAGGAAATGGTATTATAGAAAGGTGTCATAGGACAGTAAAGCGGATTGCTGCACGAAAGAGCTGTCCTGTTATGGAGGCTGTGTACTGGTACAACGTGATCCACAAGGATGATGCGTCCGCATCATCAGTACCTGCCAATATGTTGTACTCATACCAGATCAGAGTGAAAGGGATCAATGTTATGCCCCATCCGAATCACCATTGGATCTCTACACTTTATAAAGAAGGGGACACAGTTTGGGTGGAAAATCCACTAGGGCGTTGCACGTCGAAATTCAGACCAGGTTGGGTCACTGGAGTGATAAGTCCACAGTCGGCGGTCGTCAATGGAACGGCTCGACATGTAGGAGACGTGCGCCCACGTCTCAGTTTAGCACCGGTAGTGGACGAAAATGATAAGAGATCATCAGAGAGTACTGAATGGAGAGAACCGGATTCCGATACAAGTAGTAGTGGTCCTGCATCTGAAAGTGAGGGAGAGGACAGACGTTCCATGGTTGAGCTGCTTTATTCCATTCCCAATTCAGGTCCTGGTACATCTGATGTAAGAGAGGAAGAAATAACTGTCCCACTACGGAGAAGTACTAGGATAAAGCAACCAGCCACCATCTGCTACTTGTGTAAGATTTAATAATATAATTCAAAAATTGTTCTCGTTCTTCTCCCGTAAAATAATTTTCATTGTCCGTGAAATAATCTTTAAATAAATAAAACGAATATGTCTCTTAGTGAAAATTGTAACTATGCATATATTTCTAAACAATGCATTTTCTCTTTCTTGTTATCGCAATTAGATATTTTCTTTTAAATAAACCGAACATTTTTACCGTCTTATTTAACTTATGTATTGTTACAAATTAAATCGTTTGAAAATAAATACTCTTCCTTCTTACCGTATAGATGATTGTAACCTTAATATTCTTTAAATAAATAAGCCTTCGGCGATCTCATATTTTAAGAAACATGTATCAGGTGAAAACGTATGTACGAACATGAAATGTATTTTGGTATCATTATATAGATTCTCATCTTCGCAAGGGGATATAAAGCGCCTAGATACATAACGTGCCAAGCGCCACTTTTAAAAAAGTTAGTAAACCGCGTGTTAAGTTTCTCAACATTAAAACTGCCATAATTATCTAACGAATAAATATATTTTAGTGTTATTTTTTAAATAAGGCGTAAAGTATGTACTTTCATGTTGTCTTATTGCTATTTCCAAAATAAATGGCAGTTTAAAGAAAATAAATCATAAACGTGATACTCTTGCGTCTATTGCCTACAGCCCCCCCCCCACAACCGACGATGGTTATTAATGCATCAATGATCATAATAACATGTTACGAAAATGAATAATAATGAATGAAAGGTCAGAATAAAACAATAACAGTATAGTGGGGTAGTATAGCTAATTTATTGTGCATTTTGTGATACAAGCACAACATTTGGCACACATGTACATTGACATATGTCAGAACTTTTCAGATATTGAGCCACTCCGAATTGTCTCTTCATGTCCGCCATATAAGTATTAAAAATGGCCGCCATTTGAAATCTACATTTGCTCTTATATGTGGATGTATATTTGCTATTGACTCGATTCTGGTGCCTAAATGTAGGTTTTTAGGAGCAAGGAATCCAATGGTAACAATATGTATTGCGTATTTTTTACCACTTAGCCGCCATATTGCATTTCAAAATGACCGCCATTTAAAATCTTCATTTTCGATAATCAGTGGGCCTAATGCTGCTATTGACTCGATTCTGGTGTCTAAAGGATCAGTTGGGGCTAAATTCTATTTCGGGTAAAAATGACACAGAATAAGGTATAATAAATATGACCATTTTGGGGTCAGACTTGACCTTTTCTGTGTAAAATCTAACTGTATTCTGAGTCATTTTTGATCTAGAATGGAGTTTGGCCCAAACTGTCGCTTTTCCGGGTCTGTCATGGAATTCTTAAGAGTGTAGTTGTAGTAGCAATTTTCATGTACTTTATGATTATAGAAATCCTGCATTGTGTATTTTCCGGTTCATTGTGATGCATGCTTGCCTGTAGATTAACGCTGCTGATTGTTCTGAAGACCGTTCAATCACCATGGCTAAGAGGTTCACACTGGTTCATGCTGAGCGAACTTCATCAACATCACAACACCTCACAACTACTGACTGGAGGTTATGCATCATATGTCAACAGGACAAGATGGAGATATTGACCAAAACTTAACAATCTAAGAGAAAAGACATTGGTGGTGGATACAGTCCACTCGCAGAGAACTTGATCAAATTCAATGAACTTCAAGAGCTTCCAGGATCACTCCAATTGGAAAGACGTGATGACGGCCATGACATTCAAGCTGTGATGGTAGCACACAGCGCACAATATTACCATACATGCCAGATCCAGTACACCAACACCAAACTACAAAGAGCACAGAAGAGAGCACTCCAGAAAGACGGTCAGAGCGATGAGGAACAATCTTCATGCAAACGCACCAGGGCACATACACGTTCGAGTACAACGAATGTTACAAAAACTCGTTTCTTCTGTGGACAACCTGCGGGAACTAATAGTCTTCGGAAATCTGCAACATTTGAAATTGGCAGACGGGTCCGTGCCTGTGCAAACCTTCTTGGTGATACAAAACTGCTTGGTCATCTGAGTGATGTGGACATGGTTGCGTTGGACGCCTAGTATCACCTGCAGTGCTTGATAAGACTTTACAACCGCGTGAGATCGGTCCAATCAACAGGACCACAGAACTACGACCAAAAGAGAACAATGTCGGCAGTAGTCTTTGCTGAACTTATCTTTTACATTGAAGAAACAAGATAAGTTTAGGAGACAGCACCAGTATTTAGATTGATCGATCTTTCACACCTAGATCAGTCGAGAATTGAAAAGTTCGGAGTGCAGGTCGATACGAGAGTCCACTCCACACGACTGAAGAAGAGACTGCTATCTCAGTTTCCTGACACGCGAGCACACACCGATGGGGAGAGACATATTGATTGCATTTGAAGAAGATCTCGGTGCTGCTCTTAACAAAGCCTGCGAACAGGACTGTGATAGTGATGCAGTCCATCTTGCACGTGCTGCACACATTGTTCGCCGTCATATGTTTGGAAAACAAGCCCTTTCACAGGATTCCCTGAAGGATCTCAAGAAGAATCTGTGCCACCGTTGCTGCTAGCACTAGCCAGCATGATTCTCGAGGACCCAGCATCAAGGACCAGACGGAAGACACTAACTCTGCAGCAATTATTGCAGCCCAGATACTGAAGTTCAACAGCGCCAATCACAAGCCAACTCGTGGCACCACACCGTCCACATGTGTCAGGCACAGTGTTGCAAAGAGACCCCACTTCCAAAATATATAGGGATGATGTTGCATGCTCATACACGAAAGAAAAAATTATTCGACAGATTTACACACCTTGACTTAAGCATCTCGTATGACAGAGTGCTCCAGCTCTCAGCACAGGTGGGCAACCGTGTCTTCAAACAGTTTCATGTTTTCTGCCCTTCAATGTTGCGTAGCGAAGTGTTTACAACTGCTGCTGAAGACAACATAGACTACAACCCCAGTGCAACAACATCAAAAGACACCTTCAATGGTACCGGTATTTCCTTAATATAACATCCTTCTTGCATAGGTGAAGGTGCTGGCAGTGTCCGTGGTACAGGAACTGCAACCAGAAGACAAACTATGGCTGGCATTCGGAACAAGCTCAAGTTTCCGATACCTAGCAGCACATGAAATAGCAGCTGAACTGGAACCAGACAAGGCTCGTTCATTGCCAATGTTCCACGGGATGGGATACTGTGTCAAGCTTTGGTAGACATGGAAAGAAGACCGCATGGACAGTACTGCCAGAGTTTACTAAGGCGCTGATTCAGCAGTCCTCCGCATCAAGTGACATACCAAATGATACAATGTGCATCATCGAGAGGTTCCTGATCCTGTTGTATGATCGAACCAGCAAATGCACGGGCATTGACAAGGCCAGGAAGAAACTCTTCGTAAGGAAGAACAATGTGCCGTTGATCCCTCCAACGAAGGCAGCTTTAGAGGAACATGTCAAAAGGGCAGTATATCAAGGTGAACATGGGTGGGGTCAGATACTGCTGCCAGCACCATAACTCCCACCACCAACCAACTCGGGTTGGTCAATGACTGGAAGACAATACCCATCATACTTGACCAGGCTACCTGAGGCAACTCACACCTGCATTGAGCTGGGTTCTTGCAAGTGTCAGAAAGTGTGTGTTAGACGCTGCAAGTGCAAGAAGGCTGCCCTTAAGTCCACATCTGTGTGTGTGTGTGTGAAGGAGACTGCACATGAAGATGAGTCCACAGCATTTATTTACTTGTGGCAGTGTTGAACTGGTTAACATGACACTGCTTATGTACACACATCTTCAGTACCGATGTATACCTAGCCTCAAATACCAGACCATTGTAGAATGTCAGTACATACCCAACCTTACATATTACACCATAGCATGTCAGAATTTTAACTTAGATATTTAATGACTTAAGATATGCATCAAAAGTATAAAACTCAAAATTAGTAGTTGAAGTAAATTGATATTTTTATTTAGGGTTATACAGGGAAAGCTTGTTTTGAGAAGTTTACGTTGTTTTGTGTTAATGTTCACACTATTTTTGTGGATATTCAGACGTAACCCCGAATTGATCATTTTGTGATATTGATTGAAGGAATGGAGAAGACTAATCAACCAGATATCTTATGAAATGTGGCATATGAAATCTAGAACAACACAGAATCTAATCAATAACTCAAACTTGTCAAAATAATTTTTACCTCACAAACTTTGAGTAAAATGTTGTCTTGTCAAAAATAGATGATGATTAATATTCATATCTCATTAATTAAGTGGAGTACTGTAATAAATTATGCCATTTTGAAAAATAGATTTTTTATTTGTCATGTACTATAGAAATATTTGACCCAGAGGTAATCGCACATGTAGAATTCAAGTGGCGGCCATTTTGAAATACAATATGTTGGCTAATTTATAATGATACACAATGCAAATTGTAATCATCGAATTCCTTTCCTCCAAATCATACATTTGGACACCAGAATCGAGTCAATAGCTGCATTAGACCCAAATATAATCGAAAATGTAGGTTTCAAACAACAACCAGTTTGAAATCCAATATGGCAGTTCATCGCTACATAATATACAATGCAGATTGTTACCATTTTGTCCTTGCCTTCGAAAACATACATTTAGCCACCAGACGCGAGTCAATAGCAGCATTAGACCTAAAGATAATCGAAAATGTAGATTTCAAATGGCGGCTATTTTGAATTCAAATATGGCGTAAGGAATAATTCAGTGTGGCTCAATAACTGACAATGTTCGCCATATATCAATGTACATTTGTGCCAAATGTGATGCTTGTATCACAAAATGTTCAATCCTTTGAAATTTCGAGCTAAACCTAGTAAGAGAAAGAGGAAGAAGCAACTAGATTAGGAACCTACAAGTAACTCTTATGTGATCGTAGTAGTCATTAATCGTCGTAGTCCAATACATCGTTGTTTGGGTCATCCTAAAGCCGTTGGGAAGCCTGTGCTGTAGCTGCAGCATCCTAATGTGGTTGTATCTCCTCTCACTCACGACAAAGCTGCTGCAGATAATCACAGTGATGTTGCCTAGGGTATAAGTGGCAAGGATTTTGAGGTCAGCTATCTTGTCTGGCTTCCACAGTAGCGGCGTGTCATATTTTGGGGGAAGGGCAACATTACTTAGATTTAACTTAAACATTTTGTAGGCACCCTTCCGAGGCATTAAGCGAACAGCACCTAAGGGGCATCGTCACGGTACTTCATGCTCAGGAGATACCCTTCACAATAACCAAGACGAAACACAAACGTTCGTGCATCCTGTAATTTGAAGGGTTACCAAGTTTGCACTGAACGAATTTCGACCTTGTTATCACTTCTAAATCCCCCCTCAAGTAGCTCTCTGGGTAAGAGAACCTCGGTGGGAGTAAACTGCTATAATAACACGGAGTTCGATATGTATGGCGCACAACACGTTACTCCTCTAGGTGCTTCATATAAAAGTGGTGTAAAACAGTTATGTGCGGGTAATTTATTTTACCCGTTCTGGGAAGAGTATTCTTCTCGTGAGATATAAAGTAAAGTCGATCGTAAAGTTAAGAAGAATGCTCAACGATGTAAACACCGATGAAAAGACAATATTTTTTTGACGATTAACATTTTTAAATAAAAAAATCATTTAGATTAATAGAGAAAAGTTGCGTAGGTAATGACGTAGATTCGGATGTAGACAGACACATAATCGCCGTTATAATGGATATCTTCTTCTTGTTTTCCTGTAATTCACTATTATTGTTTACTTCAAATTCGTATTTTGTTTTTCTTTGTCTTCCCCTCTCTCTCTTCCTCTCATATATATATATATATATATATATATATATATATATATATATATATATATATATATATATATATATATATATATATATATATATATATAGCAATAGATAAAGTGAAAGAATAAAATTAGGTACGAATCAAATTTTATTACAATTCAAAGTTCAGGCAAAGTTCTTTAAAGTCCTTAACTCATGAGTTTTCAAAGAAAATCTTCTCCTCAGAGGACCATTACCGCAATGATATTACTGCAGTTAATAAAAATTAAACTTTGAAAAATATATAAAAAAAAATATATAGAAAAATACATAAATGTATGTACACCATTAAATATATCGGCCCCAAACATACTATTTAGTGAAACTATACAATTCATCCAAGTCAACAAGTCTAAAATAGCTCCAGGCAAGACATCCAATATGTTGATTAAAGAATAATCCAAATGGTGAAGGGTAGTCCAAGAGCGAAAAATGCGAAAAAAAGTTATCCAGGCTGGAAGTTCATTTACTGTCGATGTAGTAGATAACTACATTATCTACTACATCGACAGTAAATGAACTTCCATTCACCATTTGGATTATTCTGCGGTAATGGTCCTCTGAGGAGAAGATTTTCTTTGAAAACTCATAAGTTAAGGACTTTAAAGAACTTTGCCTGAACTTTGAATTGTAATAAAATTTGATTCGTACCTAATTTTATTCTTTCACTTTATCTGTTGCTATTAATGCTCTATCCAATATATTGAGCTTTATTCTTATCCGGATGTCCACTAATTGAAGATATTAGTTGCCTCTTATATCTTTGTGTTGTATTAACCATATATATATATGGCGTATTAGTGGGTCCTACCACGTGTGAGTTTGCTCTTTTCATTTTTTTTTTGTTTGGTTTCACCAAAAAATGAAGCACTTTATAGTGTAGGTTGTTTTAAGACACTTTAATCCAATAACTTTTGACTCTTTGTGAATTTTTCTGATGATTTTGTAATGTTGCAGAGATATTAACATGAAAATGTTGTTTGGCACAAGACAAATGAAACGGACAGTAAAAATATATCTCACAGAAATGTTATGTTTTTTGGAAATGTGAAAAAATTAAAATTAAAATAATAAAATAAAAACATGGTTATTGGAATATAATATGAACCTGACTTATAGTTGTTCTGTTGTCACTAATTGACAATCATCGAGCTGAATCTTTTAAGGAGACTGACAAAGTAAAAGGGCACTGGTAGTATATGCTAATACATATATAGTCATGAATAATTATATATATATATATGTATATGTGTGTGTGTGTGTGTGTGGAATGGGTTTAGGAAATAAATATGATCGCTAACTGACGAGCGAAATATTTTGGCCTTACGTTAATGATGTGTTTTTGTCCTTTTTTTAACATGGTTCACCCCAAACAAGGCAGGCCGCCACTGTAGACGTAAGGGGCTACTGATAAAAAGAAAAGGGGAGAAGGTTGGGGAGTCAGCTTAAATTGGGATCTGCGCAGCGAGATGTCTGTTTGCATTAGTTTTAAATTTCTGCATGTCAGTACTGTCGGGGAAACA